>JAEQBH010000727.1:0-675358 GCA_016808115.1 Tetrastigma voinierianum
CTTGTTGTATTGTGACTCAAACTCGAATATATATATATATATATATATATATATATATATATATTTTTTTTTTTTTCAATTTCCCGGTAAACCAAATAGAATTTATTGAAATTTATTTATCCATTTTTCCAGTTTTACACCTTTGTAAAACCTAGAAAAAATTTCCT
The DNA here is from genome assembly GCA_016808115.1 of Tetrastigma voinierianum. Classification (NCBI taxonomy): domain Eukaryota; kingdom Viridiplantae; phylum Streptophyta; class Magnoliopsida; order Vitales; family Vitaceae; genus Tetrastigma; species Tetrastigma voinierianum. The sequence continues at coordinate 168 of JAEQBH010000727.1, forward strand.
CTACACTTTTTTTATCTTGATGGCATAACACTGCTCATAGATTCAGGCAGCTAGACCTTTGTAATACATATTCTTAAAAAAAAATTTACGAGTTAAATTTTAACCCATTTTCTTGTGCAAAAACTAGAATACATTTCCAGAATTTCACAAAACCGTTCTATTCTTGTCCAAAACTGGAGCTACTATCTAGAATTTTTTTTTTCGTTTAATTCTGGACTATTTTGCCCAAAATTCTCGAACATCCTAAGTTGAAAGATGAGGATGACATTGTTATTGATTATGGTTGGGATGTGTTTATCTAACTCATGATCACCACATAACACCATCCATCTCTTGATGTTCTAATCTTGTCGAGCTTTCTAGGTAATCACATACCTAAACCCCTAACATCGAGCTATCTTAAGGCGCGGTGTTCTTGCGCTAAATGGTATGGTCTAAGCCCCGAGTCCCTCGAGCCCTAGGTATTCATATGCCTATACTCTAGTATTACCAATTTGTGAAACGTATCGAGGACTAAACTTATGGATACCCAGGCAGGGTTCCTAGGCAATTGTTTACCTTAACTACGATACCAATTTTGTGATGCCCCAGAACCAAAGGTCCGTTGACAACCGTCCAACTGCGAATGCTCGTGGATGTCGAGTAACTTAGACACACTCATGAAAATCGAGGCGAGGAGTCTCCTTTGTCACGGGGCTCTATCCAGTACAAACATGTCCCCAGCAAGTTTACAATGACCACCACGGGGTCCACATGAGAAGTAAAATAATGGCCACTTAATTTTGCATCAATACTTACAAATACATCAACTATATGCAATAGTTCGAGTTAACACATTACTCTTAATACAACATATATATTAAAATTATAGAGTTCTAATACATGTTATCTAATGACATCAAAGCCCGCAGTCGACTTTCTTCTCGAAGCATGACCTCTGTGAGTGTCGTCTTCTGAATCGCTCCACATGCACAAATGGTGATCCTCGGTAGGTGAGAAAAGCCTAGTGGAGATAATTCCACCATGTGGGTTACTCCCCACCTAAGTGCACATGTCACATGGCAAACAATCACATTCAAGCAATTTCATGAATCTACTCGAATGTCTGCATGCCTAAACCCGTGTCTCGAGTCTCAGGCTCCACTCATATCTTTAGCTTGATGCGAGTAAAAATACAGTTTTCACAAAAAAAGCTTTTTGTTCTTGAAAACATACTACCGAGTTTAGTAAAAATATTGGACTACCCTCAGAAATGAATTCTTTGGATAATTCTCAGAAACGATCATAGTCCTCATCCAAGTGATCATTGGATCCTCGAAGGCAATTATTCGAAAAATCTTCATGAAATTCCTTTCTACAAACAATTTAGTTTTTGTTTCATTTCATGTCATTACACTCACACTACTCATCCTAATAATATTCTAGGTGCTGATTGCATATGGAATGCGTGATACAAATTAAACACATTCATGTTAATACTAAATTCACATATATATATATATATATATATATATATATATATATATATAATATTAACATAATTAAATCATAAAACATAGTTATTCAAATTCACAATCAATTACACAGAATTAGTTCACATGGGCTAATTAACAAACCACAAGCAATTCATTTTGAATCACTTAACAAAACACATTTTCACACCAAAATTTACGTGTCACTATTCATGAGCAGTGACACCCTCGGGTCTTGTTCCACAGCCACACAAATAGGAATTTTTCGCTCAGTTCAAAGCTTTGAAGGCCAGAGATTTACGGCTAAAACAAGTCTCATAACATTCCTAACCATTTACATGAAATATAGCAAGATTAACGCAAGTAGGAAAAGATCATACCTCTTCAGGTTGTTGGAACTCACCAAATATGTGCCCAGCGTAGCCCTTATTTGCGTGAAACCTTTGCTTCTTTAACTTTCCGTCGGCAGAGCGGTTCGAATCCCAGCAGAATCTTAGAGAGAGTGTTCTCTCTCTCTGAAATGAAAAACCCAGACTCTTTCCGCACCAGCCCTCGCACGATTTGTCTTGAATGAAGGAGATGAACACTATTCATCTTTCGTCTTATTATCATTTACAATTCAAATAATTCCCATAATGTCCCTTCTTCTAGATTTTTGACACTTGGCACTATCCCAGGCCGTCAGATTTCATAAATCTCTACAATCTTTTGCAACATGTGTCATAGGTACATGAAATAGGTGACTTTTGTCACATCACATATCTCTCAAACTGTTCTGACTGGGCACGGTACCTCGAAAAATGTGAAATTCCCTCTTGTCTCGATTATTGAGAATTCGTAGTGGTAAATTTAAATTTCAGAGGCGATTCCAAGCGGTGAAATCGTTCATCATCCGAGATCTAGAAAATTTTCGGGTTTTTACGAAATGACCATTTACCCTTTTGAGAAAATTTGAATTTTATCGGTCTTACGAATAATGATCCAAGTAACAAAAATTACCATTAATACCCAAAAACAAAAAACCATTAATGTTGTACCCAATATCTCATTTACACCTGAAACATTTTTTCGGTTTAAAGAAGCCCCTACAATTTACTCTCGTAGTCTAAATTAGCCCCTACCATGACTCAAACCGTTAAAGTGGTTAAACGGTGTTAAAATGATAGTTAAGTGCTAACATGACATCCACGTGGTACGTAAGACCCACTTCCCTCTCTTCTCTCTCTTCTCTATTCTTTCTCTTCCCTCCTCTCGTCTCTCCATTCTCTCACCTCTCTCCATCGCTGTTGGATGACCCCTCGACACTGTCTAAACCTTTTTTTTTATTTTTTATTACTTATATTTTATTTTTTAACTCTTAATTTTTATTAGATTTTTATTTTAGTTTTTAAAATCTATTAAATAAAAATTCATTTTAAAAAAAATATAAAATAAATTATTTGTTACTTACTAATCAACTAAGAAAACTAATTCTATTTAATTTTTAAAATCTAAATAAGGTATTTTCAAATATAAATAAATTATTCTGTTATCTTAATTTTTAAATAAATTATTTTTCAAAATTCAATTAATTTTAAATCTATTAAATGAAAATCAAATGGATGAGTTTGAAATAATATTTTAATATTAAATATTTTCAAATGGATGAGTTTTAATATTTATATTATATATTTAATATTTTTATTTAAAATATAATCTATTTTAAATGGATGAGATTTAATATTAATATTTTTTGTTAAAGTAATATATTTTAAGTATTAAGTTATTACAAATTTTTATAGATATCAATGGATTTTTTTTAAATCAAATTTATAATTTTAAATGTTAATATTTATTTATTTATTATAGTATTAATTATTATAAACAAATATATTTATATTAAAGTTATTAAATATTTTGAGTAAAATATAATTTATTTTAATGCAATACTATACATAAAATTAATTTTTAAAAATAATGAATAGTTTATTTATATTTAAAAATGAAATTTGAATATTATTTAGTAAATTTTAGAAATTAAAATATAAAAGTTTTATTAGATTTAAAATTAAAAATATTTTGAATTTTATTTATTATATTTTAAAACTAAAATAAAGTTTAATAAAAAATGAAAAGTTTAAAAAATAAAATAAAAATGGTTCCGATAGGTGTGTAGATGCACAAGCTGGGACTACTAGTTGGGTAGGTGGGGGGTTTGTGTGCTGACTAATAGTGAGAGAGAGAGATGAAGAAGGGAGAGAAGAGAGGAGAGAGAGTGAAGAGATGAAAGAGAGGAAGTGGGTCTCACTTATACTTGTCAGTGACATTAGCATAGTAATTTTAACACTATTTTGACCACTTTAATAATTTAGTCGCATGAGAGGCTAATTTAGGTTATAAGGAGTAAGCGTAAGGGGTCTCTTTAAGCGAACAAAAACATTGGAGGATTTTTTATTTTCCTTTTAAAAATTTCTGGGTGCTTTTTAAAGGAAAAATAATTTTATTGATTCAAACTTGTAATAGATCGATAGATCGAAGATAAAATTAAAACCATCAAAGGATGATGAAATAATATCAGGGTTAATATGTGATAAATCGGTATAAAACCTGAATTTGATAATATAGTATGGATATCTAACTAATAGTTCTTCAACCTTAATGACGACCATAATACGATATCGCCGATGGATCGAATCTGCTTTACACATTAGAATCATTCCCCCTTTTAAATAAAGCAACTATGTGAATGTGAAAAGCATCATGTCGTAACAAATCTGCTTTCCTTCCATTTTCCCTTTTTATTTTTTTCCCTTCTTTGAGAACTTTCCATAGTACTTTTCGGGTTCCAAACAGAGCCAAAGTATTTTAAATCAAGTGTTTATAATAATATATTCTATATCACATTGTATATCAATTTTTTTAAAAACACATTGTATATAAGAAATTAATAAATAGTATCTTCAAAAAAATAATAATAAATAGTAATTGTAACTTTATAATAAAACTTGACATGTACATACAATAATTTTTAAATTTTTTTTTTTTTTTACCTATCATACCTAACTCATATGGTAGAGCGTTCAACATTTAAATAGGTAGGACATAAAAAGGGGAGTGGTCTAGGGTCCAAGTCTCAGTGGGGGCAGTTTAATACATTATAATTAAAATGTTTAGTTGTTAAAAAAAAAAATTTCTTACTCAAACACATCACAAAAGTAAAGGTAAAAATAGAAACAAAAAAAAAATTTGGAAAAGAAAAATGTTTTCCATACCTTTTTTTCCAATCACAAAACTCTTTCTGAATATATGTTGGTTAGTTTATTCTTGGGAAAATTAGTATTAAAATTCTGAACTTTCATGACTTTTGCATTTAAATCCTGAACAAAAAGTTTGCCTTTTAAATAACAACTTTGTGATGCCCCATTCGAAGTGCAGTGGCAACAGTCGGCAGCGGAGCTGTTCGCGGATGTCGGGTGGCGAGCCTTTTTCATGAAAGTGGGGCGAGTCTCCTTTGTGCGGAGCTCTACGAGTACAAAACTTTGTCCCAACAATTAACAACAACCACACGGGTCCATGTCACATTAAAAATAGCCATGGGCTGCATACATCAATACTCACGAAATTACATCAACTATATACCAATAGTTGAGAGTTATTACAATACTCTTAACGGCTTATATATCAAATTTAAGTTTTAATACATGTTCTACAAAATAGATACCAAAGCCACTGTCAGACTTTCTTCTAAGCAGGCCTCTAGTGGCGTCGTCATCATACTTCACGTACGAAATAATGATCCTCGACGGGGTGAGCAATGCCCGGTAGTGATAATTTCATACGTGGTTGCTCGGCCTAAGCGCACATGTCATGGAAACCCGTCACACTCGAGTAAATACATGATTCTACTTGAATGTCTACATACCTAATTCATGTCTCAAGTCCTCTGACTCTCACATGCCTAAGCCAAATGAGTAAAAAAATACAGTTTAAAAAAAACTTTGTTCTCGAAAACACTGTTGAGTTTAGTGCAAATTTGGACAACTTCAGGCGAATCTATTGGATAACCCTTGAAAAATTCATGGGGCCGCCGGCGTGGTGTTGGGCCGATCTCGACCCGATTCTCAGGAAAATCTTGGTAAATTCTACCAAACATTTCGTATTTGTTTTCTTTCATGTCATGCACTCACACCTAATAATATTCTAAGATTTTGATTAAATGGAATGCGTGTATGCCAATTCAAAATATGCATGCTAATATATTTTTCATGTGTATATCAACATAATTAATTCACACAATTCATGTTATTAAATTCACATCAATAACACCAAATTATTAGCTCACATGGGCCAATTAAAAAATACAAGCAATTCATTTTGAATCGCTCCGACAACACAAAATCACCTGAAAAATCACATGAGCGGTGAAACCCTCGGTCGGCGCATTCACGGCCACTGATTAGAGGATTTCTTCACTTGGTTCCAAAAACTTTGAGACCCGATAACCACGGTCTTCTAGGCCTCAACAAATCCCCATCTATAAAATGGCCCTTAGCCAAAGAATAAACCAAGTAGGAAAAGATCCCTACCTCTTAGAGTTTTCGGAACTCCACCAAATTAGTGTCCACGTGTAGCCCTCGCCGCGTAAAACAACTTTACTTCTTGGCCCGAAGCAAACCGACGGTCCGAACGCCGGGAAATCTAGAGAGAAGTCACACACACTCTCTTTAGAATCCTGATCCGGCCATAGCCCCGCCCGTTTTGTGTCTTTTTGGAGAAGAAAACTATTTCTTCTTTGTCTTATTCTCATTTAACATTTCAATAATTCCCATCTTGTCCTTAAGTTTGGATTTTTGACACATGGCTTAATCTAAGCCATTGATTCCCATCCTCTCACTAGTCATGCAATATATGTCACATGGGTACATGTAGTAGGTGACTTTTGTCACATCACATGTCTTTCACGAGCCGTTTTAAGGCACTCGACACCCGGTGCCTCGAAAAACGTGAAATTCCGACTGTCTCGGAATTTGATGAAATTCTACGTGGTAGCTAGATTTCGCGAAGCAATTCCAACGGTGAAGTCCGTTTTGTCATCCGAGATCTAAAAAAATTTCGGATTTTTACCAAAATTCTGGATTTACCATTTTCGAAAATTTGAATTTTCTCGGGTTTTACAAACTTTCATAAATTTTGTTTTTATACTCCCAATTTTCATTTTAATGGTAGTTTTAACATTAAAACGACGTCTTTTCGTTGTGCCACATTGGGCGGGTAAAGAGTTAGTCTTGTTTGGAATATAAAACAAAATTCATAGCTGCTATATTTAAAGTAAACTATTTCTTCGCGATTTAAATGCGAAAGTCGCGGTTCAGGATTTTAATACTAATTTTCCTTTTATTCTTTACATATCATCATATTTTTGTAAATTTTGACTAGAAAACTAAACTTCATTTTTTTTATAATATCCCGATTTTGGTTTAAAATGACGCTATTGTTACTCTTAAATATAAAATGATGTACTAATTCATTCGAATCTAAAATGTAGTTTAAAAAAATCTAAAATGTCTTCATTGTGTTATAAAACTATTGTTTGTATTTATCTATAAAATCAAACATTTTCTAATTTTCATTAGAAAATTATTTTTAAATAAATAAGATTGTCTTACATTTCATTTATTAATATAATGTTACATTCATTTATTACTAGATGTAATAATTTCTAAGAATAACTTTTTTTTTTAAAATACATAAATTTATTTATTGAGGTTAGCAATACAATCAATAGAAATACAGAATAAAAAATGCTAAAAACTTTAGAGGATGACTTAGCATCCAGGTTAATAGCAAAAATGATTGGGTTAAGACCTAAACAAAATGCCTCCGTTTACCCTTAAGGTGAGCTCAGTGGTAAAGGAGGATGTTGCGAGCGAGAGTCCTGAGCTCGAGTCTCTATAAGAACATTGTCCGCACCTCCAGCCGCCTGGGTAGACGAGGCGTGCGAGGCCCGTACTAGGACTCTTTACTTTGTTTCGGGCATTTGGTGGTCCCAAGTCTTATACTTAGAGATCATAATATCATATAAAAGATCACAAAATAAAACTACCACCGTAGTGGTGTTAATACATAGTCTTGAGTCCCGTTTACATATACATATATAAAGCTATACATTTACATTTGCATAATTAGGCGCAAAACCTACGAGGTGATGGACCCACCCCTACAAGTGTGCTGGCTCAGCAGTATGCGGAAGATCGTGGACGTCCTCCTACGTACCTACGCAGTTAAACCGGAATTGCTAAGCAACACTTAATGGGAAACATATGACTTATACATGTATATGCATTATGTACTCTTTTCACGGTAAGCATACTTGTTATGAATATCTGATGGTAGATATCATAATTGCATGAATTCATATGAAATACTAATACGTATACTTGTGCCTGCAGACTGAAGCCTTATCCGGATCTCGTAGAGATTCACGAGCTTATACTTATACGGGTACCCATGGGTACTCTGAGCTTATACTTGTGTAGAGGTACCCATTAGGTACATTCGAGTAAACGATATACATTGCTACTCTTATTCATTTTCGGTCTCTTGTTTGACTACTGTGAGCCAATTAAGAAATGAGTAGGATCTTTGTTTTGTAGTAAATATAGACAAACCACTCGACTTAACACCTCTGGGGAACCTTACAATTTTTGTATGCATGTCAAATTACCCAGCTGAGTTTCTTAAAAATTTAATAAAGCGATTTAATGTTGGAGATTATCATAGAGTTTGGTCTATGACCTTTATAGTGCAGGTGCTCTGATAGTAAAAAAAGCGGATGTAAGTCTAGATATCATTCTATAGAGATTGACTTGGATTGCAAAATCAACTACCCCAACTTCTCCAAGATCCATACCATACGGACCTCGATGATCTGGTTATCAACTAGAAATTTAAGGATGAATTGTCTGAGAGCATCTACAACTTAGGGTATTAAAATAAACTAATGAAATTATATAAACTATAATGAGTTGAATTTGAATCGGTTCTACGCTAAAATGGAGCACTATAAAAGAAATACGTAAACGACCAATTTTGCACCATCATGCATTGTTACTCTGTTTTGTGCTGGATTTGGATTTATCCAAGATGCCTAAAAATGCGGTTGGATTTCTCCATAATTCATTGACTAGAGGTCCCTGCTTCTCTCGAAGACAAGGGTCTAACCAGTTACTTATGCTCTGCACAATCTTAACAAGATCTGGGTATTTTTCTTTCTCAATACTTCATACTCATTTCTTGAGACTGCAGATTTCTTGCTTCCCAAGTAAAGGTTGTTGCAAAATTTCTACAACTTGATTGATGACTCATCCTTTAAATCTAGTGGATATTTTCATTCCCTTGATTAGATCTTACCTAACATAGGTTTAGGAGCTTTCCAACATATTAAAGTTATATCTCTGATTATTTAAATTGATAAATATTCCCCTCCAACATCAATTATGAGTGAACTGAGAATTTATCTAAGTGAACTCTCAGAGCTCAATAGTTCTTCAATGGTAGTCTACCATACCTACGATTAAATGTTCCTGACTCTCGGGAATCTCCTCTACATGTCAGCAGAGAGGGTCTCCTGAGAAAAATCGAGCTTGAGATACATACCTTGGAAGGGTATTCGATGCTACTATTAGGAACGAGGTCCCATTCAACAACACATCAACCAAATAGAATTCCAATCGAGTAATCCTCTCTCTAATTTATCACGAAAAACATAACTAACAATGAAATCCAATCTAATTGAAGTTATGCTTCTCAATTACAGAATCACAATCTCTGATGGGTGATCAACAAATCCACTTGTAACTATAATTCCACAGGAAGAAAGCAAATTCCAAAAATTATCGAACTTCATTGATTCTAGTAGTAATTGGAAAGAGAATAAGAATAAATCTAAGCTTCTACATTCTAATAGAGTACTCGTTCAGATCAAAAGAAAAGAAAGAAAGAAAGAAAAGAAAAAAAAAATTCTATTATAAAAATATACAGCGAGTCTTCCTCCTTTTCCTCCCAGACAGTGGGTTTCAGAAAAACGGAAGCTACTTTACTAAAACTGTGTACGCCTATTTATAACCTTTAGAAATTGGGCCTGATTCCAAGGCTCCAGGTGGATTCTAAAATAAATGGCCCGACCTGTTTTAGGTCGTGACACGAGAGCGATGTCGCCGTATAAAATCTGTTATCAAATCATCTTGACCTCGAGACTAGTCATATATTCTTTGCTGTTATTACATTGGCTGAGCTTCGACACAAATGTTTTCTGTGCGACTTGTTTCTTGGTTGAAATTGATTAGTGGTACGACGCCAGATTCTTTGTCATCTTATGTTGGTGCTCCCATTAGTGAGAACTGCAGTTCTGACCTCCACTTTTCCTTGTTTACAGGTGGTGTCGCGACCTCAATTCCATGTCACGACACAGCTTTCTCTGCCTTTGCATTTACGTAATACGACCTCGATTTGCTGTTGTGACATCATTTCTGTTGTTAGCCTCTTTGCTTCTTAATTACATAACTTCTCTTTGGTTCGCGACCTTTTCGGTTATCTTGAGCCTTGGCGGGTCGCGACTCACTTTGGCGTCGCTTATTTTTCTTGTAGTGGCGTGGTCATTAGAGTTGCTACCAATTAGTTTCTTTAATCAATGCAATTCTGTCGCGCGACCTCAAAGGTAATATCAGCGACCTGATTGTTCTTCCCTTTTGTTGAAATATGTCAGCGACCTCAATTCCATCAGCGACGCATCATTTACATTTATCATTATCTTTGATCTTTGATGCGACCACGTTTTACGACTAACTAATAAATTCTATGTCGCGACCACCCGGTTCCATGTTGCGGCACGGCTGTGCTGTTATCTACGCATTTGGTGTAGCGACCTCGAATTGATGTCAACAAGCGATTCTTTGTCACGGCTCCCTTTCATGTTGTGACTTAAGAACATTTGTCTTTTCATTGTCATGTCGCGACGTGGGATTTGGAATCACGTCTGTCGTTTCTTCTCCTTGCTAAAATTTATGTCACGACCTCAAAAACATGTTGCGACATCATTTCTCCTCATCCTGTCGCAACCTCATTTCTTAGTCACAACAGTTTCTTCTCAATTTAGCTTCTTTCATTGGTCGTGACATCCATTATCTGTTGCGACCAACAATGTCTCTTTTAGGTGTCATTGTGATCTTCCTTGAAGTTCCTTACGTCTTGATGCAATAGAGTTTTCCATTATGCAACAGCTTTTATTTGGGCTTGTTATCACTTCTAGTTGTGACCTAAATTCTCTGTGTGACTTCAAAGCGATGTAATCTTTGTTTTACTTGTCGCGACCTCAAGAATCTATTGCAACCATAATTGTCTTCTTTCGGTGTCGCGACCTTAGAATGGTGTCGCGACATAGAATCTTTCCCCGAAGCCCTTTTTCTGTCTTAGCAGCTTCTCTTTTGTCGCAACAGCTTTTCATTCAGTGTAGTATGACACGGTCACGACCCTCGATTCTACATCGCGACCTCACAGGCCATTAATACATTTCACTTCTAATTCTTCAGCTTGGAATTTCCATTTCTGCTTTAAATTTTTGCAAAATATAAATTTGGGAAATAATACATATTTCTGCATAAAAACAAGCAATTACATTGTAAATGGAATTAGAAAAATGGACTAAAAATTCAATGAGGTTTTGACTCATCAGACACAACACAATAAGTACCCAAAGGTCTCTTTGTGCAATCTTAGGAGTGTCGTAGCCTGAAGCGAAGTCTTAGAAGCAACGTCGGGAGACATGCACGCCGCGTAACGAAGTGTCGTGGCACTAAGCGAGTGCCGAAGCCTTGATCAAAGGCGTGCATGCCCGAGTAACAAAGGGTAATCGTAGCACTAAGCGGGGTGCGAAGCGAGCAAAGGCGATGCTGCCCTGCGTGTACTGAGTGGCCATTGTCATTCAATGTAAATAATGTGGAGTCTACAATTATATGTGTTTAGGAACTTCTTATCTTATCATAAGGGGCATTATGTAGCGCCCTAAATAGGGGTAGTAGTTGACTACCCGTCAACATGAGAAAACACTGTGAATGTCGAATTTGACGACCTCTCTCAGCCCGGGCGGAGTCTCGCGCTGTGAGGAGCTCTACCCATATACAAACCTGTCCCGAACAATCCAATATAACATTTATATGAGTAAACGGCCTCTTTGGCTATCAAAATGATACTCTAACAACCATACTATATACCATATTACAAGGTTAAAATTTTACTCTTATACAACATATATTAAAATCTAGATTCTAATACATGTAAGCACATCATAAAACCAAAACCCGCAGCCAGGCTTTCTTACAAGCGACACCTATGATGGCAAATTTGTCTCCGTGCACTCCACAATGCACGAAATAATAGAATTCCTCGACGGGGGTGAGCTAATGCTCGATGGAGTGGGATCCGCACAAATGGGTTCTCTCACCTAAGTGCATATCTGATACTCAGTAAACACACACTCAAGTAAATACGTGATCCTGCTTGAATGTCTACATGTCATCCCATGTCTCGAGTCTGTGGCTTCCTCACACTTTACTTTAAGCAAGTAGCTAACAAGAAAAATAATCATTTTCAAACAAAGCACATTGTTATTATTGAAATACCTAGATAATCGGTAAAAATGTAGAACTACCCAATGAATGTTTTGGAGAACCTTAAAAGCAGTCATAGTCACCTCATTCTGAAATGATCTGTTGGGCCGAGTCTCGAAACCCCAGATTCTGGAAATTCATCACCAGCAGCCAAATTCCTTTGTAACCATGTTCATTTTCCGAGGAAAATCCATGTCATGCACTCACACCTAATTCCTAGGCTACCCTGTGCATATGAAATGCATTATGCCATTTCAACCATTTTCATACCAATATATATCAATTATGAATATATTATCAAATTTGATTACACCCACGTGTAATTGATAATATCGACCATCACCCAAATTAGCTCAGGCAAATCGCAATCATCTCGATGACCTACACACACAATTATATTTCATATAATTATGACATCATGTTAACACCTCAAGCATTAACCTATTAATTTCTTTGATCAACCAACTCCAAGCAGTCATCAAACAATTCAAATGCCAAAAACACATGGGCAAATTATGGTCCATTCACTAACTGGGACTGTTTCTGAGTCCCAAAAATAGAAAGCAAGTGGGCTGTCCACGGGCAGCCCTCCTCTTATCAGTTCCTCTTGAGGTGAGCAAATTCCATTCCCATTTCTAAGTCTCCTACTCACCAAAACATAATTTGTGAATAAATTATGATCCAAGGAGTCCCAAACAGTCCACACACAACATCACAGGCTGCCAGCGGCTTACAAAATTTCCACACTTCGGTTCCAAGATTTTGGACCGATCAAATGACCACTCACGGCCTCAAACCAACACAAACATCACAAAACACTTAAATTAAGAGTAAAACAAGTAGGATAAAATCCTTATCTCACGGAGTTTGTCGAAACTCCTTAAAACCAGAGCCCACGTGTTGCCCTCGTCAAGTAGAACAACTTTCCTTCTTGCTCAGGGGAAAGAATCAGGCTGACCCGATTGACAGAAAATCTAGAGAAGGTGCACTTTCTCTCTGAGAAATCACAAAAACCCTCAAAACCTATTTTTGCTCCTGGTTCTTCCCACGTTTTGGCTTAATTTGAAGAAGACAACACTATTGGTATCTTGTAACTCTTCCTCATTAAATTTAAATAATGTCATCCATGTCCCTTCTCTAGGATTTTGACATGTGGCACGATCTCGGCCGTCCATTCCCATCACTTCTCTACTCATGCAACATGTGTCACATGATTACATGTTATATGTGATTTTTGTCACATCAAATATAGTTTTACGACACCCAATACTCGGTGTCTCGAAAAACGTGCAAAAATTAAGACTATCTCGAGATTGGTGAAGTGACGTGTTAGTTAGATTTACTTAAGGCGATTCAGCGGTGAAATCCGTTTCATCTTCTGAGATCTACAAAAATTTCGAGTTTTGACCGAAATTACGATTTTGCTCTTTCGAAATTGGAATTTTCGGGTCTTACGTGGTTGCCACTTGTGAACTTCGCTTAGCCGTGGTCTGATCTAATGTTTCGCTACCTTACAAACATGAATGGACCCTTTCATACACTTATAGGGTCCTCAATAGTCCATTAGGTAAGTCCTCGAATTACCGGAATAACAAAACAAAACAAAACACAAAAATTTCCATATGGTGAGCAGAATTAGGCATCTTTGTGGCATAGCGCTACGCTCTGGCGTACTCGAATTTTGTCCAAAACCTCCATCTTAGCCATGCCGTGACATGGCCATGCCACGCCTTGGCGATGGACCTTTGCTAATGTGTGGGATTGCTGCGCATGATAGGACCCCAAATTGCCTAGATTTTTATGATTTCATCCATTTTCCATAAATCCAACAAAAAACCCTCAAATAATCCAAAAGCATCACTGAAAACAACTCCCAAATGGGTTCTAACCTCACCAAAACCAAACATGAGGATTAATTAGGATTTTTCCAAACCTAAACTCAACTACTTGTAAGTTAGGTTAACTTCTAACACTGAACATGTATCCCAGTATCATAAACCAAGTCCCATATAGGGGAGGATTCCATACCTCATCTTATCTGAGCTGGGTTTTGCAACCCAACTTTCAAAAATTCTAGGGTTAGGATGAATTCTAACTAAACCTAGAAATGGAACCACTAATATCCATACAAACACTTCACACAAATTCCATAATATCCCTTACAAACCCCTAGTATCCATACCTTTCCTCTTCTTCTTCTTTCTTCCTACCTTACTCTTCTCCTTTCTTCTTCTTCACGTTTTTGGCTCTCCAAAAAGGAGAGACCAACTTAGTCTTATCCCTTTTTGACTTTTAATTTTCCTTTTATTACACCTTGGTCCTCAAACTCTCCTCTATTTACAAATCAAGTAATGCCATTTATACAATAGCATACCATCTTCTTATATTATGACTTTTATATCCTGTTTTGACATATTACAAATTTACCCTTATATCTTGTACAAATTCCGGGTTTTGAAAATTTCTCCCATAGCAAAATAACAATTACAAAAAATTTAAATTATACCTACAAAATACCCTAAACATGTTGAAAACGACTAGGGTGTATTTTAGGGTGTTACAATTCTCCCCCCTCCCCTTTAAAATAAATTTCATCCTCGAAATTACCTAAGTGAAGAATTTGAGATTTACTATACCCTCATTGTCGGTCTGGTTCCCCATCCTTCTTCCATACCGTGATGTTGCCATAGCACTTTTACTAGAGGGACTTGCTTGTTAAAGTAGTGTCTTGTTCCACGATCTAGAATAGCTTTGACTCTTCTGTGAAGTAAATCTTCTTGTACCATATCTTGGGCGATAATATGCGATGTGTCGAGCGATATCTCGAAGCATAAACACATGGAATACATCATGTAATTTGGCTAACTCCAGAGGGAGTGCGAAGCAGTATATCACGGGTCCATTTCTTTCTAAAATCTCGTAAAATGAATCTTGGACTTGGATTTCCTTTTCTTCAAAGCGGAGTATCTTTTTTCCACGGAGATACTTTTAAACACTTTCTTAACTTCATACTCTATAGCCTTTCTTTTAATTAGCATAAGACCTTTATCATCCTTTGGAAGCTTTAACCTGCTAAATAATCTGAAATTTTTCTTCTATGTCTTTTACTAAATCAGGACCAATAATCTTAGGCTCATCCAACCCTGTCCAACACATAGGAGTTCTACATCTTCTTCCATACAAAGCTTCATATGGGGCCATCACGTGTGGACGTAACTATTGTTATAGGAGAAAATTCCATGGAGTGGAATATGCCATCCAAACTAGGAAAATCTAATACTCAACCACGAAGCATATCTTTAACACCGTGGATCCACTCTTTCAAACTATCCATCTATTTGTGGAGGGAAGCGGTGCTAAGAAAAATTCAGTCTCGTACCAAAGAAATTTGTGTAATTCCTTCTGAAAACCTTGATGTGCTTAGTGGATATTTGTTGGACACTATCGATATAAGGGAATCCCATGTAATACGAAAGACATTCCTCTCACGTAAAGTTCAGTAGCTATCTATGGAGTGATCAAGTCGGATAGATAGGAAGTAGAAGACTTGGTCGATACGTCCTAATTACCCAGCGCATCAATGTTTCCTTTGGGTGAGAGGCTTGGATGCAAATCCATAGTAATGTTATCCCACTTTCATTGGGGAATTGGAAGGGTATTGATAAGCAGACGGTGCTTGGTGTTCGGCCTTTGCTAGCGGCCGTCAAAACTTAAACACGTACTCAGAAATGTCCTTTTTCATCCCTCGCCACCAATAGTACTGTTTCACATCCTGGTACATCTTATTACCTCCAGGGTGCATGGTGAAAACAATATTGTGGCTTTCATATAATATCATCTTTCTTAAATCCATATCATTCGGTACACATAATTTGTTATCGTATAAAAAACCTCCACTTTCATCTATTGCATAATCAGTCTTGTCTCTAGTGCTGACTAACTAAACTATCTCTTGTAACTTGGTATCATTTTTCTGAGCATTTACTATCATTTGCTTCAAATTCGGTATAACTCTTAATTGAGCCAACAAGACCATCGGGTTCAAGTCTCCAATCATAATCTTTCAAAGTCAATCATTTCCTACTTAAGGCATCCACCACTACATTTGCTTTTCATTTGGTAGTGATTATACAATCATAGTCTTTAAAAGCGATTCTAACCACCAACGTTGCCTCAAGTTCAAATCTTTTTGAGTGTAAAATATTTCGGACTCTTTTGATTGGTAAAAAATTCTACCTTCTTCATATAAATAATGTCGTAAATTGCCACGAACACTACAGCTACTAACTCCAAATCGTGAGTGGGATAGTTTTGTTCATGAGGTTTCAACTGTCTGGAAGCATAAGCCACCAGTTTCCCATCCTGCATTAATACACATCCCAAACCTATCCTCGAAGCATCACTGTACATAATATAATCCCTACCCGAAGTAGGTTGAATCAACACTAGTGCTTCAACCGGTATTTCTTTGAACCTTTCAAATCTGGATTCGCACTTATCATCCCACTCAAACTTCACTCATTTCCGGAGTAATCTTGTAAGTGAGGATGTTACAACTGAAAATCCCTTGGCACAAATTTTTAATTATGCACTAAGCCCAGAAAACTTCTCACCTCGATTAAATTTCGAGAGGTTTCCAATTCTGACCCCTTGATTTTCACTTAGGTCCACTCTAATACCTTCCAGCGGTCTGATATGACCTAGGAATGACACTTCCTTAAGCTTAAAGTAACATTTACTTAACTTTGCAAATAACTACTTCTCTCTCAAAGTTTGCAATACTATCCTCAAATGGTGTTCATGTTCCTGTGCATCTTTAGAATACACCAGGATGTCATCAATAAATACCACAACAAATTGATCCAAATAGGGTGGAAACCATTCATGAGTCCATCATCATTGAGCATTGGTCGACCCAAATGGCATTACTAAAAACTCATAATGGCCACAGCAGTTCTGAGTTGTTTCGAGACATGACCTCTTTACCGGAGTTGATGTATCCCGATCGCAAGTCTATCTTGAAAAAGACACTTGCTCCTTTCAACGATCAAAATAAATCCTCTATTCTTAACCTTAGATACTTATTCTGCCGTTACTTTGTTTATTTGTGGAAGATAGTCAATACATCCGAATAATTGCCATCTTTCTTCCTAACAAATAAAACCGGCGCACCCTAAGGTGAGACACTAGGTCGGATGAAACCCTTATCCAATAGCTCTTGTAGTTGATCTTCAACTCTTTCAGTTCAGTTGGAGCCACACGATAGGGTGCCCTCGAAATAGGAGTCATTCCCTATACAATTTCAATAGAGAGATCCACTTCTCTTTCAGGTGGTACTCCCGGTAATTCCTTGGGAAACACATCAGGGAACTCCCTAATCACAAGAATGTTTTTGAAATTCACTTGCTCTCTTTTGGAGTCATGAATAAGCCCAGGCTTCCTGACCTTTCTCGAGAAAGCATTCGGGCTTCCATAGCTGGAAATAACTTTTTAGTATTGGTTGGTCGGGTACCTATACTATTACTTTTTGATGAGTCGGAACATTTTAGCGGAGACTATTTTCGCTATCACAATCAACTATGGCCGAATGTTTGGATAACGATCAATTCCCAATATCAAATCAAACTCATGAAAAGTAAGCGATTAGATTAGCAGGGAATTCTTTATCATGTACCCGATAGGGATGAATTCTTATACACGCGGTTAACTTTAACACTAGGCCTCAGACTACTTGTAACAAGCAAGTCATAAGCTAACAGCTCTACTGAAGGCAATTTATCACTCATTTGTTCCATGCATATATATGAATGCGTAGAACCCGGATCAATAAAGCATCTGGTCGATATCGAAAAGGTGAAGTACGTGATAACCCACAGTGCGTCCGAGGATCTTCCACGACTCTTATAGAATAGCTGGTGGGGGTGTAGCAGTAGGGCGATTCACTATCTCCGAAGCACTACCTCTTCCTTGTAGACCATACGTCCTCTACCCCTACTGCGAGTTTGTGGAGGTATATTGACCCTCACTCCTGCTCGCCAGAGAGTTTCTAGGAACTTCCCAATCCTCGTGGATAGTTGGCTATCACATGGTCCGTGTTCCCACATCGGAAACAACCCCCAGTTACCTGTCTGCAAATACCAAAATGATATTTATGGCAGTGCGGACATGCATTTCTTTCCTCTTGTCCGGTTTAGGTGCCTCGACCGGAACCTTATGTCATGGTAAGTCCTTGTCTCCTACCCATTGTAGCTGAACCCTGTACTGAATCAACTTGTGACTCTCTAGGTCTTTTTCTCGAAGAGGAACCCCATCTTGAGAACTTTTTCTCTTTCTTTCTTTCTTTACTCTTCATTTAAGACTTCTCAATTTTTATAGCCGCTTGTACTAGCTAATAAAAATTGACAACTTGTAGCGTAGTTACAACCATGAGGTACCTTTTTATGGACT
This sequence comes from Tetrastigma voinierianum, assembly GCA_016808115.1. Lineage (NCBI taxonomy): Eukaryota > Viridiplantae > Streptophyta > Magnoliopsida > Vitales > Vitaceae > Tetrastigma > Tetrastigma voinierianum. The sequence continues at coordinate 18,730 of JAEQBH010000727.1, forward strand.
CATGTAAGCCCTCCTCAAACTGTTTACATCTGAATTTTTTCGTAAGAATGGATTCTGGTGCATATTTACTAAGACGACTGAATTCTTTTTCATATTCAGCCCTTTGTCGGTTTCCCTTGTCTTAGAGTCAAGATTGCTTCCATTTTGACTCCTTGTAATCATCATTGACATACGCCATTATTAAACTTTGTGGCGAAGTAGTCGTATGATTGGATCACGGAAGCGGTGGATTTCTGAAACGGCTTCCACGATCGCAAATTTGCACCTTGCGGCTGATGAAGCTACGTGTGGCCTTTTGGTCCCTTAGGACATCTCACTTCATCTAGAGCCGCTCCGGTTTTCAAGCCAAAACTACGCTTTGCTCGAACTCTTCCATACTTGTACCGGCCGATTCTTCCACTCCATGCTTTCTTATAAATCACTTTCGGGCTCGAGGCTAGTGAGTCGATCTAAGACCCTTGCCATATCATGAGAGATTTTTACCAATGCTTCAGATGAAGCATATTCATTTGTCGTTGAATCAAACATATCAGAAGCATATTGATCCAAAGGATTGACGCTTTTAGCTATTTCATCTACAGCTTCCTGAGTTGGATCCATTCTAGACAATATACAAAACAAGGACATCCGCATTAGGCGAACATATTACTATGTAGGTACATCCTTAATCTAAGACTCTCTTCCAAAAATGCCTAAACTTAGGCTTTGATACCAACTTGTCACACCAGACCCTTTGCCTGGGGATGAAGGGCCCAGTGAAACTACATTGGAATTCTTTACTTACTTTTTCAGACATTGGTGGGCCCAAGTCTTATAACTGAATAAAAATATCATTTACAAAAATACAAAATAAAAACTACCACCGTAGTGGTGTTCTGATGTCGATACCTTTGGTCTTGAGTCCCATTTACATAAGCATATACAAAACTATACATTTATATTTACATAATCGGCCCAGCAAAAACTTCTTGTGATGGACTCTTGGTTGTTGGCAGAAAGCGGTATACGGAAGATCGCGGACGTCCTCTTTTGTACCTACACGGATTAAAAGTCGTGCTAAGTTTAACGCTTAGTGGGAAACATATGACTTATACGTATACACATGCACTAATACTCATTTACCATAAGCATATAACAGTAACAGATATATAATAGTAGATATCATAATTTTTCATGAATTCATATAACAAACTTATACACATACTTCTACTTATAGCAGACTTATACTTGTTCAGATCTCATGGGATTACGAAACATGCTTGTCTGGAGGGTACCCGTGAGTATCTGAGCTTATACTTATACAAGATGCCAGTAGGTACTACGAGCTTATAAATTAACATCTGTTTGATGCAGTGAGTGCTACGAGCTTATACTTACCTGAGGTACTCATGGAATTTTATTCGGAAGACGAGAACAATGTATATTACTTTACATTTATTCATTGTTCGGACTCTTATCATATAACTATTTGACTACGGACCGGTAATAAGTAAGGTAGGACATAGCACAATAGTACGAAAGTGCAGTGCAATCGCGTCTTGTAGCCTGTGAAGTCTTGCAGTATTGATAGAGGGTGTGGTCGCACTATTCGGGAGGCTCTTTAAAAGTACTAAATGTGTCGAAGCACGGTCAGAGAGTGTCGTTGCACTAATAAGAGAGTACCGAAGTACTAAATGTGCTGAAGCACGGTCAGAGAGTGGCGTCGTATTGTCAGTCTGCAGGGTCTTATCGTGTGCACTCTCACGTAACAGAGGTGCCATGTCATTCAATATCTGATCTTAGGCAGTCCTACAATTAGAGCAGTGGGGGCCACATAAAGTGGAGGTTATTTGGGAGCTGTTCCGGATGGAGGGATGTCCCGTGATAAGTAGTAGGGGCCTTGTTATGTTATAGTAGGAGACATCTTGGGCTATGGTTCTTAGTTCTTCTAGAAATTACATAGATTTGGCAATGGATAATGGGAGGTTCAAGGTCGTGGAGGCTAACAGGCTATTATGGGTACCCTGAACGACAACACGAAAGAGAGTCAGGACTTTTGTTACAATCTCTTGCACAATCCTCCACCCTCCCTTGGTGCTACGTCGGGAACTACAATGATTTATGGGCTTGGCACACCAAGGGGCGATGTTGTCATCAGGCCCGGTTGATTAATTACTTTCTTAAGGTTCTCTAGGATGGGCAGAGCACGTTTTGATCGAGCCATGGTTACATAATTGTTTGTAGTGAGGTAGGAGTCTAACCATATACCCGATTTCTTTGAATCAGATCCACAACAACAGTGAGTCAACCTAAGAGGTTCCAATTTGAAAATCCTTGCTTCATGAAAAGGGATGGTTATGGGGAGGAGGGTCCCAATTAGTTGGAGAATTAAGTTGGAAAACCAATTCAACACATGCATGAAATTAATTATTCTCAAAAAAAAAAAAACCCTTTCTTAGATAGAATATTGGAGTATTTCCACTTAAACTTCACTAGATAACACACATCCAAGCGGAACACCACTGGCGAGTTGTATGCCATAAATGAGGCCACACTTTTAAAATAATTTGAAAGTCGGATGACGGTACCTTAGTACTCAAAAATACCCAGCAAAGAGGTACCAAAGAAAACTTTGGCTATGACATGCATGCACAGTCACGTCATCGCTCACAAGAAATTGGTACTTCTGAGAAATGAAGTGTCTTAATTCGGAGGTCGGGGTCTATCCGACTCGTTTTTTTTCAAAAAAAAAAAAGATGAGTGAGTCTTGAATTCACACATGAATCATTAAATAATAATGAATGCATGAGCAAGAAATAGTTGGTTAAAATACCTCAACAACTCCAAAATTTGTAAAACTAACATCCTCTATGTTTTTCCTTTCTTGAAGAATGACTCATTGTGAACAAAAATAGCCCCTTTTGCTATTTCATGTATTTATATATCTTTGAATAGAAATAGTTATTTTACAAGAAAACAATGACTATTTTTTTCAAATGAGGCCAAAATCATTTGCTGTTATATCACCTGAGTAGTTCTCAAAAGTCTTTATCAAATCAACCTATTAGCAAATGATCTTGAAATGAATGTAAAGGCGTAAACCCAAAGATAGGCCTATACACATGATAAAACCTTAAATGAGAAAAAAATTAAATGTATTAACTAATAAAAGAAAAATTCGAGACCATCCTCCCAAACTATTGTTCAAAATGTTTCCACGTTTCCACCTCGTGCTTGCCTGGCGGTAATGGAGGATGTTGTATGGGAGGTCTCGTGCTTAATCTCTATAAGAACAACAAAATACTACAATGATGTAAATGCAAAGTGATAAATGTCTAAATAAACTTGTTTCTAAAAAAAAATTTAGAACCACATCTCAAAATTTCGGCTTTCAAACCACATGACTTAAGTACGAATTTAAGTCATAGATTTAAAAAAATGAAGCCAAAGAATACCTTAAACCCACTAAGACTCTATACTTGATCATGAAGAAAAATGATATGCATCTCAGCAAACAAGTGGGAGAAAAGGAAAAGGGAAAGTTCCTAGAAAGACATAAGCACAATACAAAGTAATAACTTGGTAGTGTAGGGTAAAACTTCTCGTAGCCTTTAACCCCTTTATCACTCAAACATCATAGGCTTATCATCACCTTTCAATAACAAAAGAAACTTTAATGCGTTTGGTATCTCGCGATTTGCTTTGTGTCTTTGGGATTTATTCTTTTAAGCTCAATATTAAGGGTTTGGCAAGGTGTAAGGAAGAACCCCGTTCGATTTTTCCATAAGAACAGTAATTTACAACATTGTAATGCCAAATGAATAGGATGTAAATAAAGGTGTATAGCAGCTAAGTGGTATATATGATCTTTTATGTAATATCAAATGATTTGATCATATGGTTGCAAACTCTATGTTTGGTTTCTCAAAAGCACTAAGGGAAGAAAAAGATTATAAGACAAATGATTTTTTCTTTAATTTTTTAAACTTTCTATTGATGAGTTAAGATAAATAAAATTGAATTTTTTTTTTAAAGAATGATAGATATATTAAAGATAAAAATTCAAGCCAAAAGAACCTAACATCCACAACCCAATCACAATGACCGGCATTGAACCTATCGCCTCTATCTATGGTATAAGAAATCGACCGCAGATCTTTAACAAAAGAAAGATACCGTTGTGACACTAAAACCCAAGGCTCACACCAACCATCAACCCACGAAAATATCCATGAATAGCGTATATCCTGGTACCCACACTGTCAAATCCCATTAATTGGGATCCATTCATCGAGTCCTAGGTAAAACATCCTACACCCCATTCATGTTAGAAGCGAGACTCTCAAAATTACCTGTGGATATCCTGTGTCTCAATACCACACCGTCCAATCCCATTCATCAGGATCTGTTTAACCACATTCAATAAACTTTTTATTTTATTTTCAAAACATATTACTATGAGTTTAATTACAAACCCCATTACATACACAGGCATATGCCAAAACTTGTTCTTTCCAAAGTCTTACAAAAATAACTATACTAGCCACAGATCAGCTTTCTTCAACCTCTCGGCCCCGAATGAGAGCTCGCTCCACCGTGCATACCCCTGCCCATGAAATAGCTTCCATAGCAGAGCTACACCAGTAGAGAGACTCTATAGAGGCTATTATCCCTCTAAATGAACATGTAATGTCTACTTGGACACATTCACACACACACACACACACACACACACACACACATGTCATTATATATATATATATATATATATCAACATTCCAATATATCGATGCAATTCTAATGGTATTACTAATTCGCCATGTCATGAGATGAGACTCACCCAATGCATGAAAAATTTGAGTCGTCACAGACTCCCATCACACAATGTGTAGCCAATGTGTGATAACATCCATCGTCGATGAATTTCATCCAATGATCATTGTGAAAAAAAATCAAGTTTTTAAAAATCAAAACTTATTGGATGTTTCACTTCCAAGGATCAATTTATTAACAAAATATGTGTCTTTTTTGGGTAGGCGAATTTTCGGGGTCTCACCACAGGCTTCACATGCCTTCCTACACTTTAACGTAAAATGGCTTTCGCTGACGAGCATGTATAAACTAAAAATACCAGTTTTCACCGAGGGGGCATTCCATCCCCTAAGTTACTACCCGACACATGTTTTCATGCTCTGCGAATAGTGGAACTCCATTGAACTTTGTTCAACGGTACTCAGCCCATTCATCAACCACCAAGGATGGTGTTTGATGGCACCATGCACTTCCACCCATGAATGCGATGTCTCAGTGCATATGCAATGCATTATGCCACTGCATATCAATTCCACATCTCATATGTAATGAATGCCCTATCGGTGATAAATCATGTATCATGGATAATTATGTCAAAAGCATATAATTTCCAAACATTTCATCCAATTCCTAACATATTAAAACATATATATCAGTAAGAAAAATTAAGCACGTTATCACAAAATCAAGCAATAACACCTTAAAACAATCCACAATTTCAAACCTCACAAGTCGACCATAACAGACCACCAAAATAGTAAGTAACACCGCCCAAAACATTGGTGAACTAGTCCTAGTTCGCCACCATCGTGATCAAGGCGCACAGACCACCTCAACACAATCCAGAAGTCAAGATGAAATCCGTGATCGAACAATTAAAAATCTAGGCACAAGAAATAAACATCCAACCGTGGTAAATCCCAAGAAATGTACCATAACTCGGGGTTGTAGAGTGTCCGATTTGATGATTCAAAGCCTACATCAAGTTCACTGATGCAGCTACTACTTACATGAAGGTCTGAAGTAAAAAATCCCTAGTTTTCCCACTTGAAAATCAGTCCTAAAATCTGGCCAGTGTGTAGGATCAAAATAGGGCAACATTCCCATATTTCAAAAATTGGCCAAACAACCCCTTAAGGCAAAGACATAACCCCAAAGCCCTTATGGTGGAAAATAAACCAAATTAGGAAGAATCCCTACCTCTTTGAGTGTAGCCCTTATCGAATATAATGGACTTTATTTCTTATCGGAAGAGAGTTCACCGTCGGAACGCCTAAATTCTCCCTCCTCTCTCTCTCTCTCTCTCTCTGTCTTTTCTTTTCTTTTCTTTTCTCTCTCTTTTCTTCTCATATAAGTTTTTTTTTCTTCTCACTTGTTTTCCTTCCTTTCCTTTTTGTTGCTCCCCTCCTCTAGGAATTGATTTGCCTCCCCTTTTATAGATTTCTCCTATTGACATGCATTGGACACATGGCTTGCCCTGTGTCACACATGCATTTGCCTTTGCATGCCAAGCCATGTCACACATGCATTTGCTCAGATGCCTCAGGACACACGGTCATGTGTCAAACACAGGCTTGCCACGTGTCACTCATACTTGCCATGTGTCACCCTCGACATGTATCGCCAGAGAAACATAAAATTCCAACCGTCTCGAATTCAATGAAAATTGTCGTAGTAACGATTTCTACGATGAATTCAACTATGAGGTCCATTTCACATCCGAGATCTAGAAAATCGTGAGGTTTTCAACCTATATTATAAGCCGCAAGTTCAACGTGTTTTCCTTTTTTTCGAAAAGTTCAAATTTACCCGAAGTTTTACATTCTTCCTCTTAAAAGAATTTCAGTTCAAATTCATACACGCATTATACGTATTAATCGATGCATATGCTAAGCAATCATCTTTATTTATCAAATGACTAAACAACGTACCTTCATTCTTGAATAAGGAAGGATAAGTGGCATGCATCGTGTCCCTGTTCCCATGTCAGCTTCTCCACCCTGTCGCCACAATACCTATACTAGTCTCATAATCTTGCATCACAGTAACCCGATTCGCTATCCATGATACGCATAGTCCTCCTCAAAGTTCCCATCTACATCAACAATGATCCCACCCTATCCACTACATTATCTGGACCGAGTGTACTTCCGCAGCATGTGAGACATGGAATACCGCATGAACACCCGATAAATCTGGCGATAATGCCAATCGGTACGCAACTACACCCACCATCTCGAGTACCTCGAAGTGTCTAATATACTTCGACGATAGCTTTCCCCGCTTGCCGAATTTGACCGTTCCTCTCTCAAGCATCACCTTCAAGAAGACATGATCACCGACCAAAATCTCTAGGTCACTTCACCGCCTGGTTTGCCAGAGCCTGGTCATACCGATCGGTGAGAAAATGCTCGCACTCACTTCTACCTTTTCCAAGGTGTCCTTTACCAAAGACAGACTTATAGCTTTTGATCTCCTCCTACCCTCCGTCCAACGCACTGTAGATCTATTACTAGCCTACATACCTTACATAATCCGTATACTCACCCGACAACCGGTTGTTGTAGGGAAAATTCCACTCAAGGGTAAATGCTCTTCCTAGCTACCTTTAAAATCTCAAGATTCATGCCCATAGCATGTCCTCTAACGCCGGATGGCCTCGATTAATCGCCCACTGAGATGAAAAGCGCGTGTTCATCATTACCAGTTGTCCCCATGGCTCTTTGGAAACTCTCCCAAAAATAAACTTGGGATCTCAATCAAATACTATAGAGACTAGCACTCCATGCAATCGGATTATCTCTCGTATGTATAATCTGTAGAATTTCTCTAGCGTGAAGGTCATCCATACAGCTAGAAAGTGTGTCAACTTTATGAGCTAGTCCATGATCACCCACACCGTATCATGCCCTTGCAATGTCTTTGGCAAGTGAGTCACAAAATCCATTATGGCGTGCTCCCACTTCCACTCTAATACCTCTAATAGCTGAAGTAACCCTGCCTGCCTCTGGTGTTCATCTTTTACCTTCTAACACATGAGACACTAACGAACAAACTCCCTAACTTATTGCTTCATTCCACTCCAATAATACTGGCGATGAAGATCATGGTACATCTTTGTGCCACCTCGATATACAGAAAAATGAGGGCAATGGAACTCCCTTAGGATCTCCTCTCTCAAATATGCTAACCGGGGAACCACATTCCCCGCCTCATAACAATACTACCATCTGCGTGAATAGGCCCAACTTTTTATTCACCGCACTGACCGTACCTCGATCCTGATGGATGTTATCTCCGTGTCTCGTCTCTGGCTGAATCAATCACTGCTTAGCAGGAAGGCATGTAGCTAAGAAACTCCCCAAAATACCCTAGGTCTAATCTCTATAAGGTAATGTACTAATCCCACAACCTCAAGCATCCGCTTTACTCCCGGAAGCCATATCACCAATATGCCCCCAGGACTCCTGCTACATTATCAACTACCACACATTTGCACCCACGGATGGTAATGCAAAGTGGAACTCATAATCCTCTAAATACCCATCCACCCTGCCTCATTAAGGTCTCGCTAGGTAAAGATGTATTTCTGACTTCAGGGTTCGAAAATACTCGAATCGCTCACCATACAAGTAGTGGTGCTAAATCTTAAGGCTAAGATAAATGGCCGCCATAATTCCATGTAGGTAATCCGCCTCATGATTCTTTAACTCGCGAGAACTATAAGTCAGAATCCTGACCGCATCAAAACACATCCTAGTCTCGTTCTTTCGAGGGATCACAATACACTATGTACCTGTCCTTCTTTTCGGGGCTATCGTATCAGAGCCGAGGTAAGCCTTTTCAATTCTGAAGGTTCTCCTCACATAAGTCATTCCACTCCAAATCCAGAACTCCTTCCCAACAATTTTGTCACAGATCAACTAATCTGAGAAGTCCCCAACGAACCCTCTCACACCCTATCAATCCCAAGAAACTGCAGATCTTGGGCACCCTGACCTGGCCTCCCAACTCATAACTGCCTCAACCTTCTCCGAGTCCACTGAGACACCCGAAGCCAATACCACATGACCCAAGACCATTTCGCAGCTTCAAAATTCACATTTGTCGGCCGCATACAACCTGGTTTCTCAAAGCATGGTATAATCCTCAAATGATCCTCATGCTCCTCCTCCGATCGCTGAGTAGATCAAAATGTCATTCATAAAGACCACAACAAACTGATCTAGATGGTTGGAAGACCCTATGCATGAGATCCATGAACGCCACTTAGATATTCTTTTAACCTCAATTGTAATACCGTGAAATCAAATGCCCAGACACGTTTCTAAACGCTGTCATGTGGATATCCGCTTCCCTAACCCTTAATCGATGATAATCGGCGGAGATTCATTCGAGACTCGTATTCTCTTAATTGATCAAACAAATCATCAATCCCTGCGAAAGGATACCAATTCTCGATCAGAATCTTATTTAACTGGCTCTGCAGTCAATGCACGGGCATAGTCCTCATTCTTCTTTTTGGAAAACAACACCTATAACCAATCGAGAAGTCTTGCAATCGACCTCAGTTCTTACAATCAAAGAAGCGCCATTCTATGCGGCCATAGAAATAGGTGGTGATGTATCGTGTGTAACTCACTACGTAGTTCATGATCTCGTATTGCAAAGGTAATCCCGATGTAATTCCTCCGAAAAATCCTTATATTTCTGCAAACTACCCGAGGTGTATCTAACTTTGCTCACCTCATCCTCCAGGGTAAGGTTTTCTAGCCAACCCTGCAACTATCCGTGACACCTAGAATCGTACACGACTTAGGGCATAGTATTATGCTTATCCCCTTGAAGCATTACACAAACATCATCCAAGCAGGTAGCAAGAACCCCCACGACTGTGCCAATCAATGACAACTCAGTGTGTCGTTAACCAATCCATCCCAGGGATAACATCAAACTCTGACATGTCCATGACTCGAAGGTCTACAGTGAGCATAACTCTTGAGATCTCTAACTCACACTCTCGACGTATCAGTTTAATACTCACCCTAGTTCCTAAGGGAGAATTCACATACAACGAATTTTCCAAGGTTTCAACCTCTAAGCCCAAATATTTCGCACAAGATGCGACAACAAAGGAATGACGCACTCAGGAATCAAATAACACCTCGGGCCCATGTGCGAAAGAGCAGAAACATACCTCGAATAATCGACTAACCCCGTGCTCGCCTGAGGTGTAATGGCGTAAACACGCCCTTGGGTCCCTAAAGTCTTGACTCAGGAGCCCGGCCTCGACCTCACCCCGCCCGCCCATCCGGCATGATCATGGCTAACGTCTCAGGCAAAGGCCTACTACCGATACTATCTCTCCCGCCCATGGTGGGTAAGGAGGAAAAACCGTGGTTCTGTGGTATCGGCCCCACTCGATGACTGACTCAGGTGTCCCATAACTCCTCGATTCCTACCTCGAGGACAATCCACTTCAGTGTCCGTGCCGATGGCAATGGAAACACGCCCTACGCCTCGTCTCGCATAGAGCCTCAAGTGTCTCCCACTCAAGATCGACCTGGGCTCGTCCACGGTCGCACTCGTCCTCGAAACCGCTGCGAGCAGAGTCCTCTACTTCTTCCTCGAGCCAGAAGAAGAAGGCCTGGGCTCTCCTTCCTTCATCCTGAATCTATCTCTGATGCTCTCGTATCGTCCACTTCCCCAACGGCCATAGCCAGTCTCGACCATTAAGTCCATATTCTTGTAGGAGAAGTCCTATATTAATTCTCTACGATTTAACCATCCTAAACTTTCACCTTAGCCATGTCCGTGGCTACATAGTCATCAGCGAAACAAGCTAATTTAGTAAACTTAGCCACGTATTCAAGCATTGTCATCATTCCTGTTTCACTCTAGAACTCCTGTTCGCGATGTCGAAACATAGCGTCGGGAAAATCAAGAAGAGATCTCGAACTCTTCCTATGTCATCGCTTCTAAGTCCTCGAGTAGCTTCGGCACTCCAATCCCACCATATTCGGGATTCACCCTAACTAAAACGACTAGCATTATCTTGCGGCATCGGAGATAATCTCCATAGCCTCCAATATCTTTCCAATTGCCGGAACCAATGATCGCCTATCATTCCGATCCCCTCCTCCCCGGGTCGAGGATGATGTGCCAGTGAACCTTGGAAGTTACTTAACCCCTTATCTCGCTGCACTAGCCCCGTAATGGTAGTAACCGCTGCACTCGACCGTGCAACAAGAGTAGTCACAACACTAATAAATTCCATAAAGGCTTATCGGTCAAAGGTCGGCAAGTGGATGTTGTCTTCGCCACTACCTCTGCGCCCCTTCCTCTTCCTCGACTTTCCATCTACATGTCAAAGAGAGAATTTATATCTTTCTAGTCTAACTAGTTGTGCATTTTCCATCCTCGAACTATTCCATTTATTCATTTTTTAAACCCCTAAGGTCATGTTCTCTAACCCTAGTGTTCATCTTTTCCTATATACATTTTACCATGTATATAATTCACTTAACACAGAATCATGTAGCATATTGATCATAAAACATGAAATGCACCATAAATGCAATGATCTAGACCCAAGCCCGCTAAGCCTTAGGTGTTCGTATACCTAAACTCTGATACCAAGATGTGACACCCCAATAACCTGGGGGTTTGTTGACCAAACATCAACCCGTGGAAATATCAGTGGATAACGTATGATCCAGTAAAATTCCATGTCGCTCCATTCATCGAGTCCCAGGTAATCACATACCTACCCCGACACTAAGGTCAGGAAGCGAGGTTCAAAATTACCTATGGATTTCGCTTGTCTCGATACCACATTGCTCCAATCCCATTCACCCCAGACTGCTTAGCCACATTCACAACTTTATGTTATTTTCAAAACATATTACTATGAGTTTAATTACAAACCCCATTACATACACGTGCATGCCAAACTAGTTCTTCTTTCCAAAGTCTCACAAAAGAACTATACCGCTAATGTGCTCCGCTTTCTCTTCAACCCTTCTACCGACGAAGTTTCATTCCACTCGTATACCCTCGCACTGGAATATTTTTCCATAAAGGTGAGCCACACCTATGTAAAAGACTCCCATGCAGGTTATTATCCCCTAAATGCACATGCAATGTTCACTTGGACACATATACACACACACAATGCACAGAGAGAGAGAGGGAGAGAGATATATATATATATATATATTATGTTATATATATATATATATATATATATATATATATAAATATATCAACATTCCAATATAATGATGCAATTTAATGGAATACTACGCCAAAGCCGTGAAATGAGATGAGACTCACTTAATGCATGAAAAATCTAATCACAAACTCTCATCACACAATGCGAAGCCAATGTGTGATAACATCCATCGCCGATGAATTTCATCCAACGATCACTTCAAACAAAATCAAGTTTTTAGAAATCAAACTTATCGGATGCTCTCCAAGGATCATTTTATCAACAAAACATGTGCCTGGGCAGCTTAATTTTTGGGGTCTCACCGCAGGCTTCACACGCCTTCCTACACTTTCACGGGCTTTCATCAATGGACACATATGTATAACCAAAAATACCGGGGCTTTCACCCGAGTGGGTATCTATCCCTGCTTGCTACTACCCGACACAAATTTTCATGCTCTGCAAATAGTAGAACTCCGCTGAACTTTGTTCAATGGTACTCAACCCACTCATCAACCATGAAGGATTATGTTTGATGGCACCATGCACTTCCACCCATGAATGCGATGTCTCAGTGCATATGCAATGCATTATGCCACTGCATATCAATTCCATGTCTCATATGTAATGAATGTCATATGGACAATAAATCATGTATCATGGATAATTATGTCAAAAGCATATATTTCCAAACATTTCATCCAATTCCCAACATATTAAAACATATATGTCAGAAAGAACAATTAAGCATGTTATCACAAAATCAAGAAATAACACCTTTAAAAAAATCCACAATTTCATACCTTACAAGTCGGCCATACCGCACCACCAAACAGTGGCAATAAATTTAATCCTAAACAGCCATGACTCGGGCCCTAGTTCGTGCCACCAACCTGGCCAAGTACAAACCACCAAAATGTACCCCATGAAGTCGCATGAAATTCGCACTAAAAATCAACTAGTGTCCACAACCAATGAACGTACCCCAATTGTGGAGTCTCGGGAAATAGACTATAACTTAGGCTGTAGAGGTCCGACGGTGATCCAAAATCCTACATCAAGTTTACCGATAGCTACAACTTGCTACGTGTTGACTCGAGTCCAAAGTCCCTCGGTTTCCCACCTGAAAATCAGTCCTAAAATCCGGCCAGTGTGTAGGATCAAAATAGGGCAGCATTCCCATATTTCGAAATTCGTCCAAATAGCCCCTTAGGGAAAAGACACAACCCCACAACCCTTATGGTGTAAAATAAACCAAATTAGGAAGAATCCCTACCTCTTGGAGTGTAGCCCTTGTCGAATATACGGACTTTACTTCTTAGTCTAACGAGTTCCGACCGTTGGAACGCCGATTTCCTTTTCCTTTTTCTCTCTCCCTTTCTTCTCTTTCTCTTTTTTTTTTCTTCTCACTTTTTTTCCTTCCTTTCCTTTTTGTTGCTCCTCCTTACTAATCGACGGCCTCTTTATAGATTTCTCCTATTGACATGCATGTGGACACATGGCTTGACATGTGTCACACATGCATTTGCCTTTGCATGCCTTGTGACACATGGCTTGTCATGTGTCACACACATGGCTTGTCACGTGTCACTCACATGGCTTGTCATGTGTCACCCCGACACATGTTGTCTCAAAAATGTGAAACATCATCTCTAATTCAATAAAATTTCGTTCGTAACTAGATTTCACTAGATGAATTCAATAGTGAGATCTGCTTTGTAATTCGAGATCTAGAAAATTCTAGGTTTTCAACCTGTTTCAGACAACAAGTTCATCGTGTGCCCTTTTAAAAAAAAAGTTTAAATTCACCCGATTTTACAAATGGCCTTTATACTTGTTATTAGAACCTGGCAAACCTCAATTAGCATGGCAAAAGGGGAAGGGTTAGTACTTGAATTGCTGAGGGCATTAAATACAACTTGTGCATCCATTTCCAAAACAACTTTAGAAAGGTGACACCGTTTAATCTGGGATAGAACCTCCTGAACCCCCATAGTCTCAACCACATTCGCACGTAATTTCATGTGAAGAAGAGTGCCATGCGCAGAGAGAAAAGCTCATAAGGAATCACCCATGACCCATCCCAACCTAGTAAGGGACTCTATCCTAAAAACTCGTTGCATCAACATTTGTAACCCTAAGGTAAATCAAGACTGCTTAACCCAAGACATCGCGCAGAGTGGCAACCGGCATCATCTAGAAGTTAATAGAGACCTACAAGCCGAGCTTCCCGCCATCGTTTGAGTGAGCCACCCACAACATCAAGGATCTTACATGGTGACCATTACCGCTCTCGTAATTAATGTCACAGGAGTCCATAACGACTCAGAATAACATAACCGCCTAATGAGATCACCGCTAGAGCAAGAACTCATAACTCCACTAAACCACATGCCATAATCAATTCATACAGCACTACGCAAGGAGAGTGATTAAAAATCTAGCACTAATAAAGGTAAGGAACATTGAAACAATAGATGCTTCTTGTGACTTCTATTTGCAACACACGTAGGGAAGATTGAGAGATCGAAGCATGTGATACCTAAGCTTATGCTCAATCTAAATAATCTCCATCTAAGGTCTCTCCACATAAAAATACAACCTCGTAGAACACGTAAATTTCTAATCTCTACTAAAGAGGAAAGTCACACACCATGTGTAGTGCCCACTATCAACACCGCCTATAACTGCAGATATTAAGGATCGACTTTGATCTCTTGGTTTAATATGTCTCAAATCAAATCCTATGTCCTATCAAGAGAACCTTGAATCATTAAAGCCTGATCGGGGCATTTTCAAAGGTCAGTAATTCAAGAAGGCATAATTGATGATCATGGGATTCGCTTGAGCTTAAGGTCTTGCTTTATCAATCTTGAGCCATCTCCAACACACATAATCTACCATAAGCTGCAGAGGTCCCCGGGTAGCCCAAATACTACGCTGTGTGTATCACGGGTAGTAGTGTACCATGTAAGAATTCAAAAACGTGGAGTTAGGATAATAGCTTGATTGATAAATCTTTTCACCAAAGAGGAGGGCGAGTCATCATCTTCCAACCTTGTTTAATACAAAGGCAAGGGTTAAAACCTATGCAACCTCTCGAATCCTATCCCACCCACAACCTGATACACCACCTTTATCTTCGCTCTAATGAATACCACGCTCCATCGACTTTCCACCCAACCAAAATGAGTTTACATCAATTCTATATCATAGCACACCCCGAGGAGGAGAAAATACATAATGTGAATTTGGTAAAATGTCCGACTATAGCTTTTAAAAGAATTTCCTTCCCCGCTCGAGTGAGTTTCTTAGTGTTCCAATTATACAGTCTCTTCCACACACATTCCTTTAAGTAGTCAAACGCTCTAATTTTACTCCAGCCTATCATAGAAGGGATGTCCAAATATTGACAATTATTTGATGTCCCTCGAACTCCCAATATTGAGCAAATTAAACCTTGTCGAGAAGAAACCACATTGTGGCTAAAAGAGATCATCAAGACTTATGAAAATAACTCCTTTCCCCAATGCTAAACCATACTCCAAATGGGTTTGTTTCATAGTTTTGCTTCAACCCCTATTAGCTGAATAAATAAAATAATTGTCAGCAAAAAACAAATGAGTGATTAGAGGAGCTCCACAGGCAATTTTACACCCATGGTTTGGCCAAAAGACTCCTTTACCCAAATAAGCGCACCGAACGCCTCCGCACAGATAATGAACTAGTAAGGAGACAATGGGTCCCCCTGACGTGACCTGCCTAAGCACAACTGGATAGCTCAAAATATCTCATGAAAATCAGACATGCCTAACCGTAGTAACACGCGCTAATATGAGTTTAACCCAAAGGTACATGAAGCTTCATCCTAAGTGATTACTTTCTCCAAAAATCCATTCCACCCTGTCATAGGCCTTTTCCATATCTACCTTTAATGCGGCATATCCCTCATTTTCTTATGTCTTTCGTTTCAAGTAGTTTAGAATCTCATATTTAATGAGAATATTTTCAATGATGAATCTCCGAGTAATAAAAGATCACTGATTATGTGAGACAACTTATGGCATAAATTTCCAGATTTTATTCGTCACTGATTTCGCCACTATTTTATAAATCACATTACAAAGGGAGATTGGCCTAAAGTCCCCCATACATTCAAAATTTTTCTTCTTTAGAATAAAGACTAAATAAGTGTTATTCTAGGCTATCAGGCACTATGCTACTAGAGATTATTTAAAAACAAGCAGAACATGCCTTCTGACCCATAGCATGCCAAAACCGTTGGAAGAACGTCAGACACGCCCATCCCATTTCAAGAATTTATCTGAATGGTTCTTTCGACCAAGCCTCTGAGAAAGGTGCTAGAAAAAATCAATATAGGTCGATCTATTTAAACCCTTATTCGGGAGAAAGGAACTTTACCTTACTTCTCCCATCTTCCGCTTCCTCTGCCATTACCACTACTAGAGTCACCGCCATCGTTGTTGCTACTGCCATTGTCGATGATATAGCTGACAATGATGGCTTCGCTGCTTCTCTGACCTCCGATGCTCCATGGTTATAGGATTGTCATTGAAGACCTTTGCCCCGTCGTGGAAGACTACTACTACTTCTTCCAGTGTTGTTTATGCCATCAGATATGTTCGTCGAAATCTACTTTTTGAATCTCCAACGACTACTCCAACACTCTTTGTATTGCAACTGGTATGTG
Source organism: Tetrastigma voinierianum (assembly GCA_016808115.1). Taxonomy (NCBI): domain Eukaryota; kingdom Viridiplantae; phylum Streptophyta; class Magnoliopsida; order Vitales; family Vitaceae; genus Tetrastigma; species Tetrastigma voinierianum. The sequence goes on from JAEQBH010000727.1 coordinate 35,445, forward strand.
CTCTATCAAGAACAACCCGCGATGCTCCATGTCTAAACTTATACCAGCTCTTCAAGAGGAAAATTACATACAGAGTGGTGGCTCAACACGTGGGCACTTCAAAGGTTCTCAAATTATATTTCTTTTCTTTGTAAACTCGAACTAGCCTTGAATGTCCGTGAAGTGCAATGTGTCGATAAGTAATAAAGTGGACTCTAGGAGTCCTAATATCATTCCCACAAGGATCTACTTAAGGTAATCTGACCGGAAAATTCTGATTACCAAGTTCATCAATTATTTAAGCTACAAATATGAGTGTAAAGATATTGAAATTAATACTAAAAATAAATGTTTTTGGTTCTTTTGTTCTTATGCAATGTTTATGGTCTTTTAAATAATGATAGAATTTGGAATGGTTAATTGCATCAAAACATAGCAATTTCCAACAAAGTATAGTCAGATCTGATTAATTGGTCTTTGCTCAAGGGGTGGTTAGATCCTGGCTAACTTCCATAAATCTAACTTTTCACACCCTAAAACACAAGCTCTTCCAACTAAGCATGCTTAGGCTATTACTTTTATGAAATGGGTCCCTTAAGTAAGAAATGGCCCTCAAACCAAAGTTTCCATTAATTCCATGACCTAGATGTGATTCGAAGCCCGTAGGGTATCTTGAATCAACAAAATTATACTCACCTTCTACTCGTCAGAGTAATGCTTAACAAGCAGATAAGTGGCTCTAGGATCGTTCATTGGGATGGGTTTTCTTTGCGAAATGGTCGATAGTGAGGCTCAAACCTGATTTTATTGATTTGGGTTTTCATAAAACATTTGGTTTTAGTAGTCAAATCATAGGAAAAGAAATAAAAATATGGGAGGAATTCCCTTGAAGATTAGTCATCAGCTTGAGTTCCTATGGTAAATGAAGGGTTCTTAGGCCCTTTTCCTCGCACTGGGGATAACAACATATAGTTACTTCCCGAATTGGATATTGATTTGACTACAAAACTTGACCCTCAATAACTATCCTTTGAAAATGGTATTCACTGAGCATTAATAGTCTCATACATGTAAAAGCACTTCCTCGACTCACCTTCCAGTCTGACCAATAGATGGTAACTAATGAATCTCAATGATCTAGCACAAGCATCCACCGAACCCCCAAAGATTATCAAATACCTGATCATTCAAGGTGCATCGAAGGATCTAAACCCAGTTCAAAATAAACCCATAAATGTCGTTGAATACCATGAAAACATGAGAGCCCCTCGCTTACCACGCCTTCGTCTGCCTCTCTACTTCAAGGAAGGGAAGGGATTTAGCCAACTCTCGAGTTGTCATCCTCAAAGGGTGTTTCAAGGAGAAAAATGAGAGAAAGTAAGGGAAAATGAGAATAACGGGAACTTGTTGAAAGCTTCCCTCCAAAAATCTGTAAAAAGTGAAAAAGTCTGCTTTACAATGTCTTGTCTGGGGGCTTTTATAGCCAAACCACTTTACAAATTACCAAAATAACCAAAACAATAACTATTACAAGGGGACAAATTGGGAAGAAATCAAAAAAGTGACAAAAATTTTAAAAGTCAAAGCTCCAGAACATTCAACGCTGACAAAACGCTCATAGGGCCGTAAAATTAGCAGCCCCGAGAAATCTCGAAGGGGTTGTAAAATTTCACAACCTCATAAATTTCCAAGGTGTTTCATTATGCACAACTTCTCGCTTTCCGTCGTACCAGATTGCAATCGATTCTTCGCCTTGACTCAACTCGTCCTCAAGATATATACCTCTAAACAACCAAACTTGCCACAAAATTTGGTTAGTAGCCATGCCAGGTCCTTAACATGCCAATCAAGTACTGCATGCATCATATACAAAGTGCTTAAAACATAGAGTGCTAAAGGTATAAAACACTCTTTAGGTAGCACCACTTCAACCGACACATTGCTAGTCCCTTAGCAATGAAAGAAGAAGAAAGCAAATAAAGGCAAGATGAGCTATAAATATATCTACACAAAAAATGGTTTTCAAAATCAATGAAGTGATAAAACCCAACCTGCAACGCAAGTTATCAAAGCCCTGTCCAATAACCATCTCAAGAAGAGTGTGTGCGATGCAAAATCAAGTATCAAAATAAGTCAACTCCTGTGAGAACCAACTCCGACACCTTCCATAAAAAACCTAAGTGTTCGATTACAGGTTTCAAAATAAATCGCTAAATCGTTCCCCAACCAGATCTATTGTCCTAGCAGCCCAACCATCCACAACCATGAACTAACCTTACTTCCAGCATCCCTGTCCAGATGTAACAAAAGGTTTAGGCAATTAACTCACAAAACATAAATTATAATCAACTGATGACTCAAACCAGCATCTAGTGAATTAAATCATAAGGATCTCCAATCATCATTCCTTCAAAGCTCACTCCCAGACTTTTGTAATATATAGAAAAATCCAAAGACTGGCTAATTATTAAACTCTACCATCCATCCATGTAATGAGCACAAAGTCTATGACTCCTAAATCCTGTTTAAGGCACCAAGGCTTTAAAGACTTTCGCCATATACCTCGAACCGTACCAGTAAGTCAATAGAAAAAGTGTCACAATTTCTTTCTTTTTCTTCTTTCTTTTTCTTTTTTTCTTTTTCTTTTCTTTTTCTTTACTGAAAAGACTCATTGGTCTTTTATTCGTGGGTCCCTAATTCACAAGGTGGTCACATTCAGGGCTGGGATTTCTGCAGGTATTTAGAAGGCAAGGCAATTTTTCACTTATAAATGAAATCTAATGTGCACAAGTGTATGGTTAGCTAATGTGGAAGAAAAGGTTGAATACAATAAGAATTTCAATAGGTTATCTACTCAACTACATAACACCATTCTAACATCAAATATCGAACAAAATTTCAATTTGCATCGTAAGCCGGGCATTTAAAATTTTTTTTTCCGAAATGAGAAAATGCAAGCATGAACTAGAAACTAAAAACACAATTATATTGTAAAAATCTGAACTAACTAGCAAGCCATTCAACTAAACAAAATAGACTTGCTCAAAACATAAATTAACACTTCCTTCCTTAACTCTCCCCCCAACCAAATTCTACATTGTCCTCAATGTGATTATAATGGAAATTTAAGGAGGAATGGACACTGAGAAATGCACTACCATTATATAACCACATGAACAGAACAAAAGAGATGTAAAGTGTTAAACCAAAATATTAACAAAGTAAAATATGATCATGCTAAAAAACAATGGAAATCAAAAATATAAAAATATAAGCTCCTAAAGGAGGTCTTATTCACTCCATTCGGGCTTCAAAATGATCAAGTCGGTGCTAAGAAGAGGTTAAAAGTGACCAATTGAGAATTTTAAAAATTATGCCTTTATCGCATCAATAGTGATCTTTTCTAGCTATATTTATATTCTACACTCTCTAAGCTTTCCAACAACAATAAAATTACCCAAACTGAGTTCGAATAAAAAAAGTTATGGCCAAAAGAACTAGTTAAAAATCGTAGCTGCAAAATTGTAGCTGCGATTTTTTTTTTTTTTTTTTTTACATAATACACAAGAGTTCTCACTATTTCCTGATTAAAACATTTTCCACAGTATCGGGTCATAAATTTCTCAAGCAGGACAGCACAATCGCTATAAGGATCCCACAAAATTCAGTCGCGAAATTTCAAAATTTTGTGTCGCAAATTTTCGCAAAGGGTTCAACCCTCATGAATTTTTCTCGGTTTTTCCAAGACTCTCCCCATCGTAGAAATTAAGCATAAACCTGCAAAATAAGCCAGAAAATGAAAATGAGCTAAAACAAAGATTAAACTTCAAACTATAGAAATCTAAAGAGAAAACAAGTAAAGCAACAATAAATAAAACAAATAAAACAAAAACAAAAAAGGAGGTGACACCACACCAGAGACTAGTCCACTCAACCTATATTTTAGTTCATCTGGTGTGTTTGGTAACTGGTAGTGTCACAGTGATTTGGGCAAACATGCCACCAACTCCCTTGTGCTCCCACTCAGCTCCTCTTTGTGGGCTTCAAGCACAAAGACCCTCCCTCACCGCAACGCAAACTCTTCCGGTTCTTATTTCTCCGATGGTTCTGTCATACTTAAGTGAAAAACATCGAAAGCCGCAACATGTTGCCAAACTAAGCTGGTAATGACTCATCTTGCAATTTTGATGATGAGACTATGGTAGCCAAGAATACTCCTGCAGACGGCACACAATCACCAGATTCACCGGCTCAGCATTCGCAATGTCCACAAGATCAGAACTTATCCACCTTCACCAAAACATCTTCGACTATCCCTTTTGGAATTTTGACTGATCTATCTTCCAAAGACAAGGTGATGGTGGTGGGCTTCAACTCTCTCATCCCTAACTACTTGTAGACTGAGTAAGGCAACAAATTGACATTGGCCCCTAAATCTAATAATGCCCTTTCTACACAAGTTCCCCCAATGTTCACTGAAATGGTAGGAGATCCTGGATCTTTATATTTCACTGGGGTCTTGCATTGGATGATGGAGCTCACCTATTCTATCAAGAAAGCTGTTTTGTCCACACCTAGTCCTCTCTTTACAAAGTGTAATGTGTCTTTAAAAATTCGCATATGCTCGAGACCTCGCTAATCATGTCTAGAGAGGATGTTGATTTCACCGCTCAACACTTCAAGAATCTCAGTCAAGCTATTCACCTTCGCTTGCCTCTAAGTTCTCGAGGGAAACGGTGGAGGTATGCCCTTTTCATCATGTCTTCCCTTGATCACCATTCATTCCGCCCTCATCTCGCCTCTTAAATTTCTCTCATCATGGTTTGTGCACTTATTACCTCAACGTTTTTTTCCACTTCCTCAATGTGATAATGCTTACTTCATCCATCTTAGGAGCAAATTTCACCGGCATTAGCTACCTGTGAGCGGATTCCTTCGATTCTCATTGGTTTAGGAAGGAATTTGGCCTCATTCCCACACTTGCCGCGATTAGTGAGCCTCAAATGAGTACTACAGTCGTCGATTTTTCAGAGCAATATCATTTTAGAGACCATCTATTATGTTGTTTGTGGTGCTCTCCATGCACACTTTAAGTCAATCGCACACGACGCTCTTCGCTCTTCCACAAAGTTACCTACCACCTTGCTTAAATTTAGAATGGCTTGCTCAACTGGAGATGTTGATTATGGTGCTTGAGATGAAGAACCATACTGTGGTTGTGCAGTAAGGGGTGCATACTATGGAGGCTTTGGTTTCCAGGAGAGATTTGGATGGTTCCTCTAACTAGGGTTATAGGTGTTTCCATAAGGTGCATTAGTTGGGGGCTTGTATTGACTAACAAAATTGGCTTGATCAGCAAACATCTCTCTTACTACTGTATCGGTAGACACCGCTCCCACATGCCTACGACCAACAAACCTAAGCATAGCTTAGCTCAGATAGATTTCTGGGCCAATGCTTGCACCTCATGATGGTTTCTCATTTCTAACCTTCCAACCTTCTAACTAAGGTCGAAAGCCGCCTTCATGCCCAAGTCTCCTAGAAGGGAATATATGCCACCCTTTCGAAGCCGACTAAGGCCTCATCCTCTACCTCCGTTAGGTTCATCCCAATCCTTGGAAGCCCCCCGCCACATACTCCGGGAAATCCATAGCCTCCTTCGATTCTTGCTCAAGAAGTCTTTCCACGCATAGTTTCCAACAAATGCTTCATGGCAGAGACATCCCATCATAAAAATGGCTGAGTAGTAAACATGTGTCGTGCCACAAAGTGACAAGTATCAGGAGCCCCAGGTATCTTTCCTGCAAGATTCATAGAATATTTTTCATTTTCATTGGCTGAGAAAGTGGAGATTTTCCCTTTCGCATCGCTATTCTACGTGGTCGAAGAACTTCTTTAAGAACTCAGCTCGCATTTGGCCCAAATTAATTATCCTCGCCTTGGTGGAGTTTAGCCAAATCTCGCTTTACTCTTCGTTGTCAAAGGAAAAAGCTTCAGCCTCATCAAGTCCAAAGTGGTAATATCCTCCTTAAAGGTGTTGCAAACCTCTTCAAATTCCCGATGTATAGGGTTTCACTTCCACACCATGGAAAGTGGGAAGTAGTGGCACAGGGTAAGGTCTAACAACCATGTCCTCATTAGAGGCAAATGCATGAGGGTGCACTCCATTCGGGAGGGTGTACGTGGTCCCTCGCGGACCTAAATGATTGAGGTTCCTCTCCATTCCCGCCGACTCGGTTGTCTTCACGTGGCTGCTCCATTGGATCAAAATTCAGGTTCACTTCAAAATATGTTTCCTGTGGAACACTAGTTTTCACTAATCCACTATCTTATTCCTCATTCACTCGGAACATAAACTCCTACATGCAAACAAGACAAAGACCAACAAGAAACAAAAACATAAACAAAGAATTGAAATTAATCAACCTAGCAATAAACTACTATAAAGAATAATAAAAGAAAATAAATTCACCAGTGCTTGTGATGAGGATCACAAGTGTTCAGCAAGCTATCATTTGCACTAAGGCACCATCCCTAAGAATGTCACTTGATTTGAAGCCCGTACTCGCATCCTTCTAATCACACAAAATTTATACCTAATACCCTCACTAATATAGCATTGCTACCGTAGTATAAAGTGGCTCTAGATCGCTCACCTTTACGAAGCTTCTTCACTAAAACGGGCCGACAGCTGAAGCTCAATCGATGATTTACTTCGATTTTGAGTTTTCATAAAACATTTTGTTTCGTAGTTGAAATGTTAATCAAAAATGAAATAGTAAAATATGTATGAACTCCCTCACATTAGGTCATCGGGCTTGAGTTCCTATGGTAAATGCAGGGCTCTTAGGCCCTTTCTCGTATTTGGGATACCAAATATTATAGTTACTTCCCGAATCGGATCTTGATTTGACTATAAAACTTGACCCTTAATAACTATCCTTCGAAAATGGTATTCACTGATCATTAATGGTCTTAGACATGTAAAAATGTATCTCCTTGACTCACCTTCCAATGACTAATAGATGGTAACTAATGAATCTCAGTGGATCTAGCAATAAGCATCCACTGAACCCTAAAAGATTATCAAATACGGATCAATCGGGCTGCATCAAGGGATCTAAACTTGGATAGTTCAAAAGAAACACATAAATGTCAAAGAATATCTATTGGAAAGATTAGGAGCCCCTGCTTTTACTCATAATTCCTTACCCAATTCCTTCACTTCAAGGAAATAGAAGGATTTAGCTACCATCCTCCGAAGCCATCCTCGTAGGGTGTTTCAACATAGTGAGAAATGAGAGAAAATGATAGGAAAATGAGAAAATGACTTGTTGAAAAGCTTCCCTTCAAAAATCAGAAAAGTGGCAAGTCTCTTTACAATGTCTCGTCTTTGTAAGACCCAGAATTCCACCTCAAAGCAGAAAATCGTAATTTCTGCTAAAATCCGAAATTTATTCTCTGTGATCTCTGGATGACAAACGAGCCACCTGTTGGAATGCTCTCGTGAAATCTAGCTAGCATCTGACTGCCGAAATTCGAGACAAGCCTAATTTACACGCTTTAAGGCATCGACATCGTGTCGTGAAAACGAAATGTGAGGTGACAAAAGTCACCTATAACATACCAAATATGCTATGTTGTATGAGCATTTAAATGATGGAATGGATCACGAGATAGCAGTAATCACCAAATGTCTAAAATCCAAGCTTAGGGACATAATGGTCAATATTTAAATTCTTAAATGAGGAAAAGACAAAACTTAATAGTTGTTCTATTTGAAAGGAGATAAACAACGTGCAGGAGAGGCGTGAGTCGATTTCCATAATACTTTTAGAGAGAGGAGTGTCTTCCTTCTCTTTAGGTTTCGCAATCCGAATCATTTAAAATTCTTCTGAGCAAGAAGGAAGTTGTTCCCACGCGACGTTTTCTTCACGCGATCAGCTGGGAGTTTTAACAAACCCGTGAGGTGTGTGTTTCATCCTACTTGAGTTTTTACTAATTTTGTCATTTATTTATGATGCTTGAGTTGATTGAGGCCGTGAGTGGCCGTTTTGATCTGTCCCAAACCAGAACCAATTGAGTTAGAAAATTTTGAAACTCCATCAGGTACCGTGGATCTCACGGATGTTTAGGGTTTGAGACTGTAAAATTTGTGAAACAAATTGTATCATGATGTGTATGAGGCCGAAAATGGTTATGGAATTCGTTTCACAAAAGTGGAACCGATGTTGGTGATTTGCCAGGAACAAGAACTCCGAGGGTTTCATCAAGCCTATTTAATAGATCACAAAAATATTTCAGGAAATAAATGCGTTTTGCCGAGTAATCCAAATCGACCGTCAGTGGTTGCTAATTAGCCCACGCAGCCAATTTTTAAAGGTAACGGATTGCGGAAATTACAACATGTTTGAGTGATTTAAATTATGTGAATATATGCATGATTATATTTGATGTGTGATATAAATTGTATTGAATTAACATGTGCATTCCATATGCACCGGGCAATCTTGTGAAAGATGTGAGTGAGTGTACGAGGTGATTTATCGAGAGAGTGGTTTGAGGGTCAGACTATCAATAATAATTATCTGAGTGTGTCCATATTACAATATCGAGTGGTAGTCCATATAACATATCAACGTCTGAGTCAACCCAATTGATATACATCGGAGGGTCCACCAACAGATAATCTGAGCTCCATCCACTACTTGTATCTGAGGGTCAGTTCCACAATTAAAAAACAACATCTTTGTTGAAAATAATGTTTCTCATACGTGGCTTAGTGCGAGGAGTCGCGAGGACTCGAGGCATGAGTTGATCATGTAGACATTCAAGTAGGATCGCATTTACTTGAATGTATGTTTTCTTACTGAGCATCAGATATGCACTAGTGGAGAGTAACCCATTGCAGTGATTCCACTATCGAAAGTACAAATTAACTTCGCTTGAGAACTATATATTTCAGGTACAAGGAGCTAAGGAGGAGACTGCGCCATCATGATGTCGCTTTAAAAGAAAGCTCGAAGTCAGGGCTTTGATTTTTGATGTATTACATGTATTAGAATTCTAGAATTTAATATATGTTGTATAAGAGTAAATTTTTAACTCTGAAACTTATCAGATAAGGTCGTGTATATCAAGAGGACTGTAACGCCCAAGTGTAATGCTTATCATGTAAATATCTTATAATGTCATGATCGATAGGTGGTTCTCGCAGTAGCTCCCGTACAAGGAGACTCGCCGATTCGTGAATCGTGTCAGTTACCCGACCTTCACGAAGATTCGCGGGGCTGACGAAATCAACGACACCCTAGTTTTGGGGCGTCACATGTCTAAGGGTTTTTATAGCCAAACCCCATTACAAATTACCAAAATAACCAAAACAATAACTATTACAGGGGGACAAATTGGGAAGTAATCCAAAAAGTGACAAAAAAGTCAAAAAGTCAAAAGCTACATGAACATCCAACAAAGGGCAGGAAACTTTCGCAGGGCGCGACTTTCGTAGGGCCGCGACCATAGCCTCTATGGAATTGCCGCGGCAACAGCACTTTTCAACCCTCAACTGCTAGGCAAGCCTTCACTCGCACAAGTTCTCTTTCTTCCGGCTTCGTGCTCTCGAGATCGCAACCTGATTCTTCATGCCTTTGACTTGAATCCCCGTCCTAAGATATATGTACTCTTAAAACAACCAAACTTACCACAAATTGACACACCAAGCAGTCCTTAACATGCCAATTAAAGTTAATTAGTATGTATTACTATGCAAAAGTTCTAAAACATAGAGTGCCAAAGGTATAAACAACACTCAGTAATTCGTGATGAGACTCGATCCTCAAACCAAGGTCAACAAACTTATCCAACACAACTTAAATCACTATCCTCCTGATTAATTCACATCTCAACTCAACGATAGAGGTTCAATGCCTTCGAATAAATAGTGAGAAAACAACACTCCAATATTCGCTAAGAACAGTACATGGGGATTTAGCTTCTTAAATCACACCTCAATTGTCACGTTGAGGGGATCTATGAGAAGAGATCTGAAACAAAAAATTAAGGTCTATTATAGAATAATGAAGCTTAAGTGAAACAAATCCTAATTCAGTCATATAAAAACTCAATCAATCATCAAACGAGTAATTAATTCCAAGAATCGAATTAATTCAACTCACCATCCAAATTAGTTAGTCTTTCAACTTCCAAAATTTCAAACATCAATCCCAAGCTAATCAGACAAGTTCACAAGGTTCGAAATAAAAACATAAAGTAAAATGAGAAAGAATTCTAATGCTTTGCTTCACTAGCAAGAGTTTATTCAGCTAAGTTAGATAAGCTTTTGTAGCGTCCTCCACAATTCCTTCTTTTCCAAGGAAATTACTTAAGTCGTCCCTAAAGCTACGCACTCTACCCTAAGAGCTTTATCATGTGCCCCAATGATCGGGCCTTAAATGAGGCGCAGGTCGACTTAGAAAAAGCCCAAGGATCCGCTCAGATCGGGCGACTCATTGTCGCGACACTTCGCTACATGTCACCTACCCATTTTCGTGTCGCGACCGTGATTTTGCTTATTTGTACAATGTCGCGACTCGGGCGGCTGATGTCGCGACTTTCTATGATGTCATGTTGGAGCTAGCGACTGAATTGGTGTCTTCAATGTCGCGTCTGGCTCTAATGTCACCAAAACATACATACCATTATCAATACAAGAACTAATGTGCAGGTCGCGAACTCAAGAGTAGGTGGTTGTGGATCAATGTCACGCTTAAATTTACGTCATAACTCTTCGATGTTGCGACTGATCATTAAGTTCCGCGATCCTTCTCAAATTGATGTCGCTACTCTTTTCACCCGATGTCGCGACTTTGATATGATGTCACAACATTCCTCAGCTAATGTTGCCACCTTGGACTTTTGGCCACTTTTTGCTTCTTTTCTTGCTGTTTTATTTGTTTTTCATGATATTCCTACAAAAACACTAAATTTGATATATTCATAATTTGCATTTAAAACTAGTACTCAACATCATGAATCATGCAAAATGGATAAAAAATAAATCCATAAAATTCATGCTTATCAAACTCCCCAAGCTTAAATTTACGCTGTCTCTAACTAAAGAAAGAAGATTTTATTTGCCTATAATCAATCCAAACTCAATGAATTTTATGGCTCATTATTTCCCCACAAAGAAGGTGATAAATGATGGCTCATGATTAATCAATTGTGAAGAGAATTTCTAACATGCACTTCAATCATAGGATCAAATTACTTATTTCGCTTAAGCACATACTGATAGTTTCGATTTGCATACGCCTTAGCTTAATGTTCTTGAATGATCGGGAAAGTGTGTACTAGTCAGGCCCTTTGAAACAATCAACAAGTTAGGTATTTTTATGATATCTAGGGGTTGTTATGGATGTTCTCGAATATGATTTAGTCCCATGTGGTTGTTGGTCGATTGCCCTCCACTAACAAGTACGATAAAACCTTCAAGATTAAATAAATTAAAGCTTATAATGTGAGGCTTAGGTAAGGGTAGTCAATAGGAATTTTCAGCTTGAACTTACCCAATATACATATTCTTTCTTTTCTACCCATGATTGCCTTTTTCCATCATTTTTCACATTTTTCCTTTACGTTTCAAATATACTTCCCAAACTTGCTCAGTACATCTTTCTTGCTATCTCTCTTTCTACACACAATTTATGACATTCTCCTCACAAAACCAATGTTTCTCATTAACTTTCAGCTAAGTTCATGAGAGTAAAGGTAATGTCCAACCTTATTAAGATTTCCACCACCCCTATAAAGAAGCTTGTCAAAGAACTCCCATGCCGAATGGGCATTAGGGTACTAGGTGTTGAAACACCCCTGCTGACTTAATAATCGGACACTTCTATCTCTGGGGTCCCATCAAGTAACCCGTCAACCCGGAACTCATGACATATCACAGTCCCGATATCAGTTCCATTTGTCTCATATATTGAAACCCATTCCCGCATATTTATCCACAAATATACAAAAATATATGATGACTATTTTAACCAACAATCCATTTAACAAATCTTTTATACAACAAAAAGCGAATACATGTTCTCGCTTAACATAATGTATGATAAAAAACAAAACAAAGCCTCATCTCGTTCTCATCCCGCACGTGGTCCCATATGGTCGACGTAAGCACCTGGACATGTACCCGAAAGTGGTCCCACGACAGGGTGAGCAAAGCCCAATAGAGAATGACTCCTATAAGGGCTACTCCCCATCTAAGTGCACATGCAATGGCCGCACAACAAACACACATCTAAGTAAAATGTCTACATGAATGTCATATGTCATGCATGAAATGTCATCATGCCCATATCCCGAGTTACTCACCGACTGCCTCACACATGCATATGCCAAGTGTGAAAACCGTCACTGGTATTACCAATGACCCATGTACGGGAGTCTTCACCGCTCTAGTACTCCACGTAAGTGCTAATGGGCAACCGATCCCGAGTCATCCCGACTCCTATCACAACCTAAGTCTATGTGGATAAACATGACCAGGTCTTCTTTTCAAGTAATTAACTTTTTCGGATCACACCCCACGGTCTCATAACCCATGATCCAGGCTTTTCACCTGAGGGGGTTAACAGTCCCCTTCTTGCTCCGCTCAACAAACATTATTTATATTTCTTTTTATGTTTTAAATAGTGAGACATTTATTAGACGTCGTCCAAAGTATGAGCTCACTACCCATTCATCAACAATGATGATGGATGACCACACCCATGCACACACACCCAACATAATGCGATGTCCCTGTGCATATGCAATGCTAATGCCACTGCATGTTCTCATGTCACATGTATGATGCACACTACATGGAACATTCTACCTAACTGCATTTCATGCCAAGTACCATGTAAACATATATAATTCACATCAATTGTGTTAATACATTTAAATACACATATATTAACATATCTTACACATATTCAACATGTTATTAAATTACCAACAATAACACACAAAAACATTTAACATAAAATAGCCATTCCCGGCCATACTCGACCTTAAAAAAAATCTAGACTTAGTCTGGAAATTTTAGTCTCTGCTTTAACGGAAAAAAATTTAGCCACAAACTTGGCCCGAAAACTTTCTCAAAAAATAGTTCACAATAAAATCCATAATAGTCCTGCTCCAGCCTCCGAACTAATCACCCTATGTACGGGCGGCCCAACACCGAATATTTTTTTACCACTCTGACAATTTTACCTCGCTCCAAACAAAGAACCTTGAATCAAAACCAACCTCAAAAACCCGTCATGCACGATCCAAAACCAGCCTACAACAAATCTAACATGCATTTCTCCCAAAGATTCCGAACCAAAACTCAGTCCTCTCTGATACTCACTCTTCAAACCCGATCCCACTCATCCAAAAAACAAATTCACGGCCGAAAACTCAACTCGTGCCTGGGTCTAACCCACATGGTCATTTATGACCCTTAAATGAAAAGGAACCCGAGTAAGAGAAACCCTACCTCTTGGAGCGTGAAGCAACGAATCCTTCCGTTCGTACCTACTGTAAAGACTACCGAGTGCACTAATCTCAATTCTGGGCTATCGAACTGTGGGACATTTAAAAAAATCGACAACTTTGTTTTTTTCTTTTTCTTCTTCTTTCTCCCACGCACCCTTTGTTCCTCCTTTCTTTCCTTTATATCATTTTTCTTTTTGCTCTCGTTTCTCCAATGAATTGTTGATCGCTCTCAAGATATTTTCTTCTCTTTCTTTCAATATCTTAACAGGACACTTGTCACTGAGTTACACATGTGACAAGTGTCACATGCTTGTGGCCCTTGGGTGGCTTCTCCCACACCACCCATGTGGTGATCCTCCATGGTCCCATGTGGCATAAGCTCATGGTGCCATGTGGCACAAGCTCTGTGCCACGCGGGCACAAGCTCGCGGTGCCATGTGTCATCGCCATGGTGCCATGTGGCATCACAAGCAGGCTCACCCGACACCAGGCTCGAAAAGCGTGAAATTCCGACTGTCTCCGAATCCGACAAAATTCGACAGAGTAGCTAGATTTTGCAAGACGATTCCAGCGGGGAATTTCGTTTCATCATCCGAGATCTAGAAAATTTCCAGGTTTTAGCCTGTACTATTTCGACAAAATTACCGTTTTGCCCTTTTTCAGAAAAAATGAATTTTTCTCGGGTTTTACAATAACTCTACATAGAAAGGCTACAAGGCTTGACTTACTCAACCTGCTTTTTCTCACATTTTTCTTTATTTTGTATTCCTTCCATAGTTGCATCAGCAAATTTCTTAATTAGTTTACTTCCAACTTCTTTGCATTTGACATTCCAAATTTTCCTCAAACTTGTTCCTTATCCCTTTTCTGTTAATTCCTTCCTTTCCAACATATTTTAGGTAAGTTGGGTTTCTTTTCTGAAGGCTACTGATGTGAGAATGGTTTAATGTGTGTGATTTAGTTTCAAGAAAGAAAATAAGGCTTCATTGGCTCAAAATGAGGTACTAAGGAAATATAAACGTATCATTAGTTAGGTAGCCGAATAAGCTCAAATCTTTCCAAGATGGCCTAAATAATTTCGATGGTTATATAAATTTTAGGATTTCTATCTTCGACAATCTTCTAACAAGTTCTAGGACCCGTGGAATGGAAGATGTTGTTGATCTCATAATGTTTCTACTCAAAGATTTCGCCAAGGCAATAAACTATGTGTAGATCTAAGATACTAAGAACCGAACTGTATTAGCAATATGGAACACCCTATTATGTCCAAGTTTTAATTGATCATATAGTTGCTGCTTAGTTATTGTTCCCAACACAATTTTTAGATTCCTTAACCTTAGTTTGCCTCATTTTCAAGTTCCTATTTTTCTTTCTTAACTGCACACACAGATATACTTCAGCCTTTTATCTTTTTCACTTTTAGCTCAGCACTTTCAGTATATTCAGTACAATTGAATTCCCAATCATTTATTACAACAATCAATACATTCTGAATTGAGTATGCCTTACATATTATAAAAATAAAAAATAAAAAATAAAGCATGGGAAATAAGAAAGGAAGGAAATGGACACAATTATCCACATATTTCATAAACTGACTTTCATTTACAAAGAATAGAATTACAAAGGAAGATAGATACATTTATTTCACTTCTTTTTCTTATGATGGGATTTGGAGGATTATTAACTTGCTCATTGGTAACCAACTCTGATGCAGATGGTAATCAAATTCAGGATAGAGATCAGTTTTTCATCTGTTTTATCACCTAAGAACTTGCTCAGAAGCCCATCCCATCCTTGCATTACTCTAATCAGCTCATTCGCTCTCTCCCCAATTGAGTCAGAAAATTTTCAAACTCTCCTCAAACAGACATGTTTCCTGTGCTTTGAGTTAGATATCCGCACTTAGTCCATAGTTTCTTCGTATAATTAAGAGAGGCTTCCATCTCTTCATCTCTCTTCTTGATTGGATCCCTGATTTTTTTTTGGTGTGCCTTGTATAGGTAACCAAATGCATCAGCCTTCTGCAGCAAATTTTTCTCCATCTCATTTTCCCTCTCTTCTAGCATCTTCAATAACTCTTTATCCCTTTTTATTTTTTCATTTACAAATACTTTTTCTCTTTCCTTCAGTTCAATCCTCAAAGCCTTGTCTCTTTTTTTCAATTCTTTACTCCATTCCTCATCTCTCTACTTTAGGGCTGCTACTAAGGTGTTTTATCTTTCTTTTTTTATTTAATCCTCCAAGTAATTATCTCTCCACCTCATTTCTTCTTTGGTCTTTTCATCCATCTCTTTGAGTTGTTCCTTCATTTCTTTTAACATAGCTAGCAATTGAGAGTTGCTATTGTCTTCAATGGTAGCTCTCATTTTTCCTTTAATTCTTCGCTTTAGTGTAAACAATTGTTTTGCACTTGAGCTTTTTCCAATTGGGTGAATCACTAACTGACAAATATTAAACTTTAAATAATTATGCCTCCAAGAAATATATGTAATATTAATCAAATAATTTCAAACGTAGTAATAAACAAATTCATGAATCAAACCATTCCCACAATTCCAATTAAAGTTAGACTTAAACTAAACAAACACACCAAAAATATTATAAAAACTACTTAAGCATCCAAAATAATTAAAACCAACAAAGCAGATAATCCAAAAAAATAAAAATATCCAAAACAGAAATAAGTAGTGTTTTAGTGTACCATTGAACCACAGGTTAGAGTCAGATAATGGGAAACAACACCCCAAATCCAGAACCAAGACTCTCGCAAAATAAAATCAAGAAGTGAAAAGAAACTCCCCTAAAAAATCATGCTAATCCTCTTTTATCATTAGGTCATCTACAAGGGTGATTAGCGACTATGGTGCCGAGTACAAAGGTGAAGCTCGAACAAGGATTAGTCAAAGTAGTAGCTGATGGAAGATGCTTATCCATGACGTAATCGCATCATGTCGAGCACAGGTAAGCGTTTGCACTCCATGATTAACCTACATCTCGCACTGGGGCACCATCCCGACAAATTGGGAGCCTAAAACCTCATCAGAGTGCATCTAGGAGGGCCGACAATGTCATCTCGTCCCTCGTAATCCTCCCGCCCGTTGTCCTACTGCCAGGTGTCTTCTCTTCTTCATCTCCATATCATCCGGCCCATCCTTCTCGGCTTCTTAAGGGCAATGGGAGTCGATGGTGGATTTCTCCTCGTACTCGCGCATTGGCACTTCGCCAACCTCTAAGACAATTACGTGATGAGAGAGGGGTGGATAAGGGTACAACTCTCTTAGGTAGATTTGATAATCCCACTCTCTATGACATGGCTGACATCAAATTTGATTCCCTAAATGATCGCATAAAGCAATATTGTCTTATCCTTGGTCACTGTGGACAGATGAAGGCTAGGTTTGACTTTGACATAGACAAAGTGAATATAACTGGGACAAGCTTAAGGGCCTTCATTTTCCGGTTTGTCATCACCTCTAATATGTATGATGGCTTCCATTCACCCTGGCCCCTTGTGGGTGATCTCATGATCTGTTAATAATCTGTATTCTGAAATAAAGCCCTATAGGCTTCATTGTCATCGTCCACCAGATTATACAGTCTATTTATCACAGTTGTGCTGAAGTCAACCCACTTCCCTCGTACGTAAACTGTGGAACCAAGCTGACCCTACAAGTTGGAGTGGAATTCTCGAACAACTGGAGCTATTCTGGGTGAGGGATCTTGGCACAATTTGTCCACCCTTTTCTTGATTATGCTGAAGTAGACGTTGAGTTCTAATTCGCCTTCAAGAACAAAGGTCATGTTGTAGAGAGAGTCATGATATAGCCTTTCAGTATCACAAGATGAACTTCAGTGGTCGCCGAGAATGGGGTCGAGCTCGTGAACTAGATTCACCCTCTTTCTTTCACCGAGATTGTTTTCTTGGCAACCATTGAGAAAGAAGGAGAGTGGTTTGGAAATACCGAGTTTTTAGAGGGAAGGGAGAGTCCAAATGGTGTGTGAAATGAAAATAGACCTTCGGGCATCTATTTATAATGCCCTAGAATCGGGAGTGTTTCGCTAGGCGAAGCACTTAAAATGTTGCTGGGAGTTCACTCTCGCAGGACTCACCGATGAACTCGAGCAAGCCGTGCCATCAGTTCGATCAGTGAAGGGATCCTTCACAAGGTGAAGGTTTTCCTCGCATCGCAAAACCAATGTGTTTCAATTAAATAGACTGTTCGAGGCGAAGGGGCCTTCGCCGAGGCGAACCAGAACATTGTGCTCAATGAAAACTAGCTCCCCAAAAATACAATTTCCAAACTGTGGCTCTCTTTTTTGTTCTAAACTTTACATTTAATTCATTAAATTCAATTTGAAGCTATGACTCTCTCTCTTTGCAAATGTCATATTTTTACCCAATTCAAAACTTATTTCAAATAGGTAAACCCTAACTTTGTCTTCAGTAAACCTAAAACACTAACAAACATATCAAACATAACAAAACAAAATAGAAAATTAAAACAAGAATCCCCAAAATTAGCAAAGAAACATAAACAAAATAAAAAAGAATAAGAAAATAAATGGAAGAAAGGAATTTTACAAAGCTCGTCAGCTTCCCAAGAAGCCAAGTATATTTAGTTTCAATAGCTCGACGACCGTGAAATGCCCACCGCACTCAAAGAAAATGAAGAATGCGTACTCAAACTTAAAATGACTCAGGTTCTTTGTCGAGTGTGCCAATACATGTTGAAATAAGATTCTTTGGAGGATGATATTCTAGGTTTTATTTTCTTTGTGTTTACTAGAAGCTGGATTTTAGTTCCTTCAACCGATAAAATGCTTACATCCACTATCCTCGTGAGATGGCTCCATTTCATTTTGGTCAACAAGCCATTTATGCTTGAATTCGTACTTCATGTCCCCATTGTTCTTTCATCCTAAGGAGGTACCACTTAGGCTTTTCACGCTGCTTTAAAGGGTTGTTTTCATGCTCACAACCTGTGCATGGGTATAGCTTCTACTCTCATGCACCCTTCATTCTCTTTCTTCAAGCTTGTCATTTTGATAGATGCTAAATGCACTTTGTCATCTCCAACCCTTAGAGTCAATTCTCCACTTTCTATATCAATAAGAGTCAACAGGGCTGAAAGGTCTCCGAGAACGCAGGGGTACTTTTCATCCTCCTCCGTCTAACAATACAACAGTTCATGGAAATGAATTTGCCCACTTTACGAAAGCACATCTTCAATAATACCTTTAGGTGAAGCCATTGATCGATCTCGTGATTAGTGCCCAAAAAGTGCTATTTTCAACCCTATTTATTATGTTTTTGAAGTGCTGTGTACTAATTCATGCTAATTAACCCGACGGTAATATGTCCCTACTATTTTAATGATCGCATTGCGGGCAAATTTTGCGCTATGAGCTAATTATGCCAAAATTGCCGAGTCGATCCAAGAATGAAGAATCTGTCAAACTCAACACGCGGCATCAAAGATCGTAGGGCGAAAGAAGAGCAAAATGTTAGTGCATCATCACCGCAGGAAAGCCCGCGAGCACCGCTCCTGCCTCCAAGATCGTTCCTCCCGCCGCCTGCCTCGCTTTCTCACGCTACACCTCGCTTGCTTTTGCTTTTGGTTTTTTTCCATTTTACCCCTTTAATAACCTTCCGATTTTGGGTTTTTTTGTAATCTCCCTTACACCGAGCATCTATATAAGTCTCAACAGACAAATCAACAAACGGAATTTTCTGATATACAGTAGTTTTATGCAGTCACAGCCTTCCTTTTCCCCTTTTTCTTTCCTTTCTTTCCATTTTTTCATTGCCAAACACTTCCGAGGATGACAACTCGCAGGATGTTCCTGCTGCACCTCTTCCTCCTCAAGAGACGGCCGTGACTGGGGTGGTGTGGAGGTAACTCACGCTCTGCTTTTAACGCACGTATTTATGGTTGCTCAGGTTCCCGCTCACTTAGTTAAAATCTCTTAAGCATGCTCTCTTTAATGTGTATTTGGAAGCTTTTTTCGGGGTTCAATGGATACTTTCACTAGATCCATTGAGGCTCGCTTAGTCAGCCTCCTCGCTAGTTATCGAGTAGGGTTTTAGAGATGTGTTTTCACCTGGGTTATGGACATTTATGCCCATTTAAATGCTATGTTTAAAAAGGAAAATCATGAGGTTTAGTTTTACAAAGCTAAATGAAGATCCCGGTTCGAAATGACTATATGTCATCCTCCCCAACTCGAGGAAATACCGGGGACATGTGGTTACCTTAAAACCTTTAAACCGGTATTTAACACTTGAGGGTTATTTTACAGTTTTTCTTGTTTTCGTTTCGGTCAGGTAGAACACCAAAAACCCCACATTTTTATAAAGCCTTAAAAATCCAAATTAAATTCACCATTTTTAGCCTTCCTTTATACCAAGTCATTTGTCTGAAACCCATCCCCATGTTGACCTGAACCCTTTATCTTGCGCGGTAGCTTGACTCTGGCGATGAGGAGGAACTTAGGATATAAATTTTGTTGATTAGGATCACCCTGCGTAGCCGCAGATCAAATCGCGCGTTAACCGGGGATGGTGCCTTAGTGCATTTGACGAGTTGTGGAACACTTGTGATCTTAAGTCCCTAGTATTGGTGAATGCTTTTATATTCTTATCATTTTCTTTTCATTTCATATAAAAAAAACAGTCTTTCTTGGGATTGTTGTTGGTGCTTGTCCTGTCTTGTTGCAGGAGTTCATTTTCTAGTGGGCTTGAACTAGAATCAGTGGGAACACCTAAGGGAGGGCCTGGTATAGTGAGTACCCTGTGGAAACCTAGAGCATACATGTCTATGAGGGAATATAGAGACCAATGGATGGGTACACCCTCCTGCGGTCTTACTGACTTATGCACCTCCTCCTGCATCCATGATATGCCTCTTTGTCTCAGCCTCAACCACCACAGCCAATCTCCCCAATTGAAGCGAAACGAATTCCTAGACCTTACCAAACTGGTGGAGTGATGCTGTGGTAGAACAAAGGAATTCAATGCCCCGATTGAGTGAAAAAATCCATCTTGAGGAGAATTTCTGGACGAAGAATAGATGGGCTAAGAGAATGACTTTGAGCACAAATGGAGACTGACACGCAAGACTCCATTGAAAGCCTCATCAATCAGCAGCTGTGTCCACCAGAGGATGAGTGCTTGGTGAAAAATTTTTGGGTGAGCAGTTCAACTACGACCTCGGGAGAATTGAAAATGGAATCGGTAGAAGCTCTGGTACTGCGGGATGCCTGAATCGGTGTTAATTTTGGCCTTGGAAAAAAAGAAGAACAAATCAGTGCCTTAATAGTAGGGAGGCGGTGGTATAGAGGCGGGGAAAGAGCCATAAGCTTATCCTTCAGCAATTCCCTTGGCCCGAACCTTGCCTTTGCGAGCCACAGTACCCACGCGATAGCCCCTCCAGTGACCAGTGTATGTTCTCCACTTCATGCTCCCGAAGGTAGGGTCAACCCATCAACTGCGTACCATGCAAAACTTGAATTAGTGGCCTTTGTACATAAGTTTGCCACTACATCAAAGGCACAACAGCTGCCTATGCGGCGTAGCATAGTGGTTGGTTCGATTAACTAGTTCGGTTGGAGTATCGAACATAAACGTTCTCGCTCACACCAGCTTTTTGTTTAATAATTTGTCTTGTTTGTTTATTTATTGTATTTTATTTTTTTTTTTTTTTTTTTGATTTCATTAATTTTTTTCTTCTTAGGCTTTATCTAATTTTTAGTTAATTTATGTTTTTAAATTAATTTTGCTTTAATTTTCTAATCTTTCTTGTGTTAATTTTTGCGATTTTGGCACAAATTTGAAACTGGATTAATCGACAAGCGAAATCTTGAGTTCGCAACTATGAAATTCATAGTCTAGCGAAAATCGCGAGCTGCTATAGATGAAAGTGACCCCATTAAATGCTGAAATTTCGCTAACCTAGCGAAATTTTGTTGAAACAGCCCGAAAATAGAAAATTTCGCTGAAACCGATGCCTAAGCGAAATTCCATGTTATAGCGAAATGTCTCGAACAAAGCGCCATGATGTCTCCTTTTTAATTTTTTTTTATTATTTTTTATATTAAAAAAAAAAAAGGTTTATTTTTTATATATATGTATATATATATATATATTTTATTTTAAAAAAAAAAAAAACGTTTGTTTTTCTTTATATATTTTTTATTTCTAAATATATATATATATATTTTATTATATATAAAAAAATTAAAAAAAAAAAATATATCGTTTTTTAATATATAAAAAAATTGAAAAAAAAGGTTTTTATTTTATTTTTTATTATTTTATTATTTTTATTTTTATTTTAATTATTAATTATTTTATTTGAAAAAAAAAATCAAAAATTTTCGCTATTAGACATAGCAAAATTTTTAAACATAGCCAATGCTAATTTTTATTAGCTAGCAAAATGCCTAATTTTAAGCTAGCTAGCGAAATTCCTTAACTAGCGAAAATTTCGCTAGTTAGCGAAAATTTTTCGCTATGTCCCACAGTTTTGACCTCCAATTTTGTTTCGCTCATAACTTTTTCATCCGAACTCTGTTTTAGGCGTTCTTGGTACCGTTGAAAAGATTAGAGAGTGTAGAATCCAAATATGACCAGAAAGAACATTTTTCACACTTTTATGAAGGTGTAATTTTAAAAATGGTCCAACTGGTCACCTTTTTTCTCTCTTTTCTTCTCGTAACTTGTTTATTTGAATCCCAAGCGGAGTGAATAAGTGTCGATGGAAAGCTTGGCCCAGGGTCTCTATCCAGAAATGATCACATCTCATCAAGGAGGTAACACTTCCTTCTTTAATTTTCCAATCCGAACCCCATTTCGGACACCGAGATGTTGGGGTTGGGGGAGAATTAGCAAAGGAAGTGGATTTTGTATTTATGTTTGTTATTTTGTCTGAGCCCATTTTTTGATGTTCGGTGGCTTCTTGGGTCCTCTTTCTATAAAGCTATTATACTTTATAACACTTTTCAAGTCGGGCCCGTTTTGCAACAAGAATTTTTTGTGGTTTTGCACAACGTGGTTTGGTGAAGCTTTGTCGATTCTATTGATGTTAGATTGGTTCCATGCTTAGTTAATTGAATGATTAGTTAGTGCTTTTTTGATTCCATTTTCTTCCACCTTTAGCTAACCACACACAGGCATTAGATTTCAATGATGGGTAAAACTGTGCAACTTTCTTTACTTTGCATAACTTTACCCTAGTTTCATTGGCTAGCTTTTAATGAGTTAGGACCATACGTGGAAAGAAAAAGAAGAAAAAGAAAAGAAATGAAAAAGAAAAAGAAAAAGAAAGAAAAGAATAAAAATTGCAACGCTTTGCCTTGGCTGTTGCGATCAGAGGGTATATAGCGAAATCCTTAAAAGCCCGGTGCCCTAAACCTTCACTGGTTGGGAGCCACCGACTTAGTGTTCGCTACATGGGTGGATGGGTGGAGTTTAGCAAGTTGTAGGTGCTGGAGTCTCGAAATCATTCGAAGTCCGGGGTGAAACCTGTAGAGTTTGTGGTCGAAAGATCCTTATGGCTTGATGCCCTAAACCTTAATTGGTTGGGAGTCATCGGTAGATCCCCGTTACATGGACTTTGGTGAGGTCGATTCTCGACGTGCACCACTCTGACAAAGAATTGTGGAATAGAAGGTGGAGTCACGATCTATTTAGGTTAGTTAGCATGCTGAGTCGTGGTAGTATCTAGGTTGGGAGAGTGCGGGTTTGTAGGTTTATTATTGGTGATAAACAAAACCTTAGATTTTGGTGGAAGTTTACGGTTGATTCACGAGAGGAGGCTCTTTTAATACTCGATTTTATATGGCCTTCATTCTCTCCTTGATAGTTATTGGACCGACATTGATTATTCTTACTTAGGGTTAGGCATTACTCATTCACAACTTTTTTTGATGCAACCTTTTTGCGTAATTTTGTTATCGTTTTGTATGCTTTCTTTCTTTCTTCATTATGAGGACTAGCAATGTGTAGGTTAAGTGTGATTAGTGCACAAAAGTGCTATTTTGAACCTATTTATTATAGGTTTGAGTGCTTTTTGTGTACTAATCATGCTAATTAACCGATTTGCACATTAGGTCCCTACTATTTTAATGATAGCATTTTTTGTGGAAAATTTTTGCGGTTTTGCGAGGCCTAATTGTAAAGATTGTTGGTCGATCTCAAGCAAGAAGGTGAGTCAAACTCGACATTGCGGATCAAAGATCAGAAGGAAAGAAAGAGCAAAATGTTGAAAAAACACGGCTGCGAGAAGCTTCTCTGCGAGCACTGTCGACTCGACCTTTGTTCCTCCTGGCTGGATTCTGCTTTTCACGCTACACCTGTTTGCTTTTGCTTTTGGTTTTTCCATTTACCCCTGTAATAACCTTAGATTTTGGTTTTTTGTAACTTCACTTACAAGTTTGAGCATCTATAAATCTCGGTTGTACAAATCAACAAAGCTGAATTTCGGATATCTGATAGCGGGAGCGAGTTTCCATGACTTCCTTTTCCCTTTTTCTTTCCTTTTCTTTTCCATTTTCTCGAGCCAAACACTCCTCGAGGATTACAACTGAGAGGATGTTAAGTGAACCTCTTCTCATGAAGAGGGCCAGTGCCAGCTAGGGTGTGGAGGTAACTCACGGTTCCCCTGTTTTTAACACGCGTATTTATGGTTGTTTATGTTCACCTTCTCACTTAGGTTAAAATCTCTTAAGCATGCTCTCTTTAATGTGTATTTGGCAAGCTTTTTGGGTTCAATGGATCCTTTCACTAGATCCATTAAGGCTCGGGTTAGTTGTCTCTGTGGATTATCGTGGAGTAGGGTTTAGAGATGTGTTTTCAACAGTAGGGACATTTTATGCCCGTTTTAAATGCTATGTTTCAAAAGGAAAAATCATAGGAGTTTAGTTTTTAAAGCTAAATAGTCCGGTTCGAGGAAATGACTATATGTCATCCTCCCAACTCGAGGAAAAAAATACCCAGGGACATGTGGTTACCTTAAAACCACTAAACCGAGTGGCCTAACACTTGAGGGTTATTTCTGATTTTTTTCTTGTTTTTCGTTTCAGTCAGTGAACACCCAAAACCCCCCTGTTTTTACCCAAACATTAAAATCCAAATTTAATTCACCAGTTTTGGCCTTCATTGTAAGTCATTTGTACGGAGAAAACCCATCCCTGTGTTCGACCCTAGACCACTATCACTGCGGTAAGCTTGACTCTGTGGTAGGGGCTTTAGGATATAAATTTTGTTGGTCGGATCATACCTCTTGTGGCACGAATCCAATGCCATTTGAAGTGATAGAGCTGTCGATTCTATTTCCCCTAGATTCATCCTTTGCAGCTCTCTTTGAATGGTATCGGTTATACTTGCCCTAAGATCACATAATGCTGTGATGAATGCTTCTTCTGATGACATGGGTATGGTAACATTGCCCGAATCTTTGAGCTTTTTCAAGGAATACATTTGGATGATTGCATTACAATTTTCAAACAGAGTTTCTTCCATATGCTTCTAGCTTCCTTTTTAGTTGCTCATTATTTCCTTCATAAATTTCACATAATTAGGCATTTGAGCTAGAGCATCGGCAAACGGAATATTGATCTCGAGTTTCTTGAAACGTGTTGACAGCAAGTGTTCATCTAGCTTGGTTTTTCTGAATTTTTTGGGAAAAGGTAAGGGTGGAGTGTATAAGTGAGGGTTGTTGGGACAAGTCATTCTTCCTAGGACAAATTGATCTGATTTTTGCTTCTCTCCCCTGTTGTTGACTTTAACTCCCCCTTTCTCAGTTTTAGCTTCCATATTTTCTTCAATTTCAACTTCTCCCTTTCTCTTTTTAGATTGCTCATCTTCATTTGAATTCTTCTTCAGCTCTTCAAGATATTTTCTACTTCTTAAAGTAACAGTCATGCATTACTTTGGATTGGTTTCAATATCACTTGGAAATGATTTTTGGGGATGTTCTCTCACAGATTGAGCTAATTTACCCATTTGAGTTTCCAGATTTTTTAGAGATGCCCCAAGATTAGCCTGATTCGTCTCCATGTTCTTCATACATGTGCCTATATTCGCTTGATTATGCTCTAGATTTTTCATGCAAGTCCCCATGGTTGCTTGAATGTTACTGAAGCTTTGTAATGTGCATTCAAAGGTAGGATTGATTAGCTCCATTGTATAAGTGACTCATTGCTGTTTCATCTCGCTATTACGGCTAACCTTTCATTAACTCAAATTTTCCTTGTGTTCCCCCGATATTTCGGCTCCTTGATTTTGGAAACCGGAGGTACCGCGTTAGTACTCGGTGATGGGGCTCATGCGGAACAATCGCTTGATTTCTGTATGACAAATTCTCATGGTTTCTCAGCTCAGAGTAGTAATGAGATGGGAAAATGTTGTTATGACAAAATCTATATCTATTATTCCACGTAGTGCTTCTTCAATCTAAAAGTGGAGTGTCGCCATAAAAGCGATACGAGTTGCATGTATGCAATCCCAAGTCGATTCCTTTGGAGCTTGTTGATTTAATCTGGTCATTAATGCTTCAAATTTTGCCTCTAAAGATGATATTATATCAATTTCATGGATTCCCCCTTGTTTTCTACCATCACCTCTCTCAGAATAAGGTTAGTAATTTTTCTTGGCCAGCTCTTCAAACATCAAGTTAGCTTCTCTTGCTATTTTCATAGTGATGGAACCTCCACATGCTGCATCAACAAGTGCCCTTGTTGAGTAGTTGAGACCATTATAAAATATTTGCACTTGAGCACTCGACTCATATCCATGTTATGGGCATCTTCTCAACTTCTCTTTGAATCTATCCCATGCATCATAAAGCATTTCTTGATCACCTTGTCAAAATTGTATGATTTCAGCTCTAAATTGTGAAGTCAATTGTTGAGGAAAGAACTTGATCAAGAAAGTCTGAAAGCGAGTCCCCTAAGTATCTGACTGAGACACAGCATCAAATTGTTGAACCAATTCCTTACTTTACCCCTTAGAGAAAAAGGAAATAGCTTCAACTTGATCACATTATGATCCACTCCATTCATCTTGATTGTGCCACACAATTACAGGAAATTTAACAAGTGTCCATTGGGACCCTCCAGAATTTGCCCCCAATTGTTGATCAAACAAATAATGACCATTGATTATTGTGGCGTCCTCAGCGGATGACGATTTACCAAATGATATTTCATTTACAATGGACTTCAGCAAATCTTCGATTGATTACCGATCGTTTGTGTGGTCTGACGACCTAACATGTTGCCATTTCTGATAACCGTTTTCAAAGTTAAAAGCTTTAGCTTTCTTTCTTGAACAAAGTTCTTTCTATTTCAGGATCAAGTGGCAATAGTTCAGCGTTGGACTTTCTGTGCATGTACGATTGGTACCTGAAATCAGAAAATTACACTCGAAAACAAAGTAAACAAACTGAATACAAATGAAACTAAATTAAAACTAAAAATGAAAATAAAAGAAATAAAACAAAACTCCTGTAGAAAAAAGATTTTTGCATAAATTAGCAAATGTCTCTTTTGCTGAAATATTAATCTATTCCACTTAAATAGTTCTATTCCCTAGCAACGGCGCCAAAAACATATTCAGTTATTTGCATAGATATAAATTTTCGAATAAAAAAAAAAACCAAATCCGCAAGTGTACGAATCACAAGTAATATAGTGGTTTTTTAATTAAAAACCCCAAGTATCGAACCCACAAGGAAAAATTGGTTTGAATGGAGATTAAGTACCTCGGCTACTAAACAATTTCACTATCTAAGCGATGTGACTATTGGGATGATGATTAACTAAAATAAAAATAGATTAAACTAACCTAACTCTTGAAAATCAGCAAATAATTGAAGTGAAGTGAAAGAAAACTTTAATGATTAAATACTAGGGCTAGTTGTTTCCATTGATGGGTTTATGACTTATAACAAAAAATACTGATTAAAATGAATATATCCTTATGCTTACCCAAGGAACCAGATATGAGGTTTACACTTTCGTGTCACCCCTCAATTTCTCACACCTCATTCCTATTCTCCTTTCGGTCCTTCTAGGTCAAACAATGTGATACTAGTTCTAAGGCAAATCAATCCTTGTGAACTCTATTGGTCTCCTTTCGGTCCTTACAATGAAGTTACCCGGGTTATGTTTCGATTGATCTCCTTTCGGTACTTACAATTGTCACATAAGATTGAATGATGTCCCTCTTAATAAAATCCACCTAGTACTAGGCATTCCTAATTTCCGAGATCTCTTTGATTAAGTTAATTCCATTTTAACAATTGTAGGACATTAGAGGTAAAAATTAATTCCTAAGGGGATGCTTCCAGCTGTCCCTAGAACCCCTTGATCTCTAGGTCTCAACTTCACCCTCTAACATACAATAATTATATAAAAACATGGACAATAAAGGAACCACATACATACAACCTCAACACAAGCATAGATTCACAAAAATCATTCAATAAAAACCATAAGTCAACCACCAATTTCAACAACCAGCCCTAGGGGAGAAATTAGCCACTCATAGCATTTCCCAAGCAATGATATCATATCAAAAAAATGAGCTCGAGATCGAGTAAAACTAAAGCCTAAAAATAACTAAACTGAAAACCCCATAAATAGGAGTGTCCACTTCTCCTCTATGTCTCTCTCCTATTTTTTAGGTCTATTACAAGTATAGTATATGTACTATTGGGAAATGGGCCAATTATTGAGCTAAAAATGGGTACATTTATGTCTCATCCTGACGTTCTTCACCAAGGCGTTCGCCTAGGCGAAGAGACGTGTCTTCTTCTGATGTGGTGGCCCGTCGTCTAGGCGAAGGAAAGCTTTGCTGAGGCAAGCTATTCCTTTACCTAAATGAGTACGAAGTTCTTGTGGCGTAGATTACAGCTTGTCTTTGGTTCAACTGCCTTTGCTTAATTTTCATTCATTATCTACAAAAAAATTAGACCACTAAAGGGATTAGTGTAATATTGATGAGTAGGATGTGAATCTAGCATTTGAGTTATATAAATACATGAAAAACACACTCAAAGTGAGGTATGATTCCACCGAACACTTAGTAGAGCCTTCGTGCCAGGATTCAACTAATCCCATGACATTCCATCCACCAAATTGATCCTGTATTTGGATCATATCCCGAAATCTGACTATAATGGCTCACACTTTTCTAAATTATTATTTGACCCATTAGGTTCCCAGTTATGTTAACCACTTTATTCAACTGTGGAATCAAACAGGTCATGAGCAATATCTGGCAACACATCGCGACCTAATTGGCCGTAGAGTTAATTGGTTTTTGACTACAAGAGCCTTTCCATAGACAATTATCCAAGATTGATTGTTCTTTGACGAATCCTTTTGCTGGTTCAGAGCATGGACAAAGTGTAACTCCCACTAGACTGGTTATACCATATCTAGCCCAAGTGATATTAGTTCTTATCCTCGAGACTCATTACTCATCGGTTGTACTTTTCAAAGACACTCTTCATAGCATTTCCAC
Source organism: Tetrastigma voinierianum (assembly GCA_016808115.1). Classification (NCBI taxonomy): domain Eukaryota; kingdom Viridiplantae; phylum Streptophyta; class Magnoliopsida; order Vitales; family Vitaceae; genus Tetrastigma; species Tetrastigma voinierianum. Next base: position 64,489 of record JAEQBH010000727.1, read on the forward strand.
ACTATGGCGGAATTCGTAATGATCGATAAAGAGCCGATACCACCCTCATTGGGGGTGGAGTGAATCCTTTCTTGACTCTCAATGACCTTTGAACACCTCAAGCTATACTTGACTATCACCCACCCAAAGAGGGACCTCAGGCATGGTCGGTCGAGCCATAGAATCAACATCAGAGATATCCTTAGATCTCAAAGTCTAAGGACACATGCACCATTTTTATGATAAGACAATCGTCTACATTTAAATAGATAATTCATATGATAGTATCATGGAAGGTCTCCAATGTACTTAGATACTCTTAGCACGCATCCATATGTCAACTCTAATCATCTCATGATCACAGGTTATAAGATCCTCTACTTGATCCAATCAAGGAGTTTGACGTAATGCTAGTACATCCCGGATCGACAATGTCGATCTACGTTAATTAAATGACTATGGATAATTTAGATACTAACATAATGACATGATAAGAATCTTATTATCATGATCTCATCATGATTTCCTTCATGTTATGTTATGTGGCATGGACTTCATTAATTCAATTAAAGATCTATATCAATTTGACATACAAATATCCAATTAATGAAGATGCCTTTCATATTAAATAATATGATTATGCAAAGTGCTAAGGGCGATTGCCTTTAGAGCACTTCTCTAACAAACTCCCACTTACACTAAAGCCATTTTCCTTTGTATCTCATACCTTTGGCAAGTAGATGTGAATCATACTTCTTCTAAGGAAGTGGCTTAGCCAAGAGATCAAACATATTCTAACTAGTGGACATTTCTCTATCTTTACATCATGATCACCAAAGATTTTTCAAATCAAATGACACCACCTTAAGTACTAGTTTGGACCTTTGATGAGACCGTGGTTCCTTTTGCTTTCACAATGGCTCCATTTTCATCCAAATACTACAGTATCAGATTAACAATGCTAAGGAATACTCTTGGTTCACGAGATAACTACCTTGTCCAAACCCCTTCCTAAGCTGCCATCAAAAGTAATGATGTACTCTAGTTCGGTTATAGAATCCTGATATCACATTTGGAACTCTTCAGTGATTAATGCCACCATTCAATGTGAACATTTAGCTTGATTGAGATTTAGAGTCATCTCCATCAAATCAACAATTGACATCTTACCATAAGATCCTTATCTCCATCAATCAAGATTACAACCTTGGTCCTTCTCAAGTACTTGAGAATATTCTTGACAGTCACCTAATGACCCTCACAGGTCCAAAGCGAGCCTCTACTCGCAACTCTGGAGCATATGTCCACGTCAGGTATAATTGTATTACATAGCGCACAAGATTGATCCTATAGCCGAAGCATATTCATGCATGTCCTCTCATACTATGTCTTTAGGCCACGTGGACAGGGTGATCATTTAGACATGGGAAGGTATCCTCTCTTGGACTATTCCACGCTAAACGTCTTTAGCATCTAAGCTATGTATGTAGACTATGAAAGACTAAGCAACCTTCCCGGTCTATCTCTATAGATCTATATCCCCAATATGTAGGTCGCTTTTCCAATGTCATTCATTGAGAATGTTCTTGGATAACCAATATATTGACCAATTGTAACACTAAGACGTTGTTTCCATTAAGTAATATGTCATCCACAATTAACACTAGAACTAGTGTAGTGCCTTCATGATCCAGGCACGATTGGTAGGTCAGAGACTAAATAGGGATGCTCACATTACCACTAACTTGTGAGCACCCTGACCCGGCACCCGGTGTCAAGCGAGGGTGTCATCATTTTTTATTTATTTATTTTATAACCTTTAAGCTTGTTCATTCATATAATGTTAGCTTACTTAACTTGTACTATATCTGTAGCGACGGTTACAAAATATATCTGACTCCGCCATGGAAGTGTTCAACGTTTACAATATTTACATTGTTTACAAAATAAACAAAACTACATAAAATAGACCAAAAGGTCTTCCGGTGGGCACCTAGTGATGCGTGGCCTTTGACTGCTGATGTGGATTGTCCTGTTCTCTAGTTTCCTCTTCTGTACCTACAAGAATGAAAACACACAACTAAGCTTTACGGCTTAGTGAGATTTATACATATGGACGACCACATGCACGAATCATCACCCTTATACAAATGCATATACTTATAACATATCACATTTACATATACTTATCATTTCTCATATATATACTTTTTCATAACAAGTTTCATTTCTTATCATATTTCATATACTTTTCATGTCATCTTTCTTGTAACTGTATCCTATCATCCCATAGAAGTGCTATGCTTCTCATATCATGTTATATATTTTATACCTTTCATTTGCATATACTTGTCATTTTCTTTTATGTTTAATGTCTGCATAAACCTTAAAAGTGGATAAAGGAAACTATAAGGGCCCGAAGGTGTTGTACTCACTGTGCGAAACAGTGGTTTATAAGGGCGAACAACGGTATCATTGTGCAGAATGACCATCTATAAGAGACTGAAAGTATTGTATTATCATTGTATGAGACAATGACCATTTATAAGGGCTCGAAGGCGCGGTTATCATTGTACGAGACAATGACCATCTATAAGGGCCAAAAGGCATTATGTGACTTAAGCCGGGACGGCGATTAGTATGCTCTGGACTTGTTTTTCCCCAATGGGCGGCTGCCCGCGTCCCCATCCTACACCAGTTCTAGCGGACAATCCATGTGTATTTTATGTTCAGTATATATATCTCATATTCCTGACTAATTATTGTCATTTGGTAATCATATGTGATATATATATATATATATATATATATATATACACAATCATTTATTTGAATCTTAGCAATTTTCATATCTCATTATATGCATGAATAACTATGATTACCATGTATGCTTACTATTTTTCATGATTTATGGACCTAATATGAGTTCAACTTTTATCAAATTATATATGGATGCATTCTTGACTCAATGGTCTTTCCATAGACTCTAAGAACACCCGGAACGGAGTTCAGAAGAAGAAGTTATGGTCTTCCGAAGTTGGAGGTCACACATGAATAGCTAATCCTAGCCAAGCTGACCTAGAAATACTATATTTTAGCAGGGTTTTGTTCACCTACTGTCCTCCATAGGCATATAGTTGGAATATTGACTCAATGGGCTTTCCATAGAGTCTTAGAGATACCCGGCAGTCAGGACAAAGTTATGACCTTCAGTTAAGAATGTAGCGTGAGTCTGGCCGAGTCAGTGACCTGACTTGGCCAAGCTGACCTGACCTAGGCGGTGACTGATTTGTGGCCCTTTTTGTAAACTGCACTGGTCGAGTTACCTTAGCCATTTGTATTAATATTTGCATTGTTAGGAGTCCAAATGGACCATAACTTGGTCTACAGAGGTCGAATTGAAATTCAAAGCCTAACATCAAGTTCATTGATGTGGCTACAATTACACGAGAAGGACTGTTGCTAAATTTCCTATATTTATTTCCAAAACCAGTTCTAAGGTCGTCTGTACGTATGATCAAACAGGAAATTTTTCTTGAACAAATTACCTTAAACCTTTCCCAAGAAAACACATATATAGGGATGTAGAGCTCTTCTCAACTCAACCACAACAAAGAAATGAGTTGGGAGTTTGAAACCGACCCATACACAAAATAGGGTTCAAGCCATGTATCTATACTTTCTATGCAAAACTAGACAATTCTATGCAATTCACTAGCCTCCATACTAGAATTCCATACTGATCCATACCCAGGAAGGATCCCATACTCCTCTTGCTCTGACTAGGGTTTCACCAGCTTGACTTTCAACGAGTCTGAGGTTAGGATGAATTCCCAACTAAACCCTAGAGGCAGACAAGCAAATATCCATACAAATTTATAGTATTCCGCCTATTCTATACAAAATTCATGGCATCCATACAAAAACCCTAGACTTCGGTACAAGCATTCATAGTTATACACAGCAGTCTTCTTTTCCCTTTCCTTCTTTCTTCTCTTCTCTTCTTAACCTTTCTTCTTAACAACTTCTTCTTATTCCCGTTTTGCTCTCTCTTTCTCGAGATGAAATGAGATATTTATCTTGGTCTTATCTTATTGATTTATCCCTTCTTGTTCCTTTAGTCCTCCAACTCTTCTAATATTTTAAATCAATTTATGATGCTTTTACAATAGCCTCTCATCTTCTCTATTATTAATTTAACATACGTATTCACACTTTGGCATATGAATTTATTAAATAATGACCCTTGGGTCCTGAATTGGTAAATTATTAATTTACCCTTAACTTTTGTATTAATTCCGGGTTCTTGCTTATTTTATTTTTATCTTTATTTTATTCTGGAAAAATATACTTTTACTTTTATTATACCCTAAACATGTTATAAAACTGTTAGGGTATAATTTGAATGTTACAACTCTCCCCAAAATTTAGTCCTCGAAATTCATGCATTCGAGAAGAGTTAGCGGTTATTGTGCTCTCATAGTTGCTTCCTAGCTCCCAAAGTAGCTTCTTATATCGTGGTGTTGCCATGAGCACTTTCCTTAATGGTACTTGTTTGTTCTAATTGTTTTTTTCACCTCCTCGAGCCGAATGATCTTTGGCTCCTCATCGCCTGACAAAATCCTCTGTACTTGTATCTCTTACCTTGGTAGTATGTGTGACTCATCGGGCGGTATCTCACGGCTTGTCGACACATGGGAAACATGGTGTAGTGCTCGGAGGAGTGCCAATCGATAAGCCATAGGGTATTTTCAAAATCTCCATATGGCCACATGGACCTTGGGCTTTCGACTTGCCTTTCGACAAAACTAGATTTTTCCTCACGGTGATACTTTAAGAGGCCCAGTGCTCCTACTTCATATTCAATATCTCTCCCTTTTAGGTTGGCATACGACTTTTGTCGATCACTAGTCGCCTTTAACCTCTTACGAACTAACACACTTTTCTTCCATTATCTTTCTTTATGTCTGGAGCCCGATCACTTTATGCTCATTTAACTCCATCCAGCACATAGGAGTTCTACATTTTCGGCCATACAAAGTTTCGTATGGTATCATACCAATGCTTGACTGAAAACTATTGTTATAGGCAAATTCCATCAATGTAATATACCTATCCCAACTTCCAGTGAATTCCATTACACATCCTCGAAGCATATCTTCGGTACTTGAATCCGATCTCGATTTGTCCATCGTAACGGATGGAATAAATGCTTTGAAAATTCAGCCTAATACCTAAGGTTGACTGTAGTTCCTTCCAGAATCTCGATGTAAATCATGGATCTCTATCCGACACAATAGACAATGAGGGCGCATTACAGTAACACAATCTCATCAACATATAACTTCGGCTAATTCGATCCATGGGAATAATCAATCTAAGCGGTATAAAATGGGCCGCTTTGTGAGCCTAACAATCACCCGGACATAGTCATGTTTTGTTGTGTGAGGAAAACTCGACACAAAATCCATGGTAATGTTATCCACTTCCATTGGTGTGGAAGGGGAGTTAACAAACTGTTGGAACTTGAGTGTTGGCTTTAACTTGTTGACACGTCAAACATTTAGACACGTACTCTGTCACATCTCTTGCTAATTCCTTTCCTGTATGTTGTTTCTACCAAATCACGGTACATCTTATTACCTCCGGGATGCATAGAAATACCGTGGAGCTTGAAATAACAACTTTTCTTTAGCTCTTTATCATCTTGATTTTACATAATCTGATACGGAAATACAAATTTCGACTTCTCTTAATGAAAAATTAGTCTTGTCACCATCTCTAACCATGCGTAACTTACATGGCTCTTCATCATTTTTACGTGCATCTATAATCATTTCTTCGCAGCGGGTTCTTGACCTGGTTGAGCTAACATAGCTCCATCATGCGCTAGTCTCCAATGGCGTATTGTGGTGACATTGCTACCAGCGTCTTTTGACTTAAAGCAGCGACTACTATATTAGCCTTTTCAGGAGATTGGTAGTGCGGTGTGGTCATAATCCTTAAATAACTCTAACCACCTGGATATACTCAAATTTAACTCTTTCTGCGTTGGCAAAAAATTTTCCGAGACTCTTATGATCGATTAATAAATTCTGCACTTTTCCCCCATATAAGTGAATTGTCGCCACGTATTTTCAAAAGAAATCTTATCGCGATAACTCTAGGTCATGAATTGGGATAATTCTGTTCATATGCTTCGTTGTGTGTACGGACGCATAAGCCCACCACTTCCCATCTTGCGTGCTGCGCATCCCAAACCAATGCGAGCATCACTATACAAGGTATAATCTTTCCCGAAGTGAGCTCGTCGATCACGGTATGATCAGCATCCCTTTTCATTATTTAAAACTATTCGACATTTGTCATCCTCAAACTTTATTCCTTTCCTGAGTACTTGGTGAGTGAAGCTATAGCTTGAAAAGACTCTCATAAATCTTCTATAATAACTTTCTTTAAGCGAAACTTCGCCTCGAGTTTACATTTCGAGGTGGTTTCCAATTCGATGGCCTCGATCTTTGCGGGGTCCAACTCTTATCTTTATTCGCTAACACAATATATGGCCTAAGAAACTTCCTTTGCTTAAAGAATTACATTCTTTGAGAGCTTAGCATATAACTTCTTTTCTCTTAGTGTCTGCAGGACTATTTTCAAATGTTGTTCATGTTCCTATGCATCCTTAGAATACACCAGGATGTCATCAATAAAGACCACTACAAACTTATCTAAATAGGGTCGAAACACCCTATTCATTAAATCCATGAATGATGTCGGTGCATTAATTAACCCAAATGGCATTACCCAGAACTCATAATGGCCATATCGGGTTCTAAATGCGGTCTTTGGCACATCTACTTCCTTTACTCTCAACTAATAATATCCTGATCGCAGGTCTATCTTCGAAAAGACACCCGCTCCCTTTAATTGATAAAAAAGATCTTCAATTCTCGGCAATGGGTACTTGTGTTTCACTGTCACCTTGTTGATTTCCGATAATCAATGCACATCTGTTGAGTGTCATCTTTCTTTTTCACGAATAAAAAGGTGCACTTTAGAGAGACACCTTTGGGTGGGATAAATCCTTGCTTTATCAGCTCTTGTAATTGACTCTTTAACTCTTCGACTCCGTTGGAGCCATCTCTGTCCTGGAGCATAAGGATGCTCACAGTGCAATTACTATGGCTAAGTCCACCTCCTCAGTGGAATACGGGTACCTCTTCGAGAATACATGTGGAAATTCGCTTATACTAGGATCTTTCTCATCAACTGACCTTTCTTGGAGTCAGGAAATATCACCGCCAGAATGTCTCACATCCTTTCCTCATAAATCTCCTAGCTTACATAGTGGAGATCACATTGGACATTGCACTTGATCCAATGCCTTGTGCTATTACCTCAGTCTGGTCAGAGCATCTCAACACTACTGTCTTTTGTCCACAATCAACGATAGCTTGGTGCTTAGACAACCAATCCATTCCCAGAATCAAGTCAAACTCTCAGAATGGTAAGGTTATCAAATCAACGAGAAACTCTCTTGTTTGTATAACAATGGGCAATTTCTATATATGTTATTCACACTAACGTTGTGCCCCAACGGACTAGTCACATGCATGTCATATGCTAATTTCTCCATTGCTAGTACTTTGTCAAATACATGCTCCATGCACATATATGAATGGTAAGATCCGAAGGGATCAATCCAATGCATGCATCTAGGTATCATATAAAAGAAAATATACGACTATAACCTCGAAGCATCCTAATCCTCCACGAGCCTTCTGGCATATGCTCGTGCTAGTGTTATAAACTGGACGATCACTTGTCTTTGAAACTATGCCTCCTTGTCCTCTATGCTGAGATGGGCCACTACGACCCCTACCTCGATCATGAGTCAAAAGTGGTGTCGCAGATCTTCCTCTGCCACTTCCTTCTTGACTTCTAATATCCCTTGACTCTCAGGGACATTGTGATATCAAATGCTGAGGCTTCCTGCAGAGCACATCCTCCTGTGATAACACATGAAGCTCCAAGGCCTTCTATAGCAATGAGGGCATTCGGGAATTTCTCCCTATCCAACTGAAGAACCTCTACCAATACTAGGTGCTACATTGGACCCTTGCCTTCTCCCTCTCGTAGTGGAACTATAATCTGATTGAGTTGGGGATTCTCTAGCTCTTTTCCCCGAGGAGGACGAAGCTCCTCTAGCAAACTTCTTCTTTTGAGATCTTTCTTTGCTGCTTTTTTCTAGTCTCTCTATTTTCATTGCAGCTTGAACTTGACTAATAAATCCACTATTTGGAGAGAAGTCATAGGTGCTTAAATATCTCTCTTGATGGAATCATATGATTATCTCGAGTGCCTCTGTCGAAATGCCTCGGTGAGGACAGATTCAGTGCATCTTTATAAGATGGCTAAATTCTTTTTCATATTCAGCCACCAACAAGTTCCTTTGCTTCAAATTCAAGAATTGTTTCCACCTGGACTCCCTATACATCTCAGTAACATACTTTGCCCTGAACTCTTGGACAAAGAACTCCCAAGTCATGGGATTTGGAATCCTTGGACTTCTCAATTCTAGTTTCCACCAATCATATGCCTCACTCTGTAATAGTGAGACTGCACATGATGCTCTCTAATCGAGAGGGCATCTAACCTTTTCCAATACCCTTTCTAGCTTTTCTAATCAGAATTCGGCTTTTGCTGACTCTTTCATGCTCGACCCATGGAATTCCTCTATTCCATGTCTTCTTCTTTTATTAATGTTGGAGCTTTGGGAGGTCGATCTATCGATACCAGGTATGTCTTGCGATATTCTCAGCAAGGCTTCCATTGGAGCTCATTAAGTATAATGCTACGAGGCTCAAAGGCGATAACCCTTATTCCCTTGGGTTAACACTCTCAGCTACTTCTTCAGCTGAATACGAAGGACAATCCATCTATACAAAACACAAGGAAATCCACATCATGCCAACACATTACTATGTAGGCACATCCTTAATCTAAGACTCTTCTAGAAACGCCTAAACCTAGGCTCTGATACCATTAAACTGTATCGCCCCTTCTTCAATCCAACCCGATTGGCGGGACTAAACCGAATCTTGGGTGCTCTAATACCACTAACTTGTGACGCCCCTAACAAGCACCCGGTGTCAAGCGAGGGTGTCATCATTTTTTTTTTTATAACCTTTAAGCTTATTCATTCATATAATGTTAAACACTTAACTTGTACTGTATCATGTAGCAGCGGATTACAAAATATATACAAGCTCCATACATGGAAGTGTTCAATGTTTACAATATTTACATTGTTTACAAAATAAACAAAATTACATATACAAAATAGACCAAAAGGTCTTCCAGTGGGCACCTAGTGATGCATGGCCTTTGACTGCTGATGTGGATTGTCCTGTCCTCTAGTTTCCTCTTCTGTACCTACACGAATGAAAACACTTGTGCTAAGCTTTACGCTTAGTGGGAATTTATACATATGGATGACCCGTAGCATGGATCATCACACTTCTATACAAATGCATATACTTACTCTTTTATCACATTTACATATACTTATCATTTCTCATATCGCTTTTTCATAACAAGTTTCATTTCTTATCATATTTCATATACTTTTCATGTCATCTTTCTTGTAACTATATACTATCATCGCATAGTAGTGTTATGCTTCTCATATCATGTCATATAGTCTATTCATTTCATTTGCATGTACTTGTCATTTTCTTTTATGTTTCATATTTGCATAAACCTTAGAAGTGGATAAAGGAAACTATAAGGAGCCGAAAACCTTTGTACTCATTATTGCAAAAGCATTGGTCTATAAGGGCAGAAGGCGGCTATTATCATTATTGAGACAATGACCATCATAAGAGGCAGAAAGCGCTAATGACAGATAAAATTGGCCCGATCGAGTATCTTTGCAGACTTGTTTTTCCCTAATAGGAATGTCCATCTATCCCTCTACTAGGTTCTAAGAAGACAATCCATGTGTATTTTATGTTCAGTATATATATCTCATATTCCCGACTAATTATTGTCATTCGGTAATCATATGTGATATATATATATATATATATATATATACAATCATTTATTTGAATCTTTTCATTTTGCATATCTCATTATATGCATGAATAACTGATTAGTGCCCAAAAAGTGCGATTTTGAGCCCTATTTATTATAGGTTTTGAGCACTTTTTGTGTACTAATCAACCGAATTAACCCGATTTGCACATTAAGGTCCGGCTATTCTACTGATTGAATTTTGTGGCCTAACTTTGTAGTTTTACAAGCTATTTATGCCAAATTTGTTGGTCGATCCAAGCACGTAAATTCAAGTGGAACTTTCTTGTGCGAGATCAGCTCGAAAGGAAAGATCGACGGTGAAGACGAGAGAAAGAAACAAGCGGTGGGGTGCAAAATTTTCGCCTGCATCTGAAAATTTTGCACTAGTACGAAATTTCGCACCAGTGCAAAATTTTCTCCAGCATTTTTTACTTTTGGTTTTTTTACCCCTTTTTCCCATTTTGCCGTCCTTGTTTAATGTCTTTTGAGGGTATTTTGGTATTCTACCTTATTTGGAGCTCTATATAAGCTCAAACATTGTAGAGATAGAGGATCGATTTTTTTGGCTTGGTTGGAAATGCAGAGCACTAGGCAGTAAGCTTTCCCGCTGCTTTCCTCTTCTTTCATTTTCTTTGTTTTCCTTTTATATTCTCGGCTGCCAAACACCCCTTGGGGATGACAACTCGAAGGGATGATTGGCTCAGCCCTCCATCGAGAGGAGGGCTACGGGGCTAGGGTTTTGAGGTAAAATGGCGTTTCTCATGTATTTAATGCAAGCATTCATGGGTATTCATGTCTTTATCTCTCATAGCGGGATTAGATCTCTTTGATGTACCTTGGTTAACATAACGGCAAGCTTTTAGGGTTCGGTGGATGCTTATTCTTTAGATCCTTGAGATTCGTGGATAGCATTTATTAATTTAATGTAGGGTAGATTTTAGGAGATAGATTTTCCTTACTGGAACATTTTATGTCGATAAATGCTATATTTCAAAAGGAAAATTATTAGGGTTCGGGTTTTGATAGCGAATGAAGATAGGTTCGGGAAATGACTATAGGTCATCCTCACTAGCAGGAAAAGGGCAGGAACACTCATTTACCTTAGGACCTTAACCCAGTAGCCCGATGCTTCAAGGTTCTTTTTCATATTTTTAGTTTAGTTTATTTCGGTTCTGAAACATTTCAACCCACTGTTTTTACAAAACCTTAAAATCCAAACTGAATTCACCATTTTGAGCCAACTAAAAATCATTTACACGAAGAAAACCCATCCCTGTGTTCAACCCTAGAGCCACTATACTGCAGTAGCTATGCTACGATAGTAGGAGGAATTAGGATTATAATTTTGTTGATTCCGGCACACCTATTGTGGCACGAATCAATAACTATGATTACCATGATGCTTACTATTTTTCATGATTTATAGACCTAATATGAGTTCCTTTTTTATCATATTATATATGGATGGATTCTTGACACGATGACATTTATCCGAGTCGAGAACACCCAGCGGAGTTAGGACGAGTTATAGCCGTCCAGTTAGATTATTGTATTATTATTTAATCTGGCCAGAGCGACATTAAAAACTAGATTTCATCAGAATTATGTTCACCTAATGTCCTCCACAGGCATATGGTTGGAATCTTGACTCGACCAGACTTTCCATGAGTACAAGAGCACCCCGAAAGCGAGTTAGGATGAAAGTTATGACCTTCGAAGTTGGAGGTCACACGTAGTCAAGCCAGCTGAGTTGACGGCTTGGCGAGATGACCTGACCTAGCCGGCGGCTCGACTTGGCATGGGGCGACTGGCGTGGGCGAGCCGCCGGCGAGGCTCTGCTTGGCCTCGTGTCTTGTGAGCTGTGTGCTCAGGGTAAATGGACCATAACTTGGTCTATAGAGGTCCGAATTGAGATATTCTAAAGCCTAACATCAAGTTCATTGATGTGGTTACAATTTACCTGAAGGAATCATTTCCAAATTCCCTATATTTCTTTCCCAAAAACCAGTTCTAAGGTACGTCTAATGCGTATAATCAAATATAGAGTTTTCTTGTTTTAAAGTACAGCAAACCTTTCCCAAGGCTTTACATATATAAGTCTTACCGGCTCTTATCAACTCAACCCCTAACAAGAAATGAGTTTGGGGTTTGAGCAACACATACACAAAATAGAGGGTTCCAAATCAGTAATATCTATACTTTCTATACCAAAACTAGACAAATTCCATACACAATTCATAGCCTCCATACTAGAATTCATACTAGAATCCATACCCAAAGGAAGGATCCCATACTCCTCTTATACAACTAGGGTTTTACCAACCCAACTTTCAACAAGTCTAGGGTTAGGATGAATTCCTAACTAAACCCTAGAACTTGAACAACCAATATCCATACAAATTCATAGTATTCCATACTATTCTATACAAAATTCATGGCATCCCTACAAAAACCTAGACTTCCATACAAATATTCATAGTTCCATACCTGTGATCTTCTTTTTCCCTTCCTTCTTTCTTCTCTTCTCTTCTTCTTCTTCTTCTTCTTTCCATTTTTGCTCTCTCTTTCTCCAAGACCAAAATGAGATATTTATCTTGGTCTTATCCTTATTTGATCTTATCTCGTTTTTATTTCACTTTGGTCCTCCAACTCTTCTAATATTTGCAAATCAATTTATGATACTTTTACAATAGCCTCTCATCTTCTCTATTATTCTTAATTTAACTTATGCATATTCCTACTTTAGCATATGAACTTCTTAAATTATGACCCTTGAGTCCCCAGATTGGTAAATTATTAATTTACCCTTAACTTTTTATTAATTCCGGGTTCTTATTTATTTTATCTTTATTTTATTCCGGAAAAATATACTTTTACTTTTATTATATCCTAAACATGTTATAAAACTGTTAGGGTATAATTTGGGGTGTTACAACACGACTGCACTCCCACCATCCTTCTTGTACACACAAGGCTCATCCAAATTTTGTGAAAAATCAAACTCTTTGATTGTCTCATCAAATCGGATATTCTAACTCCTAGATGCTTGCTTTGATCCATAAATGGATCTCTAAAGTTTGCATACTTTATTGTCGTTTCTAGGTGTGAAGACCTTCTCTTATGTCATACACACATCCTTACTTAGGTTTCCTTTGCGGAAAGTCATCTTCACATCCACTTGCCATATCTCATAATCATAATGAGCAGTAATGGCTAGGAGCATCCTTATAGATTTAAGCATGGCTATTAAGTTTAAAGTCTAGTCATAGTTAATTCCTTGTCTTTGACGATAACCCTTAGCCATAAGCCTAGCTTTATAGGTAATCACATTACCTTCCATGTTAGTCTTCTTCTTGAAGATCCACTTGCATACTGGGTTTGTATCCCTTGGGTGGATCAACCGAGTCATACTTGGTTGACTTACATAGAATCCATCTCTAACTTCATGGCATCAATGCATTTATCATACTCTGAACTATTAGGAAGTTCATCACTTCAGATGTGGCTCATCAACCTCTGTGGACAATACGTTTCACTATTCACTTATGAGAAATCTATATTTCTTTAGAACAATACATATCCTACTTGTGCTACGATCTGCTTGTGTTTCAGAAGGATCGGCTACCACTTCATCAACATGAATAATAGCCTTTGGATTAAGTCAGTTGATTTGTGTCTATTTGAGCACTTTGAACTTCACCAAGTTCACCCTTGTTCCCACCGTCTTCTCTTAGAAGAAACTCTTTCTCTAAGAAGACTATATACTTTGAAACAAGCAACTTTTTGTTCCAAGAGTTTTACATGAAACTGATATCCAAAATTTCCTTAGGAGATCCTATAAATAGATACTTGTCGAATTTAGCTTCTAGCTTGTCTGATACTATCCGCTTCACATAAACAAGACAACCCTATAATTTCAGGTGAGAAAAATAAGGATCCTTATTAGTCCATATCCCATATGGAGTAACCACAACTGACTTGGATTAGACCTTGTTTAACACTTAAATAGTAGTCTCATATGCATGCCTCTAAGGTGACTCGAGTAGATCTACCTTGCCCTTCATAGACCTCACCAAGTCCAACAAGGTTCGGTTTGTCCTTTTCACCACACACTTCATACGGTGTGTAAGAAGGAGTCCACTTGGATAAAGTCTCATTATCCTAAAGATAACCTAGAAACTCTTAACTTAATTATTCCCCACTTGGATCTCATCTAAGTGATTTGATACTTCTCAAAAGCTTTTTCTCTGCTTCATATCTGAATTCTCTAAACTTTTCAAAAGATTCAGATTTGTATCTCTTAAGATACAAATACCCAAATCATGAATGATAATCGATAAAGGTAATGAAGTAGACAAAACCACCTTTGGCATTAATAGACATAGGACCACATACATTGGTGTGTATTAGGTCTAATGGTCCATAAGTATGTTCACCATTTCCCATAAAGGGTAACCCAGTCATCTTTGCCTAACAAGCAAGATTCACACGTGTCAAATGTTTCACGATCAAATGACCCCAAGCAACCACACTTGTGTAACTCGGTCATGAAACTCTCACTTGCATGGCCAAGGCAACAATGCTATGAGTAAGATGATTTCATATTATCTCCCTTTGGCCTTTTTAATGTCATTAACATTTAAAATTGGATTGGACATATCTAATATGCAAATCCTGTTGCTTGATGTACCGCCAGCATAAAATACATCGTAATGTAACAACAATTGTTACAAAATATAAATAAAAAAAAATTATTTTTCAAATAGGAATGTGACACCCCAATCCCATGGGGTCCTTTTTACCACTATATGTAATTACGTCGCGACAGAGAAGTCTCTGTCGCGATATAATACCTGTCGATCTGCGGCTTCGGCCCTTTGTGCGCTAGCCTTGTCATGTGCACCCGGCCTGGTCTGTCATGCACGCATGAAATTCTCTATCGCAACGCAACATAGCGCCACACTATCGCAATAGAGCATCTCTATCACGAGTGCACAGCCTGGTTGCGACAACGATTCTGCCCGCCGCTTCTCAGCGATATAGGCCTTGCTCTCCCGCGACATAAGCTCCAAATGTCCTTGAACTTTCTGTCGTGACGGAGGGTTCACCCTGTTTGGGACACAAGCTTAGACAACTCTGTCATGACATCAAATTCTCTGTCGCAATGTAGACTCTCTTGGCCTTTGCTGAGCTCGATTCGCGATAAGAGTGCTGTGGCGACCACAACATCCCTATACAAGGCCCGAACTTTGTCTCGGCGTAGAATACTCTGTCACTGACATAAAAGCCCATCCAGGAAGCTAAACTCTATCGTGACACAAAATGCTATGTCACAACATAGAAATTCTCTTCACCTTATTCATTATGTCATGACCTTAAAATATTTTCACGACATAAAAACTCTTGAGTCTTGTGAATTCTCCATGACAGAAAAACATTTTGTCATGCCCACAGAAATCCACACCAGGCCCGAACTGTTGCAACGACCTCTTCCATTAGTGGTGGTGTGACATAGGAAACCTTTATCGCGACATCGTCACAACAAAGAAACAAAGCACTGTCGCAACATGAAAATGCTATATATCGCGACGAAGCTATTTTGTAACTTCGCGTAATAGTGACATAGGAACCCGCAATAAGTGACACTTGAAGACCGAGAAGCTTTGTACGCTGACGAAACCTATGCATAACCTAAAACTTGCGAGCACAATAGCCTTTGGCATTTCACACTTTTATCGACTTTTTCCCGAAGACTATAAGTTGTCACAATGTGAGAGCATAATAAAGATACTTACAAAAATAAAAATCGAAACCTATCATTATATTAAACAATTCGAAAATGAGTTTTATTACAACTCTTTCTCTTCTACATAACAGAAAATTTGGATAGCTGTCTGGGAATTTTACAAGGAAATACATAATAAGCCATGTATGGCTTCTTTACCATTAAAGACATCACGGATGAGTTCCACCTCTGTGTAATTTACCTCCGGCTTTAAAAAATATTTTCCCCACGGCGGGGTGAGCCATGCCGTGGGAATTTCTAGAACACTCCCCACCCTAAGTGCACATGCAATCTCATGATTCCAATTATTACAAACATTGAGCAACAACATATGCATTTCTACATGAATATCACATGTCTTCTGTAATGTCCCAAGCCCTCATTGACTCCCTCACACATGCACACGTCATGTATGAAAAAACCTTCATTTCCAAAATAAAAGATTTTTGTTTCATATTTCAACTCCTTAGACAGTCTTCAAAAAACTGCTTTATTCAAAAGACATGTATCTTTTATGGGTAACGAACTTTCCGGGGTTTCACTACAAGTGTCGTACACCTTCCGACACTTTCGCGGACTTCACCTTTGAATTATATGTTTTGACCAGAATACATGCCTTTCACTGGGGTATCTATCCCTTCTTACTACTACACGACACAGAATCTCAATCCATGGGACTCCCTAAGGCGTTGTCCTTTTTGAGCTAACCCGTTGATTAGTGCCCAAAGTCTTCAGCCCAGGCCTATTCAAGATAGGTTTGGTACTTTTCTTTTCAAATCATATGGTGAGCTTCTTGTCGTAATGCATGTCCATAGTGCTCTTGATTAGGTTTGAATTGTTTTGGGTAGTTTGTAGGTCTTGAGACTTTAGTCGACAAGCTTGGCCGTATTGGCGTTTGAATGTGAGAATCCTCGGTGATTTCAAGCGAGGGCAAATATCAGGTGGACCAGATTGGGTAGTGGATGAAAAACAATCACGGGAGCGAAGCGGGAGCGCGGGAGGCTGGTTTACCATCTGCATTCTTGAAAAGATTTGCAAGGATTGCGAAAAGTTCGCAATCATAACGAAAATTTAAATGTCTGCTGAATTCGCTATGCTCAAATTTTCGCTAAGATAGCGAAATTTCGCTAGCTTAGCGAATTTGAACTATATACCTTGTTTTTCTATGATGCGAAATTTCGCTATCATAGCGAAAATTAAGCTATGCTAATTCACATAAACGAAAATGGCTACCACGTGTTTTGATGTTTGATTTCAGCGACCACGTTTTGATTAATTACCATTTGTCCCTATTGTAATCTCATATTTAGGCATTTTCCATTTCACACATTGGGGTTGGCTATATAAGCTCCCCCACGCAACTTTGTAACTAACTTCCACTTTATGCAAGCTTTCTAGTAGCTTTAGTTTTAGGTTTCTTTGCTCTCTTCATCTTTCCTCTTCTCTTTATTTTCTAGAACATAAACACACCCTTGAGGATGACAACTCAAAAGGGATGCTTTATCTAAGCCTCAAGCATGAAGATGAGGTTGCTAGCTTGGTTGTTGGTGGTTTGGCAGTGTCCTCATGCTTTTAATGATACAGGTACGGCATTTATGGTTTCAAACTTTCCAAATTAGGGTTTAATGCTATTTAATGTCTTTCCTTTGGTCAATACTTGTCATGCTTTAGCGTTCAATGCATTCTTAATGGTAGATGCACTGATATCCTTTAGATGTCACTTATGAGCCATTGAAATGAGGTTAAATGCTGGGGTTTCTAGTGGCTTGGGACATTGAATGCTTAGTATTTGGAGTGGACTCAAATACAGATGGTTCTAGAGTTAGGTTTCATAGCTAAGAAAGATCCCGGACTTTGACTATATGTCATTGCCACCATGCGAGAAACTAACCGAGGACATAACGCCCCATTTTGTCAAGCTAGTGACTGGCTTCAAGGTTACCATTTCACACCTCAGTTTAAACTATTTCGGTTATCGATGAACAGCGACTCTATTTTAACTAAATCCAAAAATCCAAATAAAAGTCTCACCATTTTCCAAACATAAATGTGAATCATTCGTGGATGAAAACCCATCCCGTGTTCGACCTAGACGCTATCTGCGGTAGCTTATTCTACGGCGTGGGAAAATTTATAGAAACAAATTTTGTTGATTCTGGATCACCTACGTAACCTACGATCAAATGGCGCCCGTTGTCAGAGGATGGTGCCAAACTACGGATGATGAGTTGACATGTACTTGTAATCCACATTACAAGTGTTGGTGACCTTTTAATCCTTTTTTAATTTCATTTGCTTTTAACGTAGTTTCTCTGCGCGATTTTCTTTATTGTTTATTTCTCTGATCAGTTAATTTTGTTTTCAGCTGCTGCGATCCATTAGCAAAACTTTGTTGAAATTGTTCTTTTATTTGTGTCTCATTTTGTGTAGCGATTGTTTATGCATCCTTTGGGATAGAGAACGGTTGAATTGGCTGCAAGGGTTTATATACCAGCGATCAAAGTTGTGAAGTAAGTGTGCATAGTAATATGGGTTCTACGAGCAGTAGAGTGAAGCAGTAACTATCAAGATCAACCTTTATCACAATTGACTGAGGACCACATACACCTCTAGAGTGAGTGCACCTTCTGCATCATACCACACCTTTGATGACGTGGTGGTAAGACCTATTTGGTTCCACACTTCCCACGTTCCATGGAATGGAGAATGAGAATCCTTATACTCATATCAGAAATTCGAGAAGGGAGTATGCCACGACTTTTAAGAAGGAGTGCCCGACATGGATTCTTTCCAGTGAAAGCATTTCCTGACGAAAGATAAGGCCAAAATTTGGCTCAATTCATTGAGGCCAGGGACAATTAGAATTGGGCGAACTTCAGTAGGGATTTTGAAGAAGTTCTTGATGCAACCCAGACTAGCAGTTTGAAGAGGCAGTCTACACCTACTCAGCCTATGTGATAGAGAAGTTTTATGGTCATGGGAAAGATTCATGGAGACCATCAATGCATGCCCACACCATGGTTTGATACATGGATGCTGGTGATCATTTTATGATGGTATGTCCAGCCATGAAGCAACTTTTAAAAACCATGTGTGGAGGGAGACTTTTGAGCAAACACCCGGATGGGGCCATGAGACTTTTTGAACTATGTGGCCGAAACCTCCCAGGTATGGATGAACGAATCCAATTGGCGAAGATGTTGTGAACCACGGAGGGGGCATTTATGCACTTTCCGAAGACACGGAGATGAAAGCAAAACTGACCACGTTGACTCGAAGGTTGGAGGAGCTAGAAATGAGAAGCCAGCATGAAATGCAAGCGATGGCAGAGTTACACGCATCTGACCATCTTGTTTTGATTGTCGGACAAATGAGTCATCACGGGAGCCTTGTCAGAGCATGCCCATGTCCTGAATCAAAATAAGCCACCCACACAAATGCTCCATATGGCAACACCTAACCCTAGTATGGAAATCATCCAAACCTGTCATGGAAGCCCAAAACCCCCTGCATATATCCTACGGGAACACGGCCGGTTGGCTCCCTTCCTTTTCTAACGATAGATGCCTCCACCTTCTTCTCCTGTTGAGCAGGCAATCTTGAATTTAAGCAAAGTGAGCAAAAACACGTTCACGGAAGAGCGAAGGTGTTGAATATCAGTTAATGTCGAAGAATTGAAGCGATCGAGCTCACTCAGGAAAATGGGCGGTATGCACTAAAGATTTGAGGTTGTCGGCGGCTTGAGCTGCGGGTTTTGAAAAATCTCTTTCCCGGACAACGCAAAATCGGAAGGGAGTGCATGAAATAGAAACCGACTAATGATCTAAATGTAAGTGGTGAAGTCGGCGGTGGTGACTTGAGAAAGTGGTAAGAAGCGAGACCGGCGGGTCCAGGTTCCTGGCAATCTGGCTCCGATGGCCCGATCCCACGGAGGAAGAGCAGTCGTAAGGGAAGAGGTGAAAGACAGTCATGCCCCCTCCATTCCCACGGGCTCACCGAAAAAGAAAAATTCGTTGTAAGCGAAATGTTATTTGGAGGTTTCTGGCAGTGAAAGTTAACATTCCTCTCCTTGACATGATCAAACAAGTCCCCGCCTATGCAAGTTCTTGAAGGACTTATGTCACGGTAAAAGAGGCCTCAATGTAAGCAAAGGCCTTTTAGCGAACAGTGAGTGCTATCCTTAGTAAGACTCAGTAAAATATAAGGAACTTGGGATGTCCGGCAATCTCGGTTAATATTGGAGGCACATTAGTGTAAGAAAGCCATGTTGGGCTTGGGAGCTAGTGTGAACCTTTTGCCATATTCATGAGCGGCTTGGTTTGGGAGAGCTGAAACCTTCCATCCTGTTGTCACTAGCCAGATAGGTCTATTAAAATACCGAAGGGACCGTGAGGATGTTTTAATACAAGTGGACGAGATTCTACTATCCAGTGGATTTTGTTGTACTTGACACAGACCCGGTTGCAGTGGGAGCCAATCATGTGCCCATCATATTGGGGAGGCCATTCTTGGCTACTTCGAATGCCATAATAAACTGCCGGAATGGGGTTATGCAACTCACATTTGGGAATATGACCTTAGAACTCAATATCTTTCATTTGAGTAAAAGGCATATGCACTCAGAGGAAGATGACTGTGAAGAAGTCTGTATAATAGATCACAATTCTGAAGAGCAGTGCAATGGCGGCAAATGCAAGATTAATGTGCTAACCCGAGTTATCGAGTGCCTTGGAGGCAACAAGAACCTCAATGCATGAAAGCAGTGCAGGGGTACTGGAGGAAAAATAGAAATCCCTACCTCTGGCGGCGGTGACGAACGAAGGAACCTCGACGGTTAGAGCTCTGAACCCCTCCCAGGTTGAGTTAAAGTAGCCATTCTGGAAGAAGAATGAAGCGTGTCCACTTGTGATTTCATCAATGTTGACCACTTCACAAGAGCAACTCTTTGCACCTCCATAAAAGGAACAAGCAGGCATTGGGGTGGAAAATTTCACGATTTAAGGGCATAAACCCAACAATGCGCCCGTCACATTTATTTAGAAGAAGGTCAATTTGTGGCGGCCATGGGGAGTGAATCCAGCACGAGTAGTTCGCATTGAAGTCCTGAAATTGCTCCAAGCCGGTATTATTTACCCCATTTCTGATAGCACTTGGGTAAGCCCAACCCAGGTGGTGCCCAAGAAGTCAGGAGTGACAACTGTAAAAAATGAAAAGGTGAAAGATTGTCTGCCGACTTACTACCGATTGGAGGGGTGTGCATAGATTATAGGAGGCTCGATGAAGTAACAAGAAAAGATCACTTCCCGATTGCCATTCTGTCGATCAACTCCTTGAGAGTCTGGACACCCATTCTATTGCTTTTTGGATGGTATTCGGGGTACTGAGATAGAGATTGCGCAAAGTTAGGAAAGACCACCTTTACTTGTCCATTTGGCACCTATGCGTACAGGAGGATGCCTTTTGGTCTTTACAACGCCCCGGCCACTTTTCAGAGATGTATGCTTAGTATGTTTAGCGATATGGTGGAGCGCATAATGGAAGTATACATGGATGATATCACTGTATATGGAGGTGATTTTGAAGAATGTATGACTAATCTTAAGGATATCCTGTGGGGTGCAGAAGAACACGGTGCTCAGCGGGACAAGTTGCCATTTTATGGTTAACCAAGGAATTGTCTTGGGGCACATTATTTCTGGCAAAAATTGAATTATTTCCAAGCTGCCATCTCTAACAAATGCAAAGCGAGTTAGAGCAATTCCTTGGTGCATGCAGGCTTCTATACAAGAAGATTCATTAAAAGACTTCAATTGCTAAACCCTATGACTCTGAAAGATTACTAAATTTATTGGGAAAAAGAAAGCCGGGAGAGCTTTGAAGAGTGAGAGTCCCATTTGACCCATTTGCTGATAGTACGAGCACCAAATTGGCAGTTGCCTTTTGAAGTGATGTGTGATGCAAGCGATCTGCTATTGGAGGCGAATTACTTGGCGAAAGAAGATGGAAAACCTCATGTATTCTACTATACGAAACTTAAAACCTTGAATGAAGCCTGAAAGGAACTATACTCTGAGAGAAGGGGTATTGGCGGTGGTCACGCATTGGAGCAAAATTTCAAGCATACTTGGTTGGAATTACGATAATCATTTTTACCAGATCATTCGCTTTGAAATATCTTACGACGAAGCAAAATGCCAAGCGAGACTTATCCGTGCAGGTTCTTACGCTTTAGAGAATTTAACTTGCAAATTGAACAAAAGAAGGGGGTAGAGAATGTGGTAGCGGACCATCTTTCAAGATTAACAGTAGCCCACGTGACTTTTCGTAGCCCGCGTAAATGATGAATTCCTGAAGAATCTCGTCTGCGGTTGGAAAAGCTCTATTACTGGTATGCTCACATTGCCAATTTCCTCGCTACAGGAGAAACCCCATCTGATTGGAAAGAACAGGATAGGAAGTACTTCTTTGCGAAGATCCACTCCTATTACTGGGAAGAGCCCTTCTTGTTTAAATACTGTGCAGATCAGATAATCAGGAAGTGTGTGTTTGAGGAAGAACAACAAGGAATTCTGAGCCATTGCCACGAGAGTGCCTGTGGTGGTCACTTTTCTTCCCGAGAAAGCTGACAATGAAAGGTCTTTGCGGTCACGGACTCTCTTGGCCTTCATTATTTAAAGAAGCACGCAAATGTGTCGTGTGTGTGATAGATGCGGGCAGGAAATTGTCTCGCCATCATATAATTCTTACAGACCAATTTTAGTGGTCGAGGCTTTTCGTGTTTGGGGCATCGATTTCATGGGACCTTTCCCACATCTTATGGTCATGCATTTTATCTTGGTGGAGTGGACCCTCGTGTCCCAGTGGGTTAAATAATCCTACAAAACAATGACCACAGGGTGGTGCTTAAAATCTTGAAAGCAAACATCTTTTCTAGGTTCGGGGTACCAGCCATTGTGCTTAATGGAGGTTCCACATTTTGTAACAAACCTTTTGAAAACCTCGTGGCTAAATATATGGTGTGAAACAGTGGCCACCCCTTACCATCCTCGAACAAGTGGTCAAGTAGAGACTTGCTAACGGGGAGATTAAGACCATTCTAATGAAAGGTGGTAAGCAACACGAAAGACTAGTCCATCAAAGCTGCTTGATTATTTGTGGGCTTTCTGAGAGCGACTCAAGATAATCCTTGGAATGTCCATGCTCGGTTGGTCTATAGTAAGGCATTTCTTTATTCCAGTGGAGATCGAATACAAGGCATGGTGGGCAATCAAGAAGCCGAACATGGATCTATGTAGGGCGGAGTCAAGAGATTCCTTGATCTCGATGAGTTGGAAGAAATCTGAAATGATGCCTAGCAGGTCGAAGATTGCAAAGGAAAGATAAAAAAAATGGCATGATCAAATGATAAGCGCGAAGAATTTCAAGAGGGGGACGAAAGTCCTCTGTGTATGATTCCAAACTCCATCTATTTCGGGCAAGCTCAGTCGCGATGGAGCGGGTCCATTCATAGTTCGGCCAGGCATACCCGATGAGTTCGGTGGACCTACACCGATCCAAATGATAATAGGGTGATCAAAATTGTCGGACCGGAGGTGAAATACTGTATTTGTGCGATGAACCGTCGAGGAAGAAATTCTCCTTGGACCCTCCACAGGTCCCACAGTCCATAAGTTTAGGGTGGCTCTGGCAGTCCCGAAGCCCTTGATCTCGTGCTTAGTCGATTAAATTTTTTTTGTTTTAAATTTTTTTGTAATCGGAGTTTAGCATTTGATTTTGCTTTGTGTTAGCAGCTACTTTGTGCTTTGCTCGATAGGATGAACCTTCTCCTGCCACCATGTTTGAGGAGTCTTGTTCCATCCCTTTAGTTTTCATTCCCATACTGACGGTTAGAAGTAATTTTAATATTTTTGGAATTTAGTTTTACTGGCTATACATGTCTGCCGATTGCTTGATTTAAAGTTTCTTTAATTTTTTTTTTAAATTGCTTTTGTGTCTCTATTTTGTGTTTCTACTCTTACCTTTAGTTGAATTGAAGCCTGTATGTTACCTTAATGATAGAACAATTCCATGCATGATTTAGTTTTTGGTCAATTGAAGTTCCAGCATATTTCAATACCAGACATTCCCCCTTTAAGCTAATTCACACCTTTGCACACCGATTTACCAATAGGTTGAAGCTATATACCTCTTTTCACTTTACCAAAAGTGCGCCTTAGATGCGATGATGACCCATAATAGGTTTGTGTGCCACATGTATGAAGGCCAATGTAGTCTTCCAAACGAAAAAAAAGAGAAAAAGCAAAAAGAAAAAGAAAAGAAGAAAAAAAAATAAAAGCCGTGACGCTTTGCCTTGAAACTGAACACGGTCTGAAGGGTTTATGGCGAAAGCCTTTAAAATGATGCCCTAAACATAGTGGTTAGGAGTCATCAACTTAGTGTTCGCTACACGGGTGAATGGGTAGAGTTTGCGTTGTGGTGCTTAATTCTGAAGTCATTTGAAGTCGGGGTGAAGCACAGTAGGAGTTTGTGGTCGGTTGATCCTTTTGGCTTGATGCCTAAGCCTTAATTGGTTGGGAGTCATCGGTGGACCCCCGTTACACGGACTTTGGTGAAGTCAAGTTTTTAGCATTACACCCTACATTGCAATTAAGGAATAAATAAGAGTGTAGTTGGTCCTATTTAGGTTGGTCAACATTTTAAGGCCATGGCAGTAGCTAGGTTGGGGGAGAATAGCTGCGATTTGTTGGCTCGGTGGTTGCCTTAGGAACAATTAGATTTTGGTGGAAGTTGAGGTTGACTTCTTGGAATCGATGTTGCCTTCAAAACTTGTTCTATATGGTCTTTGTTCTTTCATGTCGGTTTTTCGATTCGGGGTGTAAATGGTTCGTATTAAGGTAAAGCTATCTGTACATATACTTTGAACAATACACTTTTGTAAAAAGCCGCAGCGTCACATTACCTTTATTGTTTTTTAGCATTGCTAAGGGGCTAGAAACGTGTCGGTTGGGGTGTGATTGGTGCCCCAAAGTGCTATTTTGAGCCCTATTCAAGGCAGGTTTAGTGCTTTTTCTTGTATTAATCATATGAATTGAGCAATTGTCATGTGTGTCCATAGTCTTTACTAATTAGGTTTCGAGATTGTTTTGGGTAGTTTTGCAGGTCTTAGGAACTTTAGTCAGCAAGCTTGGCTTCGTATTGGTGTTGAATGTGAGAATCCTCGGTGATTTCACCAAGCTGAGGCGATGAAATGTCAAGTTGAATTGAAGAATTTAAGGCAAAATGAGATGAAGTAATATCACGAGGAAGTAGCGGGAGGCAGGAGGAGGTAGATTTTCGTTATGCATTGAGAAAATTTCGCAAGGGTTGCGAAAATTTCATGATCTAAGCGAAAATTTTCCGCTAAGCTAGCGAAATTTATTGGCTTAGCGAAGTACAACTATCTTGAAAATTCTTGTCGCGTAAGCGAGAATTTGATTTCCTTTATGCCTTGTTTTTTAAGCTATCATAGCGAAATTTACTATGCTAACGAGATTTCTGCCTCCGCCAAAATGGTTCTTTGTGTTTTTGATGTTTTTTGATGTTTTTGATTCCAAGCGACCCGCGTTTTGATTAGTACCATTTTGTCCCTATAATCATATGTGGGCATTTTGCCATTCACACGATGAGGTTGGCTATATAGCTCCGTTACAACTTTCTAACTTCTTCCACTTTATGCAAGCTTTCCCTTGACTTTGGTTTTAGCTTTTATTTTGCTCTCTTCTCTCTCCTCTTTCTTTTATTTTCTCATTTGCCAAACACACCCTTGGGGATGACAACTCAGGGATGCTTAGCTAAGCCTCAAAAATATGAAGATGAAGGGTTGCTAGCTTGGTTGTTGATTGGTTTAGCGTGTCCACTCATGGCACATGATAAGGAATTATTGCATTTATGGACAAACTTTCCAAAGTAGGTTTAATGCATTTAATGTCTTTCCTTTGGTCAATACTTGTCATGCTTTAGGGTTCGGTGCATTCTTAATGGTAGATGCAGATATCAACCTAGATGTCATTCTGAGCCATTGAAATGAGGTTAAATGCTAGGGTTTCATGGCCCAGGACATTGAATGCTTAGTGTTGAGGTGGACTCAAATAAGGAGTGGTTCTAGGGTTAGGTTTCATAGCTAAAGAAAGATCAGTTTTTGGCTTGACTATATGTCATTTGCCTTACTAATACGAAATAACCGGAACACCTTAATAACCCCATTTTATCAAGCTAGTGACCCAAGCCTTCAAGGTTACCATTTCACACCTCAGTTTAAGCTATTTCAGTTATCCAGGGAACAACCAACTCCCTCTTTTTAACTAATCCAAAAATCCAAATAAAAGTCTCACCATTTTCAAACATAAATGCGAATGTTCGACCCTAGACCGCTATACTGCAGTAGCTTGACTACGGCAGTAGGAGGAACATAGGAAACAAATTTTTGTTGATTTCGGATCACCCTACCGTGGCACGAATCAAATGGCGTTTAAACACCAAACACAGTGTTCTTTCATGCCATGCTCTCACACTCGTTTCACATGATGTCCCCATGCATATGCAATGTAGAATGTCATTGCATGTTCTTTCATGTTACATGCATGATGAGAGCTACATGAAACATTTATGATTCATGAATAATCATATCTACAACATACAATTTACATCCATAACACAACCCGTAAATACATCGGTTCGACATATATCCATGATTTTCACACATATGCATGTCATTCATTCAAGCAACAACACAAATTGGATCTTCATGTTCGGACCCGAAACGGTACACACACGATTCGGCATGTCGATCCATGTCCAGCGAGACACTCTGAAAATCATCGCTTTAAAGCCGTATTTGCCAGCCAGTACCGTACTAGAGCGCAATTACGAGAGCATAAAGAACCCTTAGAGTGGTCAATAATTCTGCGATTTAATCACAGCTGTTCTTGCACCAACTTGACTATTAGGCTACACCTCATGGACATGAATGGCCCTTAGACGAGGAGTAACAGTGGAGAGAACCCACACCTCTTGGGCAACGATCCCAGCTTCGCTTCTTTAACCCGTCGAACCACTTGCTTGTTCGTACATTGGAGACCAGTAGATGTTGGACCTCCTTTCCTCTCCCTCTTTCTCTTTTCTTTCTCTTATTTCTATCTTTTCTCCCACATAACTCCTTTTGGTCTAGGCGTAAGACACCTTTCTAAATCCACCTTGACACATGGCAATCACCAAGCCATGTGTTTCACATGCCACTTATTTCCCTCACTCATTTCATGCATGATGACACTTGGATTTCCATGTGCCAAGTGTTCATTCGTTTAGTGCCACATGGCACGTGTCCTCGTGCCACGTGTCACCGTGTCATTCGTCCACTTTGCCTCGAAATACGTGAAATTCTAACTATCCCGAAATTCGACGGAATTCAACTATGTAGCTAGATTTCACAAGACGAACTCAACGGTGTGGTTCATGTCATTATCTGAGATCTAGCAAAATTCCTAGGCTTGCAGCCTGTACTGTAACGGTAATATATCGTTACACTTTGAAGTCCTCTCACAAAAGGATTTGGAAAAAGTTCTTCATCAATGTTTGGGACATAGCAAATCATCCAAATTTAAACAAAAATAACTAGGGGTTTCAAACATAAGTCAGCTATAAACGGCTGCAACTCTTTTCCATGCCCATGAAAATCGGACTCTCCCTTTTGTGGAAGCTTCCCTCTAGCTCCTTAGGCCACACATACCCGATCCATATGTATGAGCCACAAGCGGTATCATATACTAAATGTTGTTAGGAGAAATAATTATCAAGCATGAGATGCATAAAATATCCATCTTGACCACAACACATGAGTAAATTTCTAAATGAAAAAAAAAACTACCTTCTAGGCATATGTGACATAGAAGAGAACAAGATAAATCTCATAATTTGTGATAACCCATAATTTTTTAAAAGGTTAAAAATAAATAATTATTTGATTAAAATAAGGGTATAAGGGTAATTCTCTTATGAAAACCTAAGTATAAATAGAAAATAAAATTATTATTAATAAAACTTTTTGTGTTCTCTGCATAGCCTCCCTCTCTTGATCATGAAACCATGGAAAACCTAATTCGTCAAACCTAGGGTTTGAAGAAGTGATTTCAAGAGAATCTTAGAAAACCTAAGAAGTTGAATCTAGGGTTGAAGAGAGTTTAAGGTAGACTTTACTTAGTTAATCTATTTATTTAGTTTCTAAATCCAAGATTTATTTATTTTGCCTTGATTTTTTGAATCAAACATAAAGAAACATGATTTAGTTTGAATTTGAAAAGGTTTATATATTTTAGTTCCATTAAATGATTAGAATAGATTCGAGATGGTTTGTTTTCTTTCAAAATTTAAAATAAATCCTGATTTTATTGTTTAGGTTTTAGAGCAAAGATTTAAGTCATGGCTTGTAAGTTTGTTCTTTGATGGAAATATATGATATCTAAGAATTTAAAAATATAAAAAAAAAATTTGAAATTTGTGTATAGAGATTGACCTTTGAAGGAAAAAAAATCCAAATAGGTAGATTGAAACAAGATCTTGAATTGAAAATGTGAAATAAATTGTTGGATTTTACGGTTAAGGTGGCAAAAATGGGTCCATGTTCCCATGATCAAGACCAAACTTGATTTTGAATTAACAAACGGTTAAATGAAGTTAACTAGTTACATTAAAAAAATAATATATAAAATAATACTAATTCACTCTCTCATATCTACCAAAAACCAAAAAAACAGGAAGAAATTTAGATTGTGAAGAAAAGTGACATTTCATTGTAATTGTCGTTATTTGATCCAGTGAAGCAAAAAAGATCTCAATATTCTGCTGTATTTCTTACTCAGGTAAGTATCCATTATCTCTGTAATAAATTTTCAACTTTGGTATCAGAGCTTTCTTCATGTTTGCTTTCTGGTATTGATTTAACTTCAAGTTTGGATGTGTTCTAATGATAGAATTGTCGAGTGATTGTCGAGAGATTCTCGATTCCATGAATTTGTTGTTGAAGTCGAATTCTTGAAAATTTCAGGATGCAATTGTTTTGTCGCGATTACCGAATCGTTGTATGCGATTTTGAACTTATCAATTAATGCAAGACAATTTTAAGAATGTCGAGATCGATTTTTGAAAAATGACATCTCGTTTTTATTTATTGATTTTTATAACCATCATCACAATTCAATGTTGTATGTGAATAATTAAAAATAAAAAAAATGTTAAAACTTCACTATTGCCGAACGGATTGCAAAGAAACAATCATCTTTTCTTTTTCGGTTCTATATTTGAGAGCACCACATTGACCTACAAAAAAAAAAAAAATCTTCTCCTGGCTTCGGCTCATTCTGGCCTCTAGGCGGGTCCATTCCTGAGTAAAGGAACTTGGTTGAACACAACATTTTGGGTAGTTAAGAAGTTGTTGATCTTAAAATTAAATGGCCATGTGTTGATTACCTTCAGGAGTGAAAACGAACACCCTGAAGCAGGCATCGAGCGTTATGCA
This sequence comes from Tetrastigma voinierianum, assembly GCA_016808115.1. Lineage (NCBI taxonomy): Eukaryota > Viridiplantae > Streptophyta > Magnoliopsida > Vitales > Vitaceae > Tetrastigma > Tetrastigma voinierianum. Next base: position 93,879 of record JAEQBH010000727.1, read on the forward strand.
GAACCGCATTAACCTCCTCATTTGCGACATCAAGCAGGCGGAGTTCCTTGATTTCCTCCTGCCACTTCTTCTTCGTTCCTTGTGAACCTTGTGAGCATAGAACGATAACAAAATTGTATTGAGAGAGTAAAGTCAGCTCCTATCTCTAAAACTTTTTTATTATTGTTTTCCATGGCCTTCAAGTTAGATGGGATGAGAGGCTCCAACGGTTTAATTCAAAAGCATTTGAGTTTTAATTTAAAAATATATATAAAAGCGAAAGCGTTTTAAGTTTAAAGCGAAAGCGATTTTATTTAATAATAATAAAAATATACAAACTTTTTATTTTTTTGTATATTTTAGCTAAATCATGACTTTAATTTTGGATAAGCTGTATCCATTTTTCCAAATATGAATTAGTATTATTTTATCAAAATAAGTGATAAAATAATATACTAATAATTATTTACAAATTAAATTATATGATTTACAATTGGTTAGTTGGACATTTTTGTGCATTCCTTCTTTGTGCAATTATTATTGCAGGTGAATTAGTGAGTTTTTTTCTCTGTGTATATGTCTGAAAGGTAATGGACTCGTTCGCACCACCCTTGAGTCATACGGACTTATGCGCAAAGATTAGAAGTCATTAGAGGTACGTGAAGAGCTCAAAATCTCAAACCTAATCCGGCGGTTTAAGACTTTGTACATGTGATTATATGTCGAGCTTCATGAAAATATTGAGGAATTGATTTGGGCGGGGAGAATTAAAAGATGAGTTTGAATTAGATGAGAATTGAAGGTTTGAGAAATGCTTTTGACAGTTGCAGGTATTCTAGATTTCTTATTAGATAAGAAAATGAAACCAAAGCGATTACAACTTTGTTGTTCTAAGTTTATGATGAGTCTGCTTAAAAGTCTAAATGTGAAAAGGCTTAGGATTAGTACTACCTTAAAATTTCTCATAATATTCTGGTAGAGAAGAATAAGCGAGGTCTAAGTTTCCAAAAATAAATAATAGATTCATTAGCTCACTTCCGGTTAAGTTCGGGCGTTTGTAATGTATGGATGTTTAATATTTCATTAACTTGTAGTTGTTTGATATTTTTATATATATAATATAATCATTCAATTTATTTCTAGCAATTTTGAGTTTATTTTCAATATTTATGATTTATATTGAATTTTATGATAATTTGTGTACTTGAAATTGCATGTTTTAATAATTGTCTTGTATACCTTGCCTAATTAATTGGCTTAGTGATAGTCTCATTAGGGTTTAGGATGATTAGAAGCGTGGTGACGGCACGATTCTAAAACCTACATGTGAGGTTATTTCCTAATACGATTAATTAGAGACTAGGCTGAATATATGTGAATGGATGAAACATTAATGCTTGTGCAATTTATGTCTTCTGCAGTAGAACCGTGTTTCTACAAACTGTCTCTTCATCAAAAACATTATCGAGCTTAACAAAGGGAACTAAGTGGTGATAGTTATGAGATTTGGAGCACTGAAGATTCAATATGTGTGAGCGAAGCTCTTGTGGTACTCAATATTATGCAAGGATGGAGCTGAGGCGAGGGAATACGGCTGGCACGCAAGGGGATCGAAGACATGAGCCTGGAAGCGAATTCTCTAAGCATGTTGCTCGGCGGTATGGAAAATGATTATCACTAGAAATTAAGAAATTATGACTTGCTTGACAAATGTGGTCGCTTTTAAAAAATAAGAAGTTTGGTGCTACATCGGTAGCAGGCTTCGGATCACTCACGATAAAATTTGACACCTACAAAAAGAAACCAGATCATTTGATGAAAAAGCATTTACGTGAGATGTCAAATATGATTTGTGAATTAAAGGACATTGGTCATGTTACAACAATTCAAAATGAGTTTTATTACAACTCTTCTCTTTTACATAACAAGAAACTGAATCCTTATCAGAGAATTTTACAAAATATAATAAGCCCTTATGTGGCCCATTACACCATTAAGACATCGGATAGGTTCACCTCTGCAGGGGGTACCTCCAGCACCTAAAAAATATTTTCCCACGACGAGGTGAGCCATGCCTAGTAGAGGAATTCTCCAACAAGGGCTACTCCCCATCTAAGTGCACATGCAATGTCATGATTCAATTATTACAAACACATTGAGCAACAACATATGCATTTCTACATGAATGCTCACATGTCATGCCAATGTCCCAAGCCCTCACTGACTCCCTCACACATGCACACGTCATGTATGAAAAAACCTTCATTTCCAAAATAAAAGATTTTTGTTTCATATTTCAACTCCTTAGACAGTCTTCAAAAAACTACTTTATTCAAAAGACATGTGTCTTTTATGGGTAACGAACTTTCCGGGGTTTCACTACAGGTGTCGTACACCTTCCGACACTTTCGCGGACTTTCACCAATGGATGCATATGTTTGACCAAGAATACATGCCTTTCACCTAAGGGGGTGTCTATCCCTTCTTACTACTACACGACACAGAATCTCAATCAATGGGACTCTAGGACATCGTCCCTTTTTTCAGAGCCCACCATTTAAACACCAAACACAGTGTTTTTTCATGCAATGCTCTCACACTCGTTTCACGCGATGTCCCCATGCATATCACCGTCGCGGAATGTCATTGCATGTTCTTTCATATTTTATGCATGATGAGGCTACATAAACATTTATAATTTATGGATAATCATATCTCTGACATACAATTTGCATCCATAACACAACCCATGTAAATACATCAATTGACATATATCCACATGATTTTTCACACATATGTATCATTCAATCAAGCGACAACACACGAAAATTGGAACTTCATGTTGAGACCGAGCGATTACGATTGGCATGTCGATCCATGTCGACAACGAGACACTACAAAATCATCATTTTCAAGCCAATATTTGCCAACAAGTACCACCTGCTTTAGAACTGCAATTCTGAGAACATAAAGAACCCTTAAATTGGTCCGTAATTCACCAACAGTTTAATCACAATTGTTCTTGCACCAGCCCAACTGCTAAGGCTACACCTCATGGACATCCCGAATGGCGCAGACAAGGACTAACGAGTAGGAGAGAACCACACCTCTTGGGCCTTGGTCTTCCTTCTTGACCCAGATCAGACCACTTGCTTGTTCGAAGACATTGGGAGACCATTAGATCTTGGACCTCCTTCCCTCTCCCTCTTTCTCTTTTCTTTCTCTTCTTTCTATCTTTTCTCCCATAACTCCTTTTGGTCTAGGCTTAAGACACCTTTCTAAATCCACCTTGACACATGGCAATCACCAAGCCATGTGTTTCACATCTGCATTTCCTTATCATTTCATGCATGATGACGCCCAGTTCCATGTGCCCAGTGTTCAATCGTTTAGTGCCACATGTGGCACGTGTCCCTCGTGCCACGTGTCAGGTAATCATTAAGTCCACTTTGCCTGAAAATATTGAAATTCTAACTATCCCGAAGAATTCAACGTAATTCAACTATGTAAAAGCTGATTTATAAGACGAGAACTCAACCGGGTGTGGTTCATGTCATTATCACGAGATCTAGCAAATTCCTAGGCCATTTTGTCTTGCTATGCTGTTAATATATCGGTTACACTTTACTACGAGAATCCTCACAAAGAGGCGGAAAAAGTTCATCAATGTTGGGACATAACAGAAATCATCCAAATTTAAACAAAAATAACTAGGGAGGTTCAAAACATAAGTCCATATAGAAACAGCTGCAACTCTTGCACCATTGCCCACTTGAAAATCGGACTCTCCCTTTGTGAGCTTCCTACCGCTCCTTAGGCCCTGCATACCAATCCATATGTATGAGCCACAACTGGTATCATAAACCTAAATGTTGTTAGGAGAAACGGTATCAAGCATGAAGTGCATAAAATATCCATCTTGACCCACGGCTTACATGAGTAAATTTCTAAATGAAAAAAACTACCTTCCTAGGCATATGTGATATAGAAACGAGATAAATCTCATAGATGTTGCTGATAACCCATAATTTTTAAAGGGTTAAAAATAAATAATTATTATTTTTGATTAAAATAAGGGTATAAGGGTGATTCTCTTTTGAAAACCTAAGTATAAATAGAAAATAAAATTATTATTAATAAAAATTTTTGTGCTCTCTGCATAGCCTCCCTCTCTTGATCATGAAACCATGGAAAACCTAATTCGTCAAACCTAGGGTTTGAAAGTTGACTGAAGAATCATAGAAAACCTAAGGCGTTGAATCTAGGGTTGAAGAAGAGTTGGTGAGCTATTTAGTTGAAATCCTATTTATTTAGTTTCTAAATCAAACAATTATTTTACCTTGATTTTTGAATCAAACCTTAAAGAAACATGAGATTTAGTTTGAATTTGAAAAGGTTTTATATATATTTTAGTTCCATTAAATGATTCGAATAGTTTAGGTAGTTGATTTTCTTTCAAAATTTCCAAAATAAATCGATTTTATTTATTTAGGTTTTAGAACAAAAGATTTAGAGAGTCATGACTGTAAGTTTGTTCTTTGATGGAAATATGAAATATCTAAGAATTTAAAAATATAAAACAAAAAATTGAAATTTGTGTATAGAGATTGACCTTTGAAGGAAAAAAAACCCAAATAGGTAGATTGAAACAAGATCTTGAATTGAAAATGTGAAATAAATTGTTGGATTTGACGGTTGGAATTCGCCCAATGGGTCCCATGACCCGCGTCGAGGCCATCACTTGATTTTTGAATTAACAAGCAGTTAATAAAAATAATATATATAAAATAATACAAATTCACTCTCTCATATCTACCAAAACCAAAAACAGGAAGAAATTTAGATTGTGAAGAAAAGTGGCATTTCATTGTAATTGTCGCTATTTGATCCAGTGAAGCAAACAAGATCTCAATATTCTGTTGTATTTCTTACTCAGGTAAGCATCCATTATCTCTATAATAAATTTTCAACTTTGGTAACGGAGCTTTCTTCATGTTTGCTTTCTGGTATTGATTTAACTTCAAGTTTGGATGTGTTCTAATGATGGAATTGTCGAGTGATTGTGGGATTCTCGATTCCGCCAATTTGTTGTTGAAGTCGAATTCTTGAAAATTTCAAGATGCAATTGTTTCATGCAATTGCCGAATCGTTTCTATTCCATGCAGTTTTGAACTTATCGAATTGTCTGCAAGACAATTTTAAAATTGACGAGATCGATTTTTGAAAAATGACATCTCGTTTTTATTTATTGATTTTTATAACCATCATCACAATTCAATGTTGTATGTGAATAATTAAAAATAAAAAAATGTTAAAACTTCCTTGTGCGAGCAGTTGCAAAAAAACAATCATCTTTTCTTTTTTTCGGCTCTGTATTTGGTGGGGGGTTGAGGGTGGGCACACGGTGACCACACAAAAAAAAAAAAAAAAAAAACATCTTCTCCTTGACTAGACTCATTCTAGCCTACAGGCGGTCCGTTCCGTAAAGGAACTTGGTTGAACATAACATTTTTGGGTAGTTAAGAAGTTGTTGATCTTAAAATTAAATGGCCATGTGTTGATTACTGCAGGTGGCAGACACCACTGAAGCAGGCATCGAGCGTTATGCAGAACCGCATTAGCCTCCTCATTTGCGACATCAAGCAGGCGGAGTTCCTTGATTTCCTCCTGCCACTTCTCTATCTATTCCTTGTGAACCCTATGAGCATAAATTAGATAACAAAATTGTATTGAGAAGTAAAAAGTCCAACTCCTCTCTCTAAAACTTTTTTTATTATTGTTTTCCATGGCCTTCAAGTTCCGATGGGATGAGAGGCTCAACGGTTTAATTCAAAAACTGTTTCAGTTTTAATTTAAAAATATATATAAAGCGAGAAAGTAGTTTTAGTTTAAGCGAAACGGTTGCATTTAATAATAAAAATAAAAGTATACAAACTTTTTATTTTTTTTGTATATTTTAGTAAATCATATGACTTTTAATTTTGGATAGAAATGTATCCATTTTCAAATATGAATTGAAATATTATTTTATCAAAATAAGTGATAAAATAATATACTAATAGTATTTAAAATTAAAATTATATGATTTACAATTGGTTGGATGGACATTTTTGTGCATTCCTTCTTTGTGCAATTATTATTAAGGTGAATTAATTGAGTTTTTTCTCTGTATATGTACGAGAGAAAAATAATGGATTAGACTCATTCGCACAGCAAGTCATACAGAGACTTATGTGCAAAAGATTAGAAGTCATTAAATTTTGTTGAGGCGCTCAAAATCTCAACCTAATCGAGTTTTTAAGAAGACTTTGTACATCTTGTGAATTATATAATCAAGCTTCATGAAAATTCAAGAATTGATTTAGACCCAGAATTAAAGATGAGTTTGAATTGGATGAGGTGAGGTTTGAAATGCTTTAAACCAATTAAGGTACGATCATTCTTATATCTGTAGAATGTGATTATACTTAAAAAAAAAAAAAAAAAAAAAAGAAGAAAGAATGAAGAAAAAGAGAAGCCAGATACATTTTGTTCTAAATTGTGTTGAATACTACTTAAAAAGTCTAAATGTGAAAAAGACAGGATTAGGAAGTACTGCCTTAAAAATTTCTCATAATATTCCTGGTAGAAAGAATAAGCCCAAGATTAAGTTTCCTAAAGAGCTAAATAATAGATTCATTAGCTCACTTCCAGTAAAGTTCAGACGTTTGTAAATATTATGGATGTTTAATATTTCATTAACTTGTAGTTGTTTGATATTTTTTATATATATAATATAAATATCCAATTTATTTCTAGCAATTTTGAGTTTGTTTTCAATATTTATGATTTATATTGAAATTTATGATAATTTGTGTACTTGAAATTGCATGTTTTGATAGTGTCTTGTATACTTTGAAATTGATTCGTGATGATCTCTTATTAGTTTGATCAATTGACGTATTACACAATTAAAACCTATGAGTCCTGCCCACTGAAAATGATTAATTGACTAAATAGATATATGTGGGTTAATATTATACAGTCATTATGTCTTCTGGTAGAACCGTGTTTCTACAAACACAATGTCTTACGAATCCAAAAACATTATCGGCGAAAGGCTTAACAAAGGTGAAAAGCTAAATGATGATAATTATGAGATTTGGAGCATGAAGATTGATATGTCTTGGAAAAGCGAAGCTCTTGAGGTACTCAATATTAGTACTAGATGAGCCTGAGGCAGGGAATACGGCCCAACATAAAAGGGATGGGAGGCTTATGAAGCACAGGCAGAAAGAGGTCTCTGCTTCGCATATCGTTCTTTCGGCGGTATGGAAAATGATATCGTGCGAAATTCGAGAAATTATGACTTGGCAATGGACATGTGGTCCGCTTTAAAAAATAAGTTTGGTGCTACATCGGTAACCAAACTCAGATCACTCACGATCAAATTTGACACCTACAAAAAGAAACCAGATCATTCAAAGAAAAAGCATTTACGTGAGATGTCAAATATGATTTGTGAATTAAAGGACACTGGTCATGTTACAACAATTCAAAATGAGTTTTATTACAACTCTTCTCTTTTACATAACAAGAAACTGGATAACTGTCCAGAATTTTACAAAATACATAACAAGCCATAATATGGCCTTCTTTACCATTAAGACATCAGATGAGTTCCACCTCTTTGGGATTGCCTCGTAGCAAAAAATATTTTCCTGATGGGGTAAACTGTGCAGAGTAGAGGGAATTCTCTGACTCTTTCGCTGAATGCGCACATGCAATGGCAATGATTCAATTATTACAAACACATTAGGCAACAACATATGCATTTGCATGAATGCTCACGTAATAAATGCAAATGTCGGCCTCCCGACTCCACCGCACATTACGCATCATGTATGAAAAAACGCCGTTTCCCGAAATAAAAGATTTACTGTTTCATATTTCAACTCCTTAGACAGTCTTCAAAAAACTACTTTATTCAAAAGCCATGTGTCTTTTGTGGATCACGAACTTTCCGGGGTTTCACTGCAGGTGTCGTACACAGCCAGACACTCGCGGACTTTCACCGGATGCATATGTTTGACGAGAATGCTTGCCTTTCCGCATGGGGTGTATATCCTTGCTTACTCTTACCACGACCTGATCTCAATCCATGGGACTCTAGGACGTCGTCCCTTTTTTCAAAGCCCACCATTTAAACAGCAAACATAGTGTTCTTTCATGCAATGCTCTCACACTCGTTTCACGCAATGTTCCCATGCATATGGAATGCAGAATGTCATTCCATGTTTTTTCATGTTACATGCATGATGAGAGCTACATGAAACATTTATGATTCATGGATAATCATATCTACAGCATACAATTTACATCCATAACACAACCCATGTAAATACATCAACTCAGCATATATCCACATGGTTTTCACACATATTCTACATGTCATTCAATCAACTGACACAAAAAATTGGATCTTCATGTTCGGACCCGAGCGGTACACACGATTCGGCATGTCGGTCCATGTCGGCTGCGAGACACTCTGAAAATCATCGCCAATGAAGCCATATTTGCAGTAGTACCACCTACTTGAGCGCAATTACGAACATAAAGAACCCTTAAAGCTGGTCCGTAATTCACCAACAGTTTAATCACAATTGTTCTTGAACCAGGCCAACTGTTAAGGCTACACCTCATGGACATGAATGGCCTTAAACGAGACTAGCAATTAGGTGAGAACCTTTACCTCTTGGGCCTTGATCCTAGCTGCTTCGGCTGTCGAACCTCTTGCTTGTTCGATTCTTTGGAGACCACTTTGGACCTCCTTTGCTCTCCCTCTTTCTCTTTTCTTTCTCTTCTTTCTATCTTTTCTCCCACTTAACTCCTTTTGGTCTAGGCATAAGACACCTTTCTAAATCCACCTTAACACATGGCAATCACCAAGCCATGTGTTTCAAATGCCACTTATTTCCCTCACTCATTTCATGCATGATGACACTTGGCTTTCCATGGGCCAAGTGTTCAATTAGTGTCACTTGGCACGTGTCCTCATGCCACGTGTCAGTTTCGACGTCCACTTTGCCCTCGAAATAGGTGAAATTCTAAGCGTCGAAATTCGGCCAGATTCAACTATGTAATAGATTTCTAAGAGCGAACTCAGCGATATGGTTCGTATCGTGTCGAGGATCACAGCAAAATTCACTAGGCTTCACGACTGTCTTATGTGATAATATATCATTCCACGCTTTACAGGAGTCCCTCCGCAAGGCTGGAAAAGTTCTTCATCAATGTTGGGACATAACATAAATCATCCAAATTTAAACAAAAATAACTAGGGAGGTTCAAAACATAAGTCCATATAGAAATAGCTGCAACTCTTGCACCATTGCCCACTTGAAAATCGGACTCCCCCTTTGTGAGCCTCTACTTTCAAGTAGGCCTGCATACCAATCCATATGTATGAGCCTAGCTGTGGTAATATATACCTAAATGTCGTTAGGAGAAGCAGTTATCGACATGAGTGCATAAAATAACCAACTTCAACCACAACACATGGTAAATTTCTAAATGAAAAAACACCTTCTAGGCATATGTGATATGGAAGAAACGAGATAAATCTCATAGTGTTGTGATAACCCATAATTTTTAAAGGAGTTAAAATAAATAATTATTATTTTAGATTAAAATAAGGGTATAAGGGTAATTCTCTTATGAAAACCTAAGTATAAATAGAAAATAAAATTATTATTAATAAACTTTCACATTGCTCTCTGCATAGCCTCCCTACTATGATCATGAAACGTGGGAAAACCCTAATTCATCAAACCTGAGGTTTGAAGAAATATCTCAAAGAATCTTAGAAAACCTAGAGCGTTGAATCTAGGGTTGAAAGAAGAGTTCAAAGAGTAAGACTTTTATTTGGTTAATCTATTTATTTAGTTTCTAAATCAGACAATTTATTTATTTTGCCTTGATTTTGAATCAAACCTTAAAGAAACATGATTTAGTTTGAATTTGAAAAGGTTTATATATATTTTAGTTCCATTAAATGATTCCAGAATAGTTTAGATGGATTCGTTTTTCTTTTTTAAAATTTCCAAAATAAATCTGATTTTATTTATTTAGGTTTTAGAGCAGATTTAGAGAGTCATGATTGTAAGTTTGTTCTTTGATGGAAATATGAAATATCTAAGAATTTAAAAATATTAAAAAAAAAATTGAAATTTGTGTATAGAGATTGACCTTTGAAGGAAAAAAAATCCAAACAGGTAGATTGAAACAAGATCTTGAATTGAAAATGTGAAATAAATTGTTGGATTTTACGGTTGGGTTGCCTAAAATGGGTCCATGACCCATGATCCAAGACCCAACTTGATTTTGAATTAACAAGCAGTTAAATGGAAGTTAACAAGCGATTAATAAAATAATATATATAAATAATACTAATTCACTCTCTCGCTATCTGAACCAAAAAACGAGGAAGAATTTGGGTGTGAAGAAAAGAGTGGCATTCATTGTAATTGCCATTTATTTGATCGGTGAAGCAAGCAAAGATCTCAATATTACGCTTATATTTCACTTACTACAGTTTGTATCGAATTGCTCTATAATAAATTTTCAACTTTAATTATCGAGCTTTCTTCATGTTTGCTTTACATTATTGATTTAACTTCAAGTTTGGATGTGTTCTAATGATGGAATTGTCGAGTGATTGTCGAGAGATTCTCTATTCCATGAATTTGTTGTTGAAGTCGAATTCTTGAAAATTTCAGGATGCAATATTTTCATGCAATTACCGAATCGTTTCTGTTCCATGCAGTTTTGAACTTATCGAATTGTCTGCAAGACAATTTTAAAATTGTCGAGATCAATTTTTGAAAAATGAAATCTCGTTTTTATTTATTGATTTTTATAATCATCATCACAATTCAATGTTGTATGTGAATAATTAAAAAAAAATGTTAAAACTTCACTATTGCCGAACGGATTGCAAAGAAACAATCATCTCTTCTTTTTAAACAAAAACAAAAAAAACATCTTCTCACCCAACTCGGCTCATCAAGCCTCCAGACCGGTCCCATTCCCCGTAAAGGAACTTGGTTGAACATAACATTTTTGGGTAGTTAAGAAGTTGTTGATCTTAAAATTAAATGGCCATGTGTTGATTACTCTGGAGTGAAAACAAACACCTTGAAGCAGGCATCGAGCGTTATGCAGAACCGCATTAGCCTCCTCATTTGCGACATCAAGCAGGCGGAGTTCCTTAATTTCCTCCTGCCACTTCTCTATCTGTTCCTTGTGAATCTTGTGAGCATAAATTTCATAACAAAATTGTATTGAGAAGTAAAAAGTCCAACTCCTATCTCTAAAACTTTTTTTATTATTGTTTTCCATGGCCTTCAAGTTAAAAAAGTTTGGGATGAGAGGCTCAACAGTTTAATTCAAAAAGCTGTTTTAGTTTTAATTTAAAAATATATATAAAGCGAAACGGAGTTTAAGTTCAAGTGGCAGTTTTTATTTTAATAATAATAATAAAATATACAAACTTTTTATTTTTTTGTATATTTTAGTAAATCATATAGTTTTAATTTGGATAAATGTATCCATTTTTTTAAATATGAATTAGTATTATTTTATCCAAAATAAGTGATAAAAATAATATACTAATAATTATTTAAAATTGAAGTATGATTTACAATTGGTTGAATGGACATTTTTTTTTGTTCATTCCTTCTTTGTGCGGTGTGTCGGGGTCGCTTGAGTTTTTCTCTGTATGCAAGAAAAATAATGGTTGAACTCATTCTTGCTTGAGGGATTATACAGGACTTATGCCGAAGATTAAGAAGTCATTGAAATTTATTTGAAGAGCAAAATCTCAACCTAATCCAATGAGTTTTAAGGAAGACTTTGTACATCTTATGAATTATAATCCAAGCTTCATGAAAAAATTCAAGAATTGATTTGGGCAGCAGAATTAAAGATGAGTTTGAATTTGATGAAATTGAAAGTTTTAATAAATGCTTTACCAACAGATTACCAAAAAGGCATTCTAGATTTCTTATTAGATAAGAAAATGAAGGGAACCAAACAGTACAACTTTGTTGTTCACAAGTTTGTATTGGTCTACTTAAAAGTCTAAATATGAGAAAGAGACTTAGGATTCGGAAATTACTACCTTAAAAATTTTCTCATAATATTCGGGTGAAAAGAATAAGCCCGAATTAAGTTTCCTAAAGGAAATTTAAATAATAGATTCATTAGCTCACTTCCAGTTAAGTTCAGACGTTTGTAAATATTATGGATGTTTAATATTTCATTAACTTGTAGTTGTTTGATATTTTATATATATATATAATATAAATATTCCAATTTATTTCTTCTTGATTTTGAGTTTTGTTTTCAATATTTATGATTTATATTGAATTTTATGATAATTTATTATTACTTGAAATTGCATGTTTTGATAATTGTTTTGTATACCTTGCCTAATTAATTGGCTTAGTAATTAGTCTCACATTAGGGATTTAGGGATGATTGGAAGCGGGTGACCTTTGATTCTAAAACCTACATGTGAGTTATTTCTAATCTGATAAATAAGAACTGGAAGTAGATATATGAGTATGGATGAGAACATTAATCTTGTACAATTTATGTCTTGCAGTAGGAACCGTGTTTCTTAAACCTGATAATATACACATCGAAAACATAATCGTTGAGCTTATGAGGTGAAAAGCTAAATGGTGATAATTATGAGATTTGGAGCATGAAGATTCAATACGTGTTTGGAAGCGAGCTCTTAAGGTACTTCCCGATATTGTCTTGGATGAGCACGGGGCGGGAATGCGGTGACATAAAAGGGATCGGGAGGCTTTTGAGGCAAGGAATACGGTACTCAATTTTATTTTTTATTTTTTTTACCTTGTGAACAATGTTGAAAATAGTGACTGAGCAGGTGCTGCACGTCTCAGCGGGTTGGGTGCACCATCGCACACGGAACCAGTCCTGCGCACACTAGCGCGATTGCCCAAGTCGTGGGGCGTTTGTTTTAGTGAGCAAGCTTGTCGTGGCGCGTGTCGGTGCTCACACGACCAGCGATAGGTCTGCACACTTGTTGGAAACGTGTCTTCGAGATCAGCGACACGCCCGAGCTGACGCTGCCCAATTCGCGACCTACCTCGAAACTCAGGTCGCGACACGAGCTGACCTGGCGAAGGCCTAGGCGCGCTTATCAAAATCCGAGTCACAACCTAAAGCGCTGACCCTTGCCCGGGCGGTCGCGTGTCAAATCAAGGTCGTGACCCTCCCCAGAAGACACCTATCCACGACTTCAATTTCATGTCACGACATCGTTTCTGCCCATAGTGGGATTTCCAGGTCGCGACACGAAAAATCCAGGTCGCGACCTCCCCCACTACGACCCATGTCGTGACCTCAAAATGATGTCGCGACATCAAGTCCAGCCTAGCCAAGTCGTGACCTCAAAACCAGGTCGCGACCAGCCTCTGTTCCCCTCACAGAACGCCCTTGTCGCGACCCAAAAACCTTGGTCGCGACGCCAAACCTCCTGTCGCCAATCTAGCCAGGTCGTGATGTACATTTACAGTCCGCGATCTCAGGCGGACAGTTAAACGCCGAGTCACGTCGCGACCTGAAATCGTTTTCCCAGTCCTGACATAGATTTCATGTCGACCAGGACCCTTGATCCCGGCCCTCGGCCGGTCAGCGACACCCCGAAAAGGATGTGCGACACCCGACTCTTCGGTCTGGGTCGCGGCCTTGGCGTGTCGGCGACTGGCCTGTCTGGCCCGGGTTGCGCGTTGCCCGGTCATGGGCGCCAGCGGCGTGTCGTGCTATTTGTAGCGCGTAGCCTTGACTCCGCCTGCGCACTCTTGCCTTCTGTCGGCCTCGACACGGTCATGACCCAAATCTTTACACGGAAGTGGCGGTAGCCATTCCGATTCCCTTCTTGCCGCAAAAATTTTTTTTTTTCAAAACCTCCGGTAGCTTTCACTGCTTTACTCACCAGGATCTGATAACCTAACACTTATATTTACCCGCAAAATTTATGAGTTAAACTTTAATTTTTTTTTTTCATTTCTATCAGTAGCCTTCATTGCTACTTCCTTCATACGATAACTTGAATCTTGCGTCAATCTATTTCAAAAAAATTTATTAAAATTTTTATTTTGTCATCGATAAACGAATAAATTGTTTAAAATTTCTTTCATTTATTACTTTATTTGTTCCGGTTACACCTTGTAAACTTCTAACGATTTTCCAACACATCATGTTTTCCTATGTACTTTAATCACAAAGCTTACACAAACAATTTATCAAATCACGAAACACACGAGCACATGCATGCGGTGTCTAGTTTTTGCCGTGATTTCCTAGGTAATCTCATACCTAAAGCTCAACATCGAACCACACCTAGTGTGATGTTCTTACACCTCAGACTATGGCCTAAGCCCCGAGTCATCAAGCCTAGGTAGCCAGTATACAGGCTGATCCTAGCGTGACGCCCCCGAATCCGGGGTCCGTTGGCTACACATTAACCGCGGAATACTCGTGGATGTCTGGTAACCTACCCGACACTCACGAAAATCAGGCAGAGTCCCCTTTGTACGGAGAGCTCTACCTAGATACATCACCTGTCCCAACATCATGAAATCCAATTACTTGTGTAGAGAGGCGGCCCTTGGGCTGAATAACATCTCATCATATCTGTGTATATCCGATAGTTTCGAGTTAATCAATTCTCTTTTATCTGACATATATTAAGATTCAACATTCTAATACATGTATACATCACAAAACCAAGCCCTGTCCAAACTTTTCTTCTAAATAGCCTCTGAGACCAGGCAGATCTCCTCGTGCGCTCCTGTGCACGAAAATATGTTACTCGACGAGGGTGAAATTTGTGCTGATGTTGAATCACCTAGGATGGGCTACTCTCCACTAAGTGCGATGCAATGTTCCAAAATAAACATACATTCAAGCGAATGAATGATCCTACTTGAATGTCTACATGACCGGCTCGGATCCGAGCCCTGCGCCTTCTCTCACACACTCACTGGCGGCATGAATTATAATTTTTGTTAGTTTGTGGACAACCCTCCGATGTGTATATATCAATTGGGCTATTTCAGGCGATTGATATATTGTTGTTGTGTTGCCCTCAGATGAATATCGATTGGAGCCGCTCAGACGATTGATATTTTCGATTTAATTCTGCTCCAGATAATTAATATTTTTAAACGACCCTCCCGAAACATTTCTCTAGACTCGTCTCATGCACTCGCTCCATATAGTCCTGGATGTTTCAGTGCATATGGAATGCATGTATGCCAATTCCCGATCTGGTGTCAGCGTCTGAAATATGTAAACATGCACATATCCACATAATATCCAATCACACAATCATGTCATGTAATTAATCAATTCATACATCAAAATTTGCTCACTTGGGCTAATGATCAAACACGAGCAATTCAATTGAAATCACTCGATTAAACACATTTTCACACAAAAATATATTTTTGTGTCACTATTCCTAGGAACAGTAAAACCCTAGGGTTTACGGTTCCATCACTCATCAATTCATTGGTTCACTTTGTGAACCCGCATTTCACCATTTCGGCCTTATACAGAAACCTAGCCACCATCCATGGCATGAATCACACCATTGGAGCACGAAGCGAGTGTGGCGATCACGGATTGTAAATTAGTTCTACCACTTGCAATTAAACAATTCGGTCCCAAGTTTTGGGACCGATCAAACGGCCTCTCACGGCCTCGACCAACTCAAACATCAATAAGGTACTTAAACAAAGAATAAAACCCAAATAGGGAGAAAACCCTACCTCTCGGAGTTTGAGGAAACTCCCTAAATCTGGTACTCACGCGAAGCCCTCTCCGCGTAGAGCAACTCTCCTTCTTGTCAGAAGGCCGTGACGGTCGAATCGCGTATTTACAGAGAGAATGGGACTCCCTCGTACAAAAAATGAGATCCAAAGCTTCCTGTAAGATCTTTCCCCCTTTCCACGTTTCTTGCTTTTGGTTTAATGAAGGAGATGGTTACTATTGACTATTTTGGCATTATTATCATTTAAATCAAATCCTATAATGCCACCTATGTCCTTCTTTTCCCAGTTTTGATATTCGGCACTATTTCGACCATCCATTTTCATCATCTTTCTACTCATGCCACTCATGGCACATGATCGTGTTATATCTTGACTTTGTCACATCGAATATCATTTACGACTTTTGAGATTACGATGCCTCGAAAAATGTGTCAACTCCGACTACCTCGGAATTTTACGAAATTTTACGTGCTAGCTAGATTTCGCAAGACGATTCCAACGGTGCAATCCGTTTCATCATCCGAGATCTAGAGAATAAATTTTTGATTTTTAACCGAAATAACAATTTTGTAATCGAAATTACTTATTTTACTTTTTTCCAGAATTGAAATTTCGGTCTTACAGAATTGACGAAAATATTCTATTTGAATTTTATATGAAATTTTTTGGATCATATTTGAAATTAAATCGATTTGAAATAGGTTTGAGAATGTTTTGATGGAAAATTTTGAATGTTCTACCACATTTGAATACAAAGGTTTGTGGAAATAAAAATATCTCCTATTTGTCATATGATCGAAACCTTTTTGATTCATGAAACTGTATAGTATTTCTTATTATTTTTGCTCAAATCCACTAACATCCTTTCAAATATCTTTATTTTCTCATGTTATATGACTAGGTCGGGATACGCCATCATTAGATTTGATTAGAATTTTCTGTTATACCATGTTGAACTAATAAATTCATGTTTATGTGGAATGCTTGGTTTTGAAGTTAATTGAGAAATCACTGGATAATAACATTCATTTTTTTTATTAGTTCACGTATAGAATTGGAGATTCTAAATATTGCTATATTCGAACAACTTATTTGATATTAGTATTTGAGATTTGTGTGATGAGCTACTAACTTTTCTCTGGTCCCTTTCTATAAATTTGTAGCCCCGTTTCTTATGGTTCTTTACCAATTGGAATCAATTCATTTGGATGATTATAACTTAATATATAGCCAAAACAAAACATGGGTTTTACTAAATTTGACAAAGATTTTTAAAAAACCCAAATACTTTTACAACAATTCCTCAAAACCAACATGGAATTTACCCAAAACAACTGCATTCACACTTGTATCAGGGTTTAGAACTTTATAACTAAACCTCCTAGGTAAAAATCCCAAGAATTCATACCAAGGTCCACCAATCCACAAAACCATAGAAATAGGAAGAATTCCTCAGTTTATCTCATACCAAATTACAGGTTTTACCTACATGAATTCAACAAATCTAGGGTTAGGGTGATCTCTCAACACAAACTTAGAAAAAATAAGGAACTAATCATCCATAGAAAATCCATACCAAAAACCCTAGACATCCAAAATACACATGATTGCATACAAAAATTCAAAAATTCATACCTTTTTGCTCTTCTCCCTCTTCTTCTTCCTCTTCTTCCTCCCTTCTTCTCTTCTTCTCTTCTTATCCCTCTCTTTACGGTTGGCTCTAGCCAAAATGAGACCAAAATGAACTAATTTTTTGTCTCATCTCTCTTTTATATCATCATCTTTGCCTTAATTGCAAGTTGGTCCTCAATCACTTTAATATTTGCAATTTAACTTATGTTATTTATATAATGGCCTACTCTCTTCTCATCTTAATTCCTTTATGTCCCATTTTGATCAATTACAACTTTACCCTTGTTCTAGTATAAATTCCGGGTTAAATAAATTTATGATTTCACAATTTCGTAATGAACCACAACTCCCAAAAATACTACAATGACACTTTGTGCACTTATGTGCCCCTACGATACACGTACCGTACACCTTCTCGAGACGGGGCGTTACAATATTTATTTTGACAAGTAAATATTTTATTAAGATTTGAGAATTTATTTAGATAAGGAATGTGATTAGGGTAATTTTGAGCAATTATAGGATATAAAATTTAGATGACTTTTGGATAATAATATAATTTATAAAATATTATTAATAATATTTATTTTTAGTAAAAGATTTAGTTCACATTAAGAGTACAAAAATAAACTATTGAAAGGAATATGAGTTTTATAAAAATGTGAAAAACTATCTAATTAAAAAGGTTATCGTTTGAAAAGTTGTCAATATGTTTAAAGTGAATTATAAGATCATGTTAATAGAATAAAGTTTATAAATCACAATTTTTATAAAATATTTAAAAACCTATTAACTTTTATAATTATGGATTAGAAAGTTAAAGAAATAATACCATTGCTAAGAATATTCAAATTAGGAAAGTTTTAGGATCCTAAACTTATAATTTTAGATAAATATGTAATGATGGTAGCTTCTTCCCTTATTATGTTAGGAAATACTTTCCTTGAGGTGAAATGTTGAATTATACTCTCTTTGAGGCTTTTGAGTACTCCTTTGAGGCAAAGGATATTAATACAACTTTTGCAAAATAAAATATTATATATGTTTTTGGGTAAAGATTATCTATATAGTTTTTTTTGAAAAATATATTTATTTGAATGAGAAAAAGTTTGATTTGCTTTATTCCTTTGATTGTCCATGGATCAAATAGGGATTTTGCATGAAAGTATTTTGAGATTTGTTTTGTTTATGAAAGAAAATATGGAGATATGATGTGATTTAGATTTTTTTAATGAAATATTTTACTACGGTTAATTGGCCCTGTCAGCGGAATGATAGTTGACACTATTCGACTACATATCAGCGGGGTTATAGTTTGACCTTTATATTCCTTAGAAGAGAATGTAATTAATTTTGAACCCTGACCTCACAGGGTTTAGTTCTGGGTTACTAGTACTAGTAGTGTTTGATTCCATCTACCTTAAAATAGACCAATTTGCGACTAGCTACCCATTTAGAAAATCCCACATGGTTAGACATCATTGAAAAAGTCCACATGATTGGGTATCATTTGATATTTGTTGACCAGAGGAAAAATGTATTTGATTTTGGAATTGATATGAAAATATTCTATTTGAATTTTATATGAAATTGTTTGGATCATATTTGAAATTAAATCGATTTGAAATAAGTTTGAGAATGTTTTGATGGAAAATTTTGAATGTTCTACCACATTTGAATACAAAGGTTTTGTGGAAATAAAAATATCTCATATTTGTCATATGATTGGAAACCTTTTGATTCATGAAACTGTATTAGTATTTCTTATTGAGCTTTAAGCTCACTCCCATTCGTTAACATCCTTTCAGGTATCTTTAGTTTCTGCGATGAGTGATGACTAGGTTGGGGATACGTCATCATTAGGATTTGATTAGAATTTTCTGTTATACCATGTTGAACTAATAAATTCATGTTTATGTGGAATGTTTGGTTTTGGAAGTTAATTGAGAAAATCACTTGGATAATAACATTCATTTTTTTATTAGTTCACCGGTTAGATTCAATTCTAAATATTGTTATATTCTGAACAACATTATTTGATATTAGTATTTGAGATTTGTAGATTTAGAAATAATTTTTTGTCGGCATAAAATTAGAATTTTGAGAATTAATGAATTTAGAAAATTGTGCATTTACACATAGACAAGTGTTTGGTGATTGGACTCAATCCATTTACAAGAAAGGTTTATGTCATTTCATACTTCGAGCCTTTGGGCTTAAGGTGTGAAATGATAGTCATGTACCTAGGGCAAGTTTCGAGGCATGATAGAGTGGTATCAGAGCTATAGGTTTATGATCTTGATGGAAACTTGTTTAAGTTTGTCTATGGGTATAGTTGAGTGACGTGTTAGTTGATAGTTCGTCTTCGTTTGTGTATTCTTAGCATTCTTTACAAGTCTAAGTTGGCTAATTGGTTTTTTGGTGACTAGTCAAAGTTCATCACACTCTTTTGCCCTAGCACAGTTTGTTGGTTTAGTGGATATAACTTTACTAATATGAATTATGATTTGATTTTGCCACTTCTATGTAACATGTCATGATGGACAATATGGTCATTTGAAGTTATCTTGTGATGATTGGTTAGAAGAATATGTGAATTAACTTAGTACTCCTCGACCTCTAGGATTTGATGTAATTTAGAGGATGAATTAAATAGCTTCTTGCTATTTATTTGTTGATTGTTTTGGAAAAATGATGACTTTCCATATTCTTAGTTATCTTGAGTTTAGTTTTTAGTAAAACATGTGGATAGAATTGTTGCATAAACTTAGCCTTACAAGGTAGTTTTTCTTAAAGGTTGTTAAAATTTTGGTCAATCCTGATGGGTAGTGAAAGCAATTTGAAATTTGGTCCTAACATTGCTATTATTAAAGTTTGAAGTTTCTTAGAGTTTGTTATTACTGAAATAAATTATTGAGAGATCTGTACGATCATCCTATATTTTGAGGTTGACATAGAAAGGAGTTAAATTTGATTGGTCTAATGACTATGAGGATAGCTTCCTAGAATTGAAGAGCAAATTAGTAGAAACTCTTACTTGATTATTTCATTGGATTCAAAAGGATTTGTTTTGCATGATGATGTCTTTCATTAGAATTTAGGTTGTGTTCTTATGCAACATGGAAAAATCGTGATTTATGCTTTTAGACATTTGAAATATTAAGATAAAGAAACTACCTTATTATGATTTGAACTTAGGTAAAATGATTTTTGTACTTACGATATGGAGACATTTTTCTTTATGGTGAAACTTATGAACCTCATAGATTATGAGTTTGAATTCTTGTTTTTAACAATATTTTTAGCGAAATAGAGGATATTGATACAATTACTTAAGGATTATGATGACATTGTCGTGCTGTAACCAATGAGAATCTTGTGATTGATGTTGTAAGTAGGAAATTAATTGATTCCATGGAATTTATTAGAGTTGTTACAAATGATTATTATATGATTTGAGTTTTTTGCATGTCTATGTCATATCTTTGGACTTTAGAGTTCTAATGTTGAATATCTTAATTTTATTAAACTTGTTCAAGGAAAATTAAGACCTTATAAAAAAATGATTTGAAATTAGTTGAACTCATGGAATATGTTAGAAAGATTATAAGATCGATTTGTTTAATTAGATAATGAGATCTTGATTTGGACTAGACTTGATGTTTTATTTTAAATGGAGGCCTAAAGAGTAAAGAGACGAATTTTGAAGGAAGTTTATTACTTTAGGCTTTTGATCCACCCTAAAAGGTTGAATAGCATAAAGATTTGAAGCAGAATTTTGATGGTCAGGATATTGCATGATTTGTGGTTTTAGGTTTAGTGTGTTTGTATATGGAAGTTTACTTCAATAGCCAATAGATTTTTGCGTCTAAGTGTATTTCTAAATGAATGCGGGAACATATAACTATGAATTTTATGATAAGGTTATCAAGAACCTTAGTTGGTTATAATGTTTCATTATGATTGTTGGTTTATTGATGAAGTCTAATCATTTTCTATCATACCAGATTCTTGGTATTAAGAATATTTTGAGAATGTATGAGATGACTGATTCTATGGTATATGTAAGGATTCTTGTTTCACTTCTAGATTTTGACTTCGCCTAAAAAATGTAAGTACTAAGTGAGTTTTGATGAGTAGCTTTCATACTTAGGTTGATGACTAATTGAGGAAAGTAATTGCAAGTTTGAAATATTTATTGAGATATTGTGTTTTGGACTTGAAAAGTAATCAGAATGAGTCCTAACCCTTTGGTTAGTTTCCTTGTAAAATAGTCTTTAAGTTAGCAATGAGATGATACCTTAAGAGAGATTTATGGTAGAAGTTTATGATCCCCTATGTTTTATGATCATATTGGAAAAAAAAATTAGTTAAGGACCTATTTATATCAAGTTTAGAGGACTAAACATTTGTTAATGGAGAAGGATGTGATAACCCGTAATTTTTAAAGGGTAGAAAAGAAACAATAATTCTTTTAAATTAAAATAAGGGTATAAGGGTAATTCCCAACATCTTGGCTAATTAATAAAATGTGGAAAACCTGCTTATGGTACATACCTGCAAGCTCTTACATTCATAAATTTTGCCCACTGTGAGCTGTAATGGCTTAATTTCTGCGTAGGTCAGAGTTGTGTTGTCAGTACTTATTCATGAATACATTTATTCTCCTTCAATGCGTTTCCATCTCCTCCGTTTAAACCCCCCATCTACCCACTCTCCCTTCCCTATTAATACAACCATGCCTTTACAAACCGTTTTTTGTCTTTTCACTTACATCAACCAATAATATTCTCTTTTCTCTTTTCAACCAATATACATAAGAGCAACTCTAGCAGTGGAGCAAAACAAGGAGCAAAAACTAAAAATAGATGCTTTTAAGAAAAAAATCGGCTCAATGAGTGGAGCAAAGCTAGGAACAAAATTATGGCTAATGAGCAGTGATGATTCGTGTGGGAAAATATGGCTGATCACTTTGTTCCGCCCAGGCAAAAAACAGTGGAGAAAAATCATTCCTACCCTCAAGATTATAGCCGTTGGAAGCAAAAAAGCACGTAAATAAAAATGCGAGCAAAAAGCAAAGCTGGCATTCTCCATTTGGTCGGTTTTTACGAAGAACGAAACAATGCAAAATATATCGATGAGGAGAGCAAAAATGAAGAATACCGTGTGTCTCTCAATCAAAAGCGTTTCTCGAGGCAGAGCGGATTTCTTGGCTTGACACACGCTCTTCAGCACTTAATGGAGCGTAAGATAAATAGAAAACAAGAAAATCACGGATCGATAAATGGCGTCCACACACACAACATTTGGTATCTTAGAAATAGCGAGAGAAGAGAGTTCTTGCGGGCCGAGTTCATGAGTGGTGAAGCTAGGGTTTCTCCGAAGCTGCGAAAGGGAGAGAGTGTCGTCAGAAAAAAACGAAATCTTCGTGAATTTTGGATTTTAGGCGAATTAGGATCTTTTTGTAAAATAAACTCATTCTTGGGAGTTAACCAAATGGGATGAAAGACTAGGCTTATTACCATACCCGATTTGATTGGGCGCGAGAAAATTTTCAACTAAAATTATTAATTAAATATTTATATTTATATTTATTGATTTAATTAAATATTTATGGCCATTTTATTTTTAGTGAATATTTATTTTATTTTAAATATTTATTTATATTTTAAATCAAATTTATAGTGTAATAGGTGATATAAATGAATGAAAGATTTTTATGATGTAATTATTAAGGAAGAAAAAGGGTAAAATTAGAATAGATTTAAGATAAGGTAAGCTTTAGATGTATTCTTGGAATCTCTAACTAAAACTTTAGCTAAATTTCAAAAAGTAACTTTTTGGAGCAAAAAAAATAGCTTTAGATGCTTCTTTTTTTTGCTAACTGCTGGAGATGCTCTAAGGCATCACTATCTCCACAATCCCCTTTTTTCTCTTTACCTTTAAAGACTTATTTATTTATTTGGCCTTTTTAATTCAAGATCTTGTTTCAATCTACCTATTTGGATTTTTTTTTTCTTCAAAAGTCAATCTTTATACACAAATTTCAAAATTTTCTTTTTTTTTTTCTATTTTTTTTAATTCTTAGATATTTCATATTTCCATTTTAGATCAAACTTACAATCATGACTCTCTAAATCTTTTGTTCTAAAACATAAATAAATAAAATCAGGATTTATTTTGAAATTTCGAAAAAGAAAATCGAACCATCTAAACTGAGAATCATTTTATGGAACTAATATATATATATATATATATATATATATATATATATATATATATATATATATATATATATATATATATATATATATATATATATATATATATATATATATATATATATAATCTATTTAAATTCAAACTAAATCATGTTTATTTAAGGTTCGATTCAAAATCAAGGAAAAATAAATAAATTGTCGGATTTAGAAACTAAATAAATAGATTAACTAAATAAAAGTCTTACATTTTGATCTCTCTTCTTCAACCCTAGATTCGACGTCTTAGGTTTTCTGAAATTCTCTTAAAATCACTTCTTCAAACCCTAGATTTGACGACTTAGGTTTTTCATGGTTTCATGATCAAGAGAGGGAGGCTAGGTAGAGAACACAAAAAGTTTTATTAATAATAATTTTCTTTTTTATTTATACTTAGTCATACCCTAAGGAACCCTAAGTATAAATAAAAAAAATTGTATTAATAAAACTTTAATGTTCCATAACCTCCCTCTGATCATGAGGCTCATGGAAAACATAATGTAAATCTAGGGTTTGAAGAAAGTAGATTTCAAGGCTCAATTTCGAGAGAAAGGCTAAGGCAATCGGGTATCTAAGGTTGAATAAGAGAGAGATTGAAATGTAAAGACTTTTATGTCAATTAATCTATTTTACATTTAGTTTATAAGGAATACGACAGTTTATTTATTTTTCCATGAATTTAAGATAGACATAAAAACATGATTTAATTTAATTTAAATAG
The DNA here is from genome assembly GCA_016808115.1 of Tetrastigma voinierianum. Taxonomy (NCBI): domain Eukaryota; kingdom Viridiplantae; phylum Streptophyta; class Magnoliopsida; order Vitales; family Vitaceae; genus Tetrastigma; species Tetrastigma voinierianum. The sequence continues at coordinate 118,319 of JAEQBH010000727.1, forward strand.
ATATATATATTTTTGGTTCGTGATTCTCAATAGTTTCAAATGGACTGAGCCTAACTTTTCGAGAACTAAATAAATCATAATTTATTTATTTAGATTTTAAACAAAATTCAGAAAGTGCTGTTCAGATTTGATCTAAAATGGAAAATATAATATCTAGAGTAAAAAAATAGAAAAAAAAGAAAATTTGAAAACTGTGTATAAATTGACAGCACGAAAAAGAAAATCCAAATATGAGTGAGCAAGATCTTAATTGCAAGGTGAAAAATAGATTAAAAAAAATCTTTAAAGGTAAAGCCCAGCGAGACTGATAAAAAGAAAAAAAGAAAGAAGAGGGGGGGGAATTGTGGAGATAGTGACTTCTCATGTATATTGGCTTTTAAAAAAATGAATAATGGTAGGATGATGTAGGTAGGTATGACAAGTGGGTTGAAAAGTGAAAAGAGAATACTATCATAATTTGGTTGATGTAAGGGAAAAGACAAAAAACGGTTTGTAAGGGCATGGTTGTATTAATAGGGAAGGGAAAGTGGGTAGATGGGGGGTTTAAACGGAGGAGATGGAAACGCATTGAAGGAGAATAAATGTATTCATGAATAAGTACTGACAACACAACTCTGACCTACGCAGAAATTAAGCCATTACAGCAGCTCACAGTGGGCAAAATTTATGTGAATGTAGGCACAGGTAGTAGTAGCTATAAGCAGGTTTTCCACATTTTATTAATTAGCCAAGATGTTGGGTTAATTAGTTTGGTTAAAAGCTGAAAGATATGGTGAACAGAAGATAGTAGATTATTTTTGTTGAAACTGATAAATACCTGGATACACTCAAATCCTTCGTCAAATTTTCTCTGATTGGAAACCTACTGCTGCTGCTCTTTGTCACACCTACAACTTTAATCACTTTCTTCAGTCTTTACATTCGGCCTTGCATCAGGGATCTGCTGCTTAGAAAAAACCTTTACAACGATAACTTTACGGAGGGAGTCTTTGAGTGTGTAAATCCAAAATTGTGCTTACAATCAATTAATTCTTAGTGAATGATTCAATATATGTGAATGTGGTACGCATAGTAGGTATGGTGCACCCAACTACAGTAACAATTTCTTGATCTCTCTTTTACTTTCCTTGCATTTTTATGATCACAATAAAATTTCTATTTATTGCTAAGTGCTAACGTCATTACAGTTATCAATGTTATAACATTGACTTGCGACATATGAACACGTGAAATATTAATTAACACATTGAAATCACAACATTTAGTATTGTTTGTTGGCAAAAATAAATTTGAATGAGAGCATGTTATTTCTGTAGAGAATGGAAATATGATGTTGATTCTTTTGTTTTTTATTATTGTGTTTGAATAATTTAAATGATAATAACAATAAAATAAAAAGGTTCTAAAATGAAATCCCATATATGAAAGACTATACTGTTGAATCATAATGAAATCCCAGATATAAACATTGTAAAATTTAAAACAAGAAAAAGATGATTCTTGTAAAATTTTAGTAGGCAAAGCTCTCACCTCCAATAATCAATATTATTGAGATATAAATCATCAAAAGAAATTATAGAATAAATAGTTGGGTTCATTGATTCTACACCATACTTTAATCTCTCTCTCTTTTGGTAGGTGCATGTGATTAGATTAGATTAGATTAGCGGTGGGAATCTCTCTCTTTCTTTTTTCTTTTTTTTTCGTAGGATGCATGTGATTAGATTAGATTATACGTGGCAGACAATCGGTATCTCTATCTCTCTTTTCCTTTTTCTTTTTTCTTTTTTTTGGTAGGATGTATGTGACTAAATTAGATTAGTGGCGGACAATGGGATCCCAATATTAATATAGGCTCTGTTTGGGGTTAAAAATGAAAAAAAGTGTGATTTAGAAACGTATGTTTAACAAATTATGATTATAAAACTGTGTTTTATAAACAGTGAGATACGTTTGGTTAAAGTTACTGTAATGTAGAATTTATGTTTTTACATGTTTGGTAAAATTGTGATTAAAAGTGTAATTCAAATATAAAATTACCAAAAGTGATAGTTATTCATACATGTATATTCCTTTTGATGTTAATGTTAATAATTTGAAACTAATGTTGTTAATACAATAATGATAATAAAAAAAATAATATTGATGACCAAAAAATTCATAGGTAATTCATAGGTCACATCTCCAATTAATTTGTCGTTCATAAAAAGCAACAAAACAATGTAAATAAACAACTTAATAGTTAAATATTTATATGAAGAAAACTTCTTGATAAAGGCAATTGAAGCTGACAACGAAAGCTTTCTGACATCACGCTGAAATATTAAAGATGGAAATTCTTGAAGAATAATAGTAGGGTGAAGTTTTGCATAAGGGTGAGGATACGTAGAAAAGTTTGTTTTATATTTAGTTCGTGTAAATATAAAGTTATTTGGGATTATTTTTGTCCAAAGAAAATAAAAAAATTGTGACGCGTGATTTCAATTTTTTATCCATGAAAAAAAGCAATCTTACTTACTTTTATAAAACTGAGTTTTAAAATCAAATTGTGATTGACCATCATAGATTTTTAAAATTAACCAAACATCTCAAAATTGCATTTAGACCTAAAACACAGTTTAGTTATCTCAACGCAATTTTAATCGCAACCCCAAACAAAGCCATAAGCAATATATTGAGGCCTGTTTGCCATTTTCATCTGTTTTTATGTACAGACAGTGTGGGTTCTACGTAAACAGAAATTATAATAATAATAATAATAATCCATGCTCCAAGTCACATGCGAGGAATCCAAGGCTGCCAAAAAAATTTGTTTTTGTTGAAACTTAATAATAATCCATGCTCAAATCATAAATCAATAATCCATGCTCAAACTTGATATTTGTTTTCATCTGCTTTAGTTTTCTTGCTTCCAAAACACCTTCCTTCCTTGTTCTTGTTATCTCATCGCACTGAGTCAAATTACAAGCATTTTCTTGAGCAATATTCTCCATCTCTTCACTCTCGATCTACACCTTTCCCATTTCACCATCCGCTCCTAACTTCACTCACTCAGATTCACAAACTCTGTTTCCTTCATCACCTCCATCTCTGTTTTGGAACAACACAAACTCTGCTACGTTCATTTCCTTCCCTCTCTTCTTACTTACCTCTTATTTTTTGATCTGTTATCATCCCAAAAAAAAAGGAAAAAACAAAAACAAAAATTGCATCTGTCATCATAGTTTGGCTATCTACCCTTCACATTCAGGGTCATATCCAAGCTAAGCACACCATCTCTGTCGATCCTCTCTCCAGTTTGCTTTTCTCATCTAGCTGTTCCCGGTAACCTAAAAAAGAAAGTTGGACTCTATCTTTCTCTTTTGATTACGGAGACCTTTTTTGGTCGTCCATTCCTCGTTCCTGCTCTTAATCTTTCCCTCCTCTCGTGGTTTTCATTATTAGTTATCACATTCAATCCAATAACTAGCCCTCTGTCCTTATTATTCTCTTTTGTGTTATCTGCTTTAGCTTAACTCTCACAAACTTATTACCCAGAAAAAAAAAAAAACTCAGTTAAGTAGAAAATGGACTTTGTTATCTGGGTTGCAGAAAAAGTTGGTGAATACTTGGTTGCTCCAGTTGGACGTCAGCTGGGTTATCTCGTTCACTACAATAGCAACATTGCAGAACTCCAAGGTGAAGCTAAGAAGCTGGGCAGTATAAGGCAGAACCTGAAGCTACGTGTGGAAGAGGCGGACAGGAAAGGGGATGAAATCCTACCGGATGTCAGAAACTGGCTGACAAGTACTGATAACATCTCCCGGGAAGTGGATAAATTCATTGAAGATGAAAAGAAAGCAAAGAAGAGCTGCTTCTTCAAGGGGTTGTGTCCTAATTTATCCATCCTCACGATACAGCTCAGTAGGTGCCAAAGAAAGGCCCTTGATGTCAAGAAAAGCCTAGAAGGAGGCGACTTTCCAACAATTTCTTATCGACGCCCTCTGCCAGGTGCTGGATCTGAGACTCCCCAAGGTTACGAAGCTTTTGAATCAAGAAACCAGGCATTGGAAAATCATGGAGGTACGTGATGTGATGATGTGAAGATGACAAAAGTGTGGACAAGTGGTGTGGGCAAAACCACGCTTGTCAGTTACAAGTGGCTAACCAGGCTAACCAAGAAAAGTTGTTCTCAACAGAAATCTATATTGATGTATCCTGGACTCGAGACTCTGAAAAATATGATGGAACTGCTAAGATTCAACAAAAAATTGCCGAAATGTTAGGCTTCCAATTTCAAGGGAAGGATGAAGCCAATAAAGAGTAGCGAATCGGAAGCAGAGACTGCGGCCGAAAGACAGAAGTAGAGCAGAGTTACGCGTATCGTAGAGGAAGAGGAGTCGAAAGACAAGGAATAGAGAAAGAGAAGGAACTGAAGAAAATGAAGATCCTTATTATCTTGGATGACATCTGGAAGGAAATTAATTTGGAGGAAGTTGGAATTCCTTTCAATAATCAGACAAAATGCAAAGTAGTGTTGGCTTCTAGAAATGAAGACCTATTGCGCAAAGGCATGGACACGCAAAAATGTTTTCGAATTCAACATTTGCAAGAAAAAGAAGCTTGGCGTTTATTCAAGAAGACAGCGGGTGACTCTGTGGAGGGGGATGAACTGCAACCCATAGCGTTTAAGGTGGTTCAGGAATGTGGGGGTCTACCAATTGCAATTATAACAATTGCAAAGGCATTGAAAGATGAAAGTGTGGCTGTATGGAAGAATGCCTTGCACGAATTGGAGACTTCTACACCAACCAGCATCTGGGGAGTGGAGGAAAAGGTATACGCATGTCTGGAGTGGAGCTACAAGCATTTGAAAAATGATGAAGTCAAGTCTTTGTTCTTACTCTGTGGTTCGTTGAGCTATGGTGATATTTCAATGGACCACTTGTTAAGGTATGCTATGGGTTTGGACTCGTTTAACCACATCAAGTCATTGGAGCTAGCAAGAAATAAACTAGTCACATTGGTGAGAACCCTCAAATCCTCAAGCTTATTACTATCACATGATGGATACTCTTTAGAAGGAGAAGCCTCAAGGTTGCTCTTCACGGATGATGATAACAAGAATGTCATGATGCATGATATTGTTCGTGATGTTGCTAGAAATATTGCATCCAAGGATCCTCAACGATTTGCAGTTCGAGAAGATGTTCTATTGGAAGACTGGTCAGAGACTGATGAATGCAAAAGGTGCACTTTCATGTCTTTAAATTGCGCAGTTGTACATGAGCTGCCTCAGAAGTTAGTATGTCCCAAACTTCAATTTTTCCTACTGCATAACAACAACCCTTCATTGAATATCCCAAACACTATTTTTGAAGGGATGAACCAAATCAAAGTTTTAGACTTGTCTGGAATGGCTTTCACAACACTACCTTTATCGCTTCAATCCCTTACAAATCTTCGAACTTTATGTCTAGACAGGACTTATAAATTGAGAGACATAGTTGTCATTGGAGAGCTAAAGCAACTACAAGTTCTTAGCATGGCTGGTTCCAATATTCAACAACTACCTATAGAAATTGTGCATTTGACCAATCTAAGGCTACTGAATTTGAATGATTGCAATAAGGCACTTCAAGAAATTCCACCAAATATCTTATCTGGCCTATCCAGATTAGAATGCCTACGCATGACATTCAGCCACCAATGGGTAGTCAAGGAGTTAGCGCGGAGAAAGCAATGCTTCTTTGACCTGGTGCTGAATCATTTATGCGAGTTTGACCATGATAGAGGTAGAAATACCGATGAGGCGTTGAAAATAAAAGAAGACAAGTTCTTTGAGAACTAACAATGGTAATATTTATAGGCGAATTCCATTGGTTGGAAAAAAAAAATGAAAGATCAAAAACATTAAGACTCAATAGGGTTGATGGAAGCTTACTTTTGAGGGATGGAATTGGCAAGTTGTTAGAAATCAAGAACCGATAGCTATGAATCGGAAGTACAAGTCATGGCCACCCTAAGGTCTGGATAGCTTAAAAATTTTGAAAGTGAGGGAATGTCATGAATTGAAGATTCTTTTCTTAGTTTCCATGGCAAGAGGTCTTCCTCAGCTTGAAGAAATGATAATAGAATATTGCAATGACATGCAACAAATAATGGCATATGAAAGGGAGATAGAAATAATGGAAGATGATCATGTGGGGATCAACTTGCAACTATTCCCTAAATTACTATCCTTGAAACTTCATTGTCTACCGTAGCTCGGATCTCTGGCTACTTCGGGCCGAAGTTGGAGACAACATCCCGAGGAATGTATTCCCAAGGCAATCTTCGTATCGATATGCAACTTTTTAGTAATCGTATGTGTTCGCTTGCTTTCTCATGCACCCACTTTACCTTCGCAATCGCCTAAGCTTATTCTTAGTTTCGGATTAAATAAAAATATGAAAAAATTTGTCATTAACAGCTGATTTTAGTTTCGAAGAAATTGTGGTAGTCAATACAAAATTTTCTATTAATAAATTTTTAATATTTTTACTCTTCGTATCTTCACATATTCTTTTAACTTCTTTAAATCGTTTGCATGTTGGAAACCATAAGTATAACGATTATGTGAATATTTTGAATTGATGAGTCATATTCATGCATGGAAGAGAATATGTTTATATTAATCACAACTTTTGAATTAATGATGTCATGTATTATATTATAGGTACTGATGATGCTTTTTTTCAACCTAATCGGCCGAGCGTGTGGTCATCGGGTCGACCCGGATCGCTTGTGGGTCGGGATGCGCGCCCTGATTGTCCGTATCATAAGTAGATCGCCATTAATCGTTGATCTTCGTGCTCGACGTAGCACTTCTTCCAAAACAAGGAAGAAGGGGGCTCTGAGTCGTGCCCGTGGCCGCCTCCGATGCTTAAGCCGCTTTCTCTCGAGAGAAAAGAGAGAATGCTTTAGATTGCTTGGTATGCACTTTAGTGTTGAGCTGCCTTATTTATAATGGATATTCATCCAATTTGGACGATGATTAGGTGTTCTTCCTTTCGAGGATAGGTTTCATGTAGTCAACACTTTTAGGTTTAGCAATGGATTAATAAAAGGAGTTTATTTGGAGTAATCCTCCTTCCTATCAGGTATCCAACCAACTATGTCTTCTGCTTTTCCTTCCCTTTATAATAGGACTTTGGATTTGGACGAATAGATTTTGCCTTTTTAGGGAATATTCTATCTTCTCAAGTATTTGTAAAGATATGGTTTCGACCGGTCGTGTATGGGCCTCTCTCCCGCTTCCAAATCCATGTTCGGGGCCTAATCTGCCGGGCCTTTGCTCGGCCGTTATGGAAGGACATGACGCGGGCACTCCGCCTCACCGCCAGCCGGGCGACAAATGCCTAGCTCGCTCAGATCCCATCGCTGCCCCCACCCTCAGGTAACGATCGTTGCAAGGGTCGCGGATTAATCTCGCGACTGTTATTTCCCCGTGTCCGCCGATGTGGATTAATTAACCCTAATCGCCGCCATATCGCGGTGCGTTAATGATGGCTCTTCTCGTAGTTTCGCGCTTGTTTTTCATATACCCTTTGTTTTCCCTTTATTTCTTTCTGTCGACCTTCCCGCTCACTTCCTCAGTCTAACTTCCCACTTTGTCTTTACTTTGGCTGCTCTGTATTCTTGCCTCCGGATTTTTCTCTGGTCCCGTTTAGTGTTGGGTCCTTTCGGCGTTCTCTCATTCCCCGCCCGCGCTTCCTCGTCCTCGCTTCTGCTTCTTTTCGATTGATACGACAGGCTCTGTGGTTCTGCCCGATTTCGCTTATACCGCTGCTTACGTCATGGGTCCAACGCTTCCTCTTTGCGCATCGATGACTCTGCCGATGCTGGCCCCGCAGTCAGCTGCTCGCTTGTTTGACGTCGTTGGCCTCAAACCCGTCTCAGCGCCCCTTCCCTTTAGTAAGGGTAAAAGCAGATAAACCTCGATCAAATATCCATGGGTTCGACTTCCTCGCATCGCCGTTTCGCATGCTGCCGCGGCAGCTCCTGTGTAAGGTCGGGTCCTCATATGAGTCTACTTTTACCGAAGGCATCGGCCTCTCCCCGGTGTCCGAATATGGTCCCCGCGATGTTTTCACCTTTACACCGCTCCGCGCCCGGTATGGTCCCGCTTGAAGTCGCTTAATAATCCGCCGCTTCTTTTGCATCCTTCATAAGTTAAGTTCTTCAACATTTTAACATATTCGCCCTTCCGCCATTCTCACGGTTAGGTATTTTAGTTGGTTTATTGGTCTTTTTGAAGGACGAGGGTCAAGGCCCCTGTGGCTCTGCTTCCTCCATCCGGGCCCCATGGCTACTACGCAGGGTTTATTTATTTTCCGGCACGCTCGGATCTCCTCCGTGATCTCGACCTTCCTTTTTCTCGCAGACCCACATGGAAAGCGACTCCATATTTCTTCGCTAGTGGTTCCAATCGAGTATGACTCGCGACGTGGATGATACCGGGTGTGCCCGTAGACGTGAGCGCCCTCATAACCTTCGTGAGTGTTTCAGATACTTCGTTTGATCTTGCCTAAAGACGATCACCTCCCCGACCTTGCTTCCCTTATGCTTCCCGCATGCTCGCCTCGACCTCGCCGACGAAGATGCCGGCCGTGGCCCTGGGCCGCCGAGGAATGCTCGCCGCCCTGGGCGCAAATATCGACAGTGCTCGAACATTCCTAGTTCCTCTAATTTGTCATCGCGACGCTTCACCGCTTTCACAGGCCCCGCCTTTCTACCCTCGAGTTTTCCTCGCTCACCGCCGCCACTCCTACCGTGGGAGAGATTTTACCATTCGGGGCGACGCCTCTGAAGCTCCCGAGTGTGAAGAGAAAAGCTGACTCCTCTCGAAGGACCGACCACCCGCCAAGGTTCAAGTCGGGGGTGTCTCCTTCTTCTCCTCGTCGGGAACCGGAGGCATCGCCGCCCCGCCGAGGCCCATCACGGCGCACCCCCTCTTCTCCCCGTCCACGAGCCGTAGCGGGTCGCCGCCTCGCTTTGACCCACCGCCTTCTCCGCCGCCGTCAAGCGCGCGGTCTAAAACCGCCGCCTCGCCACGGACGGCCCGCCTATAACCTATGGAATCCGCCTTCTCCGACAATGCCAAGTCACCTCCTGGGATGGCGGAGCGTAAAAGAAATCGGGCAAAAATCCGTGCAATCGTGGCTTTGCTCTCTAGTGCCGAACTTGGTAAAGAAATGCCGTCTCATCCATTCTCCGTGAGTCTCGACATTGGGGGATCGCGAATTGCCGCCTGATGAAGCTTTCGCGTTGTCTTTTTCAGGGATTGTTTCTGGTAAGTCTGTGACCGTGGTTTATTTCCATGCTTGTTATGTGCTGAACACTATGTCTCTGCGGTTCGACATGTGCTGCCACCCATTTAGCTGGCCCGGCCGAGCAAGGCAACCGAATGAAAAATATGTGAAGATCGCCCGAATTTATAAAGCGAAGGTGGCTTCTCTCACTTCTGAGCGGGCCGAGCCGTTGTGAACGAGCGCAAAGATTTGACCAAAGAAATGGTAGCGGTTTAAGTTCGATCTAAGCACACTTCACCTGGCCGTGCTCGGGCGCAAAATAGAGAGAACGAGGTCCCGGAGCGCTTTTGATGAAGGCCGAGGGTGAGTCTCGGAGGTTAGGTATCTGTGTCGCGCAGGTGAGTTGTCGAGACGAGGTTGAGATCGCCCGTAATGAGCTTCAAATGGTTAGGAGGAGCTCATCACCCCGGGCGTGCAATGATCTTCGTGTGGAGTCGCTGCGGTTACCGGTGATTTGAGCGCCAGCAAAAACAATCGAATTGCTTGTCGCGAGGCTTCGAGGGCAAGGTGTTGTCGAGACCGCCGGCCGCGAGCCCTTCCGGTCGTAAATTTATCGTTGACGGGCCGAAATACGAATGTAGTGGCTCGCGCTGCATTCTTCACGCAAATCAACATGGTCGCCAAAGGAGTTTATTCGAGTAAATCCTCCCTTCCTTACCGGGGTATCCAACTAACTAGTCTTCGCTGTTTTCCTTCCCTTTATAATAATAGACTCGATGACCTAATAGGACGCCTTTTTGGGGAATATTCTATCTTCCGTTATTTGTAAAGATATGGTTTGATCGGGTCGCATGGGCCTTCCCCGCTCTTCCAACCATGTTCGGGCCTAACGGGTTGGGCCTTTGTTCGGGTTGTTATGGAAGGACATGGACGTGGCACGGCCCTCACCGCTCTTGGTCGGGGCGAATGAAATGCCCGGCTCGCTCGTATCCCTTATCGTAACTATTTCCCAATTCGGGAGATATTGCAACTTTACAATCTTCCTAAATTGAGAGAGATATGGCATCATCAACTTCCACTTCATTCCTTCTCCAATTTACTAACTCTCAACGTGGAAGATTGTCAGTGTCTACTCAATCTTATCCCATGTCATTTAATGCGGAGCTTAAAGAATTTGAAAGTAGAGTAAAGGAAGAACCGTGAAGTCATCGAACATGTATTTGATCTTCAAGGACATGATACAAATGTTGAGATCCTCCAAAAATTAGAAACCTTGAAGTTAAAAAACCTAGTTGGGTTGAAGGGTATATGCAACAATGGGAATAATGATAACACCAAAGGCTTTTTCTCTTCTTTTCACGCCCGCGAGCGAACAACCTAAATGTTTATCCATCGATAATTGTGGGAAGGAAGACAAAGATCAGGAAAATGTTAATATTCCTGTTGAAGATGGAGTGCTCTTCGGTGAAAAGGTTTGTTTTCTTTTAATGTTTCCTTATACTATTTTTGGGAAATATTAACAAAAATATTCCATACAAATTAAAACAATATTTAAATTCACATATCTATAATTAAATATAAAAATACTAAATTAATTTAAAATTTTATCTTAGATAATAAAAATTGGTTATAATACTTAAATTATAAATGAACTGAAAAATAAATCTAAATTAAAATTTTAATCTTAAAATTAAAAACAATAAGTACTAACACAAATATTATAAGTGCATTTTTTTACCTTCTCCCAAAAATATTAAGAATATTTTTAAATAAAATGATTTGAATTTTTTTAAATATTTTTACTAAATCTCATCATCATAGTATGCTTAATTTACTTTATATAACTTTGTTATACAAAAGATTTACAAGAAATTTTTTTTTAACAACTAATTATTAGAAAGCAATTATTTATTTATATTTATCTTAGCTTGAGCTAACATTTTTGTCTCTATTATGCTCCGATTTTTAATTATCGCTTTGTTTTTTAGTTTCTCTTTGTTTTTGTTTGTTTTTTTTTTTTTTTTTAACGAGCAATCTTGACTTTCAAGAGCTTTATTCAATATGACCTATGGCTCATCTCAAATTCAAATCATTATCGATCCTAATTATGTTTAGCAGTATCATGAGTACTTAGACTAAGAAATAAAATCATGAATTTATCACATAGTTCCAAATCTAACCTTGTAGGGACATGAAGGACATTATACAAAGATTTGTTTCTTCATAATATGGACACAAGATATTTTGGAGAAAAATAAACCAAAGCTATACATAAATTATTGAAATAATCCAAGTTGAATACGAGACTTTAGAAAGTTCTTATGTTTTAAAAGTTGTATAGTTATATTGTAATATTTTGAAGGGAAATAATGAAAATAAAATTTAAAAAATCCGATCCCAGAATTATTCAATTTTTAACAGGATAGATGAATTTACAAAATAAACTTGTTAAAATGCGTGTATGATTTAATATAAAATAATAGATGACTGCTTATGGGACATATCTATAGCAGAGGAAATAAGATCAGTGATCGTTTGTCAACTAAAGCCCTTGATCACCAACCATGAAATATGATTCCTTTTAATTTAATTTTTAGAAGTTTTTTATAACCTCATATTTTTTAAGAATGACAAGAATGAAGATGTGAATATTTGAGAGAATGAATTATGTTTAAGGAACATTTTTATATTTATCATAAACTTATGATGTATGATGTTATGTATTACATTGTATCTTTGTTATAGGTTTCATTGCCTAATTTGGAGGTATTAGAACTCAGTGATCTTTCCATGTTGAAGATGATATGGCATTCCCAACTTTCACTTGAATTCTTTGAAGACAAGTTAGAGATCTTAAATGTGCATACTTGTCCATGCCTAGTCAATCTTATCCCATCCCATTTGATGCAAAGCTTCCAGAATTTGAAAAAGGTAGTTGTGCGTGATTGTAAAGTTCTAGAAAGCGTGTTTGATCATCGAGGATTTAATGGAGATAATAGAATTCTCCCAAAAATAGAAATCTTACAGTTAGAGGAACTACCTAAATTGAGCTTTATTGTTTACAACAAGGACCAGAATGACAACATAAGACATCTTTTATCTCCTTTCAAGTTTAAGGATTTTTGCCACCTCAAAGAGTTACGTATCATTAATTGTGGAAAGCCCTTGGATGAGAAGGTTAATTTTCTAACTCTTTTTTTTCCTTATCCTGCTTGAAATATTTAGAGACATTTACTGTAAAAATATTTAGAAAAAATTATAAGAGTATAGTAATCTTTTATAAAATTTTATTAAATTAATTTGAAACTCAATTTTAAGTAATAGAAGTTATGGGAGATATGTAAATTACAAATAAGTTGAAAAAAAATGAACATTTTAAAGTGAAATTTTAATTTTAAAAAGGATAAATGATAATTGAAATAATATGAAGAAAAAATGGTAGTTATTATTTTAATTTAGAAAGAAAAAATTAGCTGCTCATTGAAATAAATATTGAAATAGTCCAGAAGAGAATTAGGTGAAAATTTAATTCAAACAATAATATTTTATTTAAACTTTAATAACATTAAGGAAATTTAAGCAAGATTTTAGATGATTAAGTTAGTTAGCATTTTACTTTTTGAAAATCAAAAGTGATAAAATAAACTTTATTTCACACAATAAAACTGATTAAAAACATTTTTTATTTCATATATATAAGGAAAGTAATTAATTTTGATTTTAAAGTAATCACAAGAGTTAATAATTTTATCATTTAGTTTCAAAAAAAATTAAAAAAAAAACTGATGGGTCATAAATAAAATATAAAGGAGTTGAAAGCAAGAATAAAGTGGAAGTGGATTTTTTGTAATTTAAAAATATATATATTAACGCTAATATGAAAAATAAAAATAAAATAAAAGGAAGCATTATAAGTTTCATTCAAATTCAAATTAAAATAAAGGTTAAGGTTGAATAGAAATCAATATGGCAATGACCAATAAATTCAAGTAGGAAATTTTAAATTTTGTATAAGACTTGAGAGGTAATGAATGATATTGACTATTATTTTTATATTTCTTACAGTTTTAATTTACAATTAATTACGTCATGTGACCTTTTCTATGTGTGCCTCAGGCTATCTCATAATTTGGAGGTGATGGTTTTAGAAAGTTTTTCCAAGTTAAAGGAAATAGATTTTGAAATCCCCCCAAGATTAAAATTCCTAACATTGAACATACTCCTAAAGTTAAGCAATATTATATGCAAGGAGGATGAGATTGTCTGTCAAAGATGTCTTTTGTCACCCTCTATGTTCATGTGTCAAGCTAATTAGTCAACAAGGACAAATTATGGGGTCCACGTGATATGCTGCATTTCTAATTGGATGGAAATTCAAAGAGGGCGATGTTATGATAAGTAAATCCAAGTCAACCAATGGGAGGTTGACAAGTAGCAAGTGAGAGGACAAAAGGAGAATAAATGAAAAGAAAAAAAAAAAAGGAGACATCTCTTCTCTCATTCTGGGCCGGATCCAACAAGGAGGAGAAATGTGATTTAGAGAGAGAAAGTCCCAACTTCTCTCTAGATTTCCCTAAATGTCAACCCAGGTTCTCACAGCCAAGAGTGCTAAAGCCGCTTCACACCTAAAGAAGAGCTACGCGTGACACGGGTTTGTGGAGTTTCGACACCCGGGAGGTGCAGGTCTTCTCCTACTCTACTGGCTTCGTTTAAGAGCCTTGTAAATGGTTTGATGGCAAGGAGGTCGTGAGGTCGCTTGATCGGTCCTCGAAAATTGGAACCTAATGCTAGAAATTTCGACTGCTGACGCCCCGGATCTATCTCTCGATCGAAATGGTCCTTGTGTGCCCTATATGTGTGTTATTGCTAATATTTGAATAACATAAATTGTGGTTTTCGGTGTTATGTGTAGCTTCGAAATGGCACAGTTTTCTCGCCCTCCCGAGTGGGGATCGAATGTCGGGAATTTTTGAAAGAGTTCTCGATAGCCCACATACCGGTTCGGGACCGTTAAAACAACCGCCGATGGTCGACTGAAATTGTCCATGTGTGTTGTTTGCATAATATTTCTTAAAAATGAATGACTTGAGATATGTGTGGAAAAGAATCGTTAATGCATGTAATTAAATGTGTTAACACGATGTTTGAATTATATGAAATATAATTGTGTGTGAGCCATTGAATTGATTTCGCTTAATCGCACACGATTTCATATGCACCGGCACCCTAGAATAATAGGTGTGAGTGCATGACAAATGAAATTCCGGATGGTTGTCCAAACGATGATTCTTGTAAAATTATTAAAATAATAATTTTACTTCCTAAAGTCGTCTCAAGACCGTTGGTTTGAAAATTGTCCAACAATGCACGTTGGAGGGGCCCATGAATTGTTTCGGAGAGTTACCCAACAAATTCATCTCGGAGGATTGTCCAACATATTTATATCGGAGGGTTGCCCACAATTAAAACAAATATTTTTTTTTTGGAAACGATTTTCATACATGGCATAAACATGCGCTATGAGTCATGGTATTTACTCGGCATAATGCAGATCGACATGTAGATATTCACGTAGGATCATGCATTTCCGCTTGAAATGCTTTGGTCGCCATTACATGTGCACTTTAGCGGAGTAACCCACAGGGGAATTCAACCATCATTGCTCACCCCGCTGGCGAAAATTATTTCAGTACAGGAGCGTTTCGAAGACGATGCCTGGGCTAAAGGTCGCTTTTGAGAAGAAAGCTGACATGTGGCTTTGATATATATTTTGAAAAACATGTATTAGAATTCTAAATTTTAATATAGGTTTGTATTAAGAGTGATGTAACAACTCTTGAAACTATTGCAATATAGTTGGATGTATTTTGGTGAGTATGATGTGTAGGCCAATGTGGCCATTTTTACTACGACGGCCTCTACGATATGAGACAATAAAAAGTTTTCCGTAGGCTGACTGTAGTCAACGGACCCCCGGGATTCAAGGCGCCACATCCGACACAAGATTCTTTCTCGACTTCTCGAACATGCCACACATCATTGAGAGTAAGCTCTTTCCTAAGTCATCTTCAATATAACCTTTCCTTTGCCTTTCAAATTTGGAAGTGGAGGAATTTACAAAAGAGTCGCTCTCCATCACACTGCTTCATATGAAGAGAACATCTTCAATCTAAAACATACGTGTCTATGGCCCCTGAGTCCACCTCCACCATTCCTTGGTGCTTCCCACCGAGTTGACTTCGATCACTACAAGAGAAAACTATGTTAGAAGCATTTTCAGGAAGTTTTTCCACCTCGGTTATGGCTTTTGAGCACCCTTCCTTATGGTTCACTTGTGCTTTACTGCCGACAATCCTCGCGACGATGTCCCTGCTTGTTGCACACAAAAGCAATTGCCTTCGAATCCTCTTAAATCACCACACCTCGGGACCCTTGTTAGCCAACATACTTCCTTTTCTCTTGTTGGTTTTATGTCCCTTCAATCACATGTGCCTTGACTCCGTGGAATGATTGCTCATTTTCTTTCGAGACTCTATCGCCTCCTCATCCCCTCAATCTCACGATCACCTCAAGCTTCATTTCTTTACGCCAGAGCCAAATAATTTTTTGAAGTCCTTCCACTACGCAATTTCTCAATAATTGCAAACACTTCTGAAAAGATTCCCTCCACTACATCATCCCCTTCTAAGATGAATTTCATGTAGGATCACTAATATTCTTGAACTTGACTTATGATAGTCTTGGAATCCACCATTTTATAATCAAGGAATCTGCCCACAACCAATTTCTTCATTCCGACATCCTCCGTCTTGTATTTTCTATCCAAGGATTCTAATGTACTCTCTAGTCATCTTGTGCGAGACCATACATATTATATAATGTGTTATCCAATCCATTGAGATATAGTTTTTGCAAAGAAAATCAGTGCTTTCCAGATGCATCCAATCAAAGAACAACTTAGCTGCTAGCCTCATTCTCACTACAAATCCAGAGCATCCTCACGAAGAAACTCGCAAGATGTCCAACGTAGTGAGATAGAAAAACAACATTTTTTGTTGCCATCTCTTGAAATCATTCCCAAGAACGGTTTCTCCTCATGAGACACATGAGTAGGAACATAAATAGGCACCACAGTAATAACATGATTTGTAGCATAGAACATTAATATCATTTGCATCCATTTCCTCGAATAAATAAGGATTACAACCATTCAAACAATATAAAAACAAGAAGTTATAAAACCGTGAATGCCTATGTTAATGCTTTTGAAATACTAACGTTATGGTTTATCAAACAAATGCTTATGTGACAAGCTTTTTAAATTAAACCAAAAACAAAGTCACTGTTTTTATATCAAAACCATAACCACAACAAGTAATTAAACTAATTGAAAATCTATCTTAAGAATGTTGAAAAAGGGGTATTCAAATAGAGTAAAATAACTTGTTGAAGTTTTAGTTTTGAAACATGCGATGTATACTAATACAATAACAAGTAAATGTGGAACAGTTATACAGAAGTGCTGCACTTAACAGGTTCTGATATATGCAAACTAGATACTAACCCGATTGTAGAACATGAACTGTAGGTAGATCAAGGCTAGTGTTTGACACTATGTCCTGCCACGCATTTCTCACCCCCACTTCGTGTTATGGAATACCGAGCGTTTGCCTCCTAGGATACAATGATCTTCACACAGATAGAATAGCACTCCAATCTATCTGTCCAGCGAAAAACTATGTTGTGTACTCTCCGAATGCACTACCTTAAATGCCGAAAAATAATGCACTAAAGGCCGTCTTAGTGTACTGTTTACTGAATGAAAATGACATAAATTCGTTTGTTATATTTTAGAATGACAATGAACCTGAGTATTTATAGACCTCTTGGTGACTTTCCGGATAGTTACCATCCTAAAGACACAACTCAAAATGAAAAGACACAACTCAAAATGAAAGGACACAAGTCAAAATGAAAGTCCAAACAACACCTTTTCATGAACGGACACAACTCAAATTGGAAGTCCAAACAACACCTTTTCATGAACGGACACAACTCAAATTGAAAGTCCAAACAACACCTTTTCAAGTGGGTCACTTGGGAGCCTATTTTCTCATTCATTCCTTACTCAATTTGAGCAAATGAATATACTACATTATTCTCCGCACTGGGTAGAATATGAACCCACGAAATATTGTTCAAAATAACAATCGAGTCCCACTTTAATTTAGGCTCAAAGTCAACCAACAACTCAGTTTTTACACTTAAAAAAAAAACTGTTTTGGTCCAACAACTGTTATATTAAAAAAAGGAACCGATTTCCTTTTTGTTAAAATAAAATATAATATTTTATATTAACTTCAGGAAACACGACGCTTCAACTTTCTCATGTTCCCATTATATTTTAATTAAGAGGAAACACTCGAGCCGCATCATGTGTGCTCGACCCCACAAATAACCAACATCTCCCACTTACCCATGATAGGACTGACTCTCTTCTCAATTCATGAGGTTCATACTTGTTAAATAAGTCGTGTAATTATGCATACCTAGAGAGCACATTTACTATATATATGTTAGGAGTATATAGTTTCTCGACAAAAGGATCTTCTAGTATGTTTAGTATGTTGTATCCTAGATCATTTGTCACATCTTTTCACACTAGATCTCATAGAAAAATCTGTATTCATGATTATGTTCTTCTACATAGAAAAACATATTTGTCGACCCATGAATACATTACGATGTGACTATCTATTTGTAAATATGATCTTCCTCTTTCTCGATTCCCATAATTCCCAACCGCCGACCGCTTCACCCACGCTTCAAAGAGTTGTTATTGAGACCTAAATAATGTAGATATGCATCTCGTACCGCTGATAACCAGTAAACTCAACCTGATCAATCGATTCAACCGGTCAACCAGTTCAACGATGGACCACAATCGGTAGACTGATTGAGGCTTTGCCTCAGCCGATTGGCCCTATAAATGCTCAAACACTTGTGTTTTTATTTAAAACACTTTTACACCTTAGGTGTTTCATTGAAGCACGTTTTAGGATTATAAAACCTAAGGTTTTATGCTTGAACTCGAGTTTTCAAAGGATATGCAATTTGATTTAAAACTCACATATATAAGAAGATAAATGATAATATCCTAAGTGCACTGATGTTATCACCTTACAAGGATTCCTAAGATTACAAAGTCTTCATAGTATGGTTGCTGAACTTTGAATCCTTAGTTTTTTTTACTTTGAACTTGGATTTTGTTACAAATCTTGGATGAATTGGTGTCTTAGTTTCACATAATCTCTCCTGTCATCTATCACTCATCTCAAGTAAACAATTGGTGCCTCAATTACCTTGGTTTGTTATCAAACCTCAATTAGAGGTACCCTTAGGCAATATATATATATATATATATATATATATTATTTAATTATTTATAAGCACCCACACTCCCTTTCAGTTTTCCATTTTCCCTCATCCACTCAAAAAATCTCATGGTCTTGCTATCACTCTCTAAATCCTTCAAGATGGCATTACAGCACTCAACGCTCAACTCCGACACCATACCATATTCATTCATATCTAATTCACCATCAAAATGTTTCACATAAATTTTCTCTTCAGGTCCATTATCAACTTTGAAGACCTCAATTTTGAATTTGGCCTTTCATTTACTCTCTTCACACCTCGAAACCTCCTCCATATGTCATTCTTTGATAATTTGAGCTTTCACCACCTGAACTTTACTCCAAGAAGTTTTTATATTCTCTGCAACGGGATTAGAATCGGGAATGTCCCAAGATCTCTATGATCTAACTCCAGAAAGATTGATGGGCTTAACCCTAAATGTAAAGAACTGATAATGGAAAAGATGTGGGCCCAGAGAAATGAAACTTGTTGGAATCATAGGTATCAATAAACGGAAACTTGAGAGCCATAAATTAAGGTAATTCAGAAGAAATGAGAAGCAAATTCAGAAACTTAAAAAAGGCAATGATTTACATACTAAGGGTAAGAAGGTTCAGAAGATAACAGAGGAGTGAAGCAGTGGCTGAAAATTTTCAGCCGACTCCCCACTGTCTATCTTCTCAATTTAGCAATTTAATTGGCCATTCTGGACTTCGATAGATAATCTGATGGTTGTTTAAATTATTTTTAAGTTACAAGAAGTTAAGAACCAAACAAAAAAATAAAAAATTTGCAGTGTTCAATAAATAAGATTGTTTTCCTAAAAAAACAAATAAATAAGATTGTTTGAAAAGTGAATTTCAAAATACTTTGAAAGATAAAGCAAAGGGGTTGTTTCTGTTCCTTATTTTCTAAAAACATATTTTTGTTTTGAAAAATTAAAAAGAAAAAACCTAAAACTTGTTTGGTGCAGGCTCCTGCTTTTGCCTTCTCCTGTTTTCAGAACCTCTATTCTCAAATAACACTTTTTATGTTCCTCTGTTTCCAAAAAAACTTATTTTCTAGAAGAGTTTAAAAGAACACAAATCAAACAGCCTCTAAAAGAGAATCTTGAAAAGTAAAAAAAGAATCTTGGCATGATTTTGATTTGTTCAATTTAAAAGAGAAAAATGAATATTTAGTAAAAATCCAAAAGAGACCTATTTTTATGATTAATATCATTTAATATTAAAAAAAATTAGCCTCGAAAACTTAAAGTCCAATAATGATTGATATTGGAAAAAATATATTTATAGATATTCCAATTATTTTAGGAAAACAATAGAGGTAAAAATTTGATGATAAATTCTTAGAATAAACAAATATGACAAGTTTGTAAGGTAAAATTTATGTAAATATATGTATTTGATAAGTGAATGAGAATATATTTTTACAAAGAGATATTACACATTTGATAATTTACACATATGATCAAGATAAATATTGAGGGATAATATGATATAAACTATACTATAACAATTATTTTTAATAGAGTAGGTGAATTAATTAAGCATATAAAATAAATAAATATTTGAAATCATATGCGAAAGGAATTAGATTTTTATAAAAGTTTTGAAACTTATTAATTAAATTATTAATAGTTATGATATTTAAAATATTATTAGGATTAATAATATTGACATTATGACATTCTTAGGATTCTCAAACCTATAATTTTAGGTGAATAATTAATGTTGATAGTTCATCCTTATTATGCTAAAGGGCGAAATATTCCTTCAAGCTTCTTCTTATTGAGGTAAGAGATATTAATGCAGATTTTCTAAAAGATAATTCTTTGTTTTTACGTCATTTTTATGATGGAAAGTTTTGAACTAAATTATATATCATTTTGGTTTATGAAAAATTTTGTTTTTTATTTATTTGATTATACATGGATTAAACAGTAATTTTGTATGAAAGTACATTTGAGATTTGTTTTGTTTATGACATAAAATTTGGAAATATATGACTTGTGATTCGAATTTTTTGAATTTAAATATTTAACTCATATTACTTCTATCAACAAAATAGTTGACATTTACATTCTTGGGCGTACAAATGAATTTATTCAACCTCAAATTTCTAGTGCTTCGTTAGAAAGCATTGGGCTTTAAGAATGCTTGCTTCATTCCACCTTAAAAGGAACAATTTGTGGCTAGTCACTCATTTGAAAGTTCCACATGTTTGGGCACCATTTGATATTTGATGACAAGAGAAAAATATATTTGAAATGTATTTGATTTTGGACTTTGATATGAAAGCGTTTGAATCGAAATTTAATATGAAATTGTTTGGATCGCATTTGATATAAAACTGATTTGAAATGGATTTGAGAGTGTTTTGAAAGAAAATTTTGAATGTTCCAGTTTATTTTTGAATCGAAAGTTGTGATGAAAAACATCTCCTATTTGTTATATGATTGAAAATTTTTTGATCCACGAACATAGTATTTACTGAGCTTTAAGCTCACTCCCATTCGTCATATCTTTAAATATATTTAATTCTTTCCTGAGGAGAGATTGACTAGGATAGGGATACGTCATCATTAGGATTTGATTAAAATTTTATATTGGACTGTGTTGAACTAATAAGTTCATGTTTAGATGGAATGTTTGGTTTTTGAAGTTAATTGAGAAAGTCACTTGGATAATAACATTCATTTTTTTATTAGTTCAAAGTTGGATTTGGGAGATTCTAAACATTGTTATATTCTGAACAATTTTATTTGAGATTTGTAGTGATTTGAGGTCAATTTTTTGCCTCGCATGAAATTTAGAATTTGAGAATTTATCAATCTTAGAAAGTCAGCAGATTGGTCAATAAATGCTTCTAGAATCAAAAATCTAGCCTAAAGAAAAGAAAAGTTTGTGTTGTTTCGCACTTCGAGCTTTTGGGCCTGAGTTGTGAAATGAGAGTTATGCTCCTGGACCGAGTTTCAGGCGTGACATAACTTGTTTTTAAAAATAAATTATTGGTTTTGTAATAACATTTCAAAATCATTTTCTATAATTTAAATAAAATTTAATTCTTAAAAATAAAAAATAATTTGATAATTATAAATGGATAAAGTAAATAAATAACTTATAATAAAACGGAAAAAATCATAA
This sequence comes from Tetrastigma voinierianum, assembly GCA_016808115.1. Lineage (NCBI taxonomy): Eukaryota > Viridiplantae > Streptophyta > Magnoliopsida > Vitales > Vitaceae > Tetrastigma > Tetrastigma voinierianum. Next base: position 140,154 of record JAEQBH010000727.1, read on the forward strand.
CTTATATCTTCTTTTAAAGGATATACTAATTGCTATTTGTTCAAAAAAAAAAAATAGCAACAAAATCAATGAATTTTGTAATGTTAATGCAGATTTTAAAGAATACAAACAGTCAATGAATGGAAATAAATTTTTAAAGATAGCAATCAGTCAAAATTATTCTATAAACATTTAGTGCCAAACACAATATAAGATTTAATATTTTGCTTTGATCTATAGTTAATTGTTATATCGATATTTTAAATTCAAATTATTCTTAAAAATAGGGAAACAAAAAAAAGAACTTTGATTTTAATTGCACGTAGCCTTGACTCCCCAAACCCAATTTCAAATTTAGGACACCTAATGATATGGTGTCCGATGTGGCAACTTAAGCTCACACACAAAATTAATCCAAACTTTTCGTAATGAAAATCTAACTTTGATTTCCTCGGGTCCCTAACTTCCCGCTTTATCATGTCACGCGCCTTCTTCGATGCAATCGATGAAACCCTCAATCAAGAATATAAAAAATTCTCTCTCCCTCTCCATGTCTTCTTCTTTGGGTAATGAAAAAAAAACCCTAACTTTGGTTTCCCTTGCCCCCAACTTTCCATCAACCTTTTTCTTCGTCGTTGCTAATACATCTTCTTCCTATGCAATCGAAGCGAAAATCGCTCAGTCAGTAAATATCAAAAATATTTCTCTCTCTCTCTCTCTCTCTCTCTCTCAATGTCTTATCCTTCATCTCCATATTAAATATCAACAATATTTCTCTCTCTCTCTCTCTCCCCCTAAATTTCCCTTATTTCTTCTTATTCTTCTTCTTCATCTTCTTAGTTGAATTGGTTGTTTTGTTCGCTATCTATTGATGCAAGCTTTTGTTACGTGATTTAGATCTTTAGGTGTGTTCTGTGGTTTTGGATCAAAGTTTTAGAGCATGAATCTGGGTAGCGGGTCGGGATCCATGTCGACTACGAGCTCTAGTGGTGCATGGAAGGCCGAAGATGTGGTCCTAGAAAGAGAGAGAGAGAGAGAATAAGAAATGGGAGAAATAGGAGTATCAAGATATCACTATGTACAGAAGAGGGTGTCTTTTATAGGCTTCCAATTGACCATCCATTATTCATTCTTAAATATGATTAATGAAGGTTCATGCATCTTAATTCATTAATTAATCAAATGAATTTCAATGTGGTCATCCATGATAGGCGTGCCAAGGCGCAAAGACTAAAGACTTGTTAGTCCTGTATTATCTATGGAAAAAAACTTGATAGGCTTTTTGCATGATGTGCAATTAAAATATGTGAAAAAGTATGTAATTAATGCCTATTTGCGCAAGTATACGTTGTCAAGTAATATAGTGTACTGAGCGTACAAAGATCGATCCACAAGGAAGAACGAGATGCTAAGTATCAAAATTGGGCTACCTCTCTAATATCCAAACAGTCAATTATGATGGGCTGAAACATAATCTAATTTAAACTACTAAAATTTAATCTAGTAAATTGATCATGCAAGTTAAGGGTCCCAAGAGATATGAAGTTCTAGGGTTTTAAAGCAATTAAACAATCCACTTATATCTGGACCAGAATCCTATTCTATTGTTTCGTGAGAAAGTTCTCCAAGGCGATTTGTGACTAATTTAATTACAAGTCTCTCTCGATGTCAAATAACCTACCAATTAATACTAGGTTTCTTGCTTTTCAACTCAACTCCAAGTCCTAAAGGTGCTTTAAGTCCCAAGAACCTCACATGCCTCATAATTATCGATGATTTCTACACCACTAGGCTAATTAGGTTGATTCACCTATGTCTAATTTCTACTTTCTCAAATTCCATGTAGAACCACTCAATTATATTGAGATTGATTAGAAATCAATATGTAAATATAATCACGTATGAATCAATAAAGGTTCAATCACATGAAACAATAGAAAAAGATATTCTAGCAATTATATATAAGCTTCATATCTAAAATACAACCCAAAACCCTAGTTTATGAATTTAGAACATAATGAAAATCTGGAACATCATAATGTTAGAATGGTCCATATCAATTTGAATTTTGAATTCAAATTGAATCTCCCATAACACCTTTCCCCAACCCTTGCAATCCTTCTCGTAAGACTCAGGATGGCCGGTCTCCATAAAGAAGAGACACTGCACAATTTTGGGTCCCTAAGCCTACTCAGAAATACAAAATAATTTTCACCATAATTTTGTTTTTGAGAAAGGGTTTAGAAGAATCAAAGTGTGATTTGATTTTGGTTTCTTAGTTTCAACAATTTGGTTTCCAATTTTCCAATGTTTCAGTTTCTCTGTTTCTTACAATGGCTTGAGGTATGTATATTCTGGCATTTTGCTTCCGCAGATAATTTGATGGATTGTTTGACAAGCTTTCCTACATTTAGATCGAGCATGTAATGACTTTCTCGCCTTGTTTAAAATTTTTTCCTTTGTGTTTAGGAAAATTGCCTGCAAATTGTTGTTAATGAAATGTTTAAACGTAGAAGTGAAGTTTGGTGTTTAAACAAGACTGATCTTAAATTTAGTTTTGGGTGCTCTTCAAAATTACGAATTCGAATACATTTATTCAATATGGTTTATATTTTTTTTAATGTAAATAAAAGGGTAAGAAACCTTTAAAAACATTTTTGGCTGGGAAACCATTCCTTTCCCCTTTTAAACATAACTGACCAACAAAAAAAAACCTTTTTTTTTTTTTTTTTTCTAGTAGAAAACTGCAGCCAACATGTCCGTAGGTTGCCATGACTCAATTATGCCAAGCTTTCGCCTGGCTATATTTCGTAGGCCTCAAAGCTTTAATGTGGGCTTAGGCCTTATTGAGCCTTATTAATATTAAGCAAAATTAATATTGATTGGGCTGGGTTGGGCTTGGCCTTATAAAGTTTAAACAAGAGCTTAACCTTAAAATGGACAAATTGGTTAAAGTCCCTTAAGCCTGTTCGGATGAGGCCCAATTTTGATAAGACCCTCTTAATTAATTAGTGGGCTACCGGGATACTCACGGCCATATTCTCGTAAAGTGGCTGAACGACCCAATTCCATTTATGCCAGCGGGCTACTGAAAATCAAGCAAAGGCCCTAGTCCGTTCATGATGCCCAATTTTGATTAAGCCCTCTTAATTAGCTTGCCATCGATACCCATTGATTCAAAATTTTGTTAAAAGCTTATTGCTGGCAGAAAAGGATTCGATCCCCAGTGACCAGGAATTTCAAGGTAATGCTCTACCATTAGACTAAAGTATTCAAATGGTATTATTCTCAACTGGTTTTATTTAATGCATTTAAAAGGACTAAAGTTCCCTATTAACAAAATTAATGAAAGTGTGATGCCTACTTCAGAGTTGAACCCTGCCTTGAATTCAAGGGGACACACTCCATCATATACATGCCAGTTGATGTTCTAATTTAACCTACAACCCATGTTATACGTAAATACCGTGAATTAAATTTCATTATCGAATTTATTATGATTGTTTGCATGAATATAATTTTTACATGCTTATAATATTGTTCTTTAAAATTGTTTAAGTTTTATAATAATAAAACAAGTGATCGATATAATTTTAATTAACTAGGGAAAAGCCACAACATCCTTAATTAGTTAAAATTATATATTAAGTTTTAAGATCACATTTGATTACATTAATTGTAATTAATCATATGGAATGTGATAAATCTCATCCCACATGAATTTTTATTACATTTTGTGGCGGATTAATTATGATGAAATATCAAATCATATTTTCAGAATTTACCCATTGGATTTAGAAAGGAAATACATGGTTTGGTAGTCTTGTTATAAAATTAATTAAACCTAATTGAGTAAGACTTTAGCCCACATGCAAGTTTTATGTCACTAGGTTTATGTTTTTCAAAGCATGATTTACATTGCAAAACAGGGGCATTGTATCTTTGCCTCAATCTGATTATTGAACATGTATATTTAACATTTGCGCTATTCAACTCGCGAATATTTCCTGATTTTTAAGGTGATATTCCCGACTAAGGGTGATAAACTATAAGGTATAGAAGGAAAGAGTTCTTCTCGCATTTGGATTACGAATATCGACCACGCTTATAAGGAAAGAGAACCCGATCTCACACTAAAACCAAAGATCATAGAGCCGGCCTGGCCTTTATGATAAGCGGGAGAGGTCCACCGCTCCATGATGTTCATAAAGACTAAGATATCACCGTATTCCTGGCCTGGCCCAAAGAAATTACTAAAGTCAAACCACTTCTAAAAGCCATCGATGAGCAGTTTGAAACTTCTGACAAAGCTCTTGCAAGTACCTTAATTATGCAATTTTCATCCACCAAGTTCACCGGGACAAAAGGTGTGCGTGATCATACTGGGCGCGCATGAGGATATAGCGCGGCCCAACTTCGTACATTGTAGTTACCATGTCGACACTTTTCTCACTCATTATATATTGAACACTCGCCTAACAATACAAGCCCCTTCAAAATCTCTTACAACACACATAAGAATAAATGGTCAATTAAACTGGCGACTATGTGTGTGCAAGAAGAGGGAAGGTTAATGATGGAAGAGGGCAAACAAGTTAACTTGACCACCTTTGGAAAGAAAAGAAAGGATCAAGCTAAAAGAAAGGGAAAGATTCTTATTCAATCAGGCATAAAGAAGGAGTCAAAGTGCTTTTTCTGTAAGAAGAAGCGACGCATGAAGAAGGACTGCTCGAAATTTAAGATCTGGCTTGATAAGAAAGGTACTCAATTTTCTTTTGTATGTTATGAATCTAATATGGTTAATGTTAATCATAACACATGGTGGATTGATTCTCGGTTCTACAATCCATACTTCAAATACCTTTACAGGTACGCAAACCTAAGGAAGACAAATAGGAAGTGAACAATGCATCTATTCAAAGTGAAGAAAAAATGAGTTCACGCGGTGGAAGCTATCGCACTTACAACCTTGTATTAAGCAACTGCTTTCATTTTAGAATTGGAAAAGACATTTTATGTTCCAAGTTTCTTCTAGGAATTTAATTTCAATTTCAAGACTTGTACCTTAGGATTTCCTCAGCTTTTCGGGATTCTCGTTTCGCTTATCCAATAAATCTTAAAGTTATCGGGTTATGGTACATCGGTTCGATGGTCTTTTCCATATTCGCTACAAAATGATTTTACTTATAATTTATGCATGTTATCGCTGGATTAAAAGAAGTGGTTATGAATGAGGAATCCTCTATGTTGTATAGGAGGGTGGGACACATCTCCATTGAAAGAATAAAGAAATTGGTTAATGACGAGGTACCCAGTACTTTGGATTTTGCTGATTCCAGACTTTTGTAATGAATTGCATTAAGGGCAAGCAAACCAAGAAGTCTAAAGGGTGCAAAAGAACCTGAAACCTATTAAGAGATTATACATCTTGACATTTGTTGTCCTAACATGGATAAATAGTCCAAAACCAACTTTATCACCTTCATAGATGATTATTCACGATATATGTCTCTACTTACTTCGTTCGAGGATGAAGCTTTAGAAACGCCTTTAAAGTTTTTGAAAATTTGAGAAGTAAGAAATCGTGCGGGCTTTATATTAAGATCATGAGGATCGAATAGAGGTGGAAAATACTATGGTAAATACACAAGAAATGGACAAGCTCCTGGTGCATTGCAAAGTTTCTTCAAGAAAATGGGATTGTTGCCCGATCACGCTATGCCCTAGTTCTCCAATCGAATGGTGTGGCGAGAAAGAAACCGAACTTAATGGACATGGTAAGGAGTATGAGAATGTACAAAACTACCTCCAATACTTGTGGACCGAAACTCTAAAGGCAGTATGTATATATTAAAAATCGGTTCACCAACCAAGGAGAAGCTGTCTCTAAGAGCGCCTTTTGAGTCATTCAAGGTTGGAAGCAGGTTCCCTGCGACATATACGCATTTGGGGATGCCGGAATCACGAAGTAGGTATAACCCACGAAAAATAAGCTAGACCCCGGACCATCGGTGGAGTATTTCATTGGATATCTTTGAGAAAGGTCCAAGGGGTATAGATTTTATTGTCCATCTCACAGCACTAGGATTATGGAATCAAGAAATGCGAAATTTCTTGAGAATGACTTAATTAGTGGGAGTGATCAGTTTCAGGACATTGTTTATGAGAATGATCATTATGAAGGTCAACCCTCTGGTTCAAGTGATAGATTGATTGTCATTCACACCCCTCAAGTACAACCGAGTGTGAGACAACCATTTCCTGAAGTTCCACATATTGCTAATATTGATCCTGTGAATCGAGTTGCAAATGAAAAATTCAGAAAGTGTTGAACAACTTGGTGAGCAATAGGTTGATCAACAAATTCCTCAAGAAGAATGATGAAGCAACATTAGAAGATCTACAAGTTAGGAAATCATCAATTCCTAACAGTTATAAAATGTATTTACAATAATTGGACTATAACATTGGGTAGAAAATGATCGAGAAAACGTTTTCACAAGCCATGAGTTCTAAGGGAATCCTAACTCATGGTATAATATATGAAAAGAAGAAATGGAATTCTATGGCATCTGCAGGATTTGGGATCTCATTGGGACTCACGATGGTATAAAAGCCGTGGATGTAAAATGGGTCTTTAAAATGAAAGAAGGACTCATTGGGCAACATCGAGACATAGGCTAGACTACGTTGCCAAGGATTCAATCAAAGGGAAGGAATCGACTACATGGAGACCTTTTCTCCTGTATCTAAGAAAGATTCTCTTCGAATAATCATGGCATTAGTTGCCCATTTTGACTTTGATTTACATCAAATGGATGTGAAAATGGCATTCTTTAATGGTAATATAGAGGAAGAGGTTTACATGGAAACAACTTTGAAGGATTCTCCTCCCCAGTGAAGGTAAGCATTTTAGTTTATGACTTAAGAAATCCATACATGGTTAAAACAGAAGCATCCAGTGATGGTATTTGAAATTCCATGAAGTCGTTGCTTCATTTGGCTTCGAAGAAAATATCATGGATCAATGTATATATCGAAGGTCGTGGGAGTAAGATTTGTTTTCTTTTTATTATATGTGGATGATATTACGCTGCGACCCGATGATAAGAAGTTTGTTATGAGGTGAAACAATTTCTCTCCAAAGAACTTTTGATATGAGAAGGATATGGGTGAGGGCATCTTATGTCATTGGCATTAAGATCCATAGGGAAAGATCTCGAGGTATTTTGGTCTTGTCTCAAGAGAACTATATCAATAAAGTTTTAGAGAGATTTAACATGAAAAAATGTTCACCGAGTGTAGCACCCATTTTGAAGGGTGACAGATTCGATTTGAATCAGTGCCCTAAAAATGATTTCGAACAGGAACACATGAAGAACATTCCATATACTTCAGCTGTTGGAAGCCTAATGTATGCTCAGAGTACGTACGGACCCGACATTGCATTCTTTGTTGGAGTATTAGGAGATATCGAGTAATCAGGGTATTGACCTTGGAGCGCAAAAGGTGATGAGACCTTCAAGGAACAAAGGATTACATGCTTATGTATAGACGAACATATAATAGTTTGGAGGTGATTGGCTTCACTCCGATGCGGACTTTCTTGGGCGTGATTCTCGAAAGTCAGCGATGCGGTTGTATTTTCAAGTTGGCTGGAGCTATGTGTCTTCGGAAGTGCGAAGCAGGACATGTTGCCACTTCTACTATGGAAGCGAGTTCGTATCTTGTTTGAGGCTGCTTCGCATGATTGTGTGGTTAAGAAGTTTCATATCTGGGCTTAGAATTATGGATTCATATCTGGGCCATTGAAGTTGTATTGTGATAACTTTCGAGCTGCGGTATTTATGGCTTCACAATAAGAGCGAAGTCGAGTAAGCATATCAGCATTAAATTGCTTAGCCACAGAACATGTTAAAGGAAATGAAAGTGGTCGTGAACACAGAGTTGATGATTGTGGAGTCCTTTAACTAAGGCATGCCACCTAAAGTATTTTTAAGTTTGTGCGGTACAAATGGGACTTGGTTCCCTTAATGATGGTACATTATGCGTACATTCATTATTTAAATAAAACTCTTATTCGATGCGATATTTCTTCTATGGTTTTGTACATTTTTAGATTATTATTATTATTTTTTGAGAAATATCATTAAGTTTAGACCTTGAATAAACATATGGTTTATTCATTTAGTTTAAGGGTTTGTGTTGAACTTGATATATTGTAATACATAGGAAGATACTACTCAACTAAGAGGACCTATTGACATGATTTATATATTTAGTTTTTCCTTATGATGAATAATTGTAGTACATGGACAAGTGGAATGTTAGAATGGTCCATATCAATTTGAATTTTGAATTTAAATGCTGCTTTCCTGACCCTTGCAACTCTTCAGAAGACCTGTGATGACCTAGTCTCCATATAAAGAAGAGACACTGCACATTTTTGGGTCCCTAAGCCTACTCAAAAATACAAAATAATTTTCACCATCAAGTTTGTTTTTGAGAAAGGGTTTAGAAGAACCAAAGTGTGATTTGATTTTGATTTCTTAGTTTCAACAATTTGGTTTCCAGTTTTCCAATGTTTCAATTTCTCTGTTTCTTACGGTGGTGGAGTATGTATGATACGGCTTTGCTTCCGCATATGTCGATGGATTGTTGATTAAGTTTCCTACCGTAAACTTAGGGCAAAAACCACACACCGGTACTTTCTTCATCGGTGCCACATTCTCCCGCCTTGGTGTGTGAGATCTTCTTCCACCACTTGCTCTTCGTTTGTTTAGTGATTGAATGCGAAGAATTCTATCAACACGTTTGTAGTAGCATTTCCTCCATCTCCTGCTCAGCATTAGAGGCCATATCACGATTCCCAACCCTGTCACAAATCCAATTTCAGAAGCTATGTATTCCCATTTAATCTCCTTCCTGGAATTTGAGTGCCTGCCAATCAGGTGGATGGTGTGGCACATCTTCGGCTTTGAAACTTTTGCATTCAGAGGGAAGCCACATAATCCTCTGTTGCAGGTAGAATTTTCTGAAAATGTTTGCAATTGATTACCAGTGGGGATTCTTCCCACCAATTGATTGAATGAGAGATTCAGGACTGAAAGGAAATTAAGGCTGGCGAGCTGTGCAGGGATCTCCCCGCTCAGCTTGTTCTGTGAGAGGTCTAATGACTCAAGCTGTCGGAGCTGTCCTATTGATGATGGGATCCGGCCTGTGAAACCGTTACCAGATAAGTTGAGAACATAAAGCAATTTCAAGTCTCCTATATCTTTTGGTATCTCCCCTTGGAAACTATTGCATGAGAAATCAATGGAAGTGAAGATAGTCAGGACCTTCACAAACTCCGTTTCTCTACCTTTGCTGGTAACTGTTACTGCATCCTGATAGTACACTTGACTGAAATATAGGATGTTAAATCTCAGGTAATTGGACTTTGATTGGACGTCATCTTCACCACCCATCATTGCTCTCCAGTTTGAGAAACATTTTTCTGGCAACACACCATTAAAATTGTTCAGAGCTAAGTCGACAATTGAAAGCATTGGCCGGAATGGAATTGTTGCTGTCTGGGCATCCCAATGTGTCCACATGGAATTTGTTGCACTCTCAAGAACTAAGCACACGCAAACTGCTTATGTTCCTTCCAACCAGAAAGGAAATGTATCATTCATCCCATTGTTTAAGGTTCAAAACCTCTAATGCTTAGCAGTGGCTAGAGATTTTGGAGTTTTCAGATAAAAAGATTCATTGAGATCTAGTATGTAAAGAACTTATGTGCCTAATTCCCCAGGTATATTACTTAATAAGCTTGTTCCTCCTCAGATTCAACACTGCAAGAGCCTCATTCTGAAATCAAGCATGAAGGATGGTAACTGCTAAAGCATTATCCCAGAGAGGGTCAGAACAGGTAACTGGCATTACTTTGCTTGCCTGTGATATTGATTTGAGGAGGTGTATGTGTGTTATTGTTGTTGTTGTGTTGATTCGAGAGGGGAGCGTCGGAATATAGTGGGGGAGCGAGGGTGGTTGAGCCGAAGGTCAAGGGTAGACAAGAAAAGGAAGGTGGACAAAAGGTTGCTGAAAATCCTCCAGCAAATTATGGGAGATTCAAAAATGGACAAGAGCCATTACCAATCTTCCAAATCCAACTAGGTATGCTCCCACTAATTTGGTTATCAGAAAGATCTAAATATGTCAATCTTGAGTGGGTGCTAAGATCAGGAAATGTTCTGAGCTTGCAAGAAGCCAATTTTAATGTGGTGAAATTCGGTGGCGGAGGCAAAGCGGGAGTAGCAAGACCTGCATTGATGGACCGGTGTTGTACGCAAGGTTAAGGAATTGGTAAGATTTCCAAGTTTCTGAAAGCTGCTCAGTTCAACAGTGCCATTGAATTTGTTGGAAGAAAGGTCTAGTACTTGAAGAGATTTGAGATGAAAGGCAGATTCAGGTATTGGCCCTTCCAGATTGTTACTACTCAAATCAAGGGTGTTCAATGCAGAAAAAGGCACTACCGGAAATTCACTCAAGAGACCAGAAAACTGGTTGTTGCTTAGTTTTATCTTCTGCAATGATGGAAGGGAAAACAGTTGCGTGGGGAGACTTCCATTTAGTGCATTGTTACTCAAGTCAAGAACCACTAGATTCACAAGGCCATCCCAGTGAAAGGAAGATATCAGACCTGTTAAGTATTGAGAAAGGTATATTCCATAATTATGATAAAGGTCGATATGGGTCAGGCTTTTGGACAAACTCAAAGGCGGAATTGAACCGGAAAACTTATTAATAGAAAAGTCCAAGTAAACCAATTGTGTAAGGTTTGCCATAGCCTTTGGTATTGGACCGCTGAAATCACAATCTGTAAGCTCTATTATAGTCAACTTCTTGAGATTGCCTATGGAGTTAGGTACTTTGCCAGAAAATTTTGTACCTGAGAGCACCAAGGTTTCCTAGAAGTCCCACCTTGAGGTGGAAAGAACCCTGAGTACTGTTTTGACAAATCAAGAATCTGGAGGTTCATTGCCACGAAATATCTTTTCTGGAAATGTTCCATTTAATCCCACAAGAACTGAACCGCAATTGACTCAAATTCGAGAATTCGCTAGGAAGTCTGGAACAGGGCAGAGAAGTTGTTATGGTCAGGATGCTTGAGAGAGACGAAGCTTCAGCAGAAGAGATCAAGGGTCAGAAAGGTAACAGCTTTACAAGCTCTTTTATGGAGATTAGGCATGAAGATGACAATGCCTGGCACCATTCCTTCCCTTGTGCCGATATGTTTACACCATCGAGATAGAGTTCTCTAAGCGCAGTCAGGTTCTGAACCATCATTCTCAGATTTGGGTTCTCAAGTTTCAGCATAGGAAGTCCAGGGAAGTAAAGGATTGAGAAATCAATTGTAACCAACCTTGTCAACCCTGAAATCTCGATTGGAATCTGCCCATAAAACTCAGCTTCAGACAGATTCGGTGAAATCATTGCCAAACTTACCGAATCGGGTGGATCTGAGAAGAGAATGCGTTGTTAGCCAAATTCAATCTCTGGAGATGTTGTAGATTGAAAAGGCTACTGGAACCATTGAACCCTCCAGAAATAAATTCGCTACTGAGATCGAGAGAACAACATGACCAGTAGCGTCCCCCGTTACACCTCCCCAAGAACAACAATGGGTGCTGGTTCAGGAAACCAGTTTATTGATGCAGCATCATTAAATTTGAGGTGCTCTTCAGTTGCCTTAACATCTTCCAGGCATACCTCCCATCGCCCAGACGGTCCTCGGATACCAAAGCAACATGGATGCCGAAAAAGATTGAGCACAATGGTAGAAATAAAGCCATGAAAATAGCTTAATTCTCATCGGAAGCGAAAAGAGTGTCCAAGTTGTTGGGTGGGAGTAATTCGGTGAGGAAGGTGGTGATTAGGAAGACTCATTTGGGTTTCGGTTGGCTTCAAGTCTTACGAGGTCAGAATGTGTGAGAAGAGAAAGAAGGCCAAAGCAGAAGCAGGGCTACCTTGCTCATCTCTCTCAGCATATAAACCCAAAACCAGGTAGTTGGGAAGATAATTTCAGCCTGGGTTTGGCGCCTACCGACATGTAAGAATGAGAATAGGAATTCTTTATTAATTATGAATTAAAACCTGTTACTATTTTAATTTTAATTATATAATTATACATATTAATCTCAGGAATGATTTATTATTAATTGAGGTTATAGATACTGGTTATATCTACTCCCTTATTTTGATAAGCTCATTGGATCAAAAATCAAGTGTTCCTTTGGTTAAATAGAGCCTTAAAATTTCACAAAGGTTTGGTAAAACAATGGTAAAACAAGCTTTGAGGAGAAGAAAATAACTTTTTCAGATCTCATCACTAGCAGATTTGGGAGACAAATAGCGGTCGATAATTCAAGATCAATGTCAGGTATATTTTTCTACACACTATGAATTGATATGCTTCTTTGTTCAATGAAGTTATTATTTTGTAATGTATTTATTGAGTCTTTTAATTATTGATCAATTATTTTTAGGCTCAATAAATACATTTGATTATATAAAATAATTTAACAATTGGTATTAAAGCTATATTTAATTGATATTGAAGCTGTCAAATTTGTTTTTCTATATCCTGGATTTTGTTCGTTTCTATTATTGATTTCGAAACCTTTGAAAAATCTGTTCATATTTGATTTTCTAGAAGATCAGTCTTAAAAAAAATGGTTTATTTGACCTACATCAATGGAAATCACGATGTAAGAGAAAAAACGAAAAGATGTCTTTCCTTTCTTTTTCATGATTCAAGAGAAAAAACAAAGTCTTTTTCATATTCTCGATAACCAAAGAGATGCCAGTTTTTCAACATGGAATTTTTTAATTCATTACTATGTGGACATTTTTTCTCTAATCAATTCTTCAATTATTAAATAACAAGACCGGTGGAATGAATATTTTATTGAAGAATGGTGGTTGGAGAAGCACAAGGTCCACCCATTCATTCACATTCAGTTCCTTTTTTTTTCTTATTTAAAATAATAAAAAAATAAAAGGTTGATGGTATTATTCATATTTTTATCCGATTCTAATTGTCATTAATTTCATGTTTTCCTTTTACCCAACTTTGTAAATTTTTCACTAATTTTTATTTATTGCTTTAACAACTTATGTCAGTGCTATTTATGATTATTTATAGCATCATATTATAAAAAAGATTGAATGCTTATTTTGCACTTGGGTAAAATTAATAAATATCAAATGCGTATGGTTGTCTTTAGTAGAGTTTGAGCGTATCGATGTGCTTTGGAATTGATGTTTGCGTTTGTTATTTTTCTATCTTTGCATGATTTCACTAAGATCCATACGGATGGTGAAGTTATCCTATCGATGACTTGATTATTTGATAGGATGTTTAGTTTGGTGAAGTTATCCATACGGTTGCTAAATTGCTCTTACCTATGTATGAGTCTTTTAATATTCAATAGAATCTAGGATTTGATACCTACTTTTGTGGGTCATTTGGTAAATCGAAGAATAGAACAATTTACATGTCTTTGTTTTACATGTATTTTTAACATTGCTCTCTTGTTTATTCTTTAGCTTTGAGCTTTCCTCAGTTATCTGCCATCATGAAACTTAATAGAACTAATTACAAGCAATGGGTTAAATCTCTCATGATAAATTTGACAATTATGAAACTGAGCTTGGCCTTTAAAGTTGAAGCTCCTCCACAACCCATTCTTTGAGGATTGAAGTAAATGAAGAATTTCTATGAGGATTGAGAGTATTGTCGGTGCTACCATTCGCGCTGCAATTCTATACAACGGTGATAACGAGAAGAACTCGCTTGACTTGGGTGAGTATGTGTACGTGGAGGCGATTTACCAAAATTCAGCTTAGTTTCTAGGAGTTGTTAGATTGTAGCTTAGTACAAGAATTTTTTTTGAATTGCAGGATGTGGCGTACATACCCTCAATCAGGAGAAATTTGATATCAGTACCCATTTTGGATAGACTTGGATATAGTTTTCTTTTCGGAACTGGAAAAGTTAAATTGTTTCGAGATTCACTATTGATTGACACTTAAGTACTTTGTGGGAGTCTTTACAGATTAGAGTTGTCTGCTTTACCTTATGTTTCTGCTACCCTTACTATTAATACTGCTAGTAGTTCGAACGTTTGAGATTGAATGAAAAGTCTTCTACTCTTTGGCACAATCTAGACAGAAAATGGAGAGATTAATTAAGGATGAGATTCTTCTAGATCTTGATTTATCAGATTTTTATACCTGTGTAGATTGCATCAAAGGTTGATCAGCAAAGGTTAGGAATACTAGAATAGATACGATGCACTTAGTTGGGGTTGTTATATAAAATCATTGACAAGTTATTCATCAGTCTTTGCTATGATTGTTTACAAATATTTTATCAGATAATGAATGATTCAGATTGTGGTTTGCTTTGTCAAAACTCAAATTCAGTGAGTTGTTTTGGAAGCTTCTGAAGCACTGAAACTTAAAAAGTTGAGCTCAACTGAAGAAAGATCAAAAGTGGTTCATTACGACGAAGGTGGTAAGTATTATGGTAGTTATGATGAAATGGGCTGCGAGACCATTTCACGAAGTGCCAGAATGTGGCATTATTGTCGGTATACATTGTCCCGGTATTCCTCAGCAGATGGATTGCGAGAGATGAAGATGCGATATGGTGTGATGTATGCTTGTTAATTCCTCGCTACTGAATTCTTATTGGGGGTGAAAGCTTTGAAAACCACAACTTATATTTGGTAAGTGCCTTGTAAGTTTGTTCCTAAGACTCCATATTAGCTATGGTCATATAAAGCCTAGTCTTCGATCACTTTCATGATTAGGGAAGGGCTAGAAGGTGGAAATTGAATCGTCTGACACACAATCCAGAAACTTGATCCAAAAACCATTAGTGAGTATTTCATTGGTTATTTGTGTGGGAGCAAGAGGTTTCATGTTTTTGTTCTTCGCACACCACTAAAGTGATTGAGTCAGATCGAGCTATTTATTTTGAGGATGATACTGGTATAAGCCAAAGGTCAAGAGAAATTGAGTCAAAGAACACCCAATTTTTATTCCTGTGTTTATTGTTTATGCTCCAATCTCTAGCCCTATTGTTGACTAGCATCCAATAGCCACTACCGATGATGAACCAATTGAGAATGTAGATCCAATAGCCCCAAATGTCGACATAGTAGCCTTAGATGTAGTCACGAATATACCCTTGAGGAGGTCAGAGAGTGCGCGTAGGCCCGCAATTTCATATCACTACATTGTCTACTTGCAAGAGTATGAGTATGATGTGGGTGATGTATCATATCCGACTACCTACAAAGAAGCCATTGTTAGTCCTCAATCCAACTTCTAGATTGATTCAATGAAAGATGAGATGACTTCCATGTCATAGAATAAAGTGTGGAGTTTAGTAGATTTGCCAGATGGCTTCAGACCTATTGGGTACAAGTGGGTGTTCAAGACCAAGCGCAATGCCAAGGGACATGTAGAGAGATATAAAGCAAGATTAGTGGCTAAGGGTTACAGTCAACGAGAAGGTATTGATTTTTAGGAAACATTCTCTCTAGCGTCCACTAAAGATTCTCTATGCATTATTATGGCTATAGTGGCTCATTTTGATTTGGAGTTGCATAAGATGGATGTGAGGACATCTTTCTTGAATGGAGACTTAATTGAGGATGTTTATATGTCTCAACCTATTGGCTTTGAGGAAGTTGGTAAGGAACACATGGTTTGCAAGCTCAATCCATTTGGTTTAAATCGGGGATTCACAGGCGTGGTATCTCGAGTTTGATGAAGTTGTCCTTGCGATGGTTTTTAAGGAACATCATTGATTATATATATGAAGGTCAGTAGAAGCAAATACATATTCTTGGTTTTATATGTTGATGATATTTTGCTCACATCCAATGATACTGACATGTTGGTTGAGGCAAAACAGTTATTGTTTAGCCATTTTGTTATGAAGGATCTTGGGGAAGCATCTTATGTCTTAGGCATACGAATCTTGCGGTGAACTAATGGCGTCGAGGCGTGCTCAACAGACGTATATTGAACACATTCTAAAAAGGTTTAATATGCAATCATGTATTTTTGGTAAGGAACCAATTGTAAAGAGTGATAGATTTTCCAAAGGCCAATGTTCTCAGAATGATATTGAGAGAAATAAGATGAAAGTAGTCCCTTATTCTTCAGTTGTGGGTAGCCTGATGTATGCTCAATTATGCATACGCCCTAATATTGTTTTTGTTGTCGACGTGTTGGGTAGGTATTTGAGTGATCCCAGTCAAAGCCATTGAAAAGCGGCTAAGAAAGTTTTGACTTATCTTCAAGGTACCAAGGATCTCTTGTTGACATATCGGCATATCGACACTCTTGAGGTGGTTGGTTTTAGTGATTCTGATTATGCAGGCTGCGTGGATAATAAAAAGTCCACTTATGGTTTTATCTTTATGATGGTTGAAGGATCTATTTTGAGGAAAAGTGTCAAACAGACACTTACAACTTCTTCTACTATGGAGGCAGAGTATGTGGCATATTATGAGGCTACTTGTCGTGCAATATGGTTGCGGAACTTCATTTCAGCTTTGGAGGTTGTTCACTCCATTTCTAGACTGCTGAAATTGTTCTGTGATAATTCCACGGTTGTTTCTTTCTCTAGGAACACCAAGAGCACTTCTCACTTCAAGCACATTGATGTGAAATACTTTTTTGTCAAAGAGAAAGTTGCGGAGTCTCTCATTTCAGTTGAGCACATGCCTACAACTAGCATGTTGGTAGGCCCCCTAACCAAAGACTTACCTATTTGTATGTTTCAAGAACACGTCACCCGCATGGGATTGTTAGGAGCCTAGAATCTTTGTTTTAGTGAGAGTTTTTCCTTTTCATGTATTTTGTAAGGAAAGCTAATTTTTTTTCGTTATTACATGCACATTTTGACGTTCGTCGTTATCTTATGATTTTGTGTCATTTTGCCCAGATGAATGATAGAATGATGGTTTTTTTTTTCTTTCTATTGAATCAATACTTTTGTCATTGAAATGCTTCTAGATTAGTAGTGCCTGATTATGTACAATTTATGCATCCTCTCGATGTATTAATTGTATATGATTAGTTATGGCTATGTAAGTCTCTTGTTGAAGCGTTTGAGTTATGATTTTGATTGGTAGTGTCTGATTATGCATGATTTATGCATCCCCTCGGTGCGTTAATTGTATATGATTGGTTATGGTTATGTAAATATATTGAGAAAACATTTGAGTTATAATTATGCCGTTCAAGTGAGAGAATGTTAGATTAATTTATTAATTATGGACTAAGTATAATCATTTTACAATTTTAATTGTATAATTGTGCATGTTAATTATGGGTCATTTATGAGATGATTTAATATTAACTAGCTATGGGTCTATGGTTCTATCTTCTCCCTTGCTTTGATAAGTCCATTGGACCAAAACCAAATTGTTCCCTTTTGTTGTATATATATAAGTAAATAGAGCCCTACAATTTCACAAGGGTTTGGTGGAACATGCTTTGGGGAGAAGGAAAGAACTATCTTCAACCCTAGCTTTTCTTTGATCTCATCCCTTGCAGTTTTGGGATACAAATGGAGGCCAATAATCCAGTATCCATGCCAGGTATGTTTTTCTACATACTACAAATTGATATGCTTCTTTCTTGAATAAATTTATTATTTTGTAATGTATTTGTTGAGTCTTTGGATTTTTGAACAAGTTTTTGAGCTCAATAAATACTCTTGGTTATACAAAATAATTTAGCATGCACTACTATAACTAGTGAATGTACTAGTATATTCACTAGTTATGGTATTACATTTGCTAGTTATGGTATTACATTCGCTAATTATGGCAGTACATTCATTAATTTACAATTATTATTTTTTTGGTAACCTGACCTAAATCTAATTCTTCATGAACCATGTACAATAATTTTCATATTGATAACTTGAAACCTACTTCCACTTTAGGTGGTTTATTTTGGAATAGTAGGTTTATCTATACCCATACAAAATTGTTTGTACATAAGTTATTAAGAAAGAAAAATAGGAGGGATCAATACATGCTTTCCAAAAATAATTATAGTAGGGTTTAAAAGTCAAAGATGCCCCAAAAAAAATCCTCAAACTATCTATATGTTATGGTAGTAGATAAAACAATTACGATAATAGTTGCTGTATATAATGATAGCAGATAAATTATTACCATAACATACTTTGCATTTCTTATCGTAATATCTTTGTACCTCTTTAAAAATACTATTATATTTGCTACCATAACAAAGGGCAATTTAAGGATTTTGTTTTGGGCATATTTGATTTTTAAATCAAACAACAATTATATTTGGAGAGTATGTACTAATCCCCTTATTTTATTTTCTTAATCACTAGTGTACAAATATTTTTATATGGATGTAAGGGAATTCTTTTCTATTTTTCTTTCCTATTTGAAAATTATGTTAACAGGTACTTAGGCGGAATTCTACTTAATTCCTAATTCTGTATCACGTCAACGCAGATTTTTTGGGGGGGCATTATGGATTCTGTCAATACTGTTTATTTTTTATTTTAAGAAAATTACTTTAACTGAAAGGAAATATTTGTACTTTAGAAATAAAGTGGGTATTATTAACTGCAATGGTGCTTTGCTGTGTTAGAGCTCAAAGTGCCCTTTTGGGGTCCATTTTTTTTTAGCCAATTAGGATGAGGCCTAGAAAATCCACCCCGACCTGTCATTGGCTCTACATGGTATAAAGCAACATTTTAATTCTAATAATTTTCAATTCGAAAATAACTACTGTCTATTAATTTCTTATTTAAATTTTTATTTTGGCTTTATGTTAATCAATTTATTAAATAAATAAGTTTTTTAATATAAAACTATATTCATCAGGTAACAGCATCTTGAAATAAATAAACATTAACATTTTGAGTAATATAATATGTATTAATTCAAAAAATATATATAATATGTTTGGTTTGTTTTCTTTGATATCCATAATATTTTATATTATTGATTTTCAAACTTTAGTTTTCGTGTTAAAAATTTGTAAAATATTAAACCTAAAATAAATGCTTTATTTTGTGTTTTAAGTGAGAAAATTCTAGGAATTGAAAGAGTTCAGGAAGTGAAAGATTCGAAGTGAGTTTAGAAATTGGCTTATGAAGAGATTTGAAGATTTTAGGAGTAAAATTCTAAAGTTAGAAATTTTAGAAATTGGAAAGAATTTTGAAAAATTATGAGGAATTTGATAAATTGAGATTTTAATTATTTAGATAAGGAAAAAGCACGAGGAATATGTAATTCTTGGAAATTAAAAAAGAACTCTTAGAAGTGATTGGTGGAATTGAATTGGTTGTTTCTTTCGCTATCTATTGATGCAAGCTTTTGTTACGCAATTTAGATTTTTGAGTGTGTTTTGTGGTTTTGGATCGAAGTTTTAAAGCATGAATCTGGGTAGCGGGTCGGGATCCATGTCGACTACGAGCTCTAGTGGTGCATGGAAGGCCAAAGATGTGGTCTTAGAAAGAGAGAAAGAGAGAGAGAGAGAATAAGAAATGGGAGAAATAGGAGTATCAAGATATCACTATGTAGAGAAGAGGGTGCCTTTTATAGGCTTCCAATTGACCTTCCATTATTCATTCTTCAATATGATTAATGAAGGTTCATGCATCTTAATTCATTAGTTAATTAAAGGAATTTCCAATGTGGTCATCCATGATAGGCGTTCTTGGCATGGCACCCAGGCTTGTTGGTCA
This sequence comes from Tetrastigma voinierianum, assembly GCA_016808115.1. Taxonomy (NCBI): domain Eukaryota; kingdom Viridiplantae; phylum Streptophyta; class Magnoliopsida; order Vitales; family Vitaceae; genus Tetrastigma; species Tetrastigma voinierianum. Next base: position 159,940 of record JAEQBH010000727.1, read on the forward strand.
GACATCGATTACTTAGAAACTTAATAGGCTTTTTTGTGTGATGTGCAGGTAAAATATGTGAAAAAAGTATATAATTAATGCCCTATTCGCTCCAAGTAGCATTATCGTTGTCAAGTAATATAGTGTAATGGCGTGAAAGATCGATCCACGAAGACGAGGGATGCTAAGTATCCAAACAGGCCTACCTCTCTAATATCCAAGCAGTCCAGTATGATGAGTGAAAACAAAAATCTAATTTAAACTATCAATTTAATTTGGCAAATTGATCACGCAAGTTAAGAAGTTACAGAGATAATGAAGTTCTGGGAGTTTGAAGCAATTAGACAATCCACTATATTTGGACCAGAGATCTACATTCTATTGTTTAGGTGAAAAGTTCTCCAAGGTGATTCTTGACAAATTTAGTTACAAGTCTCTCTCGATGTCAAATAACCTACCAAGCTAATGTGGGATTCAGCTACCGACTCAACCCCGAGCCCTAGAGTTAGCTGGGGTCCTAAAACCTCACACGCCTCCTAATTATAGATGATTTCTATATACTAGGCTAGTGGGTTTGATTCCTATGTCCTAATTCTCTACTCCTTTCAAATCTTACAAATTCCACTCACATGAGATTGATTAGAAATCAATATGTAATATAATCGAAGTATGAATCAATAGAGAGTTTCAATCACATGAAGCAATGAAAAATATATTCTAGTAATTATATATAAGCTTTATGTCTAAAATACAACCCAAAACCCTTGTTTATGAATTTACAACATAATGAAAATCTGGAACATCTTAAAACTTAGATAAAACATGAAAATCAAAGAGTAAATGGTTTCAATGCTGAATATCGATGAATCTTTGGTCTTTCTCTTCCGGATCAAATTTTCCAAAGTAGATCTTGATCTTCATCGGAGTCTCTCATTTCTCATCTCCCGAACCCCTCCAGTGCCAACCTCAATCTTGTCCTGAAAGCCTCTCTTTATAGACCTCGGAACATGGGCCATTGGCGGGCCAAAAGTGGGATGACTTCAGTTCCAATCAACAACGGTTTGTCGTGACGAACCCGTAGCGTATGCTTTTCATCATTTCATCGTTAAGATCGTGACGGGCCATAACTTATTATATGTGATCTTCTTCGCCGTCGAGACGAGAAGGGATGGTTCATCGCAGCCTTTGTAATAGCTTTCATCAACTTCTTTTTGCCCGATTTACGCCATTGCTTCATCGATTTGCTCGATTTTCACTCAAAATTTGCAAAACACAATTAAATGAGGGCATAGAGCATTCTTTAGTAATATTAGTGTGAATCTAGCATCAAAGTTGTATAAGGCATGTGAAAAGTGCCCTAAAAATGCTTACAAGATTCACACTTATCAATCCACCACACAGTAAAAACTCTTAATTTGCCTCCCTTCAAATGACCACCATAAAGAATAATAACCATCAAGAACGATACTGATAAAAATGCGGAGGAAAGAGTAAAATATTCTTATAATTGCTTTAGAATTGTTCGAGGATTGCCTCATTAAAAACTTTGCTAGTAAAACACAATGGGACAAAACTTGGACAAAGGGAGGAAAAAGTGCAATATACTAAAATCATGTCATTAGCATACTCCTCTTCATGTCGATATCCTTTAATTGATGCATTCCAATCTTGTATATCAACTTCTTGAACATGGAGTTTGATAATGATTTTGTGAATAAATCCATCAGTTATCACTTTTAGAAGTTTCATGTATGTCTCTCTTTTAGGGAGTGAAATGTGTTTAATTATATTTCCTTTGATATAACCTCTTTTGATTGCACAATGCATGCAAAATTATCTTTAAATACCGTTGTCGGGTTACCTTTAATAGAAATGAGTTCACATGATTCTCGAATATGTTTTGAAAGTGAAATGTGACTTAGCAACTAATCCAAGAATTGGGTGGGGTGGGGGGGGATTAATTGGTTCTCTCAAATGTATATTGCTTTTTAGCTCAATCCTAGGCCTTAGTGATGCATTAAAGAATAGGAAGCATTATGCCTCATGGTTCCTACTAAATACGGTATCGGCAAATTAAATTGATTCTTAGGTCTAACCTCTTCTAGCGGCTTCTACCGGATCAGAATCATGAATAAGCACAAACATGAGTCCAATGAGCAATTAACAACCAATTGACAAAGAAAAATCCCAACAAATTAATATCAGTTCATATCCAAATTACGATTAAAATCCTAGGCTGCGGAATTAGAACGTGAGCTAATACAAAACAAGATAAACTGAAAACATAAAGAAGAGATGAGAAGAAACTCTAATAAGTTGATGATCTTCAATCTTTGCTCTTCTTCTTTATCTAATCTTCAAATCTTCAAAGGTCTCCCAAAGGATGTGTCTCCAGTAGGTTAAATCTCTAAAATATGATCTAAATCCTATGTAAAATATAAAAAAATTGAAACCCTAGATAAGTGTGTTCTCCCTCAAAGTCCGAACCCTAAAAACCTAGAAATGAGAGCTTAAGTAGCTCTCTTGGAAAATGGGCCATGAACATGGCATAAAAATAGTAAGTTTTTTTGGGCAGCTCAAACTAATGATGTTGCGACATGGCTATAGGGAGAAAGCTCAGTTCTTCGGAAGGGTTCTGATGTCGCAACGTCACTGCAAACAGAAAAACAAGAAATTCTTTACTTTGATGAGACAAGAAATGTCATTTTAAGGTTGTCCTTTCACAATCACTTCATTTTCAAGTCTACTTATTTCCAATTCTTATTTATTTGTCCACATATTTTTATTTATTTTGGATATATATATATATATATATATATATATATATATATATATATATATATATATATATTTCAAGAATCTACTATTTCCAATTCTTAATTGTTTTGTCAACGCATATTTTTACTTATTTTTGGATATATATATATATATATATATATATATACAAAAGCTTAAGCATGGTTAATTTCCTATCTTCGACCAACCCCTAGCCTCGTGGCCTGTTGAAGAATATGTTAACATGTATTAGGCATAATTCTACTTAATTCCTAGTTACGCATCACAATCAATCTTGATATTTGTTGGGCAGTATGTATTTTGTCGATACTGAATTTTTCTTTTTGGAAATACTTTAACATATACTGAAAGGAAATACTTGTATTTAAAGAAATAAAGTGGCTATTGTAGTCTCTGAATTAGAGGTCCTTTGGATACGTAGGAGCATGTACTGCCCGGCACGTACACCTTCGTCAAGAAAATAGCGATTGGTGAGCCTCATTCTCTACATTATCTAAGTTGAGTAGGGAATGAGTGAAATAAGATGTATTTTTAATGAAGAATCTCATTTTTCCTTGTGATTCCTCCTTCCTTTATGGGAGGAAGACTGTGTAATAAAATTATTACATCAGTCAGCATATCTTCACCCATCCTCCAGCCTAGCTTTGACTCCCTGAATCTTACCAAGTGAAATTTTTTTATAGCTAATAAGAAGAAGAAAACTCAAATTTCTTAAAGTTAACATGTCATCTTCCTAATATATTTTTATTTCTTCAAACATAGAATTACATACAGTAGTCATGACCAGAAACCACATACAGTACTCTTCATCAGTGCTACATTCTCCGCCTTCGAATTGTGTGAGATCTTCTTCCACCACTTGCTGTTCGATTGTTTTGGTGATTGAGAATCCTAGAAAGAATTCTATCAACATGTTTGTAGTAGCTTCTCCTCCATCTCCAGCTCAGCACTAGAGGCCATATCACGATTCCCAACCCTGTCTGGAAATCAATTTCCAGAACTATGTATTCACTTAAATCTCCTTCACGGGCAGGTGCCAGCCATCGGAGATGGATGGTGTAGCATCTTGGGCTTCGCAACTTGCATTCAGAGGAAGCCGCGTCCTTTGTTACCAGGTGAATTTTTCTGAAAATGTTTGCAATTGATTACCAGTGGGGATTCTTCCCACCAATTGATTGAATGAGAGATTCAGGACTGAAAGGAAATTAAGGCTGGCGAGCTGTGCAGGGATCTCCCGCTCGCTTGTTCTGCAATGTGAAGGTCCTAATGACTCAAGGTGTCGGAGCTGTCTATTGATGATGGGATCCGGCCTGTAGAGCCGTTACCAGATAAGTTGAGAAAATAAAGCAATTTCAAGTCTCCTATATCTTTTGGTATCTCCCCTTGGAAATTATTGCATGAGAAATCAATGGAAGTGAAGATAGTCAGGACCTTCACAAACTCCATTTCTTTACCTTTGCTGGTAACAGTTACTGCATCCTGATAGTACAATTGACCGAATTGTAGGATCTTAAATCTCAGGTAATTGGACTTTGATTGGACGTCATCTTCACCAGCCATCATTGCTCTCCAGTTTGAGAAACATTTTTCTGGCAACACACCATTAAAATTGTTCAGAGCTGGGGTCGACAATTTGAAGCATTGGCCGGGTGGAATTGCTATCTGGGCATCCAATGTGTCCCATGGAATTTGTTGCCTCTCAGAACAGCACCACGCAAACTGCTTATGTTCTCCAACCAGAAAATGTATCATTCAGCCATTGTTCCTAAGTTCGCCTCTAATGTAAGCAGTTGGAATTTTTTCCGCGTCTAAAAGATTCTCATTGAGATCTAGTGTCTGTAAAGGACACATGTGCCCTAATTCCCCAGGTATATTGCCTATAAGCTTGTTCCTCCTCAGATTCAACACTGCAAGAGCCTCATTCTGAATCAAACATGAAGGGATTGTGCTGCTAAAAGCATTATCAGAGAGGTCAAGAACTTGCAGGTAACTGGCATTGCATATTGATTTGGGAATGATTCCAGTAATGTTATTGTTCGAGAGGGAGAAAAAAATAGTGTAGGAAATGTAAAGACCAATATCATGTGGGATGGAAGGGGTGAGCCTGTTGTTGGGTAATCCACATGGCCGGAATATAGTGGGGGAGTGGGAATTGGCCCACGGAGGTGGTTGAACCGAATGTCAAGGGTAGACAGAAAAGGAGGAAGATTGGACAAAGGTTGCTGAAAATCCTCCAGCAAATTATGGGAGAGATTCAAATGGACAAGAGATCCATTACCAATCTTCCAAATCCAACTAGGTATGCTCCCACTAATTTGGTTATCAGAAAGATCTAAATCTGTCAATCTTGAGTTGGTGCTAAGATCAGGAAATGTTCTGAGCTTGCAAGAAGCCAATTTTAATGCGGTAAGATTCAACGGCAGAGGCAAAGCGGGAGTAGCAAGACCTGCATTGATGGACAAGTTGTTGTACGAAAGGCTAAGAGTGGTAAGATTTCCAAGTTTCTGAAAGCTGCTCAGTTCAACAGTGCCATTGAATTTGTTGGAAGAAAGGTCTAGGATGTTAAGCGACTGGAGATGAAAGACAGATTCAGGTATTGGCCCTTCCAGATCGTTGCTACTCAATGAAAGGAATCTCAATACAGAAAAAGGCACAACCGGAAATTCACTCAAGGGACAAGAAAACTGGTTGTTTCTTAGTTGTATGATCTGCAATGATGGAAGGGAAAACAGTTGCCTGGGGAGACTTCCATTTAGTGAATTGGTACGCAAGTAAAGAACCACTAGATTTACAAGGCCATCCCAGTGAAAGGAAGATATCGGACCTGTTAACATGTTGTTTGACAAGTCAAGAATCTGGAGGTTCATTACCTGAAATATCTTGGAAATGCTCATTTAACCCACAAAGAACTGAGCCGCGAGGTGAGTCAAATTCGAAATTAGCTAGGAAGTCTGGAGGCAGGGAGCAGAAAGTGACATGGTCAGGCGGGATGCTTGAAGGAAGACGGCTTCAGCAGAGAAAGAATCAAAGTGGTCCAAGAAGGTAACAGCACCAAAGCTCAGCACACATATGGATTAGGCGAAGATGATAATGCCTGGCACCATTCCTTCCCTTGTGAATATGTTTGCACCATCGAATGGGAGTTCTCTAAGCTCAGTCGGGTTGAACCATCGTGCGTAAAGTAATAGATTTTAGATACCTTCATTGATAGAAGTTCTAAATATATCTGAGTGATTGAGAGTCTAATTTAGTAAACATGTTAATGGTAAGGCTAAATTAAACTCTTGTACAATTATAAAGTTGAGGTCAGCGGTAAGGCTAAAATTAAACTCTTTATTACAATTACATTCAAATGTAGAGATTAATGGCCAGAACATGTTTGAGGCTAGACATGTGCTTCCCTTATACGCCCCCGCAAGATTGAGCTTCCATCGGCAAGACCAATCTTGTTACATACTAATTAAGGTGCGTCTTGACAATGGCTTTGTTAACGGATCATTTATTTGGTCTTGAGTATGCATGTTTAACTTGGAGCTTCCTTTATCTGCAATAAGTCACGCACAAAGTGAAGGTCGATTTGAATATATGTTTCATGCGCGAATGATTGACTAGGTTCGCCGAGATGTGTGGCTCAGGGTTATCACCATGTTGGGAAGTCACGTGACTGGAAATGTAGTTCCTTGAAGAGTGGACACCATTGTCTCGGGGCACATGGCTGGGCCAGTGAAATCAAATATCTATTAGTGGATTAGTGCAGCGGCTCGTTGTTTCTTTGAGCCAAAAATGGGATTAGAACCCAAAGCGATATAGAGCGAGAGGTTGGCGATCTGGGTCATCACATTTCGACCCAATCGACGTGAGATTGTGTTCTCGATATGGGAAGGCCGGCTTTGGATGCGAATACCATAGAAAAATGGTTTTCTTTAGGAAGTAGCGAAGAAGCCTTTTGTTGTCCCGATTGATTTGTAGTTGGCTTGTGCATAGCGAAAGTTTGTTATTTTGCAAATGAGATGTCGGGGCGATGTCAAGGAAGTGAGAAGGCTGGCCAATTATTCTACGAAACTCAGAGCTGTCCACAGCAGCAGTGCCATCAATCAATTGAAGGGATTAAGTTGTAGAGAGAGGGTTTGAGACATCTTTAGCACCATATACTTGTGTTGGCTAAGGTCATGAAGGAACATATTTATGTTTGTGAGAGAAATAACCCGGCCAGTAGGGTGCTTCAATCCTAAGAAGAAATGAAGAGAACCTGTCGCTAGGAAAACATATCACCAGGCTGTAATAATATTAGCCCGCGAAAATTGAATTATTTAGGTAATAAACGAGATCATCAGCCTAAACTAGAAAATAACAAGATTGGAGCCTTATTTGGCCAAATGAAGAGGGAGGGTAGGCCTTGGGCTGTGAAAACACGGTGAGAAGAATGGCATTTTTGAGTGTTGTGTACCAAGCCCGTGGAGCTTGTTTAAGCCCGTAAATCGCCTTTTTAACCTGAAGAGCATGGTAGGTTTGGAGCGAGTCCTTGAACCTGGTTGTGCCATAAAAAGCAGTCTCGGTTAATGCACCATTAGAAAAGACATTGTTGACATCCATTTGCCTTAAATCCCAGCCTTTCATGACAGCAATAGATAATACAATTCTAATAGTTGCTGGTTTGACCACAGGGCTAAAGGTTTCTTTGTAATCAATACCAGGGCGTTGATCATAACCCTTAGCAACTAGACGAGCTTTGAATCTGTCCAAAGATCCATCAGCATGCCTTTTTACTCGGAAGACCCACTTACAGCCCACGGATTTGTACAATTTGAATTAGTAAAGGCAGATTCCCAAGTCCCATGTTTCATTAAACTGGTGAGCTCGGTGGACATGGCCTCATCTTACGTGAGGTTGAGAAATGAGCAGCTCACCTTGGTTGGCTCAATGGTTTGGGGAAGAGGATGTTTGGACCTTTGTATGGATCTGGAGTTTGGGTGGTTCGTGATCTTTGTGGTCATGTTATGAGTCGTTGAGGGAGGGTATCGGTTTGGGAGGGTTTGTGAAATCCGAGTGGAGAAAATGGACGAGATGGGTATGCGGTAGAGGAATAGAAGAGGTGGGATGGAAGATTTAAGGGAGCGTCCTAGTATCTCATCTAAAGGAGGAGTCGGATGAGATGGGGTGATTTATAAGGTAGGAGTCATGGAAGTAAAGAACTAGGGATCGAAAGAGTACATGAGGGAGGCAGCGACAATAGCGGTGAGCAGGGTTGAAATGATGCTGGTGAGCGGCGCCGGTGATGGCGACGCTGCGAGCGGGTGGGCACCGAGAAAGAGAGGAGAAGAAATGGGGAGGTTTGGAGGGTTACGGGTTAACACGAGGCAGGTGTTGGCGGATTGATATTGGGTTTCATTCGCGTGCGTGTCGGGAGAAGAAATTTTTTTTTTTTTTGTTTGAGGTTCAAGACACGTGTATGCATTTTGAGTTGGTGAATAAGCAGAGAAAAAGGCCGGCTTTGGTTGAGTGCATTTTATTTGAGTTATAGAGAGCGGTGTGAAGGATAACAAATGCATCAAATTTTTAATTTCAAATAATTTGGTATTTGACCAAAAAGGACTTCAAAACGTGATTTTTCTGAAGAGATTATTGGGCTGTACGTTTATGAGGTAGGAAGTTGTTTGAAGGCATGAGCCCGATAAGAGAGAAATCAAAGATGGCCATCATGAAGTATGGGCACGTTTCAGCGAAGATAATGTGATAGCTGACGTTCAAAAGACACCTTTGTTGTGGTGTGTGGGAGGCGTGTAGTTAGGAGATATGATTTTAAGCAATAAACTCACACGCCGGTAACCGGATTATAGTGTTTTGATTGATTTTTGAAAGTGGGTTTCAACAAACCGTTTGAAATGTGGAAATTTTTTAGAAACACCGGATTTAGTGACCATTGGATAAAACCATATATATTTTGTATAATGATCCAACAAAAATAGGTAATATCTTGATCCATCCAATTCCAGCAGTATAACTAAGCGGGGCCCACCAGTGTAAATAGTTCAGAGTGGCTCATGACTTTGGAACCTCTGACACGAGGGGTTGTTGATGAGCTTTATTGATAGAACATGAATGACATAGTGAAGACAAAGTTTTAGTCGATGAAATAGGAAGAGAAAAAATTTTAACAAGATGATGGACAATTTTAATAGAAGGATGCCTAAGACGCTTGTGCCATCCTTCAATAGAAGTCCGTTCATGCACATTAGCAACCTTTTTTGATGCTACTATTGATTCCGGGAAGGTGTAGATGCCATTGTTACATGCTCCTTTTAGTAGAATCGCCCCCGAGATCTTGTCCTTCACAAGAAAATAAAAAGGATGAAAATTCAACAAAGACATTATTTTGTTTGGTGAGATGATGAAAGGAAATTATGGTAAAGGTTTAAAACACAAAGAGTATCACACACAAAGTTCGCAGGAGAGGTAAAGCCAAAGAACCAATATGTGAGACTCCGCCAAACTCGAGCCATCACCGAGAATTACGCGCTTCCAGTATCATACTGAATGAATAGATAAATTGGAAAGATCACCGATATTATGAGAAGCAAAATCGAATCAAGTAATCAATTTTTATCTTCCATTAGATGGTAGCACACTTATTGAAAACATTCCGAATGTGACTGGAGGACAAAAGATTCTTGGCAATGTGCCCAACCGATCACGTGAGTCGGCATTTGGGCCGGTAACGCCGATTTGAATAATCGGGGCTTCCTGTATAGATGTTGGTCGAGCCACGACCATCAATGCGGCTCCACAGTTTCTACTAAGTCGGAACCTAGAGGCCCACGCGTAACTGTTTCTGAAGGACCACAATTGACTCCCCCCGGTGCACGCTTCGCCTTCGTGAAGTCAAGTGTGCACCGCCTGTTTTGTCATGTTTCCAGTTTATGCATCATGTCCAACCGTAAGGTCAGGCAACTCAAAGGCCACGACGATTCTCTGCCTCGAATAGGCTCGACCTCGAAAATCTGGACCTAAGCCATTCAACACATAAAGAGTTAGGTCATCATCCGAAATTGGATAATCAATAATGGCTATTTCATCAGCCAAGGCCTTCATAGCATGGAGGTATTCCAGATTTGACCTCAGTCCATGTCGATTAAGGTGAGTTCCTCCTTAATCGCATAGCCTGTCGGATCGGCTAGCATATAAATTTTTTAGCTTTGTCCAAGCGTCATGAGAGGTCTGTTCTGTAGCAATAAGTGGGGTACTGGAGGGAGATGTAGATGCTAAAATAAGACTCGTGATGTTTCTTTATCCCTACGAACCCAAAGGGGTCTTGCATGCTCATCGGCGGTACCAGCGGAAGAGGGACACCGAAGGGTGCCTTGGACATAGTCGAGTAAATCGTAACCAATGAGGAGTGCTTCGAATTGAGCACGCCATTGAGGAAAGGTGGTGGGAGTTAACTTTTTAATGATTTGGGCAGTGATGTTGAGTGCAATGAGGATTTATTTGCTACAGAAGGAGGTTGGGTGTGGAGATTACAGATTTGGGTTCTCAAGTTTCAGCAGAGGAAGTCCAGGGAAGTAAAGGATAGTCAATTGTAACCAACCTTGTCAACCCTGAAATCTCGATTGGAATCTGCCCATAAAACTCAGCTTTAGACAGATTCAGGTAAATCAAATTGCCAAGCTTACCGAATCCAGGTGGAATCTGAGAAGAGAATGCGTTGTTAGCCAAATTCAATCTCTGGAGATGTTGTAGATTGAAAAGGCTACTGGAACCATTGAACCCTCCAGAAATAAATTCGCTACTGAGATCGAGAGAGACAACATGACCAGTAGCGCGTCCCAGATTACACCTCCCAAGAACAACAATGGGTGCTGGTTCCAGGAAACCAGTCATTAGATGCAGAATGGCAAATTTGAGGGTGCTCTTCAGTTGCAGCAACAACATCATCTCATCTTCCAGGCATGCTCTCCCATCACCCAGACAGTCCCCGGATACCAAAGCAACATGGTATCCAGTTCCACAGCAATATGATTTTTGTTGACGTTTGAACAGATGATAAAAAAAAAAATGGTCCCACTTATATTTATATATACATAAACAACTCAACATTCAACATAATTTTTCCTGTCTCTATTCGACAAACCAATTGATATCATTATTTACCTTATCTGCTATATCTTTTTTTTTTTTTTTTATCATGTTTGGTTCTTAGAAAATTTGAGGAAAGTGCAAGGAAAGAAAAATTGAGAAAAATAAAATAAATACCAAAGTCTACAAGATTATTTTTAGATTTTAAACTTTGGAAACTTATTGTTCATTTTAACAAAGATTAAATAATTTAAAAATGCATAGATTTCTAACTAATTTCCAATTAAATTTTATTTTCTTAAAGATTCTCATAAACAATCAAATGCAAGAAAAAATAATTTTACTTGATATTATTTTAATTTCTTTGTTGGTACTTCGGTGAACCAAACACAACATTTCTGTTCTTGCCTTCCATATTCCCTCATCTATACCATTTCAAGTCACATGATTATTTGCCTTTCTTACATTTTTACTTTATGAATTGTTATATGAAAGATATCTTCATGCATGTTAAATGAACCATTGAATTTCATGCATGGTGATCAACTGAGCTATTAACGTCCTGAAAAAGGAAAATTAATTATTAGTCTGCTGCGCTCTCTAAATTTTGACAAATTATAAAACAAATAGGAAAAAAATTTGAAAACAAACAAATTCAAAAATATGTAAAAAAATAGGTAAATTTTTTGAAAATTTTATGTAAAAATAGGAAAAAATTATGAACAATAATAAAAAAATCCAAAAATATGTAAAAATAGTAAATTTTTGAAAACTTATGTAAAATTAGGAAAAATTGAAAAATAATGAAACAAATAGAAAACAAATTCCAAAATATTATGTAAAAAATAGGTAATTTTTTTAAAAAAATGTAAAAAAAAAAAGGAAAAAAAGGAAATATAATTAAAAAATAGAAAAAAATTTATATTGATGATGGAAATAATGATATTGATGATTATTTTCTTGATTTAGAATTTGATGCAGATCAATAAGTGTTTATTTTGTTTTAAAACTTAGAATTTTTGTAATGATGAGAATCACTAGTGATGTTTGATATCAATTTGTAAATTATTTTACATAATTCATGAAAAATTGGATTTAGATGATTCGGGTTATCATGAAAAAATAATTAGATCAATGAATGCATTATCATAATTAGTGAATGCATATTAAAAATTGGATTTATAAGGGTTTGGGTTACTGGAAAAATAATAATTGTGGATCAGTAAATACATTATTAGATTAATTTATTAATTATGAATTAAGTATAATTATATTACAATTTTAATTATATAATTGTGCATGTTAATTATGAGTCATTTATGAGATGATTTAATATTAATTAGTTATAGGCCCATAGTTATATCTTATCTTTTGCTTTGGTAAGTCAATTGAACCAAAATTCAAGTGTTCCCTTGTGTTCTCTCTCTCAATATATATATATATATATATATATATATATATATATATATATAAGTAAATAGAGCTTTAAAATTTCATAAGAGTTTGGTAGAACACGCTTTGAGGAGAAGGAAATAACTTTTTTTAACCATAACTTTTCTTTGATCTCATCCCTTGCAAATTTGGGAGACAAATAGCGGTTAGTAATTCAAGATCCATGCAAGATATGTTTTTCTACACACTACGAATTGATATGCTTCTTTGTTCAATGAAGTTATTATTTTATAATGTATTTATTATGTCTTTTATTTATTGATCAATTATTTTTAGGCTCAATAAATATATTTAATTATATAAAATAATTTAATAATTGGTATCAGAGCCTTATTTAATTGACATTGAAGCTATCAAATTTGTTTTTTTATATTCTGGATTTTGTTCGTTTCTATTACTGATTTCGAAACCTTTGAGAATCTGTTAAAATTTGATTTTCTAGAAGATCAGGCTTAAAAAATATGGTTTATTTGACCTACATCAATGGAAATCACGATGTAAGAAAAAAAAGAAAAGATGTCTTTCCTTTCTTTTTCATGATTCAAGAGAAAAACAAACAAAAAAAATGTCTTTTTTTTTTCTTTTTCATGATTCACGAGAACAAACGAAAAAACAAAGTCTTTTTCATATTCCCGATAACCAAAGAGATGCCAGTTTTTCAACATGGAATTTTTTAATTCATTACTATGTGACCATTTTTTGTCTGATCAATTCTTCAATTATTAAATAACAAGAACAGTGGAATGAATATTTTATTCAAAAATGGTGGTTGCAGAAGCACAAGGTCCACCCATTCCTTCACATTCAGTTCCTTTTTTTTTTTTAATTTAAAAAAATAAATAAATAAAAGGTTGATGGTATTATTCATATTTTTCTCCAATTCTAATTGTCATTAATTTCATAAGCCTTTACCCAAATTTGTAAAATTTTCACTAATTTTCACTTCTGCTTTAACAACTCAGATCGTTGTTATTTGTGATTATTTATAGCATCATATTATGAAAAAGATTGAATGCTTATTTTGCACTTGGGTAAAATTAATAAATATAAAATACATTATGAATTTGCCTTTCGTGAGTTTGAGCATGTCTGGTATTCTTATAATTGCTGTTGCAACTGTTATTTCTCCTATCTTGCACATCAATTTCGCTATGATCCATATGGATAATGAAGTTATTCTATCGATGACTTGATTATTTGGTAGGATGCTTAGTTTGGTGAAGAGATTTCACTAAGTGTCATGAACTACACAATTTTATTATCCTATCGGTGGGAAATTGACGCATTTTATTGTGACGATTGGTGAATTGCTCCTACCTATGTATGAGTCTTTTAATATTCAATAAACTCTAGGATTTGATGACTACTTTTGTGGGTCATTTGGTAAACCGAAGAATAGAGCAATTTGCATGTCTTTGTTTTACATGTATTTTTAACATTTCTCTCTTGTTTATTCTTTAGCTTTAAGCTTTCCTTAGTTATCTGCCATCATAAAACTTAATGGTACTAATTACAAGCAATGGATTAAATCTCTCATAATAAATTTGACAATTATGAAACCGAGCTTGGCCTTGAAAGTTGAAGCTCCTCCAAAACCCATTGTTGAGGGTTCTGCAAATGAGAAAAAGTTCTATAAGGATTGAGAGTATTCCAACCAGTGCTACCATTCAAGCTTGCAATTCTATGCAAGCAGTGATAAGCAGAAGAAGTTCAACCTGGGCCATAAATACATGTGTACTGAGACTAAGATAAGAGTCCAAGTTGAGTTTCTGGATGTTGTTAGATTGTAGCTTAGTAAAGGAAATTTTTTTGAATTGTAGGATGTGGCGTACATACCTTAAATCAGGAGAAATTTGATATCAGTACCTATTTTGGATAGACTTGGATATAGTTTCCTTTTCGGAACTGGAAAAGTTAAATTGTACCGAGATTCACTATTGATTGGCACTTTTACATTTCTTAGGAGTCTTGGCAGACTGAAGTTGTCTCCGCTTGGGCTTTATGTTTCGCTACCCTTATCACTAATACCGCTGTGGTCAATGCTCGGGGATTGAATGAAAGTCTTCTACTTTGCAAACAATCTAGACAGAGAATGGAGAGATTAATTAAGGATGAGATTCTTCTAGATCTTGATTTCTTAGATTTTGATACCTGTGTAGATTGCATCAAAGGTAAACTAACCACTAAGGTTAGGAATGCCAAGATTGATAGATGCACTTAGTTGTCAGTTCATATAGCTTCAGGGCCATTCACTCAAGCCATACTATGGGTGGCTACAAATATTTCGTCACGTTCATTGATGATTACTCCCGTTGTGGTTTTGTCGAGCTCATTTGTGAGAAATCTGGCCCTTTGGAGGCTTTCAAAGCTTTTAAAGCAAAAGTTGAGCTCCAACAAGGGAAGAAGATCAAAGTAGTTCAGCCCGACAGGCGGTGAGCTATGGTAGTTATGATGAACTAGACGGGACCATTCATAAGTACTCAGAATGTGGCATCGATGCTCGCACATTATCGCGCTCGGGTATTCCTCAATGTAATGGGATTGCAGAGAGGAGGAATCACACACTTCTTGATATGGTGCGATGTATGCTTGTTAATTCCTCACTACCTGAATTCTTGTGGAGGTGAAGCTTTGAAAACCGAAACTTATACTTTGAAACAAGTGACTTGTAAGTTTGTTCCTAAGACCTCATTTGAGCTATGGTCACAGAAGAAACCTAGTCTTCGTGACTTTCATGCTTGGGGTTGGAAGGTGGAATTAAGATTGTACAACTTGCAATCCAAGAAAAATGATCCAAAAACCATTAGTGCGTATTTCATTGGTTATTTGTGTGGGATCAAGAGGTTCCATGTTTTATTGTTCGTCGCACACCACTAGAGTGGCTTGAGCCGACGTGTTGGCGATTTTGAGGATGATGCTAGTACAAGCCAAGGGTCAATAGAAATTATGTTAAAGAACACCCAATTTTTATTCCTGTGTCTATTGCTTCCGCTCTGATCTCTAGCCCTCAAGAAAGACTGAAGATCTAGTGCAGCCACTACCGATGATGAACCACCGAGGATGTGAGATCCAAAGAGTCTCGTATGTAGACATAGTAGCCTTAGATATAGTCATGGATATACCCTTGAGGAGGTTAGAGAGTGAGCGTAGGCCCGCAATTTCATATCACTACATTGTCTACTTGCAGGAGCATGAGTATGATGTGGGTGATGTATCAGATCCAACTACCTACAAAGAAGCCAATGTTAGTCATCAATCAAACTTCTAGATCAATGCAATGAAAGATGAGATGACTTCCATGTCATAGAATAAAGTGTGGAGCTTGGTAGATTTGCCAGATGGCTGCATACCTATTGGGTGCAAGGGGGTGTTCAAGACCAAGCGCGATGGCAAGGGACATGTAGAGAGATATAAAGCAAGATTAATGGCCAAGGGTTACAGTCAATGAGAAGGTATTGATTTTAAGGAAACCTTCTCTCTAGTGTCCACTAAAGATTCTCTATGTATTATTATGACTATAGTGGCTCATTTTGATTTGAAGTTGCATCAGATGGATGTGAAGACATCTTTCTTGAATGGAGACTTAATCGAGGATGTTTACATGTCTTAACCTATTGGCTTTGAGAAAGTTGTTAAGGGACACATGGTTTGCAAACTCTAGAAATCCATTTATGGTTTAAATCAGGATTCTAGGCAGTGGTATCTCAAGTTTGAGGAATTTGTCACTGCCAATGGTTTTAAGGAGTACATCATCGATTAATGCATATATATGAAGGTCAGTAGGAGCAAATACATATTCTTGGTTTTATATGTTGATCAAATTTTGCTCACATCTAGTGATACTGACATGTTGGTTGAGGCAAAACAGTTATTGTTTAGTCATTTTGATATGAAGGATCTTAGGGAAGCATCTTATGTCTTGGGCATATAGATACTTCGCGATAAACCTAATGAAATTCTAAGATTGTCTCAACAGATGTATATTGAACACATTTTGAAAAGGTTCAATATGTAATCATGTTCTTCCGGTAAGGCACCAATTGTAAAAAGTGATAGATTTTCCAAAGGCCAATGTTCTCAGAATGATATTAAGAGAAATAAGATGAAAGCACTCTTTATTCTTCGCCAGGCAACCTGATGTATACTCAAGTATGCATACACCCTGTTCGCTGTTTTTGCTGTTTGCAAGTTAGGTAGGTATTTGAGGATCACAAAGCCTGAAAGCGGTTAAGAAAGTTTTGAGGTATCTTCAAGGTACCAAGGATCTCATGTTGACATATCAAAGATACCCGATGACTTCGAGGTGGTTGGTTTTAGTGGATTCCGATTATGTGCCGCAGTGGATAATAAAAAGTCAACTTTCGTTATATCTTTATGATATCAAGGAGTCGTTCAGGGAAGAGTGTCACCGCACACTACAACTTCTTCTACTATGGAGGGAGAATATGTGGCATATTATGAGGCTACTTGTCATGCAATATAGTTGTAGAACTTCATTTCAACTTTGGAGGTTGTTCACTCCATTTCTAGATCGCTGAAATTGTTCTGTGATAATTCCGCAGTTGTATCTTTCTTTAGGAACACTAGGAGCACTTTTCACTCCAAGAACATTGATGTGAAGTTCTTATTTGTTAAAGAGAAAGTTGTGGAGTCTCTCATTTCAGTTGAGCACATGCCTACGGCCACATCAGCTATAAATCCACCACCAAAGACTTACTCATTGCAGGCTGTTTTAAGAAGGCCACCCACACAGGATTGTTGGGAGCCTAGAATCTTTGTTTTAGTGGGAGTTTTGTCTTTTCATGTATTTTATAAGGAAGGCTCATTTTTTCGTTATTACATGCACATTTTGACGTTCGTCATTATGTTATGATTTTGTGTCATTTTGACCAGATGAATGACATAATTATGTTTTTTTATTTCTATTGAATCATTTCTCTTGTCATTAAATTGCTTCTAGATTAGTAGTGCCTGATTATGTACGATATATGCATCCTCTCAGTGTATTAATTGTATATTATTGGTTATGGCTATGTAAGTCTCTTATTGAAGCATTTGAGTTATGATTTTGATTAGTAGCACCTGATTAGTACAATTTATGCATCCTCTCTATTCGTTAATTATATATAATTGGTTATGGTTATGTAAATCTATTGAGAAAGCATTTGAGTTATAAGTATGCCGTTCAAGTGAGAGAATGTTAGATTAATTTATTAATTATGGACTAAGCATAATCATTTTACAATTTTAATTGTATATTTGTGCATGTTAATTATGGGCCATTTATGGGTTGATTTAATGTTAACTAGCTATTGGCCTATGGTTCTATCTTCTCCCTTGCTTTGCAAGCCCATTGAACAAAAACCCACCGTTCCTCAGGTTTATATATATAAGCAACAACTAGAATTTCACAAGGGCTCATGAACACGCTGTGAGAAGGAAAGAACTATCTTCAACCCTAACTTTTCTTTGATCTCATCCCTCGCAGATTTAGGATACAAATGGTGGCCAATAATCCAGTATCCATGCTAAGTATGTTTTTCTACACACTATGAATTGATATGTTTATTTGTTCAATAAAGTTATTATTTTGTAATGTATTGCTTGAGTCTTTGGATTATTGATCAATTATTTTTGAGCTCAATAAATACCCTTGATTATACAAAATAATTTAGCATGCACTACCATAACTAGTGAATGTACTATTATATTCACTAGTTATGGTATTACATTTTGTGACGCCCTAAACTGCGTGAGCTCTTTTTTGGCTATCAGATAAGTCTGTCGCGACAGTCCCCACACACCCGTCAGGCGCCGATCGCATTTGCCGTGGCACGGTCACGCCGATGGGTGTCGACTATGCGTGGATAGCCTTCAAGGCTACCGACTGGTCAGGCGGCTAAGTTTCTTGTCATGACACATAGCGACCAGCTCTATCCTGACATGTCGCGACTAGCTTTGTCGCGACACAATTTTTCTCTGCCAAGACACCAACCACCCGCCTGTGCCAAAACCGTCTCACGTAGACTACTGCTCATGACACAAGGCCGAACAAACTCGCCGCGACAAAGAAAGCCTCTATCACACCAAACCACCCAAAGATGCTCGTGGAACCATGCTCACATGAAGAACCCTGTCACTTACATAGAGCTAGGAATCCATACCACTAGCGCACTGCAAAGCGCAGATCTCGCTGGTGGCGCTGGCGGCGCTGCTGCGCTTGCCTAGACCGGTCGTGCGCCCGGCTCCGAGGACCATGTCACAACATGCAGAACTCACATGACACAGCCAAAAGCCTGCAACAGAGCTCTCCGGTGACTCCAAACCCTGCCGCGCAATAGCCACCCCGGGTCATTTCGCACTCCAAATTCCATGTTTCTTTTCTTTCCAAAACACCCTAAATTCGATATAAAATAGCCTTTTTATTACCAAGGCAACATGAAGCTTGGGAAACTTGCCAAAATGTATTAATCATTCAAAATGAGTTTAATTACAACTATTTTCTTCTTACATATATAGAAATTGGGGTTTCTACCAAAAATTTACAAAATACAAAACAAAGCCAATATGGCCTTTTCTTCAAAACTAATGTCTTGGGTGTGTTTCATCCCTGCATCTCCGCACCTAAATTTTTTCCCACGACTTCGGGTGAGCAGAATGGCCAAGATTTAATTCTACATGGGCTACTCCCCACCTAAGTGCACATGCAATGGAAACACACATCATACCACATTCCATATGAAAAATGCAATCCTACATGGAATATTTCATGTCATAAATGAGATGAGACTCCTCATGTTCGTGAATCCGAAGTCCCCGATCGAATTTCTCTCACACTGCGACGCCTGTGAAAAACTACCAATGTGTTTCACCCTATGACTTAACCTATTGGACAACCCTCCAATATTCATTTGAATTTACCAAATCCCGCGTGTTATGCATTTATGGGCCACATATTTTTCGGGTTTACACCGCAGGATCGTTGCCTGCCTTTCCAACATTTTTACGGTCTTTCACCACCGATGATCATGTCTAACCGCGAATGAATTTGGGATTTTCACCCTGGGGGGAATCTATCCCATCTTGATTCGCCCATACGCACGAGATTTATTATTATGTTTTTTTTTTCATGTTACACAATCGTGAGTCTCAATTTTGGACGTCGTCCCAATTCCGAGCTCACCACACATTTACCAAGAATAGTGAATAACCAATACCATGCACACTGTCTCGACTCAACGCGATGTCCCCGTGCATATGAAGTGCAAATGTGCCATTTCATGCCATATCATGTTACATGCATCAAGAGAGCTACATGCAACATTTCCAAGTTATGAAAATTACATTTTCTACATATAATTTTCTTTCACTATAATTCTAATGTCACTTCATCATACAAGCATACATTTATGATTCATGGATAATTATATTTTTCTACAATATAATTCTCATCATCAAACAACCCTTGTTAATACATCAATTGAGTAACAACATGATTTTCACACAGCCAACATGTTATTCATTTTTAGCAATAACACATAAAAACAACACACATAAACCAAGAACAAATCGAACCAGCCACTTGATCCAGTTTAAAACAGCCTCCAAAAATTCGGGCCTCCGGATCGCCCGAAAAACAACCCACTACCCAAATTCTGGGATCACCAAAATACCCCAAAATTCGGGCTATGGAATTCAAGAAACCAATCCCCAAAATTTCGAAATCGAACAGATGGCCACTCACAACCCAAATAAAACCAATGTCATTAAATGGCTCTTAGATAAAAAATAACCCAAGTAGGATTATTAGATGCAAGATTACAAATTTGAGGCGCTTCATTTGCAAAGAATATCTCATCTTTCCACGATACCCTCCCATTGCCCACAAACCCTCTTGATACCAAAGCAACATGGATACCGAAAAGATTGGAGCACAATGGTAATAAATAAAGCCATGAAAATAGCTTAATTCTCATCTAAGCGAAGGGGAGACACTTCCACAAATGAATCAGATTTAATATGATTTTGTTGACGCTTGGAACGTATGATAAAAAAAAAAAGGTTCCACTTATATATACATAAACAACTCAACATTCCACAATAGTTTTCCTGTTCCACTAATGATTTTATTTAGATCATGTTTGGTTTTTAGAAAATTTGAGGAAAATGAAAGGAAAGAAAAATATAGAAGAAAATTAAAAAGTGTTGAAGCAAAGGATAATGCCGCCGCCGCTTCAAGACGCCGCCGCTTCCTCAAGACACATCGACAGCACCGCCGTGATTCACGCTTTATATGACTATGCCGTTCATACTCCATCGATTGTACCTCCTCCTCCGTGACTATCGTGCGTGCCTCACGCTGTCTCAAGTCACACAATGCATGCCTACCTCAAGTCAGGCGTTTCCACACCACCGTCAACCTAATGGTTCTTATGGCACCTCAAAGCATTGTTCGGTAACTAATGGGTTATAAGATAAAAGTGTTTGGTCCTTGTCTTTTCTCAGAGAATATTTTTTCAAAGCTCTCGTATCTGGTTTCTCTCTTCGCTCTCTTTGCTTGATTCTCAACATGGTATCGAGCAGTCCGATATTATCCATGGCTACCGCTCCTTCCCTTCCCGCATCATTTCTCCCGCATCAAAGATCTACCACAACAATGGCGAAAGCCATATGTTCCTACCTTCTCCGTATCATCGGATCGCACAAATTGATTTGCTCCCCGAAGTCAGCGTATACTTCCGAAAGTGAGAGCTCACGATCTTCGAGTCTTTCTTCCTCAATACAAAACTGAAACCGATGAGAACATCATCGACTTACCGATGCGATCAATCTCCTCAAATTCATCCCATTACGCTCTTCCGAGAAGGATCAACGGGCCAGGCTGAGTCAAGCCAGTTTCCTTCTATATCCGAGCGGCATGTTAGGCCATGTTCACAATCAGAATCGCCTTCTCAGAGGTGTGGATTGTTCTTGAGCAAACTTTTTCTGCCAATTCCAAGGCTAGAGCTCAAATACTTCTCCGCACTCATGAAGAAGGGAAACAGTTCTGTTGAGGATTACATTCTCAAAATGAAATCCTAGCAATGTCTCATGGTCGCGGGTCACAGAAATCACGTATGATGAACTCATCCCCACATCCTTGAGGACCTTGATCGAATTTGAAGTCAGAATTGTAACCGACATCACGTGAATCAATCACTTTCAAGAAGTACAAGATATCCTTCCAAACACATGAGATGAGACTCGAGAGTCTCAAACACATAACAACGGTCAGATCTATCCAACTCCTCTGCTCACTTTGCTCAACGACACAATCTTCCGAGGTGGACGTGGTGGTAGAGGTCGCTCTTTGTCAGTGGTAGAGGGTCGTTTTCTTCCTGGGTATGTGAGGATACAATCTCCTTCAATAAACCTTCTCACAAATATGTGGAAGAATGGGACACATAGCCAAATGTTTTTACCGATTGATGTTAGGTACCAAAATCAATTGCAGAATCGAAGGTCTTGGGAGAGTATTCACGATGAATCCTCAACACCGCCTCTCGCCACAAGCATATATTGCTTTCTCCAACGACCCACGCAATGATGCTTCATGGCTTCACATGGGCCACACATCATGTCACCTCCTCCATTGCATCTACATGAACACCACCGAATACTGTGCATTGGTAAGACTTGGTGATGGTACTAACTCCTATCATTATCACATTGGACACATCATTTTACCTACTTCACGCCTTCTTTGCATCTCAAAATACTTTATGGTTCCTTCTATAACCAAAATTTAATCAAAGATATCCAAGTTACCATTGAGAATGATGCTATCAGGAGTTTGATTCTACCCGCTTCTATATCACACAAAACAATCACGAAAATTCTACCCAAGGAGTGCCATGACCCGCTTTATATCAACTACATCTGCCTCTGCCATTATCTACTCCACTTAGTTCAAGTTTCAGCTCCAACAAAGATCACTACAATTTCTCCACAGTGCATTTAAATGCATCTTCTCTACACTCAGTTTTCAATTTAGTTCCTGGTCCAACTTGCAGTATTGTTGATTGTGAAAGTTTTTCAACTTTGGACTGTGGTAATTTATAATAACCGACTATTGACTCATGGCATAGCCGATTAGGTCACCCTAATAAAGTGGTTCTAAATAAGATTCTAGCTCAGACCACATAAAAGTTTCTCCCCAGATCGAAATGAATTTTGCGGATGCTTACAATATGGAAAAATGCACAGGCTTCTTTCCTTCAACACCTCTTCACATAATAAAGATTCATTTCAAATCATCCATTCGATGTATGGGGACCCGCCTCCTCATCTCTCACTAAGGCCATGATTCTGTTATTTCCTCGCCGATGATTATAGCAGATATACATGGATTTTCCCTCTTCGTCTCAAGTCCGAGGCACTTACTGTGTTCACCTACTTCAATAAAATGATTGAACGACAATTTCGCTTGCAAATTCAAGTGGTCTCCAAACAGATCGGGAGGTGAATATCGAAACCGCAACCATTGTTACAACAATTAGAATTACCTCGCCATCCTCATTCTTATACACATCAACAACAAGGTCGCACCGAGAGAAAACATCACAAAGCATTGTAGAGATTGTCTCTACTCTTTCATTCAAGCCCATGGACTTAAAATTCCGTGGGAGGCATTTTCCTACTACTTTTTTATTAAATTATCTCTCCACCGTAGTTCTAAATCATTCGTTCGCTGAGTTGCCGCTTCCGAACGATAACCGATTATAATTTTGAAGGTGTCGGCCGCGCCGCTTCCATATCTTCGGCCTTACAACAAAACATAAGCTAGCTTTTCGATCATCCAAGTGTCTCTTCTGCTGCGCTCTTCTCATAAAGGCTATCGATGCATGCATCCTTCGACGACTTACATTGCCAAAAGTGTAAATATCTGATGAAACAACCTATACGCTCCTTCTTCCCTTCTCATACCTCTCATGAGACTGGGTACTGTAAGATCTCACTCAGACAAAATTCCGGTGTACAAAATTCTGTAGCTCCACCTTTTACCTTACTCCACCGTCCCTTCAATTGTTCCTTCCAACGAAGTTCCTCTAACGATTCCCATCTGGGCATTTCCAACACACATTCCCATGTCCTCAAGTCCACATTCCAATACTCCTTGTCATCCACACAAGAGTCCAACATTCCCCAATTCCAAAGGCCCTTTATCTTCTTTATCACCCTCTCCTCTAATTTAGACATACCCACTCTAGTGGGTCTCTCACCTCATCATCCCATGATAACTCCTGCCTAAGGCCGGCATTTTAAGCCTAAACTTTTGTTTTCTACTGCTCATCAAGAACCATCAAGGTGTCATTACCTCTAGCTACTCTATGGAAACGAGCCATGACCGATGAGTTTCAAGCTCTCCTCCGTAATCGTAAACTTGGAGTCTTCCCTCTAGTGCTCAACGTGGTACAACAGAAACATATTTCTAACCAAACTGTGTCATACACTTTGATGTTATAAGGCTGATTATGTGAATAAAGATTCTAACAAAACACCTGGTGTGAATTCTTTGTTCTTCTGTACCGCTGTTGAAGCACAACTATTCATAATTTGGCACTCTATCAAGCTTCAAGGGTCAGGGACATCCAACAACCGATATTAATAATGATTTTAAATGGAGATTTGCATGAGGAGGTGTTTATGTCACAACCGGATGGTTTTGTAGATCAAGCAAAGCCTAAATATGTTTGTAAGTTGCACAAGGCTTTATATGGCCTGAAGCAGGCTCCTAGAGCATGGTTTGAAACACTTAGAGGAGCTCTCTTGACCTGGGGCTTTCATAATTCTGTTTCAGATACCTCCCTCTTCTACTCACACAAACATGGCCGAATGTTGCTGCTTCCTGCATATCGAGATGACATTCTCATCACGCAGGATACCAACCTCGATGTTCAACAAGTTATCGGGATGTTTCACACTCGTCATTTAAAAACTCTCGTTCAAGATAATTACTTTCGGGTTTTGAGGTCCTTCAAACTCCCCTTGAGTTGCACTTTGAGTCAAGCCAAGTATGTCACGACCGCCAAGACAAAACAAATATGGTCACGTGTACCGTCTACTCCCATGTGCTTAAGAACAATCAGCTCTTATCCGACAATGAGCCCTCTCTCTCAAATTCTTCAAAGGTATAGAAGCACACTAGTGCTCTTCAATACCTCACTTAACACGTCCGTGATCTAGCCAGGTTAACAAGCCAAGTCAATTCCTGCAAACACCTACTGCTGCTCAATGTGAATGCTTGCAAACGTATTCCCGAGGTATGTTAAAGGAACTCATTCCAGCGTCTGTTAAACCAAACTTTCTTATTCACTCTGGGAGGTATTCGTGACCAGATTGGGCAACAAACATAGATGATAGAAAATCTATTAGTGGGATATGTATGTTCCTCGAGGAAATTTAATTACCCGAGCTCCGTAAAACAAAAGGCAGAGTCTGCCCAAAGATCAAGTCAATACAGGCCTCGTTTGCCGCCACCGATCTAACGTGGGTTCAACATCTTCTTACCGAGATTGGCATTTCTATTTCTCAACCACCGGTAAGCATGGAGGATAACTTGGGAGCACAAGCCTCTAGCTTGCAATCCACTTACTATGCTATAGAACAAAACATATTGAGCTTGATGTACATTTCATCCGAAACTTGATTTCTGAACACAAGCTTGAAGTCCGATATGTTCCGACTGAATCCCAAACCGCAGATGTTCTCACAAAGCCTTTGTCACTTGATCGTTTCCGACTGCTGTGCTCCAAGCTCACCATTTGTGCACCCATGCTAAGCTTGCGGGGGCATGTTGAAGCAAGTGATAATCCTGCTGCTGCTACTTCTCAAGACGCTGCTGCTCCTCAAGACACATCAGACACATCTGTTGCATCTGCTGCTTTATATGACTATGCTGTTCACACTCCATCGATTGTACTCCTCCTCCGTGACCATCGCGCCTCACGCTTGTCTCAAGTCACACAATGCATGCCTGACCAAGTCATGCTCTCCACACCTACCAACCTAATGGTTCTTATGGTGCACTTAAAAAGTATTGTCTTGTAACCAATGGGTTATAGTATAAAAGTGTTTGGTCCTTGTCTTTTTCTCAGTTAGAATATTTTTTTCAAAAGTTTCAGATATAGTTTCTAAAGGTTTCTCATGATTCTCAACAAAGAAAGAAAAATTGAGAAAATAAAATAACATCAAAAGTCTACGTATTATTTTTATTTGTACCTTTTAACTCATCAGACAATTTTAACAAAGATTAAATAATTTAAAATGAATAGATTTCTTAACTAATTTCACTAAATTTATTTTCTTTAAAGATTCTCATAGAACAATCAAATACGAGAAAATAATTTTCCTTGATATTATTTTAATTTCTTTGTCGTACTTCTATGAACCAAACACAACATTGCTCAAATTCTTCCATATTCCCTCTCCATATACCATTTCAAGTCACATGATAATTTGTCATTTCTTACATTTTTACTTTATGAATTGTTATATGAAAGATATTTTTATGCATGTTAAATGAACCATTGAATTTCATGCATGGTGATCAACTGAGCTATTAACGTCCTGAAAAAGAAAAATTAATTATTAGTCTGCTGCTCTCTCTAAATTTCATATTCATTTACTTTCCTCCAAGGCTTTGGCATCGTTCATTAATTTATTTCGCAGCCTTCTAGTTTTCCTTTGAAACATTATATTTCAATATTTGAAATGATCCACATTATTTAAGAGACTAGGAACTAGATATGAAACATATATGGAGATAGCTTTGTCACAGGAAGTGTTGTTTTTGTGACTCGAATTTGGTTTTGGGTTTATGCCCGACCCGAAGAACCACGGTGTGATTTTTGTGAAAAAGAAAAAGTTGAAAAAAAAAATTAGGGATCTGTTGTGGTAGCAAAGGGGTTGGGGCAAGCCCTCGCAGTATGAACCTTTCTGCTCAGGTATTTTTGTTATATAAATACATTAGGCTTTATTCCCTATAAGCAGCACTTTGTAATCCCTCTCGGATTCATAGTGAAACCATCTTTTTTTTACTGTGGTTTTTCCCTAAGGGTTTCCACGTAAATATGATATTTTTCTTTATTTTCGTATTTTTTTATTATGTCATTGATCATAATAAGAATATCTTCGTATGAGATGAGCCATTAAATTAAAAAAGAAGTTGTTAGCTCGGGTATGGTCTGTTAGTTTTTCCTTTTATGCGGGCTTTATTATTCAGCAAACTGGATTAAGTTTGGTCTAATCGCGAGACATAGGCTTTTAATGTTATACGGGTCAAGTAGTAAGCCGAGTACGGCCCGCCTGCGGATGAGGGCCTGTGGTCGTAACTCAATATAAATAGAAGGCCTAAGTCCCTCCTAAACCCTGTAAGTGATAATGCATACCTCGTTATTACGTAATTTCGAAATTTTTTTTCAGATCCGTGAGAGGCATTCTCGCTGCCGATTCAAGAAGGGTCAATTGGGAGTAAGATCTGAGGTCGCTTTCTGGTGTTCTTCATCAATTCCTCAAGATCAAGAAGACATTCCAACCATGGATTCCAAACTGTACAGTGATAATTTGGCGCTTTTTCTCCATTTCAAAACTCATGCTTTTGCTCTAAC
The DNA here is from genome assembly GCA_016808115.1 of Tetrastigma voinierianum. Taxonomy (NCBI): domain Eukaryota; kingdom Viridiplantae; phylum Streptophyta; class Magnoliopsida; order Vitales; family Vitaceae; genus Tetrastigma; species Tetrastigma voinierianum. The sequence goes on from JAEQBH010000727.1 coordinate 186,888, forward strand.
ATGGTTATCTGTAATGTTAATCAGATCATCAATGTATCGTGAGCTAACCATAGATTAATTCAAAGATATGGAACGAGAAAAATTTCAGTTTTACGAAAAACGCATTCGTCCAGCTCAGAAGCTTTTCGACAAATCCAAAATTAAAATATTTTTGCAGGTTTAACCACACCATTAGACGATCACATTCGCGGCGGTCTGCCGCCGGTGTGAGGTGGGATCTGACGCCCGACGCGCCAGTTACGCCACGCCGTTGAAGACGACGGCTGCTGAAGGACATGCGCCAGACCGCCTAACGGTCACGATGATAGCCGCGGCGAATCCACCTACCAACCGGATCTGCCCGAATCTCATCGACCCGGTCGCTTAGTGGACGCCGACGCGGGCCAGCCGACGCGGTCGCCGACGTGGGCTTGACGTGGTGATGATCGCGGGTCATGACGCCAGCGATGACGCCATCTCTGACCTGTCTTCGATCCGACCTCGCCGGATTCGACCGACTCGATATCGACCAATCTCGAATCCATTCACCGACCGGCCACGCCGACCGGCCACAACAAACCCAAATAGCTGCGACGCTGCCATCGCTGGCTCACACACAATAACCTTCCGTGGCGCAGGGCAGGTGAGGTATTTCCGGGAAAATTTGGTATCCGCAAACTCGCATTGAAATTCTCACAATGTGGTATATGGGATTTGCATACACTAAGCTTTTTACGCATATGAAAATGCGTGATAACCCTGTGTACGCCTAGAAATTAGGTATTTACTTATTTATATTTATGGTTTAGGAAATACATATAGTAGCTAAATATGTATATCACGAATAAAGTACGTAGAGTCTATATTTGTCGACTATTGATGAATGATCGAACAGTATAATTGTATTGTGATATATATGTAATGTGATATGCAGTTAGATATCCTTGGTATGAGAGATTTTCAAGGATTCAATTGAGTTGTGGACCGCCAAAGTGGCACACTTGATCGGTTCGAGAAATATCGCCTCATATCAGGTGGATGTCTCTCGTTCTATTACATATCATACTCAAAGGAGGTGGTCCCGTGTTAGTTCATACATGGAGTGGATACGATTGCATAAGCCAGGAATGACTGATCTTAGTGGTTCATACCCAAAGGTGGTGATTTCCACGGCGATTGTGAATATGTTCTCATGGTCACATGTGGAGAGTGTACAACGCATGTCATATTTTTCTGCCCAAAGGTGATTATGTGATGATGATGTATGTAATTTCTATGAGTATTCACATGATGCTGATTGTATTGTTTTGTTTTATTTTTCTACCAATTTTTCATGGAGCGGTAATTCCATTTCAATCGAGATCCCACTGGATTGAATTTCAAGAAATGGAGAGGATTTTCAATTTGAATGGAGTCATGATGTTCACACGGGCGCTACAATGGATGTTTCGCGTATATCACAACCTCTAGTAATCGACCTGAGGAAACGACTATGTCGCTCGAGAGATAAATAGGATTTGCTTTCGGTTGACAATGAAGAAATCCATACAAGAACACTTGAAAAGTGGTTTGCCAAGACTCCAGATCGGCTAAGGAAACGATGGCAGCCATGTGAGGCTAGAAATCGAGTTTCATCCAATGCTGAGGTTGGAACACTTTCAAAAGCTCTTCAACATGAAGTATGATGGTACAGCTGGGGTTAGAGATTATGTCCTGAGGATGGTGGACCTAAAGGCAAAACTCCAAGCTCTTAATGTTACCATTCCCTTTGACGCTGTATCAGGCATCATTCGAACACCCTTCCACCCGATTGGGATTATAAAGACAACTACAATTCCCAAGATGAGACTTCGTCAAATGACTTGATAGCAAGGGTGGTAGCAGAGGAAGAGAAACTTAAGAAGGATAAAGAGCATATGGCCTTATATGCTGCAAGTCCCCATAAGAGGAAGAATAAGAAGTTCAAAAGTCGAACTCATAAAGGTGTCATGAACTACTCTGCATTAATCAATAAATATAGGGTCCAAAGAAGACATTCTTGAAAAAGGACGGTGATCGTCTGCAAGAAGAAAGGTCACATTAAGAAGGACGGCAAAATTTAAAGCTTGGATGTCCAAGCTGGGCTGCAGTGTAATGATTCTTAATACTTGTTTGTGAATCCAACCTATCCGGGCACCATCCATTTCGTATTGATAAATGGGAGCAACTAATCATGTTGCATTTACCATACAGGATTCATAAACTGAGGAAGCCAAACAAGGAGAATCAAAGCTCACCGTGGAAATGCTGAAACCCAGAAGGTCAAGTCATCTGTGGGAGATGTAATCTAGTTTTAGATTCTCGGTTTTGGGTTGATGTTGAAAGACACATTTTATGTACTCTTCTTTAGAAGGAATTTAGTTTCGCATCGCGTTCGGATTCATATGATTATTCTTTGAAATTGCATAAATATTATTTCAATATTTTTAATTCAAATGTTGGGTAATCACATATGTCCAACGGATTACGCGTATTGCTTATCTCCGAAGGACATATACGTAGCTTATACTATCAAAAGGCTAAGTTTTAAGAGACCACTACTCAAGGATGAGTCTTATGCATTACAGACAACGACTCGCTATACCCTAAGGATAGAGTAGAAAGGCTAGTAAAGATTCAATATCCCGCCCTCGCTTCTTAAAAATGACTTAGAGATATGCGTGACTGTTAAAATGACTAAGATAAGAAAGAAAACCTGCAAATCCGTAGTTCCGACTGTTGTGGGTCATTCACACCGATATAAGTGGACCTTATGTGGCAACCTTTGTGTAGAAATTTTTATTTCATCATACTATTGATGCATCTTGCCTCGATATGGTTATTTGTACTTGATTAAAGAAAAGTCCGAGTCTCTGACAAGTTCAAGATTTTCTAACAAGCTCCAGAAACAACGGAAGCTCATAAAGGTCAGTAGATCTGACCGAGGTGGAGAGTATTATGGCAAGCATGGCGAATGTGATGTACCTTAAGGCCATTCACAAATGGTTTCAGAGGACTCGATAAGTACAGCCACTATGCCCGGGAGTCCCGAGCAAATGGTATAGCCGAAAGGCAATCGTACCTTATGGAAATGGTAAGGAAAGTATGATGGTTAGGACAACGAACCGCTTTCTATGGGGTGAGTTTTGAAAATGCTTTGTACATTTTGAATCTGTACTAATACGAAAGTCGCTCCATTGACTCCTTTGAGTTATGGATCGGGCGAAAGCCCAAATTAAACCATCTAGTGTTCGGGATGTCCTGTAAGTAAAGTTATAGTAATCCAACATTAAGTAAGCTGGACTTTTAACCACTGATGTTATTTGAAATTCACCAACATTCGAAGGATATTTGCCTCTATAATCCAATGGAGGCACAAGAATTGTGGAATCACAGACAGCTAAGTTTTTGGAGTTTGATGTGGCCGAAGAGAGCAAATGGTCGCGCACTATTGATAAGATAAGATCACATGAAGTAATGGTATCTATATCTCCTCCCATACGCATAATCAGGAAACCCCACACACCATATATCAACCCGGGTGGAGACTTCTGGGATCCCGTTGTTGAGACAACTCCTAATGAAGTACATCAAGGGTCTCAAAGCAGGATGTGGCTATTACTACCCAAAGAAGGGAGATCCACTGGGTGGGAGCAGACGATCACCATATACCACCTGATTACTGGGCCCAGAGTAGGAGAGCAAGACTACGCATTCGCCTGTGATCGATCCAATAACTTATGCGAAGTCGTTGGTCTCCTACCGAACTGTGGTCGATGCAATGAAAGATGAAATTCAATCTACGAGTATAATGGAGTCCGGGAACTACTAATTAATTAAGGTCAGAATCTAATAATAGAATGGTGTATAAGACTAAAAGGGACCCTAAAGAAAAGATTGAGAAGTTTAAAGCCGACCGTAGCCAGTTGCTTCACTGTGAGAGTAAGGAGCAGACTATGAAGCACCTTTCCTGCCTCTTCTAAAGATTCTTTCGTGAGTGATCATGGCATTAGTTGCCTTATTTCGATATGGATAATTACACCGCATGGATACGTTAAACTGCTTTTCTCAATGGAGACCTTAATGAAGAAGTCTATATGATGCAACCCGAAGGTTTTGTGGCAAATGATTCAACTGAAAAAGTCTATTTATGGTCTCAAGCAAGCTTCTAGACAATGGTACTTGAAGTTTCATAGTGTTGTTACTTCATATGGTTTTGTTGAGAACAAAGTAGATCAATGTATGATATCATAAGGCTCGCGTGGGAGGAAATTCATTTTCCTAATACTCTATGTGGATGATATCCGCTTGGTAAAGCAAGTGACCTTGGTTTAATGCATGAGATAGCGATGTTGTCAAATAACTGAGCATAAGTGACCTCACAGGCGTTTTGGCCCGGCATTGAGATTCATAGGAATCGCTCTTGCGTACTATCGGGTTTATCTCGTGAGGGCATATGTCGATCGAATTTTTAGAAAGATCCAACATGCACAATGTAAGCCGTGAATTGCCCCCGGGCTCCCAGAAGGTGATAAGTCGAAGCCCATCACAATGTCCTCATCTCAGATATAGAGAAAGCCTAAAATGAAGAATGTACCTTATGCTAGTGCACTTGGGAGTATTATGTATGCTCAAGTACTTATCAGGCCTCGGGAGACACAGTTTTCGCGAACAAGACTTCTAGGGCGATATCAAACCTGTGACATGATCATTGGGTTGTCGCCAAGAAGGTTGGTGAGGTACTTAAAGAGGACAAAAGACTATATGGATTTACAAACATGTTCAGACCTACATTTAGTCAAGTATTCGTATCTCGACCATTGGCCGTCAGATGAAAAGCGTCAACAACCGGTTATATCTTTGGTTGGCCAGGAGGCGTGATCATGAAAAGTGAGAAACAAATCATCACATCCTCTACCATGCAAGCGGAGTTTGTAGCATGCTTTTCAGCAACTACTCAGGCAATTTGGCTCCGAAACCTCATTAAGGAGTTAACCGTGTTTGATTTTGTGGATAGGCCCATACAAAGAGATTGGGTGACAACTCGCAAAGGTTGTTTATTAAACAACAATGTGAGGTCCTAAGGGTCTAAGCACATGGAGGCCGGGCACTTGACTATAAAGGAAAAAGTTCTAAACCGGTGACATTGAAGCGGAGCACATATCAACATGATATGTCGCGACCATAATCCAGCGCCTTCGCCCTCGTGGTATCTGACGATACGCCACACACGGGCTAGGAGTATCACGGATACCGTGAATTGCTGGAGCTATTAAGTTTTATGTTGCTCTTATAGAAGGTTGAATTCAATTTCATTACATTTTTGTATTAATTGAATTTATCAACTCTTTATCCAATAAGGTATTTAGAATGTAGGTTTATCGAGTCAGCACATATAATTGTTGAAATCTCAAGGCATCAGGTAAACCTTGAATACAGCTATGGGGTTATTTCTGCATTACTCTAACAAAGATGTTTTGTTACACATAAAGCAAAGTTGCCTATTAAGGTAACACATACAGGTTCATTGGAACCATGATGGATATTCTCCGGTGACACTAGGTTTGTGGACACTTAAGTGAGAGAGAATTGACTAACAAAATGGATAACACATGAAGTATCACTCATTATGAGGTATTGTCCATTTAAACACACTACCATATTGAATCCATATCAAGAAAGTTAGCACTGTGACCATGGAAGGGCTTGCGTGAGTACATGCACTACCGCCATGATTCGTTGTTCGAGACTTTATGGGATCTGATTGACTATTAAGATTAACCCTACCAATATGGTAAGTAGCGCATTACGCTTGTTTCACTAATATCGCCCAAGTGGGAGAATGTTAGTTTTTCCTTTTATGTGGGCTTTATTAATTAAAGCAAACTGGATTAAGTTTGGTCTAATTAAGTGAGATTATTGGGCTTCTTAATAAAACATATACGGGTTGGGTGTAAATGTAGTACGGCCTCACTCGTGACGCAGAGGGCCCGTGGTCTAACTCAATATAAATGGTTGGGGCCTAAGTCCCTCCCAAACCCTATGATGGCGACACTCACATACAGAATTTCTCGAGAAATTTTTTTCTCGAGATCCGAGAGGCATTCTCATTGCCGCATTCATTAGCAATAATCGAGACGATCTCGAGGTCATGCTCTTCATGTTCTTCATCAATTCCGCATCAAGAAGATATTCCAAATCCATGGATTCCAAATCAGTACAGTATGTAATTTGCGCTTCTCCATTAAAATCATGCTTTGTGTTCTAACATGGTTATCTAGAATTGTTTAAATCGTATCCAACATGGTCTTCCCTAAATTTCATGAACTCTTTAAAAGCTTTTAATTTTGGGAAGAGGAGTCTTCGTATTATTTACTACCATCATAGGTAATTCACATAAATCTGGCTTGGGCATCATTATAGTCCCTTAATGATGAACCACTTTCAGCATCCCTAAATTAGTATGAGATGGGTAGTGAGCTAATTTCACTTTTTTAGTTATACTATTGGAATAAACTCGATAAATTAAGCTATTCTATTAAAATTTCATAACAATTTTTTATCTATGTTCTCTAGAACTTTCATAAAATATTTTATAAAATCAAGAAAATAATAATAGGTAACAAGAAAACTAAAAAGAAAAAAAAAATGAAAAACACATAAAATTTACCGTAGAAAACCCCGGATAGGAAAACCATGGTAAAGAAAAATCCACTATTCGAAAACCGGCAGCAAACCGGGATTATAATCACGAAACCCTAAAAAATGTAATATATTTATATGCTACCACAACAAACTCTAAAAAATCCATAATTTGCACCATGAAATTTTCGTATAGAGTAAAAAAATTCGAATTACCTAATTTTTAACATTATATATGTTTAATCTCAATGTAAGCCTATGAACTAATTTAGCTTTGACAAACGTAGGATAACGTCCCGAGGGAAAGGGTCAGGGCCTGGAAGATCACCGGGTTTCGACGCTTCAAGTCTTCATAGTCAAGTCCTGTGAAAGAGAAACAGAAATTAAAAGCATAAAACAAAGGAAGGAGGGCCTCACCATGCCTTGTCCTCTTTGACTTATAACCCAAACCGTGTGGGCTGGTAGCTGAAGATACCTCCTTCTGTCGTCAAGTCTTCAAAGTCAAATCCTTGTGAAAGAGAAAGAAATTAAAACAAAGGAAGCAGGGCCCTACCGACATGGAATGGAATTCTTTACTTTGAAAGAGACTAGAAATGTCCTCTTACAAGCTGTTCTTTCACAATCACTTAATTTTAAGTTCTTATTTCTAATTCTTCTGTTACAAGTTATCAATTTAAAAATTATTTTACATAGGTCATGAAAAATTAGATTTAGATGGTTTGAGTTTGTTGGTGTCATTATTAGCACAAGGCTTTATAAAAATAAAATTCTAGAGTGACTCACCCGTTGATGTAGTGAATGTCACAACGAATCATTTCTGTCCAGACTCATGTATGTCTTCTACTGACAAAATAAGGAAAGATGAATCTTACCTTAGCTAGACATCATCTGTGTTGGAAAGACTATCAAATTAGGCAAGAGATTCGGAAGATCTGGTATTGTTTTATACGTATTGAGGAATGAAGGATAAAAAGAAACATTGTGATCATTCCGGATTATGAAAATATCAGTTGAAGGAAATCTCACCTATAGGAGCCCAGTTGGAAAGGAAAAATATTATGTCCCATGTAAAAGGAAGGAACTCAATCAGTAAAGGCAAACATATAATACTGCTTCGGAAGTTTTTGAATTTGGCCAATGTGAAAAGATCCCATCTTCATGTTTAAATAGGAGAAGAAGAAGCCTTTGTAGATTATCGATTAATCAAATAAAAGGAGGTCTTTTGGAGGAAATAGACTGAGAAAGAACAACTACAGTACGCTTCGAAACCTCGATGTGAGCAAGACGCCACTCCACTGACAAGACAGGATCCAGAACCCATATGCGTATGAGAAAATAAGAGGAGCTTATTTCAATGTTTCTCTATGGGATAGTTGGGAGAAGACGACTATGAGAAAGGGGGAGCCTTGGCTCACTTAAGTCCAACTTGTAACCTGATTTATAAATAGTGAAACACCTTACATATGGGCTCAACCCTGCCGACGTAGGCAATTGTCGAACCGCGTAATCAATCCCTATCTTCCTCCGTGTGTGTGTGTGTGGATAACCTTTCATCTATCCTTCTATCTTACTACTTTGCACACTACTCAAATCATCACATTGCACATCATAAAGACTGCTCAATCAGGATAGTGCCCCTTACCTGCTGGATGCAAAACATTTCACGGAGCACAGCCGGCAACACACATCACTAATTACCAATCTTGCACGTAACGGTCACTCTAGCACTGAAAGTGGATCTCAAGATTGTTTTTGACTGTTTGTTTCTAGGTGCCGATGGACTCTTGAGCAGGGCTCATTAAGCCCGCCCTCCTTTGTATTAATGGAAACAACTATGGTTATTGGAAAGTCTACATGCGCATTCGTCAAGTCAGATGGACAACCCTACTCTAAAGCGCCTTGATCGCAGGACCTCCCACCAAGGAAGACGAAGTCGTTTGGAGGTGCCCAAGTTGATCAAGCAATGAAGACAAGTAGTCGTCAAACAATTGGAAGGCTCTCAATTCCATTTTCAATGGTGTTAGTCCCACACAATTGAAAGGCATATTTGCCACTGAGTAAGCCAAAGATACATGAGACATACTTCAAATTGAGTTCGAAGGTACTGTTGTTGTGCGGAAATCAAGAATAGAATTGCTCATATCTAAGTTTGAGAATCTTCGAATGGAAGAAAATGAGACAATCGGGTAGTATCATGCGAGGGTAAATGATATTTATAATGAGTCATTCATTCTATGAGAGAAAATTCTTGAAGAAAAGCTCATACAAAAGGTGCTAAGAAGGGACCTACTATGCCTTGTCTTCATTGAATTATAAACCTAAAACCAGCTGCAAGTGGGGGTGATTTGTGAAGATAATTTCCTTTGATTTTAAGGAGGACCAATGTACATCAATGGTGGACCGTCCATTATTGAATTTAATTATCTTAGGCCTCTTATTCACCCATTTCAAAAGAGATAGGCACAATAATGCCATGAAGGTGGACTTGACTCTTGAACCAAATTGTAAGTTTCATTTTAGATTACGATGCATCGTACCCAAGATCATTTTTGCATAATCGAATTTCAATTACATCATTAAAGACAAACTGAAAGAGATTTTTCACAACTTAAATAACACTTACTTCTTAAAAAGAGATTCACAGAGGTTTAAGGGTTGGTACTTGTGGTATACTTCATAGGAATAGTCCAAGGAACGAACGCCGCCTTTTTCCAGAGAGACATCTATTTATTTCCTTTTTTTGATATGTTAAAAAAATGTCTCTCAAGAAGCACATCACATATTAAAAGGAATCGATTCCTTTTGTTGCACAAATACAAAAGATTTATTTTAACACGACGCTCAACTTTCTCACGCTCCCATTATATTTAATTAAGAGGAGTCGCCACACATCATGTGTGCCCCTGGTACCCCACAAATAACCAACATCTCCTACTCACCCATGATAGGACTGACTATCATCTCAATTCATTATGGGCTCATACTTGTTAAATAAGTCGTAATTATATACTTAGAGTTATACATTTACTATATATATATGTTAGAGTATATAGTTTCTTAATAAAAATGATCTTTTAAGTATAAGCTTAAGATGTTGTATCCTAGATCTATTTGTCACATCTTTTCACATTAGGATCCTAATAGAAAATCAGATCTACGATTATGTTCTTCTACATAGAAAACATAGTTGCCTAATTCATGAATACATTACGATGTGACTATCTATTTGTAAATATGATCTTCCTCTTTCTCGATTCACATAATTCCCAACCGGTCGACCGTTTCATTGACCAATTTCAAAGAGATGTTATTGAATCCAAATAGTTGAGATATGCATCTCAGCCAGTTGGTAACCGGTAAACCCTAACCAATCAATCGATGACCTGGCCAATTCTGGTTTCAACGTACGGACCACAATCGAGTGATCTGATTGAGGCTTTCGCTTTTAGCCTATGACCCTATAAATGCTCGCCAAACACTTCAGCAGCTTATTTAAAATAATTTCAAACCAGTTTCATTGTGCTAATATTTTCAGATTATAAAACATAAGGTTTTATGCTTGAACTCGAAGTTTTCAAAGGATATGCAATTTTTTGATTTAAAAACTGAGTTGTGAGTGATACATGATAAATGATAACATCCGGTATACTAATAAAGCATCACCGGCAAGGATTCCTAAGTTGCAAAGTCTTCATAGTATGGTTGAACTAGAACTCGGGTTTTTTTACTCGAACTTGATTTGATTCAAATCTGATGACCATAACAGCCCTGACCATAATCTCCCACATCCGTCACTCATCTCAAATAAACAATTGTTAACTAATTACCTTGGTTTGTTTTCAATAAAACCTCAATTAGAGGTACCCTTAAGCCAATATATATATTTATTTATTTATTTATAAGCACCCACATTCCCTTTCAGTTTTCAATTTTCCCTCATCCACTTAAAAAATCTCATGGTCTGCTTATCACTAGACTTCTAAATCCTTCAAGATGGCATTACAAACAACCAACGCCTCAACTCGACACCATACCATATTCATTCATCTAATTCACCATCAAAATGTTTCACATAAATTCTTTCTCTTCAGTCCATTATCAACTTCGCACTCCTCAATTTTGAATCTGGGGTCTTTCTATTTACTCTCTTCACACTCGAACCTCCTCCATGTCATTTCCTCGATAATCTGAGCCTTCTGCACTTCACCTGGAATCCTTACTCCAAGAAGTTTTTATATTCTCTCGCGACGGATTAGGATCTGAATGTCCCAAGATTCTGCATCTAACCGAGAAAGATCGATGGGCTTAACTTAGCCAACACTACAATGGGAAAAGATGGTTTGCAGAGAAATTAAACTTTATTGAATCATAGGTATCAACGTAAAACTTAAAACTTGAGAGAGGCCATAAATTAGTAATTCAAGAAATGAGAAGCAAATTTAAAACTTAAAAGGCAATGATTTACATACCTAGGGTGTTGTCAATCTGTAAGATAATGTAGAGTGAAGCAAAGGGTCGAAAATTTTCAGCCTATTCCACTGTTTATCTTTCTCAATTTAGCAATTTGAATCATTATCTGACTTCGATAGATAACTGATGGTTGTTTAAATTATTTTTAAGTTACAAGAAGTTAAGAACCAAACAAAAAAATAAAAAATTTGCAGGTTCAATAATAAGATCGTTTTCCAAAAAACAAATAAATAAGATTGTTTGAAAGTGAATTTCAAAATACTTTTTTGAAAGATAAAAGCAAAGGGGTTGTTTGGTTGCTATTTTCAAACATATTTGTTTTGAAAATTAAAAAGAAAACTCTAAACTGGTTTAGTATAAACCCCCGCTTGCCTCGTGTTTCTATTTTCGATAACACTTTTTATGTTCTCTTGTTTCCAAAACTATTGTCTAGAAGAAGTTTAAAGAACACAAATCAAATAAATTTAAAAAGAGAATCTCGAAAAGTAAAAAGAGAATCTTGGCATGATTTTGATTTGTTCAATTTAAAAGAGAAAAATGAATATTTAGTAAAAATCCAAAAGAGACCTATTTTTATGATTAATATCATTTAATATTAAAAAAAATTAGGTCTAAATCTTTCATAAAATAAGCCTCGAAAACTTAAAGTCCAATAATGATTGATATTGGAAAAAATATATTTATAGATATTCCAATTATTTTAGAAAAAAACAAAATAGGTAAAATTTGATGATAAATTTTAGAATAAACAAATAAGACAAGTTTGAAGGCAAAATTTATAAATATATGTATTATTTGATAAGAATTGAAGATATATTTTTTACAAAGAGATATTTGCTATGATTTGATAATTTATTTAATATTATGATCAAGATAAATATTTAGAGATAGTATGATATAAACTATACTATAACAATTATTTTTAGTAGAGAGGGTGAATGGAATTTAAGAAATATATAAAATGAAAGAAATATTTGAAATCATATGCGAAAGGAATTCGACTTTTATAAAAATTTTGAAACTTATTAATTAAATTATTAATAGTTATGATATTTAAAATATTATTAGGATTAATAATACGACATTATGACATTCTAGATTCTCAAATCTTATAATTTTAGAAAGCAGATTAATAATTATTTGTTTTTGCTGGCTTTGAGTGATGGAGTTTTGAACTAAATTATATATCATTTTGGCTTTATGAAAATTTTGTTTTTATTTATTGGATTATACATGATTAGAAACAAAGAATTTTTGTATGAAAGTACATTTGAGATTTGTTTTGTTTATGAATATAAAATTTGTAGAAATATATGACTATGGAGTCAATTCTTTGAATCGAAATATTTAATTCCTGCTAGCTTCGCCCTCTATCAACGAGAATAATAGTTGACACTATCCGGCCTTTGTCAACGAGAATAATAGTTGACATTTACATTTTTTGGTGACAAATGTAATTTATTTGAACCCCAACATTTAGGGGTTTCGGTTAGAGATTACTAGTACTAGTAATGTTTGGTTTCGTCCACCTTAAAAGAAACAATTTGCAACTAGCCACTCATTTGAAAGTCTCACATGCCTAGGCACCATTTGATATTTGATGACCAGAGAAAAATATATTTGAAATGTAATTGATTTTAGACTGATAAGGAAAGTTTTGCTTAATCGAAATTTGATATGAAATTGCTCAGAAAGCACATTTGATATGAAACTGATTTGAAAATGTTTTGAAAGAAAATTTTGAATGTTCTAGTTTATTTTTGAATCGAAAGTTGTGATGAAAAACATCTCATATTTGTTATATGATTGAAAAAAATTTTATCCATGAAATTGTATTAATATTTCTTATCGAGCTTTCAACTCACTCCCATTCGTTGACATCTTTTTAGGTATATTTAATTCGATAAGGAGAGATCACCATGATAAGGATATCTATCATTAAAATTGATTGGGTACTTTATATTGAATCTTGTTGAACTAATAAGTTCATGTTTATATGGAATGTTTGGTTTTGGAAGTTAATTGAGAAAGTCATTTTGGATGATAACATTCATTTTTTTCATTAGTTCAAAGTTGGATTTGGGATATTCTAAATATTGTTATATTTTGAACAACTTAATTTGGGATTTAAAGATTTAGAAATAATTTTTTGTTGACATGAAATTGAGAATTTGGAGAATTTATGAATTTAGAAAGTTGTGTATTTGCTCTAAATAAGTGTTTGGTAATTGGAAAAAATATATTTCCAAGAAAGAAAGGTTTGTGTTGTTTCGCACTTCGAGCCTCTGGGCTTGAGGTGTGAAATAACAGTTATGCTCTTGGATCGAGTTTTCAGGGCGTGACATAACTTGTTTTTAAAAGTCATTTCTTGGTTTTGTAATAACATTTCAAAATGATTTTATATAATTTAAATAAAATTTAATTCTTAAAAATAAAAATGAATTTGCAAATTATAAATAGATAAGTAAATAAATGTACTTATAATAAAACGGAAAATCATAACTTATATCTTCTTTAAAGATATAATTAATTGTCATTTGTTCCAAAAAAAATACATAAATGTAAAAATCAATGAATTTTGTAATTAAAGTGAATAATAGTAGATTTTTAGTGAAGTTTTTTTTAAATGAATAATGAATAAGGCTTGAAATTTTTAAAGATATAAACGATTAAAAATTTTCATTTAGAATACATTTAGTACTAAATTACTTAATATAATATTTCAGTAATATTTTGCTTGATCTATAAAGTTAAATGTTGTTATATCGATATTTTAAATTCAAAATTATTCTTAAAAATTAGGGAAAATAACAAAAAAAAAAAACTTTGATTTTAATTGCAGATGTAGCCTTGGACTCCCCGAACCCAATTTTAAAACTTAGACACCTAATGATATAGCATCCGATGGCAACTTAAGTCTGTCATTAGCAAAATTAATCCAAACTTCTTCTGCAATGAAAAATCTAACTTCGATTTCCCCTTGGTCCCTTAACTTCCCGTTTCACCTTTTCTTTATCAATGTCAATGCTTCTTCTTCAATATGCAACTGCTTAAAACCCTCAACCAGTAAATATAAAAAATATATTCTCTTTCTCTCCATGTCTTCTTCTTTGGGTAATGAAAAAAAAAACCCTAACTTTGGTTTCCTTGCCCCCAACTTTCCATCAACCTTTTTCTTCGTCATTGCTAATACATCTTCTTCCTATGCAATCGAAGTGAAAATCGCTCAGTCAGTAAATATCAAAAATATATTTCATTCTTTCTCTCTCTCTCTCTCAATGTCTTATCCTTCATCTCCATATTAAATATCAACAATATTTCTCTCTCTCTCCCCCCCTAAATTTCCCTTATTTTTTCTTCTTCTTCTTCTTCATCTTCTCAGTTAATTGGTTGTTTTGTTCGCTATCTATTAATGCAAGCTTTTGTTACACGATTTAGATTTTTGGGTGTGTTTTGTGGTTTTGGATCGAAGTTTTAGAGCATGAACTGGGTAGCTTGCCTAATCCATACTTCGACTACGAGCTCTAGCTGGAGTGCATGGAAGGCCAAAGATGTGGTCCTAGGAAAGAGAGAGAGAGAGAATAAGAAATGGGAGAAATAGAGTATCGATATCACTATGCATTTAAGAGGTGTCTTTTATAAAGCTTCCACTGACCTTCCATTATTCATTCTTAAATATGATTAATGAAGGTTCATGCATCTTAATTCGGCTTAATTAATTAAATGAATTTCAATGTGGTCATCCATGATAGGCGTTTGGGACTTGTTAGTCCTCACATCAAAAGCAAAAATTTGATAGGCTTTTGCATGACGCAGGCAATTAAAAATATGTGAAAAAGTATGTACTCACGCCTATTTGCAGCGATATACAAGTAATATAGTGTACTGAGCGTGCAAAGATCGATCCACAAGGAAACGAGATGCTAAGTATCAAAATTGCGCTACCTCTATAATATCCAAACAAATAATTATGACGGGTCAACAAAATCTAATTTAAAACTACCGAAATTTAATCTAGCAAATGGATCATGCAAGTTATGGTCCAAGAGATAATGAAGTTCTAGTGGTTTTTAAAGCAATTAGACAATCCACTTATCCGACCATTAATCCATTCTATTGTTTCCGTGAGAAAGTTCTCCAAGGCGATTCGTGATCAATTTAATTACAAGTCTCTCGATGTCAAATAACTTCCAACTACTAGGTTTCTTGTTTTTCAAACAATTCCAAGCCTTAAAGGTGCTTTAAGTCCCGGCTAACTCACACGCCATAATTATCGATAATTTTTACACCACTAGCCAATTCAGCCGATTCACCCATTGCCTAATTCTACTCTCTTCTCAAATCTTACGTAGAACCACTCACCACACTGAGATTGGGATTAGAAATCAATATGTAAATAACTGATATGAATCAATAAAGGTTCAATCACATGAAACAATAGAAAAAGATATTCTAGCAATTATATATAAGCTTCATGTCTAAAATACAACCCAAAACCCTAGTTTATGAATTTAGAACATAATGAAAATCCTAAACATCGTAAACCTAGGGCAAAAACCACACACACAAAGAGACTATGACTAGAAACTACACACAAGATTTTCATCGTGTTGCTTACATTCTCCGCCTTCAATTGCGTGAGATCTTCTTCCACCACTTGCTCTTCTGCTTGTTTTGGCATTGAGAATCCTTGAAAGAATTTCTATCAACATGCTCAGTAGCATCTCTCCATCTCCGCTCCGCACTAGAGGCCATATCACGATTCCCAACCCCACAAATCCACCGGAGCTATGTATTCCCACTTTAATCTCCTTTCCGGGAACTCGAGTGCCTCGCCATCTGAGGTGGATGGTGTAAAGATCTTCATTCACAACTTGCATTCGTGAGGGAACCACATAATCCTCTCGTTACCAAGGTAGAATTTTCAAAATGTTTGCAATTGATTACCAAAGGGGGATTCTTCCCACCAATCGATTGAATGAGAGATTCAGAATGAAAGGAAATTATATCGGGTAAGTTGCGGCAGGATCTCCCGTCGCTGTTTCGTGAGAGGTCTAATGACTCAATTCGCTTAGCCGCCCTATTTGAAGATGGATCCGCCTGCGGAAACCGCTACATAAGCTGGTGAACATAAAGCAATTTCAAGTCTCCTATCTTTCGTATCTCCCTGGAAATTATCGTGATGAGAAATCAATGAAGTGAAGATAGTCGTGACCTTCACTAACTTCATTTATTTACCTTTGTCGTAATCAAGTATCGCATCCCGAAGGCATAATTCGACCGAATTGTAGATCTTAAATTTCGTGTGACCGACTTTGATCGACATCATCTTCACCACCTATCATCGCCTCAGCTTGGAGAAACATTTTTCCGCAACACACCATTAAATTACCAGGCTAAGTTGACAATTTGAAGCATTGGCCGTGGACCGCTATCCGGGCATTTAATGTGTCCATGGAATTTGTTGCCTCGCACGCACACGCGAAATCGCTATGTTCTTCAACCGTAAAGGAAATGTATCATTCATCCCATTGTTCCCAAGGTTCAAAACCTCTAATGCTTCGCAGAATCGCTGTGAGATTTTGGAATTTTTCCGTCTAAAGATTCTCATTGAGATCTAGCGTGTGTAAAGAACATATGTGCCCTAATTCCCTGTGCATATTGCCAATAAGTCCGTTCTCCCCGCATTCAACTCGCAAGACGCCATTCCGAATCAAACATGAAGGGATCAGGCCGCTAAAAGCACTGCCAGAGAGGTCAAGAACTTCAGTGAGACTCAAGGCCGCATATTGATTTGGGAATGATCTCCAAGAATGTTATTGTTTGAAAGGGAGAAAATATCAGAGGAAATGTAAAGACCAATATCGTGGATGAAGAGGAACCTTTGTCTGAGTAATCCACATAAATTCGAATATAAGTGGGGAGTGGGAACTGTCACCTGAGTCAAGCTGGAACCGAAGGTCAAGGGTAGACAAGTAAAAGTGTGGAAGATTGTGTTAGCAATTATGTGCTCTCGTCCCACTTAGTATTCTCAAATATATGTATAAATTATAAATTTATAATAAATATAATTTATTATATGAACGGTTTTTTATAATAAATATAATTTATTATATGAACGGTTATTTATAATAAATATACTGTTATAAGGAACGCTATTCTTGATGTAATGGGTTTTAAGGTTTTCTCGAAGTTTTTTCATACATTTTTGGTATCATTAACAAGAGAAAGAAAAGAATTTTTCTATTCTTTGGTTTTTTCTATGTTCTAAGATTCAGCCTATCGTTCGATTCATCAGGCCCACACACATCCATACCACCCCCGAGATAGATCCGGAAGATCGGATCTAGCAAGTGTGATTGTCATCCGTAGATCCGATTTCAGTGTAGATTGCCGGTCGGTACGATCTAAGTCTAGTTTACTGGACTGCAAAATCTACATAGTAATTTTATTTAATATTGAATTTTAGATACTTGCATGTTTAATTATTGTTAGATCCATGTCTACTGTGTTTTGCCCTAGATCCATGGTAGATTTTTGATTGTATTAATTTTTCGGGCTCAGACGTGGAGGCCATAAGATCGAAGTTTCCTTCCTGGTTTTATTTATTATTTACATTTTTTTTAATTAAAACAATTGTAATTTTAAATTTCAAATCAGAATCAGACACCCTTCATTATTTGGAAAGTTTATATATCCGACACCATCTCTAACGCACACCGTGAAACGTTGGGAGGGAGGAGGAGACGCGGCTGACGGATCGGCGGTGCCCGAGAAACGCCGTCACGCGCCTACACGAGCCGGCAGCTTCGCGGTCCTACTGATAGTCTTTGGGCGCGCAGGGGCGCTGCATGAGTCGCTTTGGCAAATTTACTCCCGGCTGGCTGGCTGGTCGTGGGTGCTGGTGGTTCTTCCCCGGGCCTGCTTTTGATCTGTGACTATGACCTACTACCCTTCAAATTAGAACATGTTAGGGTTTTAGGTTTTAATTTATTTAGTTTTGGGGCCTTATGCCTTTGTAAATTCAAAATACCAGCCCAAGAACCTTAGGATATTTTCAGAATAGGCCCAATTTTTAATTTTTTAGAAACCATGGATTAGGTTATTAATTAATGCTTGTGAATGGTTTAATATATGCTTATAACATGTTTTATGTGATAACATACATATAGAATAGGTGGTGCCATATAAATTTGCATCAATGATAATTACATGTGCATAATAATTATTATGATTCTATTATCTAGTTTAATAATTATTATGGAAAAATTATTTTATTTTTTTGGAAATACTTTAGAAAATCTTATTATTTAAAATTATTGAATGGTGAAGGTTTTAATTAATTTAATTAATTTAAACTTAAGGGCTCATCATGTGGGTCTAATAATAAAATGATCATGTGATGCCCCAACCGATAAACATGTGGTTGGATTTTATTGATTAACCTCAACAAGTTCTCTACCTACATTAAGATTTGTCACCAACGTCTAATTTTGATATTAAAGATACTTGAAATTAAAACAATGGTTAAAAACATTCAAACTTAATTTAATTATTACCCTCCCAACGAGGCTATGATATTTTATTAAGTGTCTGTAAAGTTTTAAACAATTAGAGGAAATGATTATATTATCTAGAAAGTTCGTTTACATGGTGGGACACGGCAGTCCGCTCAGGACTCCCATCTTTCCCGGGAACCAACTTAGTAGGATGCATACATTTCATGATCAAATTTAGTTTGTTATAAATATCTTGCCCAACGTGTGGCGTTTATAATGGAAACCAAGAATTGTTTACACAAACAAAATAGTTTTTGGGATTAACTAAATTTTGGTGATTATGTTTATTGTAAGATATTACGTTTAATACTAGCAGGTATTTTTTCAGAAAATGGCATCATTTAACCCACTTGCAATGATTTTTTGAGTCAAAAGCCTATGGATGGAAATAATTATGTTGAATGGAAACCAACCCGTACATTGTTCTCGATTTTGAAAACTGAAGTTTGGTCCTAACCACACCAAAGCCCAATGAGCCCGCGAAGAGCTGCACCCACCAAGCCGAAAAACTATGAGAACTGACAAGGCAAATATATCAGTTCGCTGCTATATTCTTGCCAGTGTTGCTAGTCATTTGAAAGGACAGATATCTCATCTCGAGAGCGGAGTTAAATGATCCGCACTCGAGCAAGATGTTTGCACAATCAACAAGTTCTTAAGGCAAATGGCAGCTAGCTTAAGTAATGAACACTTAGACGACCTGGAAGTGTGAGGGATCATTATCCGAAAATGATGTCACATCTCAACTGCCGGCGGTTTGGGGATGAAGATGGAGCAAAGGTCCCAAATTGATTTCATATTTGAATCCCTACCTGATCGTCTTACTCAGTTTAAAGTTAATTATAATATGAACAAGATGGATCTAACTCCTACAGAGTTGATGCATGAACTTGAAAGTGCCGAAAGGGCTTCTTCGGAAAGTCAGCAAAAATGCACCATATGACTCCAGGGTTCTACTTTCAAGCCCAAAGGGAACCTGGCGGTGGGAAAAAGAATAAGAACAAGCGTATGGTCAGTACCGAAGTACTAAACCATCGCGGCGAAGAAGCCGAAAGGCAAGTGCTTCGCGCGATGTATGGGTCACCTGGAAGGCACTGCCCTCGTGACGCTAAAAAGCAAGGTATGGGCACGCAGAAATGGTTGAAGCTTGTTTATGGAGAATTATACGATAAATGGATCATTGATTCAGAGCCACTCAACCATGTCTCATACTCTTGCGCGGGTTCGTGACAAAACTAGCTTGGTCGACAGAACGGTGTTTTGAGGTTTTGAAAATGGAGAACATGTCTCCAAGTAAAGCATTAGACAAGCAGAATTATTTTTCAATAATGTATAGGACTTTATGTTTAGTAGATCGCTGATATATTTCGATTTTAAAAGGAATTCTAATTTCGTTAGTTGTTTATTTGAACAAGGTTTAACAGCGGAATTTTATTACAATAAGAAGTTCAACTTCAAGCATTTAAAATCAGGATTTGATGTATGGTCTTTATTATTTAAGTCCTATGTCCTATGATGTTTTAATTATCGAAATTGTTACAAGCATGATCACCTAGCTAAGAAAAGGAAAGTTTCAAATGAAACGCACTTTGGCATTTGCGACAGGGGTCATATTAATCCTAATAGATCTCATGGTTTGGTAAAAAGCCGGATCTTAACTTCCCTAGACTTTGAACCTATACCAAGATGTGAATCTTGTTTCCGGAAGGTAAATGACCAAAAGGCCCTTTAAAGCCAAGGATATCGCGCAAACCAAACCGTCGGAATTGGTGCATACCGATGTGTGCTGACCAATGTGTCCAAGCTGCAGGAGGGTATGAGTATTTTGTCACCTTTACGCATGACTACCAAGATATGGATATATTTACCTAATGCGCCCAAAGTCCAAACTTTCACTCAAATTTCGAGTATAAGGGCTGAGGCGTAAAAGCAATTAGACTCCATATCAAAGAGCTTTGGCCCGACCGGTGCGGTGAATACCTATCTCGGAGAGTTTAAGCTCCATTTGACTAAGAGGGGATAGTTTCACAACTATCAAGACTCCGAACACCCCAAAGAAATGGAGTCGGGCAGAAGAAGAAATAGAACTCTTCAGATATGGTGAGGTCAATGCTTAGTTATTCACTTACCTATATCGCTTTGGGGATATGCCATAGAAACCTAATGTACCTTCAATCTCTAGTTCCTTCTAAACCTGCTCCTAAGACACCCCACTGCACTGTGGAAAGCTAAGCCTAGTTTAAGCCATATCCGAATATGGGGTGCTCCCGCACATGTCTTAAGAAAGGATCCAAATAAGTTGGAATCAAGGCATGCAGTTTGCATGTTTGTCAAGCAATTTAAAGGAACTAGAGGTGACTATTTTATAGTCCTTCTGATAAAGGCTATCGTGGAGTACTCACGCAACTCTTTGGAGGAAGACTATATAAGCAATTTCAAACCCAATATAAAATAATTCTGGCGAGCTTGACTCAAACAAGAACAACCGAATCCTCACTCGCTAGTCTTGCTCTACCAATTCCGATTCCTACGCATGTTCAAAGAGGGAAAATAAAAATTCGGTGTGAACAAGCACAGTGGAACCAAGGAACAAGATCCAATACATGTGGAACTGTGAACTTAAGAGCCAAAAAGATAAGGAGGAACTAGCACTTTGGTTGTGCTCGTAACAATGAACCACAAACTGAGCTCACGTAGTGATAGAGGCGCTGGCCTCGCGAGATATGTCTTGCTAAAGTAGTCTTACCAAAGTTATCATTTATTGGATAAAGGAAGATGATCCATCAATTACAAAGAAGCACCGAAGATGTGGATGTACAAAGAGTGGCAAAAGCCATGGACCGTGAATGGAATCTATGTATTCCAATTCGGCCTGTCTCTCAGAGAGGCACTCCAAAGGGTAAAACCAATAGGAAAAGTGACATGAGAAGAAAAAAGAGGATCGTATAAAGGTGGAAACCTTCAAAGGATTGGTGGCAAAGGCTATACCCAAAAGAGGGATAGATTATGAAGAAACCTTTTTCGCCAAAGAGCCATGCTTCTAAATCTATCCCGATTTTTTAGCCGTAGCTGCTAGTCTCGACACGAGATTTGGCGTATGGACGCCAAAACATCCTTTTAAATGGCAATTTAAATGAGGATACCCACATGCAAAGAACCGTAAGGGTTCAAAGCTAAAGGCAAAGAACACATGGTGGCGTGCTGCAGAAGGTCCATTTATGGATTCTAAGCATCCGCATCATGGAACATCGTGCTCATCAGCCATTACTTCTTTCAGAGAAAAGCCCCGATGAACCTTGTGCTTACAAAAAGAATCCAAGCACGTATGCAGTTTTTCTAGTCCTTTACGATGACATATTGTTAACGGAACGATAAATAAAGTGTTGTCAAAAGATTGGTCAGATAAACAGCTTTGATATGAAAGCATCGGGAGAAGCCAACCATATTCTCGAATCAACCACGAAATCGAAGAATAGTCGTTGGCACTATCTCAAGCTCTTATATTGATAAAATTCACAGGTTTAACATGGAAAATTCCAAAAGGGGATCCTTACCCTTTAGACATGGAATTCATCTTTCTGGAAGGAGCAATCACCAAAACTCCCGAGCGTAGTTAACGATGAGTAGATGGCCACCTTATGCCTCACTGGGAGGTAGTCTCATGTATGCCATGCCATACCAGCCGTATATCCGTTATGCTGAGTTGTAAGCCTGCATCATCCATCCCTGCGGAAGAACACCGGATTGCAAGAAAGCATATACTTAAGTATCTAAGGAGAACAAGAGATTATATGCTAGTATATTCCAATGGGAGTTTAGGAAACCATTGGTTCTGCCGCACTGCATCCAAGGATATCGACTCATGGTACCACTGCTATGTGTTTACACTATATGGTGGAGCATACGTTGGAGGAGTATTAAGCAGGCGATGTAGCGAATTCCACCCGCGGCCGAATATGTTCTTTGCCACGAGCGACTAAAGGCTATTAATGGTAAAGAAGTTCATTATGGATCTTCGGGTGATACCCGGTGCGGTCGACCCATTTACCCTTTACTTTGTGACATGATTGGGGGCCCGTAACGCGATCCGAAGAACAGGTATCACGAGAAACAAAAACACATTGAGAGGAAGTGACCACTTGATCGAGACATCATTGGCGAGAACCGGTGGTACCAAAATGGCGTCAGGAGGAAAACCTAGCGGACCCATTCCGCAGAAAACTCCTACACGTTCAAGTTTTTTGAAGACATGGCAAGATTTCTATGGGTGTTAGGAGATTACCGGACTTATTTTAGGACTAGTGGGAGTTTTTTATTTTGAGCTTTTGTATATGAAGACAAATAAAGTGTGTATTTTTAATGTTAATAAAATTTCCAATGAGGTATTAATTTTCACCTTGTGCACACTAATTTTTCGTATTAAGGTCGGATTAATTATGCGGTATATGGTCATATGGATCGTCCATGGAAGACATGATCATAAGTTCTCATAATTAATGAATAAGATCACGATTATTGAATAAAGAGTTGGAATGGCTTTATTTAGGCGCAATATTTTATGAAATAATGTCTTGGTTATTATAAAAATATTGAAATTGGATTATGTTTGCATTGTTAGGATCAAAGAAAGATTGATTAGAGTTAATTTACGTGAAGAATTAAATCTCAAGTGATATTTGATTATTATTTTCTCTCAATCCACGAGTTTATTTTAAATAGGTAATTGAATAATTATCGGTCTTTGAATTGTCAATATGTGGGGAGGCCTATTTTGACGGCCAATACCTAGATGATTTGGGAGCGTGATTGTTTAATTCACAGAGTATTTATGAATAAACAAAAAAAAAAAATGAAATTGTATGAAATATCCTCTTGATATGTTTCGGTACTTGGATGTAATGAAGTCAGCAGCGGTGCATTTGTCCATTAGAAGCTGTTAAATCAAAGATTAAAATAATTAATTGATAGCGAAAATATAATCAATTAATTATATCGATATTTACAATGGAGGAAATTAATATATATATCAATATTAATTTTGGAGTTCAACTCACGGGCCTTTAGTGGAGTGGCACGGATTAGATATTGCTTTTCAATTATAAGGGCAGCAATTAATAATAGCCGTTGGATCCCAGACAGCTCGGGGAAAGTGGCGAACTTTCATGCTCCGATGTCGATATAGAGCACTTAAAGTTGAGTTACATGGTTTTGGGCTTATGCTTTCAGTT
This sequence comes from Tetrastigma voinierianum, assembly GCA_016808115.1. Classification (NCBI taxonomy): domain Eukaryota; kingdom Viridiplantae; phylum Streptophyta; class Magnoliopsida; order Vitales; family Vitaceae; genus Tetrastigma; species Tetrastigma voinierianum. The sequence continues at coordinate 210,784 of JAEQBH010000727.1, forward strand.
TGTACTTTCAAAGGCAAGTGGGGTGTTAGCAATTATGTGCTCTTAGGTCCCACTTGTATTCTCAGAAATATATGTATAAATTATAAATTTCCCTAATAAATATAATTTATTATATGAGCAGGTTTTTATAATAAATATAATTTATTATATGAGCAGTTATTATAATAAATATAATTTATTATATGAAACAGGTTATTCCTTGATGTAATGGAGTTTTAAGGTTTTCCTCTTTTGGGTTTTTCATACATTTTGAGAATCTGAGAACAAAGAGAAAAGAAAGAATTTTCTATTAACTGGTTTTTTCTCTAAGTGTTCTAAGATTCGAGTTCGTCGATTCATTGTACTTACATCCATACCACCCACGAGGATAGATGCGGAAGATCGGACGGTGCGGTGGCGATCATGGATCGGCCCCGGTGTAGGTGCTGGTTGGTGGCTGATCTAGAAGTCTAGTTGACGGATCTGCTGCAAATCTACATAGGCATACATTTAATATTGAATTTTAGATACAGTTGCATGTTTAATCATATTGCTAGATCCATGCTTCCGCTGTGTGTTTTTCCTTCAGATTGGACAAAGGTTGCTGCAAATCCTCCAGTAAATTATGGGAGAGATTCAAATAGGTAAGAGAGCCATTACCAATCTTCCAAATCCAACTAGGTATGCTCCCACTAATTTGGTTATCAGAAAGATCTAAATATGACAATCCTGAGTGGGTGCTAGGATGAGGAAATGTTCTGAGCTTGCAAGAAGCCAATATTAATGCGGTAAGATACAACGGCAGAGGCAAAGCGGGAATAGTAAGACCTGCATTGATGGACAAGTTGTTGTACTAAAGGCTAAGAGTGGTAAGATTTCCAAGTTTCTGAAAGCTGCTCAGTTCAACAGTGCCATTGAATTTGTTGGAAGAAAGGTCTAGGACGTTAAGAGACTGGAGATGTTTACACCATCAAGATAGAGTTCTCTAAGCTCAGTCAGGTTCTGAACCATCATTCTCAGATTTGGGTTCTCAAGTTTCAGCATAGGAAGTCCAAGGAAGTAAACAGGATCAGAGAAATCAATTGTAACCAACCTTGTCAACCCTGAAATCTCGATTGGAATCTGCCCATAAAACTCAGCTTCAGACAGATTCAGGTAAATCAAATTGCCAAGCTTACCGAATCCAGGTGGAATCTGAGAGAATGTGTTGCTGGCCAAATTCAATCTCTGGAGATGTTGTAGATTAGAAAAGGCTACTGGAACCATTAGAACCCTCCAGAAATAAATTCGCTACTGAGATCGAGAGAGACAACATGACCAGTAGCGTCCCAGATTACCTCCCCAAGAACAACAATGGGTGCTTTGGTTCCAGGAAACCAGTTTATTAGATGCAGCATCATTAAATTTGAGGGTGCTCTTCGATTTACGCTAACAACATCATCTCATCTTCCAGGCATACCACTCCCATCACCCAGACAGTCCCGGATACGAAGCAAAATGGATGCCGAAAAGATTAGGCACAATGGTAAAAATAAAGCCATGAAAATAAGCAATTCTCATCGGAAGCGAAAAGAGGAACACTTCCACAGCGAATCAAGTTTATTTTTATGATTTTTGTTGACGTTTGAACAGATGATAAAAAAAAAATGGTTCCACTTATATATACATAATTTTTCCTGTTCCCATCATTCGGACAAACCAATTCGATGATTTCAATATTTACCTCATCTGCTATATCTTTTTTTATTTTTATCATGTTTGGTTCACATAAATTTTGAGGAAAGTGCAAGGAAAGAAAAATTTATAAGAAAATTAAAAAGAAAGAAAAAATTGAGAAAAAATAAAAAAAACATCAAAAGTCTACAGATTATTTTTATTTGCACCTTTAAACATATTGTATTCATTTTAACAAAGATTAAATAATTTAAAATGCATAGATTTCTAACTAATTTCAATTAAATTTTATTTTCTTTAAAGATTCTCATAGAACAATCAAATACGACAAAAATAATTTTCCTTGATATTATTTTTAATTTCTTAACCAGATACTTTCTGAAGTGACAAACACAACATTTATTTCTAGTACCTTCCATATTCCTCCATCCATACCATTTCATGATAATTTGTCATTTTCTTACATTTTTACTCTTTATGAATTGTTATATGAAAGATATTTTCATGCATGTTAAATGAACCATTGAATTTCATGCATGGTGATCAACTGAGCTATTAACGTCCTGAAAAAGGAAAATTAATTATTAGTCTGCTGCGCTCTCTAAATTTCATGAACTCTTTAACGCCTTTGATTTTGGTAAGAGTAGCTAGCCTTCATATTATTTACTACTATCACTGATAATCAGCATAAATGTATTATCTATCTTTTAATACCATCAATTTATTTTCCTCCAAGGCTTCGGCATCGTTCATTAATTTATTTCATAGCCTTCTAGTTTTCCTTTGAAACATTATATTTCAATATTTGAAATGATCCATATTATTTAATAAGAGACTAGGAACTATATATGAAACATATATGAAGAGAACTTTGTCCGCATGAAGAATATCTTCATGCATGTTAGATAATGCATTAAGAGATTGTATTTGAGCGAAGCTTATTTCACAGGTTTATTTGTGTTTTATCTTTTCACGCCAAAATGCTTAATAAAAATTATAGGTATTTGGAAAAGTTTATAAAAAATAACTTATGACCCGTATAAGCCAATTTTATCTTATTTCAATAAGCTTTATGAAGAAGTTTATCAAAATAAGCTTAAAAAAGCTTATACGAAAGCCTAAAAATCAATCATTTTAATGACAAAACTGTCATTTTGACAAATTATAAAAAAAATAGGAAAAATAATATGAACAATAATAAAAAAATAGTAAACAAATTCCAAAAAATTATGTAAAAATAGGTAAAATTTTTGAAAACTTATGTAAAAATAGGAAAAAAAAATATGAGAATAATAAAAAAATAGAAAACAAATTCCAAAAAATTATGTAAAAAAATAGGCAATTTTTTTTAAAAAAACATGTAAAAAAAATGAAATATAATTAAAATAGAAAAAAAAAAATTTATATTGATGATTAAATAATGATAATGATGATTAACAACGAATTTAGAATTTGATGCAAATCCATAAATTTATTTTCTTAATTTAGAATTTGATGCAGATTCATAAATGTTTATTTTGTTTTAAAACTTAGAATTTTTGTGATGATGAGAATCACTAGTGATGTTTGATATTATTTACTTTATTGTATTTTATTATTAGATAAAAAAATATAAACAATATTTAGTGAGATATATAATTTTTATTTATATCAGGTAGGGTGTGCACTACTTAAAAAAGCTCGCGCCTCAAGTCCCAAAGAGGCTTTTGCGCTTTAAATAACTATGAGTTCATGGTACATCACATTCAAATTTATAGAAAGTGTCCTAAAGATTTTAAAGAAGAAAAAAATCTAGAATATTTAGTTTTTATTATCTCTTTGATGCATATGAAACAAAAGTGAAGATGAGAGAATGGTTATTTAGCTAATTTTTATACTAGATATTACATTTGAATGATAAATGTTTTCAGTTTATAATAACTTTATCTCTCTCTCTCTCTCTCTCTCTCTCTCTCTCTCTCTCTCTCTCTCTCTCTATATATATATATATATATATATATATATATATATATATATATATATATATATATATAAAATATTAATATTTAGTTATTTAGTTTTTTTTAATTTTTAAAAATTATGACAAGTGCTTAGTTATTCAAACACTTTAATTTTATAAGTGTTTGTGATAGTCTTTTTAGTAATTGCAGCTGTTATAAGTTCTTACATAGTAATACATTCAAACACCTTAAAATAATGTATAAACGTTTTTTAAAATATGCATTCAAACACAAATAGTTTATTGAATAATGTATTTATGACATAAACTCTAATCTAATAAGCTTTTATATAATAAGTGTTTAATTAAGTTGATTACCCGAACATGGCCTAAATTAAAAAAAAAATGTTGTTATTAGTTTGGTATGGTCTTCCCTAAATTTCATGAACTCTTCATTTTAATTTTGGGAAGAGTTGTCTTCGTATTTTTTACTACCATCAATATAGGTAATTCACATAAATCATTAGGCATATTTATAAGTCCCATAATAATAGACTACTTTCTAAAATTTCCTAAATTAGTATGGGATAGTGTGACTAATTTCACTTTTTAGTTTTACTATTGGAATAAACCCCATAAATTAAGCTATTCTATTAAATGTCTATATAATTTTTTTTATCTATATTCTAGAACTTTCCTTAAAAATATTTTAAAGTAAAATCAAGAAAATAATAATAAGTAACAAGAAAACTAAAGAAAAAAAAATGAAAAACACCCAAAATTTCTGTAGAAAACCCAGGATAGGAAAACCATAGTGAGGAAAATCCACTATTAAGCGAGTACAAAAATTGGATTATAGAATCCACGAAACCCTAAAAAAATGTAACATATTTATATGCTACAACGACAAATCCCAAAAACTCCATAATATTGCACCATGAAAATTTTTAGGATAAGAGTAGAAGCAAAAATTAGAATTACCTAATTTTGAACATTATATATGTCAATCTCAATGTAAGCCTAATCCAATTTAGCTTTGACAAACGTAGTGATAACGTTAGTTGCTAGTGGGATATTGTGAGGAAGAGAAAGGGTGGTGGTCGGGAAGATCACTGGGTTTCGGATTGGCTTCAAGTCTTCACAGTCAAGTCCTTGTGAAAGAGAAAGAAATTAAAACAAAGGAAGGAGAGGCCCTACCGACATGGAATGGAATTCTTTTACTTTGAAAGAGACTAGAAATGTCCTCTTACAAGCTGTCCTTTCACAATCACTTCATTTAGTTCATGACTCGATTCTTCGTGATGCGTCCAAAGGAAAAGTAGATTTCAAGTTATTAATTTGAAAATATTTTACATAGGTAACGAAGAATGGGATTTAGATGGTTCGGGTTATCATGAAAACAAATAATTGTACATGAATGAATATACTATCATAACTAGTCAATGTACAAAATTGGATTAAGATTGATGATGTCTTTTAGCAGGGCGGGAGTGGAGCGTGTGGGGGTCCCTTTAAATTTGGACCGGATTGTTTGAAATTTGGGATCTTGGCATACGGATCGTTTGGATTAAACGGATCATTATGGAGGTCCTACTGTTGATCACGCGAGGCTCCGCCGTGGCACTCTTCTGCAGAATAAAGAGAGAAAAAGAGGGTCGGCCAGGGAGCTGTGCTCGTGGCGGCTCGGATGCAAGTCGGGTTTCTTTACGAAAGCAAAGAGCGCAGGAGGCCGTGAATGTGTTGGCGTACCTTTCGCGATGGGGTGAACTGTGTTTATAGTAGATGTTTACAGGTTGGATGGTGATTAGGATTACCGTATCCATTGGGTGGGATATTTCTTGTTACGTCGATATATGATTACCGGTCTGAGTTTAGAAGGAGAGTTTGTTTGTTGAGATAATCCTCCTTCCTTATTGGAGAAGTCAAGCGGCGATGTCAATACGTATTTTCCCTTCCTTATTGATAAGGTTTGGTTGGATCGGCAGGATAATATATTGTTAGGGGTCATTCTATTTTCTGTATGGGCGGTATATGATCTGATTCGTTGGATATGGACCTTCTTATTCGCTCAGGATCCTCCTTTGGACCTGGCCCTTCGGGCCTTCATTTCGGGTCGGTACTGAGGGGCCTGGGTGTTGTATTGGGCGCATCACTTCTTTGGGCTTGGTTAGTGGGCCTGCGAGCCTATTTTTAGACCACATCGATTTTGCGCCGCAATGCGTTGGTGTGGGGCGGGCGTAATTCTTCTCGTGTCGGTTGCAGTTTCCACGTGTCTGTTCGGGGCTGGGTTAGTTAAGGCCTTGTCGCCGTCGTATGTCTTGTGATAATGATGACTCTTAGGTTTTCGCGCTCATTTCTCCCACTCCTCCCAGTTTCCTTCTGTTTCTTTCGTGGATATCTTTCGTCTTGTCTGCTTCGACTTCCGGGACCCTTTCTTTCTTAGTCTTCTGTCCGCGTCCTTTTGTGTAGCCTTTATCCGTTGCCTCTTGAATTAGTTGTGTACGTATCATTTTGAACTTTCTTTTTGATTGAGTCTGACGAAGCGTTAGGGTTTTTAGTCGATCGGATTTGTTTCTTGTCGCTTACTGCCATGGGTCAAATTCGTTCTTCTTCTTTCGCGGTTGAGTGGTGACCCTCAGGTTATTCTTGGATATTGGGCGGACTAGAATTATGTGAGCCATTCATTTGCCGGTCGAACTTCGAGAGAGATGCTCTGGGCGCCTCTTCCCTAGACAAGGGTAGGGGAGAGTGAGCTGATTAAGATATCCCGAGGGATCCGATTACCTCGAGCCTCGGCCCCGATTGACATGCTAAAGCGTGGGGCCCGGCGAGGTCGGTCCGCTATATGGGGCTACTTCGTTGAGCGTTTCCGACCTCCTTTTGATGTTGGGTGTGGTCCTGATGTTTTGACTTTTACGTAGTTCTGCTCAAAAATGGTGTGCTTCTTGAAGTCGCCTTTTGAGAATGGTCTTCGTTTTCCTTTGCACCTTCATAAAATGGGTTTACAACATTTCAAATCTTGCCCCTCGGCTCACGCTAACGGTTGAGGTAACTTTAGATTAAATATAGTGCCCCACTGGGATGCGAGAACTCGGTGTTCAATTATAAACTATACTATCACTACTCAAGAAGGATACCACGAAGACTTGACTGACACTGGAAAAGTCTGGATCTCCTTTGAGTGATTCAGGTCTCCCCTTCTTCTCATAGGTCATGGAAGGTCGGTTACTTTTTGTTAGTGGTCGAGGTTGAGAATATGAGCCTCTCGGCGAAGATGACACAACACAGGCGTTCACGTGGTGGACCACAAGGAATCTCAGTGAAATATCTGTGTCGTTTTTGGGTGTGACTTGCTCCCAGAGTTTGTAGTCTTCGATTGTCTCCATGTTTCCCAGGTGCTCGGATTGATCTCAGCGCTGAAGATGATGCTGTAGCGTTGAGATTGGCTGAATGCTCCGCTCGCCCTACCCAGACTAATTAAATCGGACATTGCGGCCCCTGAATTGGAAACACCTTTCGCCTGATTGCTTTTGAGGTCTCGCCTCCTCCCTCCAAAGAAAGTCTCTCTAGTTGGTCCTTACGCATCCACTCCAGGGAGGTTTTAGTTCAAGTGGGAAGACAGCTATCCAAGCCCGGAGTGTGACGGAAAAAATCGGGCCGGCGGTAAAGATGGCGAAGCAGGCGGTTCCAAGATTGGGGGTATCTTCGTCTTCTCGGTACATTCTGCTTCGACATTAGAGATGAATTTGCAGGTACTCTTGACGGGTGTTCCTACTCGTTTTATTCATGACCCCTCCATCTAATATTCTGAAGGTGAAAGATCTCTGGTGGACCCAGTGAACCGTGGATTGTGGTTAAGCCCATCCGTGCGGAATCCCGGCGGAGGGGGCGTCGGTCGCCCCTCAGAGGCGAGAGGGTTGAAGAAGAGGCTCAGGAATTGAAAACCGGTGAGGATGGGGATTCTTGCTTCTTACGCAAGGCTCACTTGTGGCGCAGTATCAATTCAGGGATTCCCAGTCACCAGGAGGTCGAAGGGCGTTGCTGTCGGCGAAGACTCTGGCTGTCTGCAATATAACCCAGTGTTGCCTGGTAAAAGTCCCATTGTCTCGTTGTCTATCTCACTTTTTAACCGTAGGATGTGGCTCATATTTGATCTCATTAGCTCTCATTTAGTTTGGCCGGCTAGGCAATGAACATGTGAAAGTGCTGGATTCTCGGTGCGGCTTACTCTTACTTTGACGGCGAGCTACAAAAAATGGGTCTGATATTCCCCGAAGCGAAACTTAAATCTAATTTAAAGCACCTTATGTGACTCGGGCTGGCGGAAAGTAGAGAAGACGAGTTCGGGTAGCTGATGAGCGGATTGAGGGCGAGCCCGGAAGTTCGTCTCATGGGGGTCTGGGTTCATAGGCAACTGCATTGAGACCAAGGATCGGTCACAATCATTGTTCATGAGCTAAGCGATTAGGGAGAGCTTATCTCCTCCGAGATTATTTCACCTTGAGAGTCTCGGGGAGAACTGTGCGGTCGATGTGGCCGTTGTCGCTTATGGCCCCAGATGTGGCTCGCCGTAACAAAGCGAGTCTTCTTAGAGGTAGCTCGTCGGGAGGCCTCCCAGAAGGTTGTCGGCAGGCGGAGGCGGGCGAAGGAGGAGTATCACGGTTGCGCGGGGATCTTCCATCAGCAGTTTCTTTGATGGCTCAGAGGGACCAGAGTTAACGAAGGCGAGGAGGCCAAACCAGTAATTGAAGCTAATTATTCATATGTGACAATTGGTGCTTATCTGATTTAGATTTCAACCGATCTTCCCGGTGACAAAGGAGGCGGAGAATCTTCCTGCACCGTGTCTCAGATCGAGCACTCTATGGGTGACTTCCCTTACTTCTCCGTGCACATTCCCTCCTGGCGGCGATCTAGGTCTGCCATACAATCCACTTGATTTTGACTTTCATACTTTCCTTCCCGTGTACTCACCATTTGTTTTGTTGGGCTTTTGGGCAGAGATACATGTGACCTCCACTTGATAAATATTCATTCTTTTTTATATCTTTCTATGTGTTGTTTGTGTCTCTGTGGTCGTTCAACTCCCAGCAAGTCTGACCGAGTTTGAGTTGGCTGTTTCTTCCGTCAAGCCCCAGACCGTTGAAATTGCGTGGGCTATTACGCCCGGTAGGAGCGGTGCTTATCTGCGCGTGGCGTGTGTGGAATGGTGGAGCCGATCAAGATGGCGTGCAGGCTTCGTCACAGTAGTTTACTGGCTGTAATTCCCACCAGGCTGACTAACTTTTGATGGGACTGGAATCGGAATTCGAGATGGTTGGACCTCCATTGCTTTCGACTTGCCATGAGTTGAGTCGTAGGCTGCATGGCCTATCTTTAGAAGAGGTCGTCAATGTGAATGGCTAGCAAGAGCTCGTCCTCGTGAACTAAGAGGAAGGGCTCGTTTGAGTGAATAGTTGAGTAGAGCTCGCCCGAGTGATCTGAGAGGAAGAGCTCGTCAGAGTGAATAGTTGTGTAGGCTAAATTAAGTGCGAGACGAAGAGCTCGTCAATGTGAATTATTTGTGTAAGAGCTCATCCCAGGAGTGAGGCTGATGGGAAGAGCTCGATCAATGTGGCTCTTTGAGTAGAGCTCGTTTGGGTGATACGGAGGAAGGCTCGTCGGTGGATGGTTGGCCATAGAGCTCGTCGAGTGGTCGAGGAAGAGCTCGTCCCAGTGTGAATGGTGTATAGGAGAGCTCCACATAGGGTGATCCAGGAGGAAGAGCTTCGTCAGTGTGGTGTACAGTGGCCGGGAGGCTACGTGGGTGATCGGGGAAGGCTGGAAATCCCGATGCATGAATAGTTGTATAGAGCTCGTCAGAATTGATCTGAGGAGGAGCTCGTCGATGTGAATTCTTTTGTGTAAGGGGCTCGTCAGGGTGATACGGAGGAAGAGCTGGAGTCAGTAATGGATAGTTGTTATGGGGCTCAGTCAGAGGTGATTTGAGAGGAAGAGCTTGTCACTTTGTTTGAGGAAGGCTAGGCAGGTGGTAAGTTTGTATGGGGCTCGTCCAGAGTGATCAGGAGGGAAAAACTTCGTGTCATTAGTGTTCCTTAAAGTGGCAATCTGCGTAGAAATAAGTCCAAAGCGCTAAGTCAGCTCACGGCGATCTGGCTGTCCCGGATCCAGGTGGCTAGGCTCGTCGATGGTGGGCGTTCGGTAGAGTGGCGTCTCGGTAGAGTGGCGATGTACTTTGGTGGTGCAGACTCCTGAGAGACCAGTGGCTGTGCGGGCTCAGTTGACCATCGATGGTGGGCGTTCTAGCCCAGGAGTGGCGATGCGGCCAGGAGTGGCAATGTAGCCTGTGGTGACTCCACGAGGGGCGACGTGGCTGTCTTGGGATGTGGTGTGAGACTCGTCGATGGTGCAGCGTTCCGGTAGAATTGGCAATGTAGCTGAGCTAGATTAAACTCCTGAGGCAGCGTGGCGCAGGGGTCAGGTGTTCGTCAATGGTGGCGTTCAGTGTCGCGTCTGTAGTAGCGATGCTGAGATGGTGGCTGGCGGCGTGCTGTCACGGATCAGGTGGGCTCGTCGATGGTGGCTTTCGATGGTGTAAATCTGATGGCGGCAGTGTAGCACGGTGGTCGTCCACGAGGGCGTGGCGCATGCGGATCCTGCGGCTCTGGCTAAATCGACCATCCATGCCAAATCCTGGTTACTTGATATCTCCACATAGACTTGCACTCTGCTAATGCGGGCTCGATATGATTCCGCATACACCTCGTGTATCTCTCTCGTACGCATTGCCCGAATTGTCTCCTCAGCGACACATTTAAGAAAGGGTGTGAAGACCCTCGCTTATGAGGGCTTCCTTTATGATTAGTGAACCTGGCTGACCTCGCCCTTATTTTGGCTGCTTCTTTCGGGTGTCGGTGACGAATCATATATAATTCAGATGGGTCCATCCCATTTCGGCGCGAACTGCAGGGGCGACCATCATGCTATAAGGATCGATGGGGTTCGACCAGTATTCGATAGCGTTGACTTCTTGAGGTCTTCTGTGGCGCTGGCTAACCATGGCGTCTGCTCGGGAATTCTCTGTTCTAGGGACATGTTTGATCTGAACCAACACAAATTTGGATTAATAAATCTTCAGACTTTTTGGAAGTATAGAATCATAGTTTCACTTACTGGCCTGCATTAGGTATCTTACATTTATTACGACCACGGTGAGGTCATGCCTCGTTAAACTTCTCGACCGACCAAGGTTAAGACTACTATCGTATCACTCGAAACGATTTGTTGCGGAAAACGCCGGAGACCCAATCTAGTCGTGTGCTCTGTCCCTTGGTCGAGGTTGGAATTAGACACACTCGGCTGTATGTTGGGGCTCCGTCTAGAGGCTTCCAAATTAGGAGTCGTCCTTTTCCATATAGTCGGTTGACAGTTACAGCCGGAGATGAATTCTCACCAGTGGTTGGACTTGTCCTTTCATTGCGGAGTCTTCGGCAGCACACGGTCATCGAACTTCGACACGCTCTATCTTATATGTACCAAGGAAGCCAGTTATCTGTCTGTTTCATCGGATATACATCCGGGACTTCTATGGTATGCTCCTGGAAATAGGGACGGAGTTTCCATTGTGAATACCAGCGCCCGGTATTAATTTCTCCATCCTTTCGGGTACCTCTCCTCCGCTCCTCTTATGGCTTCATTACTTGATGTCGCAGTGTACTGAGCCTTCGTTCTTTTTCTCCCGGCGAGGACGGAAGCTGATTGAAAAATCGATCTGTTGTGCCGATGAGAGTTCTCCTTCGCAAGGACTTACCGGATGGTGGAGAACTCAGTCGTTTAAACGTTTCGCGCCTCTTCACGCCGCCTCCAGCTGGAAGCTTTCATAAGGATTTTGAAGAAGTGCCTTATCTCGCCACGAATCTAACAAAATGAAGCTTAGAGGCGCAATCCTTTGTCGATCGTTAGACTTCCTTTATTCACGATGGCGACGACATGTCAGGCTGCGATACTTTATTTATCACGGATTTGCCTCCAATCCTGTGGTTGACAATGAAGCCCCGAGAAATTTTAAATTTGACACTCGAGAGCATTTAGATTTGGGTTCGACTTCATGTTGTAATTCCTCAGAATCTGACACCTAAAGATGGCTGACAAATCATGGGGGTGTTGTAGTGGATTTTACCAGGCGTCTTGATCTCGTATGCCTCCATGGATTAAGCCTATTTGCTTGGAGACGTCGGTTCCTGCTAACCTACGGTAGGTCGGCGGCGTTCTTGGTAGAATGGCATCACGATAACGATAAGTTCACACTGGTATGTGAAAGAGGTCTTTTCTTGGTCATGCAGGTCCATCTTTGTCGGTGCCGCGAAGTAAATCCATCAAAGCGAAGTTCGTGGCCATGGTGGCGTCCACGATGAGGTCGATTCTTGGCAAGGGAAAGCTGTCTTTCGGGCATGCTTTGTTTATGTCGGTGGTCGATCTTGGTCGTACTTGGAAATTTGCTTTTTGGCCGTCTGACATTAGCCCGACCACTCGGGATATTCTATCTCTCTGATTGCTCCTGCTTGGAGGAGCTTGATCCTCGTTGTGCGCTTTTTGCCTTTCTAGCGCAAGCTCCTCGCGCTTTGTGATGGTTTGATTCCTCCCATATCTTCTGCTTTGTCTGCTTGTCATCTGCCATGATAAGTTCTTTTGAGGTCTTAGTTAGTTTAGGCCGTGTAGGCGAGATGTTCGAGGGGAGTCGTCGTCCAGCGATGTGGTCCCCAGTTCCTCAGGGCCAGATTGGGTGGCTTCTACGTCGTGTCAGCTCTTCCACGATCGATTGTCCGGCGCCCTTTGTTTACCGGCGGTGCAGCATTCTGGCCACCCATTGATCCTCGGACCATTCTACCCCGTATACGGTTGGGAATTTGATGTCATGTGTGATCACAGTGAGGGATGGCTTTTATTGCATTGAGAAGTCACTGGCAACATGTTATAAGGCGTGAGGCTATCGATAAGGAACCTTCTTTGTTGTCATTAAACGGCGAGGGCTCAGCGGTGAGCCTGGGTTAGATGAGAATGATAGTAATACCTTTTCTCCTGAAAACCGCGAATCGATATTTGCGCGGAGTTCCCAACTTTCTCATTCACCCAGCCCCATGAAAAATTTGTAACAATAGTCCAGGTGGAACCGTTATCAATTACTTGGTGTTTGACTATCAAATATTTAGCGTGAATTGCGTAATCCTGATGGTCGTCATGGGATACTAGCATCCCCTCGGTCTGAGTTGAAGGCGTGATAGTGGTGTCAGTGTGACGAGGTTTAGATCGCGTTTGTATTTCTCCCTCTTCTGTTGTCCAGTCTCGCGGTGGGCCTTCAATTTGACCCCAGATTCTCCTCCTCTGCGAATCCCCTGAGGATCAGTGGTTTCTCAGGGGTTCTTTGGTCTTGAGTGCCAGCTTGCAGGCGGGTGACTGTTCGTCTGACGAGTTAGTTGGGCGCAGACTTTGGGCTGATGCAGGCTTAGTTCCTAGAATGCGAAGCGTCGGAGGTATGGCGTTTATCATTAAAATATTCTTCTCACTGTTCTTATCAATTATACATGCGTCTTCATAATCTATAGGACTCATGATATTTGTGTGGTGTTCATCTTGTAGGCGGGATGGGATTTCTGCATCAGGCTAGCCCATCGAGTCTTTCGTTCGCCTGCCCAGGACCTGGCAATCCCGGGGCTGTTAGGGGGTGGAAGCGGGGCTAGTAATGTCATCGTCTTTCCAGTTACGGTGGAGCGTCTGGTCTCGATTCCCCCTCGGCACGGGATCGTTCTCGATCTTTTCCCGGGGATTTGTCCTGGTCATCTTGTCTTTTAGGGCTTCATCCTCGCCGTTTGTCTGCCGCACTTCTCTCTTTACGGGTAGAAGAGCTCTCCTTTTTGGACATGAGGGCTTCTTAGTCGTTCTCTTCAAGCTGGCGAGTGCCGGCCGTACTTGCTTCCAGGGGTTCTTCGAGATGGAAAACATCGGATCCTTTGGCCCACTTTCGTAACCACGCGATGAATCTTTAATGATGGTGAATTTCTCATCAGTGCGTCTATCTTGAGGTTTCGGCATTGAATTTTTGCATGTATGACTTTGGCTTTCCTGCTTGACCACATAGCGGTCGATAGATGGTAACTTCGACTACTGTCGATCACAGTAGATGAAGTGGGAGGCGAAGCAATTGATAGTTCTCTAAATGAAGAGAGATTGATGAAGGGATCCTATTGAACCGGGCGAGTTTGGAAGGCGCTGATCTGATAGTATACTGCATCTGAGTCTTGATACCCATTTGGCTCCATTTGATTCTTTATAAAATTGAGATGGTCGTGGGGTCCTTGAAAAGCTTAAAAATGAGGTTCCGCATGGCATTCAGATTTTCTTTGAGCGGATATGTCTCATTTGTTTGAAGGGTGATTAGTTTATTGAACCAAGGTATCCATGAAGTATCGGGGCAGTCCATAACCACTTCCTTCCTGCAGTAGAGCTCGTTTGAAGACTCCTGGCCTCTGCTCCATGGCGGATCTTCGGGCGGGAGGGGGATGATGTGGTTCTTCGTTCCGAACCGCGTCTTAGGCCATTGCTTCGTTCTCTTCTTCGCGGGGGGGCTGATGCGAGTGGGTCTGCTGCCCTCTGGCTTGGGTGGACTCTGCCTTGGCCTAAGAATATATTATTGCTCCGCCAGTGAGAGGGCGTTATAGTAAATCTTGGTTTGTCGTGTCTCGCGGATCGCCACGCATGCATCCCACCGATGGTTATTCCGCTCTTCATCGGTGATTGGCGAGAGAAGGAACACCTGTTACGCTGGCCTGCATCACTTCCGCGCGCCTCGGGGAGGTGGTGTATCCGCGTCGCCTAGTAGATCACGCATCTGCCGTGGATCGTTATTTTCACCATGTTGAGTTATGCGGTAACAAAGTGATGATTATATTTGCGAGCGCCGTTCCCGCAGGCGGCGCCATTGATGTCTTTTAACGGGCGTGAGGCTGAAGCGTGTGAAATTATTGGGTGGGCCGGATTGTTGAGAAATTTGGGATCTTGGCGTCACGGATGCGTTTGGATTGAAACGAGGATGCGTATGGAGGTCTCTATTGATCCTGCCGAACCGCGTGTCTTACGTAAGAATAAAGAGAGAAAAAAAAAAGAGGTCGACAGACTACCCAGCTAACCATCCGTCTTAGTCAGTTTCTACAGAGCAAGAGAGAAGCGCAGGAAGTGATGTGTTGACGTACCTTTCAGTGGGTGGACTCAATTCTCGTGGAATCTTTTTGGTTTGGATGGTGATTGGGATTCGTATCCCATTGGGTGAGATCTTTCTTATTGTCGATATCGATTCGTGCAAGGTTAGAAGGAGCTGTTTGTTTGAGATAATCCTCCTTCCTTATTGGAGAGACCCAACTGGCGATAATCGTCACTTCTTACCCTTCATAACGATAAAGTTTAGTTTGGATCCGCGGATAATATCTTTGTTAGGGTCATTCTTCTGTATGGGCGGTATGTGGTCGATTAGATTTGGATGGACCTTCTTATTCCCTTCAGGATCCTCCTTTGGGCTGGCCGCGGGCTGTTTGACCGTCTTTTGGGGAGCTGGGTGTGTTAGGCGCATCACTTCTAACTGGGCTTGGTTAGTGGGCTATGAGCTATTGCAGACCTGTAAGATGGTTAGTTTCGGAAAAATAATAATTGTGGATCAATAAATGCACTATTAGATTAATTTGATAATTATTAATTCAACAATCATATTACAATTTAATTATAATTTGTGCATGTTAAGTAACCAGACCATTGGGATGATTTAATATTAACTTCGTTATAGGTCTCTCACTATTATATCTTCTCCCCTTTAACTGATAAAGCCCATTGAATTAAAACCTAAGTGTTCCCTTATTCTTATATATATATATATATATATACATATATATATATATATATATATATATATATATATATATATATATAAATAAATGACAGAGCCTTAAAACTTCACAGGCTTGGTAGAACACACTTTGAGGAAAGAAAGGAAAGAACTTTACTTTCACTCTAACTTTCTTTGATCTCTCCACTTGCGGTTGAGAGACAAATAAGCGACGATAATTAGGTACCTTGTGAGGTATCTTTCTACACTTCTGAGGTGATATACTTCTTTGTTCAATGAAATTATTATTTTTGTAATGTATTTGTTAGGTCTTTTGATTATTGATCGTTGTTTTGGGCTTATAAATACCTTTGATTATACAAAATAATTTAACAAAGTGGTATCAAAAGCCATGTTTGAGTGACATTGTTGAAGCTATTAGGTTTGTTTTTTTATATTCTGGATTTTGATCGTTTCCATTACCGATTTCAAAACCATGAGAATCTATTCATATTTGATTTTCTAGAAGATCAGTCTTAAAAAAAATGGTTTATCTGTTCATATTTGGGCGAATTGATTATTAGAGGAAGTTCTTCATTCAGTGAGTTTGGACTTTGCCATTACTTGTGACTTTGCATTTCCATTTGTCATTTAGCCATTTTACCATTATGTCCTCAAACTAGACTTCTTCTCTTGAGGAAGTAGTTTCATACTCCTGCCATCATGTTTGGATTATTTCTCATGAAAATTGGATTGATTCCTCATCTGAATTCTCGGTATTGGAGAATGGGTTGAATTGGGGTTGGAGTTGTAGAAATTTGCCCAAGTATTGAGCTCTTTCCATGGTCATTTGCCCCGAATGGGTTTGCCCAGACATTTGAACCGGTGGGGTCGTTGCAAAATTCACATAAGGAAGGGCACACTTAGCGCATTAGCCAGCGCTTGCATATTTGAAGTTAATGTAACAGTACAATATTCTTATAATTCTTTAAATTGTTCTTCATTTGTCAGGATTGCCTCATTAAAAACCTTGCCAATAAAACCCAGTGGGACAAAACTTGGATTAAGGGATGAAAAGTCTGATATACTAAATCGCCTGCCCTTTTCTCCCTCATGTGACCTCCTTTAATTGATGCATTTCGATCTGTATATCAACTTCTTGAATGTGGGTTGACAATGATTTTGTGAATAAATCCATCGGATTATCACTTTTGAAGTTCATGTATTACATATTTTTAGAGTGAAATGTGTTTAATTGAAATTTCCTTTAGTCTCGCCTCACCCAGTTACCTGATAAATGCGAGAATTATCTTTAATACCATTGTCAGATTATTTAATAGAAATGAGTTCATGATTCTCAAATATGTTTTGAAAGTGAATGTGACTTAGCAACTAATCAAATTTAGGAGCAGAGGAAGTGTATTGATTTATTTGAATTGGTTCTCTCAAATGTATTTTGTAGCCACGATGATGCTTTTTCTCTGGCGAAATTTAGAGCGTCTTTGGGTCTTTGGTAGGTCAGATGACTCACGGATGTCGGGCTCCTCTGTAAAAACAAGAAACAAAAAGGATCGGCGGGGGCTCGCCCGGGGCCTCTCCGATGCCTAAGTCAGTTCTTTTTGGTGGAAAAGAAGATGCTTAGGGAATGAAGTTTTGGCGTATGCTTGCACGTACCGCCTGCCAGTGGTGGCACGGGTATTTATAAGGGATGATCATGATAACTCCTAGTTGGATGATGACCTGAGAATAATATCTTTCCTTGTTGGAGGATGATACGATATTCCCTCCCATTGGGTGGAGATTTTCTCTCTTATTTGGAGATGAAATCTGTCTTCCTCCACAGCTGGTGGGAGATTTTCTTTCCTTATCGTAAGCCCGATTAATAAAGGGGATGGTAGTGATAGCAAAATATCTACTTTCTTGTTTGGTGAAATTAAGTGTTTCTTATCTACAGTTATAAGTACAGTCTTTTTAAAGGCGAGTTGGACCCTCGTTTGAGGCATACATTTGAGATACAATTGGGTCCTACTTGGTTTTAGCCCATCTTTAAATCGACATTTGGGCTTGCGTCCACGAACTGCCTTTGTGTTTAAACCCCGTAATTGCTAGCCTTTGACTAATGGCGTGGTAAAGGCATGCTACTCTTGGATCAGATGTGACTCCCACGTGGCTACTCAGGGTGGGCTTGATTAATTTTATTGCTTTTTATTGTCTTGCCAATTTAATTTACTTAGTTTTAAGTTTGTTTGCCTCAAAGCGGTGCAACTCTTAATTGATATTCTACCTTTTTGGGGTGGCCGAGCTCACAAAAGCTGAGTACAGCAGCTCTACGGGCTGTACGCATACGAGATTAATTCTGTGGCTCACTTGGGCACACTAAGGCGCTGGCGGGTTGTGCTTCTGTGTTCTTCGGTTCTTGGCGGCCCAAGGCCTTACAGGCTCCGCTCTGCGAGCCTTCAGGGGCTCGGGCTCCCAAGGCTTTCTGTGAGTTGCTCACTGGGAATTGACCTCTTGAGCTCGCGGGGCTAAGGCCTTCTTGGCTTGATTCGTCTGATAAGGCCTGCGGCTCCTTGAAACTCAAACCTTCTACGAGAACCTTCGCTCTGCGGTAAAACTCCCAGGCTCACGGGCGCTAAGGTCTTCATGAGCTGTTAAGCTCTTCTGGCCCCGAAACTACGGGGCTCTGAGCCCTGCAAGAGCCACCACAGTGTGCACTGCAGTGAGCTCCCGGGCCAGGCACTAGACCCTCCTGCGAGCTGAGCTCACTAGGCTCCACAGGCGAGCCAGACCCTCACAGGCTGTTAGCTCTCAGGTGAAACCTCTTAGGGCTCTGGGGCGCATTGCAAGACCCTCCCTACGCGACGGAGTTACTAGGCTCACGGGCGTAGACCCTCTGTTTTGTTAAGCCTACCCAGTAGCCTCTTTGGGCTCAGAGCCTTTAAGACCCTCTGTGAAGGCTGGGTTATTAGATCTGCGGCATTAGACCCTCTGAGCGACTCCCAGGCTCAGCCCATTGGACCTCTTGTGTGAACTAAGCTATTGGGCTCCTGGACTCCTATGCACTAAGACCCTCTTGAGCTATTAAGGTGGTGGTGGATGGACTTGTTCCTCTATCGAAGGACCGTAATGCTTAATTTGAGATGCCCACGTCGGATCAATTATTCAATTCCTTTCTAACCTTGTTCGATCAGTCCACCTGTTGGTGTCCATGACCCTTGTGGAACTCCACGATTATCTGTATCTTTGATTTGAGGTTAAACCTCATCTATATTGGCCATCTAAGAAAATTTTAGGTGTTGTACTTGGTGGGATCGCAGCCTTTAAATTTTGTTAGGAAGTGTATTCAGGAGTGAATCTGCATTACTCATTTCAGTGAGAGTGGTCCCGAGGCCCCGATCCTGGCGTTGCCATCTTTGGGCCGCTCTCGGTTTTCTCACCTCCTCCAGCAGGGGTGTCCAATCTACCTACCTCACAGGAAACCCGCTCAGTTTTATCCTCCCTGCTCTTTTCCTTTTGGGTAGAAGAGCTTCTTTGCTGGATAAAAGGCTTAACCTCTACCGTTGAATATTCTCTGACTGTGAGGACCTAAGCCATGCTTTCCTGAGGGTTCTTTGAGATAGAGAACATTAGGTCTTCATTTGCACTGACCGCTATGACAAAGCGGTGATGGCGAGATTTTCCATCGAGAATATCCACTTTACTCGATTCAGTGGTGTTATACTAAGACACTCTGGCCTCGAGAGCTTTCTTGAGAGCTCACATTTTTATGGTGAGGAAGGTGACCAAGCCAGCTTCTGTATATCCTTGCTTTCAGATAAAGTGGGAGAGGATTTTCAATAAAAACTCATAGATAAAGAGATGGAAGGCAGTGATCTGGCTAAGCAGGCAGTCTTTGGCCCCTTTATTGTGATAGCAAGGCTGCGCATCAGTGTGGGATCACGATATCAGATCTTGACTCCATTTAGTTCTTGTACGTATTAAGATTGATCGATGGGGTCTCTTGTTTCGTCGAGCGTTTCGACTGCGACGTGCAATTTTCTTTGGAAAAGGGAAGTGCGACACTCCGATATGAATGAGGATCATCTGTGCACCGGGCGTCCATGAGCCCGGAGCTGGCCACTGCTAACTTCGGCCCTCATATGGGCGAGCTCTTCTTGGATGCCCCCAGATCTGCTCCCATGGCCCAGCTCCCACATTTCTGCTGATCAGGATGGAGAGGTATGGGTCAAAGTTCTTTTGTTGTCCCTTAATGCCTTTCCTCATTGCGATTCTCTTGAAAGAGGTTTGCCGTCATGCTCCCTAGTTTGGCTAGTTTCTCCTTCTCTATCTGCTCCTCGAGGAGGGTCAAGGTGTTGCTGCTCTTCTTGGGTGAGGGGGTTTGGGCCTTCTCGGGCTGTCATTGCCTCTTGGGCGTTGGAGTTGCACAGTGAGTTGTTCGACTCTAAAGTGGCGTTAGTTAGTGGCGACGCCTCCATCTCATCCGTGTGCTTTATGTAACCAGTGTACTGCGGGAGGTCATTTATCTCGTTGCCTTCTTGGGCTTGCATCCTTGGAGGATTGGCGTGGCTCTTTGCTTGTGTGTTCAGTGGATACCGTGATCATTTGAGAGATGATTTTATTTGTAAAAATGTCGTTCCCACAGACGACATGGCCCGGTGATGTTTTTCTAGGGCCCCGGGGTACAGGCGTCTTTGGGGTGGGCGGTCTTGGCTAGATCTGAAGCTCCTGCGCAAAACCTAAGAAACAAAAGGATGGCGGGCTCACCGCGGCCCTCCGTCTTCTTGATTCTTCCAGGTGGAAGAAGATCAGCCTTAGGGAATGAAGTTTTGGCATATGTTTGTGTACCTTTCAGATGGGGTGGCTTCAGGTGGCTATAAGGGATGATAATGATGGCTCTTTAGTTGGATGATGACCACGAATAATATCACCTTGTTGGAGGATGATACGATATTCCTCCTATTCTGTTGAGATTTTCTTTATTATGGTAAAGCGATTAATAAGAGATAAATTGATGTGTAATGTCTAGGGAAATACACTTTCTGTTTGGTGGAGATTGGGTGGTTTCCTCTAATACAGATTTTTTGGGCTACTAGTCTTTTATAAGGGCGAGTTGGACCCTCGTTTGAGGCCTGCATTTGGGGGATACAATTAAGGGCCTAACACTGGTACTAGGCCCGCTCTTTAATCCTGACATTTGGGCTTGCGTCCTGGGCCTGCGCGCCTTTTATTTCAAGCCCCATTAGCTTCTTAGCTTTGATCCCACAAGCCTTAGTGATGCATTAAAATAAAACTTAATTATACCTCATGGTTCTGCTAAATCTCTATATCAATAAATCCATTGATTCATAAAGTCACAACCTCTTACTCTTCTCGAGATCTTGTAATAGGTCCTGAGAAACATATTGAAGGTGATCAATCAATACGAATAAAGCATAAACATGAATCCAATGAGCAATTAACAACCCGATTGACAAAAGAGAAAAATCAACATATTATCTAAGGTTCATATCAATTATAGTCAAAATCTGAGCTACTAATTTATTATCATTATAAGACTAGCCACCAACCAAAATCATGACCTGCAAAAAAGGAAAAGCTTCTATCAGGATGGATGATCTTCAATCTGCTCTTCTGCCCGTCTAATCTTGAAATCTTCAAGGTCTCACGAAAGTGTCTACAGTGGTTGAATCTCTAAAATATGATCTAAGAAATCCTAAAATACTAAAATAAACCTAATATGTTTCTAGAAGAAGAGAGGAGAAACCTGATCAGGCATGTTCTCTCTCAAAGTTTGAACCACTGCAAAAACCTAGAAATGAGAGCTTAAGTAGCTCTAAAATGAATACTGAACATGGCGTAAATAGTAAGTTTTCTTCTTAGCATTTAGGCTTCACAATGCCGCGAGCATCATATAGGTCTTAATCTTCGCAACATGGCTATAGGAGAAAGCTCAGTCCTTCGAAGGTTCGATGTCACGACATCACTATGAACAAATCTGCTTGATGAGTCATGATATTAGTGACATGAGCTACTACAATGAAAAAATTTCTATGTTTTTTTTTATAAGCTTACACTCCTTTTCCTTGCTTTTCGTTCATTACTTGCAAAGTAGAGTGGGAAGGAGATTTAGTATAAATTTGAACAAATTGAGTGTAGATTACTTGCAACTCAATACCACACAAATACGCTATAAAATGCTAACATAATTCACACCCCAACATCTATTATTAACTTTCTTTATCATGAGAGAAAATCAATAATTAAATGAAGAAAGTATTCCTTGATATTAACTTTCCTTTATCATGTCTCTTTGACAAATGCGGGGTGATTCGTGTGAGATTAAGTAGTTAGGAGAATAATTCCCTTTAGTTTGGCTTAGGTGATCTTAATCAGGCCTTGAGAAAATGAAAGAGAAAAAACAACAGAGGAATGAAGGCGCTCGTAGACATGGAATAGGATTCTTTGCTTTGATGGAGACAAGAAATGCAATTTCTAAGTTGTCTTCCAAATCATACTTATTCAATTCTGTTGTTTTGTCAATGTGATTTTTTGTAATTTTTCGACCTATAGCCTCGAAATGTGCATATTTGAGAAAATTAATGTTAACTTATATTAGTAAATTCTGCTTAATTCTAGTTCTGCATCAATCGATCTTGATGTTTGTTGGGCTATTCGTATTTGTCATCAGTTTTTGTCTTTTAAGATTACTTTAACATATCTTGAGAAGGAAATACTTCTTTAGAAGATAAGTGGCTATCATGATAGGTCTTCTCTTCTTAGAAATATTTGTAATTCAACTGATAAAGTGGTAGCATCCCGATCGACATATCTTACTTTGTCCTCCGACTAGCTTTGACTCCACGAATCTTATCAGGTAAAATTTTTTTTATAGATAAGAAACTCAAATTTCATAAAGTTAACATGTCATCTTCTAATATATTTTTATTTCATGAACATAGAATTACATGATTTTCATGACTAGAAACCACATACGGTACTCTTCATCGATTGCTACATTCTCATGGTGTGTGGGAATCTTCTTCCACCACTTGCTCGTTTGTTTGGTGATTGAGAATCTATGAAAATTCTATCTTATGTTTGTAGTAACATCTCCTCACGTCTTACGCTCGGCGCAAAGGCCTCCGATTCCAGCCTATCACAATCAATTTAGAGCTCTCTTCAGCCATCCTCTTCACGAACTTGAGTATATCAGAGGTGGATAGAGTACCAACATCAAAAAAACCAAACTGAAACTTTCATTAGGAGGAAGTGTGTCAAACAATGATTTCTACGAAGAATTTAAAGAGATGTATTCTTCTGCAAAAAACGAGGCAATAGATACAAATTTTATACAAAATTGATTTAAAAAAAAAGAAAAAAACAATTATTCTCATCTATATACCACAGATTA
The DNA here is from genome assembly GCA_016808115.1 of Tetrastigma voinierianum. Lineage (NCBI taxonomy): Eukaryota > Viridiplantae > Streptophyta > Magnoliopsida > Vitales > Vitaceae > Tetrastigma > Tetrastigma voinierianum. The sequence goes on from JAEQBH010000727.1 coordinate 233,656, forward strand.
GTCCTTCTCATAATTTCTAGGATTAATCCCCAAATTAATTCTATATCTCTAAAGATTAGTCATTATATCATAATTTCTAGGATTAATTACCGAATCAATCTAATATTGCGTACAGCTCATGCAAACACTCCCCCTCAAGTTGGTGCATAGATACATTGCCTTTAACATCCAATTATGCCATGAAACGCCTATAAAGCACGCTTTGCCGGAGCATATCTTGTGACTCCGAGATTGAATAATGGGGAATTATAAATCTGTTGAGTTCTCCTTGATGAGAGAATGACGATGACTTCAACATGTTTAGATGCGATCATGTTGAGCGAGTTTTTGTGCAATTTGGATAAGTACATTGTATTATCACAATGGGATTCTACCAGTTCTGCTTATATTTTAATCCCCAAGTCCCCTCATTCATGTTCACTTATCCCACAATGATTCGCCCTTCTATGACATTCTCAAAATTGGCTTAATGCCAGTCAACTCTACCTTTTGCTTCTGCTTAAGTGATGAATTACCTTCCATAAAGTATGAGTAACCTTGGATGTGGACCTTACGGTTTGTTTGATCCACAACGATCAGATCATGCGTCCTTCAATGTTAGAGATACCATTTTTGAGAACTGACCAGCCTTTTCACAGGAGCGCTCTTTAAGTATCCCAAGATCAGATGAAATTTGCTTCCGCTGTATGTTCTTCACTCGGTGCGTAACAGACCGCTCCTGCAAGCAACTCGCCCATATGAATCTCGGCCTTGTGTGATAGTAGATTAATCTTTAACTAATAGCTGATGTGACCCTTGTGTTGGGGCTTGGTAGGAGAATTCGGAGCTTATGATTCATTTCATTGGGCGTCTCTGGTTTGCAATCAGCATTCAAACCGGTTAGAAGATCTAACACATTTATTTGTGAAAGCAAGACTCCATGTTTTGATCTTGCTACCTCAATTCCAAAAAAAAATATTTAAGTTGCTGAGGATCCTTCATTTCAAATTTGTGGCTAAATACTCTGTAAAGCTTTGTTTCGCATGGAGTCATCTCACATGAAACATATCATCAAATATACAATTAAAGGTACATTATACTATTCTTGTGTTTTATAAACAAGATGTGATGCAGGTTACTTCGCTTTATAGCCGAACTCCTTCATTGTAGTTGAGAATCTCTCAAACCATGCTCTAGGTATTTGTGTCAGCGAAATGATGACTTTTTAATTCTGAGACTTACCTTTACATGAAGAACCATTTTGACTCAAGTGGTAGCTCCATATAGACCTCTTAGCCAATCCTCCAGCTGAGGAAAGCATTTTAACATCATTAGTGCCCGGAGGCCCGTCTCGATTTGCTATGGATATGGAATAAATTGTATTGATCTTAGCCCTTTAGTCACTACAAGAAAAGCAAATTAGAAACGGTCGAATCGTTTCTAATTCCATAGCCTTGCAAATAGCAATGGAATTAGAAAAGCGAATTATTACTATTTAAAAAAGCTCATTTTCTAAATTTTAAAAGCAATTTGCATTATACATTTCTAAATCTACGTGAGGAAAAATTTGTTCTCTAAAGCAATGACGAATAGAAACTCTATTTCTGGATTTTAAATATAAATAGAAAGGAATTCTGTTTCACAATGATACTAAAATAGCAATGGAATAGAAACTCTATTTAGTTTCTAAATGTGAAAAAATGAAAGGGAGTTATTTCTAATGCAAATACTAATATACTTGAAAATAGAAAACTCTATTTAGTTTCTAAAATTGGAAAATAAGAAAGAAGACCTTCTAGTTTCTATTGTCTAAAATGAGCTGATTACAAAATAAGCGGAACTTGGTTTCACAAAATAAGCAGTGATTAGTCTCTATTTTAATGGGAATAAATGATTAAACCTTGGAAATAATTCGATTCTAACTAAAATGAAAGCGAATTTATAACCTCTTTTGATTGTTTACTCATAATTTTATTAAATTGTTTATTTTTAGATAAGACAAATATTTGTAAGTACCTTTTGGATAATTTTTTCCATTTTAAAATAAGTTTAATGCGCCCATCTTAATATTTTCATATTATATATATAAATTCCAATAACATACAACAAGCTTTAACCATATTATTGCATATAGATTACATACATAAATTGTAATATCATCTGACAAGTTTAACGACAAAGTTTTATGTTGTGATGTTTAATAAAAAAAAAGCCTATCACTCGAGTCGGTATGAGTAGTCACATGGAGATGCAGATGGATCTTCTACTCAAAGTTAATCATCGATGAAGTGCAGGCTAACTTACACATAATTTGCTCCATATGATCTGTGCATTTCATCCTCTCTTTTAGTCTTTCTTCTTTAACTTTTTCATCTCTTCAATTTGTTTCATCCTCTTCATTCTTCTCTTTGTATCTCTTCATTTTTTAAGTACCAAATTTTCTTGAATTTCACATAACTCCTCCATAACCGCTCATCAAATAAGTATTGTAATGGGAAGAAACGGAAGGATGGCTAAAATGAATCAGATCAAATCTTAGTCCCATGGTGTTCAGATATACCTCGTCGCTTTTTGGGCTCCCTCGGCCCAGCCTAAAGGTAAATATGAGCAACATCAATCTTCCTGAGCCTGCAGTAGATTCATCATCAATTAGAAGCAATTACTGACCATATTCTCCATGACTTCCTACAATTGTATAATACCAATAATATAGTATATTAGTAAAATATATATAAAAACACGGTACATATGGAAGCCAAGCCTGAGGCCCATTGGCTGACACTAGGGAATGGGAAACATAAAAACCCACGAAACCTTGTAGTAAGCCTAATTGAAATACTCATACCCTTATATCACACGACACACTGAGTATATATATATAACTGATCCAGCTAATAGGTGTCGATAGGGAGATAAATCGATCCCACGTACTCAAATAAATGTATGCCATTAATGGGAATACGAGCTGATTTCAATACATTTTAATATCCAAATGCTGCAGGTGGCGCTGATAAATAAATAAAAATTGAATAATACTCATAATACACGCCATAGCAGCCGTGAAGGAAGAGATTGTGAGGCGGGGTTATCGAATCACGAAGGAGGGTAATGGTACCTAAATCAGTGAAGCTAACCAGTCAAGTGAGTTAACATCATATAGTCTATACCATCTACAACCAACCGGATACACATACATAAATTACGGTATAACAATACTCCATAAGTATACATGCACACACATTAATTTCATATCATCCCATAATCATCACAAAAATCGAGAACTCTATAAGACCATCTCAATCTTCTGAAGCCATCGGCTCTCTCGATCAATGTATTTGGTGCCTTACGAGAGAAATGCTAGACTAGGTCCTTAACTCAATCGACACTTAATCAATAAACTATAGGCGGCAGAGACTACTCGACCCGAGGGTCCTTAACTCCGACAACCTGGCGCATCGCCTCTGATAAGGCGCCCCGTACGCTCAGCGGGGACCTAGGCATCCGGGAAGAAGCGGCTCAACCCGGGGGGAACTCATGTCCATAACTATGGCTATAACATGTCTGATCCAATGTGCAATTCGCAGATCTGATGTAATCCATTAGGTGGTATGTCTGCTATAGTTCCCATTACAAACATTTTCGTACAATGCGCAGTGATATCACGCAACGATACCCTCTATCACCGCGGTCTCATATGCCCGGATATATTTCATAACAACTAAATAGATTTAATTTCAAATCAACCTGGTTCCAATAAGTAATAATCATGTCGTGATGATGGGGTGTAGCCCAATGCCATAAATGCTGTGCGTGCATGCGGATGATGTTATGCATAAACTATATGATAATAAACTCACAGAAAATCGAAAGATTGAAAACCTGCCTTCTCAGTGCCTGTAAACATCGGACAATCTAGAATAAGAAAAAACCTTAATCAATATAAAATTGAGGTTTAGCTTATCTAGACTGAACTGAACCAATTCACCGGGTGAACTATCTCATACATCACAATTCACAAAGGAATTGACCAGAACCTCCTAAAAATTGGACTTAACTCCTGTACTTGGGTTCAGGCAGTAAATACACTCTAATATCCCACAATTTATCAATGTCGGGCAGACCTGCTCCCAGATAAATCCATTTCGACCCAAATCCGCCACAAGGCCGCCAATCGTCGCCACAATTGATAATTTGTAACCGGATAATAATGATGCCACCACATTTATACTTTCAAAGGATGCACCGTAGAGATCGTTTAATAATCGCACAGTTCTATTTACGGAGATAAAATAAAACCACCTCCAACGGCGTATCTTACTTTAAGTTTACATCTTTTCCAAGCTCACGAACAGTAATTAAGCGATAAATAAGGCATTTCCAATATTAAATAACAATTACGAACAATTAAACCATGAATATCGAACAATTGCACAATTTAGAGTTCACCGCAGCGTTTTAGGGTATAGATTCTTTCACAGGAAGCTCGAATGCGAAAACCGTTGCGAAATCGGAACCACGAACGGAGGCGAGCGTTATGCGTTTCTGGCGCAGCTTCGTCAGTAACGCGAGTAAGTGATTGTGGAAGAAAAATTGAGGTTCTTGGGATTAAATTCGTTACCATGACTGAGGCTGAGGAAGCCAAAATGCTTGATCGTTTGTGAGGATCCCAGATGCACTTCGGGTCGGCCCAAAGCGATCTTTGGCGAGAGCTCCACCCCTCAGTTCAAACCAAAACAACCTTGGAGCGTCGATCGAGGGTGGATCCTTAAGTTTTGGGCGAGGTTCCAGATCTGAATTGTCTTGTTTGGGCGGAGGTGGCCGATGGCGAAGCGTTCAGCGGCAAGGGCGAGGAGAGGCCTTGCCCGGGCATGATTCGACCCAGGTAACCGAGCTGGAGCAACAATACAAAGGAATGACGGAGATGGGGTTACCTTTTTCCGTGTCGGACCGGCCAGATCGATGTGAGGAATAATTAGATCGCGCAGTAGAGGTGGCGCGCTAGTGAGTGCCAGAGAGAGAGAAAATTGGAGGTTAGAATCAGAATTTGGTAAGTTGCCAATTTGTCTAATCCCTCCTCATTCCCTTCACCACCATTAAGTCCTGATACACTATTAATTTGGGCACTTTATCTAATTAAAATCTAATGATAATATGAAATGTATATATTACAATTAATGCATAATGATAATTATTTAGATAATTTGTAGGTCAAAATAACATATTATGTCCCCAAGGAAATAACTCTTTAGGATTAATAAATATATACTAGGAAAAATTAGTTATAATTCAATTTAAAACACATCGATTAAAATTGCAAGGGTATTACGGCATGCTATCACATAATTTTTTTATTTAAAAATAAAAATCTTTATAATTCACATAGGAAGACAACAATTATAAGTATTCAGTTATAATAAAATTATTTTAAATAATAATACAATTCACTTCATTTACCAAAGAAATCACATATTTATATAACAACAATTGTAAAGATTTAAATTCATCAATTCGGATATAAACCCCGATAAAGAAATAGTAGCTGTGGTTAATTTTAGGTCAAATTATCTACATTAAACAATCAATCAAAATAAACAAAAAAATATATAAAAAATTGAGAATTGAATAATAATAATATAGAAAAAAATGATACCATATGATATTCTCTACACATCTTCCTATAAAATTCAGCATAATAAAACTTGTAGATATAACAAAATAATCTGAATTCCCCTCCATGGATCTGGGAAAAGCTGTCCGCTCTAATCAATAACCATTTACCTCTCAAATTCAACATTATGTGCTGACACCGAATCCAGGGGTTCGGTTGTGACCGTCCCAGCCGTAATTTGTGGATGTCGAATGCCCGACACCACTCAGTTGAGTCCTTTTCCCGAGGACCAATTTAAAGAAAATCGAGCGAGTCTCGCTGGAGGCTCTACCAAATACAACACAATAATTTCACGTACTTCTCCAATGTCTCGCAGCCACACACGGATACATAAGATTAAAGAATTACCACATAGGACCCGTTGTATATAAATCTATCTATGTTACAAGCCCTTCATCTATATAATACGTTGTAAATACAAATTCCCAATATGGGAAAAGAAAAATACTAACCCCTCGATTCCACAATATTCAATAAATTCTAAAATGCAATAAGCATACTATATTGCTGCCTTAATGAGAAATAATATTGAAAAACTTATTAATATCATTTAGCCTTATGCAAATGACCCATCCTTCTTCTTATTGCATGCGCTTAAACACCTCAGCTTGGTGTTGGTGTTCAGACGTCCCTAACTCAACCTAAAATAAATAAGCCTTCAACATATTATGTACATGACATATTTGATGTGATTAGTATTCTTTGCATACCTGAAATTAACAACAAAATTAATTGGGAAAAAGACTTTTACCAAATCTATAGAATGTTTGGATGAATTAGTTTTAGAATACAATATGTTTGAAGGTCCTGATCCTTCACCCTTTCCTACGATCGACGATTTTGGGACGTATATACGGGATAAGGCCTTGAACTCTTCGTTGTTCCAATATTCCCACCATTTGTTCAAACTTCTTGAGAACCTATTTGGCTTTGCATCTTTACCATACTTCTTTCTCCATTTCCCGAAGCTTTGTTTGTATGGACACTAGCCACATATTTCCATATATCATATGAGATCAACAAGCGAGTTCCATTTATATTTTCCTGCAACAAAAAGCAAAAAAAAAAAAACAATTTATGGTATTATTATTTTATTATAATTCTTAATAATTATTTTACACTTATCAAATAGGCTAAATGCCTTAAATTATTGTAAATTCTTCCCAATAATATTCCTTCATATTTGAAGGCACTTTGCTCCATAATACCCTCCTCAACTAGTTTCTCCTTAAATATCTTTAGATTCTACGAGAAAATTTGAAGGAATAAACACAATAAATAAAATAACATATAAAAGAAAAAAATGACTTTGTTAATAATTTGATATAATTTTCATTTTATTATTTTTAAAAATAAATGTAATGCAAACATAAATTAGCATGATATTTTTATTTCTTAATGATAATGATGGTGCAATAAAAAAGAAAAGTTGATTAATCTGGAATTATCTGAATTATGAACTAAAAAACTACATTACAAGATAATCATGACTATAAAAAATAATAGTAATGCATGAATTAATATTTTATAATCGATGCTTTGTTTTATTGTCAAAATTCTAGGTAATAAAGATTTTATCATCGGTTTGCATCGCTAGACATAGTTAGCGAAAATCCACCGTGGTCGTCTTTACTTGTTAGCGCCGGATGTACCTCCTAAGATAGGTGGGATAGAGCTAACATTACAATTTGGTGCGGAATGAGATGGAGATGGAATGTCACTATGGACAATACGTGTGTCAAGAGGAGGTGATGCAGCGTATCTCTGTACATGTAGGTGAATGAGTAAAACATTTGTAGTATTATTCCCACTGAAAATTTGTTGAATTCCTCCTCCACGAACTATTTTTTGACTTCCTCTACCCCGGCCTAGGGATTGAGATCCTCAGCCACTTGAATGGTTACCTCTCATACCTAATACAATTTTCATAAACATCTAAACATCCAAAACTATCCATCCATCAGCTTCGAGATTGGATGTTTGAAAAAGAAAGTATTTTCAATAAAAGTAACATCTTTAGAAACAAAATATTTTCTTTTCTCAAACGAATAACACCTATAACCTTTTTGAACCGAAGAATATCCAAGAAAAATACATTTACACGACCTTGTATCAATTTTACAAGAAGGATCGTGTAAATGTACAAAGGCAATACATCCCGAAAATACATGAGATCAAGTTTAGAAAAATACGCTTTTCGGAAAATATTTTTGTAAAAAGTTTGTAAAAGGAGTTTAAGAGAGTATAATACCTTAGATGGCATACGATTAATAAGAAAACATGCAATCAACAAGGCGTCACCCCAAAAATGTTTAGGAACATTTAATGCAAATAATAGAGATCTAGAAATTTCGAGAAGATGACAATTTTTTCGTTCGGATACCACAGATTTCTTTGTAGTGTTAACCTGAAGCTTTGATGTAGCATGCCCTTTTTTAAGAGAATTGTTTTAAAGTTTCATTGAAATATTTGGTTCATTATTAGTTCGAAGAAATTGAATCTTAAGTCATATTGGGTGAAATCATAGTATAAAATTTTCAAACATCGTGACTTGGTTGTCATACAGATAAACCCGACACACTTTCTGAGTATGATCTCGATAAATGAAATAAACCATCTTTTATTAGGCCAGATGTCTTCGGGATGGACCCCATAAATCACTTGTGAATAAAGTGAGAATATCTTGAAATATTAATATTTGAATTGATGAGACTCTTTGAAAAGTCATTATTGGAAATTAAGTTAGGAAATAAGCGATATAAGAGAAGGCAGGATGGCCTAGGCGATAGTGGAAGTATAACTTAACGACGATGGTGGAAAGAAGAAGTAGAACCCTCTCGGTCACATTCTGACACACTTCCATGGATAGATCACACATAAAGTAGTGAGTCAGGAACACCTTAACCATGATCATCAGACCTACTAGTGTTGGTCTTGAAAAATACAATAAGGAGGTGAGAACTTGACAAGGCAGCAGAGGTCAACTATTGCTTTACTAATAGATAGTAGATTGCAAGACAAACTCGACACATAAAGAACATTGGAGAGACAAAAAAAATCATTGAGCCAAAGCGATTGCCATGTCGGCAACCGCAGTAAAGAGCCATCGGCAAACCTTGTGACGATCACCATGACACCTTAGGGTTTTCATTTTTTTATTTTTTTAATAGAAGTGTTGATTTTGTCAATGATGTCCCCATAAAATATTTCATTCCATGGAATTTCTGACATATCATACAAAGAACATGATATCGAGAAAAATAAAATATACCTTAATACCATCCAGGAGTGTGAAGAAATACAATTACAATCCTCAATGAATTTCTCTAATGGGTTTGAAATCTTTCACATCAAGCATAGGCAAGGCAAGCGGGTAGGCGGGCGGGCGGGCAAGGCAATGAGATGGATTGAGAATTTTGGAGCAACCACAATGTCGAGCCCATTTCCATTGACAACATGAATTTCAGTGAGAACTTAAAGAAAAGAAAAGCAGTGAGGAATTTTTTCATTTCCAGCCGATCAAATACTAAGCAAAAAATAATTCTTAAAGAAAACTAAAGCACTTCTCAAATCAAACTCATCATTTCCATGTCCATCAATCCCACAAAACAAAGGCAAACATAACCAATGCAAGTAAGAATTAGACTATCTCATCATACTAGACTAATTTAAATATGAAATATTACCTCTTTGTTTAATTAAATCCACTTGCCAGGAAAATAGATGGAGATGATAGTAGTTGCTCTATAACTGCATGGCGAGAAACAATTACTTACACATTTCCTTTTATACGTAAATCAAGATAATAGTTACATATCAGTGAAAGATTTATGCGAGTTTCCTCCACATCTTGAAACCACTAGTTTTCTGGATCATCCCACATGAATAACTCAACTTGACCAACCCAAAGATAGTTTTAGGCAATTATGGATTTCAAGCCATTAGAACACAACACCAAGCATGAGTTTGATAGCATCTCAAATTTAAAACAACATCTAAAAATGGATTATCCCAACCATGAGGGAAGGGTTGTGGCCTGACTCGGAAATACTATTGCCTAAACCAAACAAAATCAAGAAGGGAGATAACATAAAAGAACTTTGTATTTTGTATTTTGGTAACTCTGAAGGAGTATTTGACCTTAATGTGGACAATATTAAATTACTCAGAAATGAAAGCGCAATATCATTGAATTAGGCGAGACATCGAATTAAAATGCGAAGGTCTCGGATGATACTTTTCGATCTCTGAGCCACGGTTTGAAACCACAACCATAATCTGAATGTAAATACATTCCAAGCTGTGGTGGATGTCTATTTTCTACATTGTTCGGTAGGTTGCTCTAAGTCTAAGTATCATATATATCAAATTTCCCATCGATCCCAAGGTTAAACTAATATTCTCATGGCATTCCTTTGATCCCAAGGTTATCGTCTTTGGGCATTCCCATGTTTCTAAGTCATGTAAACATAGGCTCTGCCCCTTGTTTTTAGGTTTTCTTAATACTTTATTTTGTCTATCCAAATTAAATAAATGAATAAACAAAATTCCAATCTTCAATAGAGCATAGTCTACAGGCGTCTTTGCACACATGGGAGTTTCATAGTTTTAAGTGATATTACACCGCTTTAAAAACATAAAACAAAAACATTATATTGAAAGAATATCCACCAAAACGTTTCGATATATGTTCTAATTGATACTAGAGAACAGAAATTATATAGGTATAGGGGAAGATTTAAAACCATGTTGATAATCTATTGAAATCAAAGTAAAGTCATCTCAACATAACAGCATCTATGAATCAATTGATAAACCAAGCAAAACACAAGATTGAGCTTGTGAAAAATGAAAAGAGTTAAGGCTTTGCCAAGATTTTGAAGAGAATAAAGACAAAGAAATATAAAAATTAGGGCTTGGGGAAACTTTCAAAGATGTAAGGAGGAAGAGAGAAAAATAAAATTTACCTCATGCGATGGCGGGAGAGTGGAACCCGGAAAGTTAGGGCGGAGAAGGCGATCTAGGACCAGACGAGCCCTAGGAATTTGCGAAATCCGGAGATGCAAGCGACGAGGAGATGTGGTTGGATTCGGTCGACCAAAACCCGAGGGGTTTGGGAGACACGAGAAGAAAGGGAGAGAAGAGAGAGGGATACGAGGCGTGAAAGATGAGTGTGGGAGAGAGAGAGCGAGCTTTAAGAGTGAGGGTGAGAGGAGAACATGCCCGAGGAGAGAGAGTGGGGAGGGAAGAAATAAGATAGGGTTAGAAGTTTCTTCTGCTCATATAAGAGCACTTGAATAAAAATACTATATTTTCTTAAAATTGCATAACCACCCCTAATTTTTCAAAACTCTAATCTCGGGTTTTATAATTTTTGTTAAGGAAATGATAGCAACTTATTCAACCTAGTTAGCAATTTATTTTTGTTTAGGGGCTCACGCCCGGAAATCCACTGGCGGCCTTGCCTTGACCCACACTTGTTGTGGGGTCGTGGGACAACCACTCTGAGGCGCTGGACCAGAAGCAATTGTTTTCCTGATTCAAGTTGTAAATTGTTTTTCTCATCTAAAATTCCCCTCGAATGTAGCTTCGAAGTTGTGTAATGTACGATTAGAATAGTATTAGATTAGATGTTTGGACCTCTAAAAGCGGGCCCAAAATTAAAGCCCGCGTTTTATCCCTTTTTTTGTTACTTGATTTGCTACTTAATTGGGTGATTAGATTTAGTCTCTCGAAAATCATTTTTATCAGGATAAGACTTGGAGGCTAAGTTAGGTTAAACACATCTTATCTAATAGATAATGTTAACCTTAGCATTTAGATAGAAACACATCTTATCAGATAAGATCATGGTTTTTCAGTTAATGACACATCTTTTTAGATAAGTGTGTTCAAAACCAAAAGGGAGTTTTTTGAGGGATCTGATTAAATAGCAAATCGTCCTTTTACAGAAACTACCACTTCTAACACTTTCGTTTTGAACATAATAAGCAAGGAGTCTCCCAAGGTTTTAGAAGCGGGAGAGATAAAACGAAAAATAAAAAATAGGCTAGATCAGATTTGTGCGGGTAAGATGAGTAGCAAGCGAAGATGCGTTCTTGTGGATACCGCTAGAAACTGAACCTTGGTATGCTAGCATTCGGCGAATCGTTCGAATCAAAATTTTATGTGCTACATGAGGTAACATCCTTGTCAGCGATTTAATTGTATTCACTTGGATCCGCCAATTTCATTTCTATTTTAGAAGTAGAATTTATTCCCTTTCTATTTTTACACGTAACAAATTAATATTTATACTTTATAACAAAATATTCAAATAATTTTAATTTTTTAATATAAACAAACATTAAGATAATTCACTTAAATTGAACATATATATATATATACCTATATATATATATGATGAAAGGTTTTTTAATATTTAAAAATCCATTAAAATAATTCATATGTAATATTTAAATTGAACATTAATAATTTTTAATAATTCATTTCCAAATTATTTTTCTGTTAAAATAATCAATGTAATCAAAATCAAAATTTTACTTATTATTAATAATTAAAATTAATAATTATAAAAATAAGTTATTAGTTAATTTTATTCGCAACATTTATAAAAAATATTGTTTAAAAATATCGAATTTTGTTTCTCACAAAATCTAAGCGAAAATAGAAAGCGGAATTAGATTCCAGTTTAAATTAGGAAAAATTAGAAACAGAATTCAATTCCGTTTCTAAAATTGAAAAATTAAACGAGAATTCAATTATGTTTCTAATTTTAGAAACTTGAATTCAATTCAGTTTCTAAAATTAGAAAAGTAAGCAAATTCAATTCGTTTCTAATTTCGAGAAAGCGAATTCCAGTCGATTTCTATTTTCGGCGAATTCAATTCCGTTTCTAATTCAACGAAATTCAATTAGTTCTATTTTTACATCTAACAAATTAATATTTATACTTTATTTTTTAGAAAGCGAATTTCCATCGCACTAAAGGCAACTCATTTTACCTTGATATTTCGCGATAAATTTGCGACGGAAAATTCGACCGTTTCAATTTTCGTCTCTAATTCCGTTTCTATCCTCCCGCCATTTACTCCCACCAACAATTAGCGACGGATTTTTATTCCGTTTCAAATTTTTGTAGCAATATTTGCTTTCCGTTTCTATTCCGTTTCTATTCCGTTTCTAACTTTAGAAGCGAGTAACGTTCTATTTTCCATTTCTATATTCTTATTTTCTTGTAGTGAGTGCAAAAAGTATCGATAGTCATCCATACCTTCTAGCGCATATCCATATCGCAACTAGTCGGGCTTTTATATCTATCAATACTTCCGTACGGTTTGAGTTTCCTTTGTGAACACCCCATCTGCGTCAATTGAAAGCCCCGTTTCCTTTGGCGGTGGAACAAGTTCTGATGGCATTCTTTGTAGAGCCTCCATCTCTTCGTTCATAACCTTCTCCATTTTGGGTCAAACTGATCACATCATACACCTTACTAGGAATAGAAACTGGACAATTGATTAACCGGTAAATGCATGCGATTCGATTCGACCTATGAGATGACACATAGTTGTTAGTGGAGTATTTGGTCTTGGCCGGGATCGGGTTCATCTTGTTTTAGAACTCCCTATTCAATCTTTGTGGATATCTAAGACTATATTTTATGCGGGAACATATGTTTCATTAGACTCTTCAAACACGGATTCATGCCGCGAGGAGGAGCATTACGGTTGATTCTTGATTAATGGTGTAGATGGGGCAACTGCGGGGTATCGGTGGTGATTCACTCCCGAGTTTCATGATTGATCACAACCTTGTTGCACAACATGCTTAAACTGTTCATTCACCTTTCCAACTCAATAAATCATCACCTCTGGCTCTCTTGTTGAATATTCTCGACTCGATAAACTCATCCTCCACCATTCTCTTCCTTGAGCTCTCCCCTGAAGAAATTTTAGAAAACTCCAAATTAGTAGGTTCTAATTCTCGGAAAGAGGCATCTAGAGTCACATGTAGCTTTCGGGTTTGTGGATCTATAACACCTATCCTTTTTGGGGTAGGTAGCCAGCAAAACACACATTGTTTTGCACATGGGTCAGAGTTTATTTCTCAAGATTTTGGGGATGTGAACATATACGGTATCCAAAAACTCGGGAGTTCAAGATTTGGAAGATGGGATTGAAAGTAAGGATTGCAATTTACATTTGAGGAGTTTTAGAAAGTCTATTACTTGCGAAGGTGTTCGGTTGATGGGGTGGCGTGATTCCTGACTTCACCCCTAATAAAATCGAGGCATGTTCATGCTAGAAGAGGGAAGACACACTACCTCAAAAGTTGTCCTATTCTTTCTCTCATAATCCATTTGTTGTGGAGCATAGGTGCATGAGTTGATGACGAATTCCATGGTTTCTCAAAAAATTCCCTAGAGGGCATCCATAAACTAGGTACCATTGTCCCGGATTATGAAACCGCGAGATACGCTTTTGATATTGGGTGTAGTCATTTTGTGAAAGTGCGGAATGCTAGACACATCACTTTTTTTTTTTTTAATGAGTAGGGACACCCAAGTCATTCTAGTGCATTCATCCAATAAATGTCACAAATGCTTGAGCTCAGGATATAAGAACCTTTGCGGGACCCAATCAGTGAATAACGGAGTTACGAACTTTTATTCAGACTTGGTGAATAAGAAATACGTTGGATCTTAGCCAGTTCACAAGTGTCACAATGAAATTCCTTATCATTCAATCCTGAAAAAAGTTGTGGTTGCAATTTCTTAAGATAACCAAAAGAAAGATGTCCTAATCTATGGTGCCATAACCATATAGTTGCTTGAGCCTTGTCTTTACTTGCCCTAGTTTGATTTGCACATTGATTTTCGATCCCCCGTTCTGCGGCAACTCCTAAGTAGTAAGTTTGCCCGTCCTAACCCCACCATAACCAAGATTCTTAGGGTTAGAATGTCTTGAAAGACACAAAATGAGGGCCAAAAAGTTACAGTACAAGCGAGAGTTGAAGTAATTTGGCTAACAGACAAAAGGTTGTATTCAGAGATGGAACAACAGAGCCATTATCTAATGTGAGTATTAGACAAGATAACGAGATCAACTACCTAGTAATGGGGAGGTGCTACCATTAGCGGTGGAAATAACTGATTGAGAAGAAGGGAGGCAGTTTTAAGCGAAATGAGTCCCACGTCATGTGATCGGATGCACTGTGTCGATAATCGAGTTCTATTCTTAAGTGCTTGAAAATCTGGTCTTTACCAATAGCTACACGGATGGGCAACATTTGCGTAGCGGTTGATTTCTTCCGACGATGTCATCATAAGCTTTCCGGCCAATCTTTTATGGGGCTTCTTTGAAGTCCCACCACTCAGAACTCCACGGCCGGCTTTCACAGGGTGATGGGTTTCGAGGAAAAAATACATTATCTGATGGTTTCTTGTAGACTCTTTGGGATCAAGCTGCTACGATGCCATGTCAAGTATCAGAGTTTTCTGCAAAGATTTCAAAAGAGATGTATTCTTCTCTAAAACGAGAGGCAATATATAGATATAATTACATCCCCAGAATTAGGTCCTAAAAGGAAAAACAAATTGTTTCTATATCATGCTCTGAGGTGGTCAGCTATCATAATTTCTAGGATTAATTACACAAATTATTTCTATATCTATATACAAGATTGGTCTTCTCAATTTCTAGGACAATTACGAATCAATCTAATGTGCGTCGACTCATGCAGACGAGGGAAGCCCACGTAATCCTCTGTTACCCGAGGTAGAATTTTACGAAAATGTTTTGCACGATTGATTACCGATTAGGGGATTCTTCCTACCAATTGATTGAATGAGAGATTTAGGACTGAAAGGAAGTAAGGCTAGCGAGCGCGCAGGATCTCCGCTCGACGTTACGTGAGGTCTAATGATTCAAGTTGTCGGACGTCACATTGATGATGGGATGGAGCTGTGGCTTAGATTGCAGGATAAGTTGAGAACATTAAGCAATTTCAAGTCTCCTATGTCTTTGGTATCTCCCTTGGAAATTATTGCATGAAATCAATGGAAGTGAAGATAGTCGGGACTTTCCTAAGCTCCATTTCTTGACCTTCTTTGAGTAAGCCCCATTCACGCATCGATAAATGGTGGCCGGAATTCTGGGATGTTAAATTCGGTGGCCAGGACTTTGATTGGACGTCATCTTCACGACCATCGACGCTCTCGAGTTTGAGAAACATTTTTACGGCAGCACACCATCAAAATTGTTGAGCTAAGTCGACAATTTGAAGCATTGGCCAGTGGAGATTGCTATCACGGGCATCCAATGTGTCCATGGAATTTGTTGCCTCTCGAGCAAGCCTGCATAGGCCTTATTTTCTTGACAGGAGAAAAATGTATCATTCATCCCATTGTTCCCCAAGGTTCAAAACCTCTAATGCTTTGCAATTGGCTAGAGATTTTGGAATTTTCCGTCTAAAGATTCTCATTGGTCCCAGCGTGTGTAAGAGAACACATGTGCCCTAATTCCCAGGGTGTATTGCCGAGTAAAGTCACACGTTATCCCAGTTGACAACGCAGGAGGCGCTCATTCTGAATCAAACATGAAGGGATTGTCTTAGCTAAAAGCATTATCGGAGAGGTCAAGAACTTGCAGGATACTGGCATGGCATATTGATTTGGGAATGATTCCAATAAGGTTATTGTTCGAGAGGGAGAAAAAAAAAGTGTAGGAAATGTAAAGACCAATATCATGTGGGATGGAAGAGGTGAACCTGTTGTTTGAGTAATCACATACATGTGGAAGATGGCGAGTGGGGTGTGGTGGTTGAACCCGAGGTCAAGGATATCGGAGGAGGAGAGGTTGGACGAGTTCTTGCCGTCCTCAGATAAATTATGGGAGAGATTCGAATGGGTAGAGAGCCATTACCAATCTTCCAAATCCAACTAGGTATGCTCCCACTAATTTGGTTATCAGAAAGATCTAAATATATCAATCTTGACAGGGTGCTAAGATCAGGAAATGTTCTGAGCTTGCAAGAAGCCAATATTAATGCGGTAAGATTCAAACTAGGTATGCTCCCACTAATTTGGTTATCAGAAAGATCTAAATATGTCAATCTTATTTAGATTGCTTAAGATCAGGACATTGATGGACAAGAGTTGTACGAAAGGCTAAGAATGGTAAGATTTCCAAGTTTTACGAAGTGCTTAGTTCAACGGTGCCATTGAATTTGTTGGAAGAAAGGTCTAGGATGTTAGAGGCGGAGATGAAAGGCAGTCAGTATTAGCCGCTCACGATTGTTACGACTCAAATCAAAGGGTGTTCAATGCGAGAAAAAGGCACTACCTTCACTCAGGGACGGCCCCGGATTTGTTTCTTAGTCGTATCGTGCAATGATGGAAGGAAGCAGGTTGCGTGGGGAGACTTCCATTTAGTGGTGTTAAGTCCAGAAACACTAGATTCCATGAGCCATCCCAGTGAAAGGAAGATATCGGACCTGTTAAATTATTATGAGAAAGGAATATTTGGGTGAGGCTTTTGGACAAACTCAAAGGCGGGATTGAACCGGAAAACTTATTAATAGAAAAGTCCAAGTAAACCAATTGTGTAAGGTTTGCCATCACCTTTGGTATTGGACCGCTGAAATCACAATCTGAAAGCTCTATTGTAGTCAACCTCTTGAGATTGCCTATGGAGTTGGGTAATATCCCTGAAAATTTTGTACCTGAGAGCACCAAGGTTTCTAGAGATCCACCTTGAGGGAATTCTGGCAAAGAACCCTTAAGTAACATGTTGTTTGACAAATCAAGAATCTGGAGGGTTCGTACCTGAAATATCTTTGGATATGTTCCATTTAACCCCACGGGCGGGCCGCAAGTGACTCAAATTGAGAAATTTGCTGGGAAGTGCAGACGGGAGCGACGGAGAAGTTGTTATCGTCGAGGCGGATGCTTGAGAGACCGAAGCCGGCAGAGAGAATCAAGAGGTCGAAAGGTAAACGACTTTGCAAGCTCGGCACATGGAGATTAGGCAGAGATGATAATGCTGGCACCATTCCTTCCCTTGTGCCCGATATGTTTACACCATCGAGATAGAGTTCTCTAAGCTCGGTCCAGTTATGAACCATCATTCTCGGATTTGGGTTCTCAGGTTTTGAGAATACGAGTTAGAGAAATCCAATTGTAACTTGACCTTGTCAGCCACGAAATCTCGGTGGAATACGCCCGTAAAATCGGCAGACGATCGGGTAAATCAAATTGCCAAGCTTGCGAATCGGTGGAATGCGAGAAGAGAATGTGTTGTTGGCAAATTCAATCTACGGAGATGTTGTAGATTGAAAAGGCTACTGGAACCATTGAACCTCGAAATAAATTCGCTCACGAGATCGAGAAACTGACATGACCAGTAGCGTCGAGATTACACCTCCCGAGAACAATAATGGGTGCTTTGGTTTCGAAACCGGTTGTGAATCGGCATCATTAAATTTGAGGTGCTCTTCAGTTGCGAGCAACAACATCATCTCATCTTCCAGGCATACCCTCAATCGCCCAGACAGTCCACAGATACCAAAGCGACATGGATCTGAAAAGATTGAGCACAATGGTAGGAAATAAAGCCATGAAAATAGCTTAATTCATCTAGTGGGAAAGGGGAGACACTTCCACGCGAATCGTATTTAATATGATTTTTGCTGATCGCTTTGAACGTATGATAAAAAAAAAGGTTCCACTTATACATACATAAAATGCTCAACATTCTAATTTTCCTCGCTCCACCACGATTTTATTTATATCATGTTTGTTTTTAGAAATTTGAGGAAAGTGCAAGGAAAGAAAAATATAGAAGAAAATTAAAAAAGAAAGAAAAAATTGAGAAAAAATAAAAATAACATCAAAAGTCTACAGATTAATTTTATTTGCAACTTTAAACTTATTGAATTCTATTTTAATAAAAAGATTAAATAATTTAAAAATGCATAGATTTCTAACTAATTTCAATTGTATTTTATTTTCTTTAAAGATTCTCATAATCAAATACAAGAAAAATAATTTTCCTTGATATTATTTTTAATTTCTTTGCTTGGTACTTTAGGTGAACCAAACACAACATTTGTTCTTGACTTCCATATTCCCTCCATTTTCAAGTCACATGATAATTTTTCATTTTCTTACATTTTTACTCTTTATGAATTGTTATATGAAAGATACTTTCATGCATGGTGATCAACTGACCTATTAACGCCTTAATTATTAGTGTGCTGCGCTCTCTAAATTTCATGAACTCTTTAACGCCTTTGATTTTGGTAAGAGTAGCTAGCCTTCATATTTATCAATATCACGATAATCCTATTAAATGTAATCGATCTTTTAATACCATTAATTTATTTTCCTCCGTTTTGTCATCGTTTCATTAATTTATTTCATAGCTCTCTAGCTTTCCTTTGAAACTATATTTTCAATATTTGAAATGATTCATATTATAAGAGACTGAGGAACTAGATATGAAACATATATGGAGATAGCTTTGTCACAGAAGTGTTATTGTTTTTGTGATTCTACCTGCTTTCGCCATGTCCAACCGAAGAACCATGGTAAGCATTTTTGTGAAAAGAAAAGTTGAAAAAAAAAAAGAACTGGCGGGTAGCGTAGGGGTTGGGGCAAGTCTCCATAGTATGGACATTTTTGTTCAGATATTTTTTGTAAGACCCGCAAATTCCGCCTCTGAATAAGGGCAAAAGCGCACTTGATTACAAAATTTTAATTACTAAAAATCCATAATTAATTCTCTAGATCTCTGACATCTAAACGGGACGCACCGTTGAACGCCTCCTCGCCAAACGGAAGTTGCTAATGCAAAAATTTCTCGCACTACCGGTATTGGGCCGCGAAGCCGACGACGCTTTTCAGGCATCGCGCCAAAAGCCAGAAAACGCTTTTCTATGCGACGAAGATATAACAAGTACCATGTACCATAAGTGAAAGAAAGAGAGAAATGGGCGAAAATGGATCTACGAGATAGTGTCGGTCAATTCTCGGTAAAAGAGGGACATACATAAATATTTAGAGATTTGATCTTAAGTCACAAAAGACAAAAGATCAATAGTGTTCTTTTCCACTTAAAATCAAAGACAAAACGTGGGGAGTCATTTTGGGGAGATGCAGTAGGCGGAGGAGCAAAATGGTGATTCTAGAGAGAGTCTCCGACTTTCCTGGGGAATACACGCTGACGGGACCGCTGACGTCGACCGGGACAAGAAGCGGAACGTTTCACGCCGGAGCAAAGCACGCTGGACCCCGGGTTTGCGGTAGCTTTTGACAACCCCACATGTATATTTTCCTACTTGCGTTTTATTCCCATTTTTATGGCTGGACAAGCTTTTATTGGCTAGCCGCTGAAAAAGAATTTGATCGTCCCAAAACTGGGACCGACCATTTGAATTTATTTGAGATTTTTTGCTAGGGCCATGACTGTCCAGAATTTGTGGGCTGTTTGTGTTGGAATTTTGTATTAAAATGTTGCTTTAAATCATGTATTTGTATGGAAAAAGGCCGGGAATGGGCCGTAGGATCGGTCCCAAAACATGGGACCGAATTGTGGAATTTTTGGAGATTTTTGGGTCGTCCACAGCCCCGTAAACCGGCATTTTGCATCATTTTTGATAATTTTTAAGACAAATTTCATTTTTCATATAAAGAAGTTTTAAATGAGTAAGAAATTCGGTTACAAAAAGTGAAACCGAGATCGACAAGTGGTCGCTTCGTGATTTACCATCGCCATTTCTCGACCTAAAAACATTCCGGTTTAGTGAAATGGTCATAAAGGCTCATGTATTTTGGCATTGAAATTGTGTGATTGAATTTGCTTGGTATGTAGAAATTAATTTGGAGAGTCGGGTCGCATCGTTAAATTACAAAGCTGATGCTTGAAAGAATAAATTACACAATATATGGAACACCGTGTTGTGTCATTGGTGATTATTTTGATTTGTTCATCGAGCCAAGTTGGGTGATGATTGATGTGTTGGAATTACATGTAATGGAAGCATTGAAAATATGCATATCGAATATTGTTGTGTAAATGATTTTTGAAAATGGCATAATGCATTTTCATATAACTCCGGGTAGCTCTGTAAATTAGGTGTGAGTGCATGACAAGGTATTTTTGTAAAAATGGATATGGTTATGAAAAGGAATTTCACACAGATGATATTCGGAGAATTGCTTGGGAGATGGGCCAACGCATCATTTCGCCGGATGAAAGACCACGAATGCTTTCTAAAGCTCACCAACCAATCGAATTTTAGGTAGTTCCACATTTTACCGAATATTTTCGTAAGTATATTTTCTCAAGAACAAAAGTTTTGTTTGAAAATGATTATTTTCATACATGGCTTAGGTAAAGTGTGAGCCAGTTCATGAGGACTTCGGACATGGGTGATCATGTAGACATTCAAGTAAAGATCATTTATTTATTTCAGCCACATATTTCGGAAGACAGATCGGCACTTAGGGCTGGCTGAAGAATTAATTTGCATGATTCTCCCACCGGAGCTTTTTAGAAGGCCTCATTCCGTCGTGGGACCCCCTTTATTTTTCAGGTACAGAGAGCGCTCGAGGAGACATCTCCCATTTTTGAGTTGATTTTGAAGAAGCCGGTTTGTGGCTTCGATGGTTTCGACATAACATGTATTAGAATTGTAGATTTTAATATATGTTTGTATAAACAAAGTGTAAATCAACTATTGAATTGGGTTGGGAGATAATTGAAGAATAGTTATGATACTGATTTTGATGAGTATTGGTTTATGAGCCCAAGAGGCATTTTTACTCATGTTGGGATTATATTGCATTTATCGACTACTGGGACAAAGTAAAATGCAGTGTGTATACATGTTTTGTATTTGGGTAGGAGCTCCTCAGAGCCAAAAGGAGACTCGCCCGATTTTCGCGGGCGTGCCAAAACCCGACTCCTCCACTTGTATTCGCAAGGTCGACAGTAGTCAACTGACCCTGCTCAAGGCTACATTTTTATTATATAAACACATTAGGCTTTATTCCTTATAAGCTGCACTTATAATCCTCTCGACTATAGTTAAACTTTTTTCTTGCTCGTAGTTTTTTCCTACAGGGTTTCTACGTAAATTCTGATATTTTCTTTATTTTCGTATTTTTTATTGCGTCATTGACCGCAACAGGAAAATATCTTCATGCATGTTGGATGAGCCATTAAATTGAAAAAAAAAAGTTGTTTTTAGTTTGGTATGGTCTCCCCTAAATTTCATGGACTCTTTAAAAACTTTAAATTTTGGGAAGAGGAGTCTTCGTATTATTTACTACCATCATAGGTAATTCACATAAATCTGGCTTGGGCATCATTATAGTCCATTAATGATGAACCACTTTCTAAAATTTCCTAAATTAGTATGAGATGGGTAGTCAACTAATTTCACCTTTTTAGCTTTACTATTGGGATAAACCCGAAAAATTAAGCTATTCTATTGTACCATACTGCAATTTTTATCTATATTCTCTAGAACTTTCATAAAAAGATATTTGTAAAATCAGAAAATAATAATAGGTAACAAAATTCAAATTACCTAATTTTTAACATTATATATGTCAATCTCAATGTGTTTCATCCAATATAGTTTTCTTGACAAACGTAGTGATAACGTTGCTGCTGGGCTGGAGTAATTGCGGGAGGAAAGCGTAGTGGCTGGAAGATCACGGGTTTCTGGATTGCCAGTCTTCACCCGCCAAGTCCTTGTGAAAGAGAAAGAAATTAAAAGTTAAAACAAAGGAAGGAGGGCCCCTACCATGCCTTGTCCTCTTTGACTTATAAACCCAAAACCAGGGGCTGGTGTAATTGGGAAGATAATTTCCTTCGGGTTGGCTTCAAGTCTTCACCGTCAAGTCCTTATGAAAGAGAAAAAGAAATAAACAAAGCGAAGGGTATTCCACCGACATGGAATGGAATTTTTACTTTTGAAAGAGACTGTAAATGTCCTCTTCAAGTCGCCCTTTCTACACAATCACTTCATTTTAAGTTCTTTTTCGCCTTTCCGTATTACAAGTTGTTTAATTTAAAATTATTTTACATAGGTCATGAAAAATTAGATTTAGATGGTTTAGGTTTATTGGTGTCATTATTGGCGGAAGGCTTTATAAAAATAAAATTGTAGAGTGACTCACTCGTTGATGTAGTGAATGCTACAACAAATTATTTATGTCCAGAGTCATGTATGTCTTCTATTGACAAAATAAGGAAAGATGGATCTTACCTTAGCTAGACATGATCTGGGTTGGAAAGACTGTGCCGAATTAGGCAAGAGATTTAGAAGATCTGGTATTGTTTTATACGTATTAAGGAAGGAAGTATAAAAAGAAACATTGTGATCATTCCCAGACATAAAAATATCGCTGAAGGAAATCTCACCCATGAGCCTAGTCGAAAGGAAAATCTTACGTCCCATGTATGGGGAAGGAAATCAATCAAGAGGCAAACATATAATACGACTTTTAGAGTTTATAATTTACAATGTGAAAGATCTCATCTTCGTGTTTAAATAAGAGAAGAAGATGCCTTTGCAGATTATCGATTAATCAAATCAAAGGAGGTCTTGAGGAGTCAGACCCTGGTGAAAGAACGCCTACACAAAATCGCCGGAACTCATGAGGAGTACGCTCACTTCACTGGGATGGGGTGATTACATCACGAACCCATACGCAAGATGAGAAATAAGAAGAGCTTATTTCAATGTTTCTCTATGGGGATAGTCGGGAGAAGACTTAACATGAGAAAGTGCAGCCTTGTCTCACTTAGTCCAACTTGTAACCCGATGAGTAAATAGTGAAACACCTTTACATCCTGCTCAACCCCCGCAATCGTAGGGCAATTGTCGAACTCGGGCGACCAATCCCCGCCTCCGTGTGTGTGTGTGTGTGGACAATCTTCATCTATCCTTCTCTATCTTACCACTTAGCACACCACTCAAATCATCACATTGAACACCATAAAGGGTAACTGCCTTCACCAGATAAGCAGTTCAACGGCCGATGCAACATTTCATGGAGCACCGTCATAACACACAGTCACTAATTTATTTCAATTGGTATCAGAACAGGTCACTCTAAAGTACTGAGTGGATCTTAAGATTGTTTTTGACTGTTTGTTTCTAGATGTCAGATGGATCTCTTGAAAGAAGGAGGGTCGGTTGTTCATCCTCCTTTGTTGAATGGAAACAACTATGGTTATTGGAAAGCTCACATGCGTGCATTCATCAAGTCGATGGACAACCTCACCTGGAAAGCAGCCTTGATTAGCTAGACTCCTCCCACCAAGGAAGACGAGTCGGGAAATGAGGTGCCCAAATCGGACTGCTGATGAAGACAAGTAGTTGTCAAACAATTGGAAGGCTCTCAACTCCATTTTCAATGGTGTTGTCCTACACAATTCAAAAGAATATTTGCCACTGAGTAAGCTAAAGATACATGAGACATACTTCAAATTGAGTTCGAAGGTACTGTTGTTGTGTCGAAATCAAGAATAGTATTGCTCATATCTAAGTTCGAGAATCTTCGAATGGAAGAAAATGAGACAATCGGGTAGTATCATGCGAGGGTAAATGATATTTCTAATGAGTCATTCCTTCTATGAGAGAAAATTCCTGAAGAAAAGCTCATACAAAAGGTGCTAAGAAGGGACCTACTATGCCTTGTCTTCTTTGAATTATAAACCCAAAACCAGCTGCAAGTGGGGGTGATTTGTGAGGATAATTTCCTTTGATTTTAAGGAGGACCAATGTACATCAATGGTGGAGCGTCCATTAATGATTTCATTATCTTAGGCCTCTTCTTCACCCATTTCAAAGGAGATAGGCACAATAATGCCATGAAGGTGGACTTGACTCTTGAACCAAATTGTAAGTTTCATTTTATATTATGATGCATCGTACTCCAAGACTTATTTTTAGATAATCAAATTTCACTACATCATTAAAGACAAACCTAAGATGTTCTTTCACAACTTAAATAACACTTGGTTTCTTCAAAAGATTCACAGAGTAATTGAGAGGGTTGGTACTGCGGGTATACTTCATAGAATAGTCCAAGGAACTTAATCCACGCCTTTTTTCCGCAGAGATATCTATTTATTTCCTTTTTTTGATATGTGAAAAAAATGTCTCTCAAGAAGCAATACTGTTGTTGAAAAAGGGGTATTCAAATAGAGTAAAATAACTTGTTGAAGTTTCATTTTTGAAACATGCAATGTATACTAATACAATAACAAGTAAATGTGGAACAGTTATACAGAAGTGTTACACTTAATAGGTTCTGATATATGCAAACTAGATACTAACCCGATTGTAGAACAGGAACTGTAGGTAGATCAAGGCTAGTTTTTGACACTATGTCCTTAAGACGTGATTACCACTTTGTGTGCTTATGGAATACGAGCGCCTACCTCCTTTAGGGGGATACAATGATTCACACGTAGAAGTAGCACTCCAATCTATCTGTCCAGCGAAAAACTATGTTGTGTACTCTCCGAATGCACTGCCTTAAATGCCGAAAAATAATGCACTAAAGGCTGTCTTAGTGCACTGTTTACTGAATGAAAATGACTGAAATTTGTTTGTTATATTTCAGAATGACAATGAACCTGAGTATTTATAGACCTCTTGATGACTTTCCAGACAGTCACCATCCTAAAGACACAACTCAAAATGAAAAGACACAACTCAAAATGAAAGGACACAACTCAAAATGAAAGTCCAAACAACACCTTTTCATGAATGGACACAACTCAAACTGGAAGTCCAAACAACACCTTTTCATGAATGGACACAACTAAAACTGAAAGTCCAAACAACACCTTTTCAAGAGGGTCACTTAGGAGCCTATTTTCTCATTCATTTCTTACTCGATTTGAGAAAATGAATATACTACATTATTCTCCTCACTGATTAGAATATGAACCCATGAAATATTGTTCAAAATAAAAATCGAGTCCCACTTTAATTTAGGCTCAAAGTCAACCAACAACTCAATTTTTACACTTAAAAAAAAATTGTTTTGGTCCAACAATCCCCCAAATGAATGGAAAATTGGCTGTTAGTATGCAAATGATAATGCTGACACACTATAGAGAGTACATCTTTGGAAAGATCGTGCATTGAGATAGGTAGCTTTTGGCCTTGAACCTTCCCTAGTGAAAGCCCATTGAACATATCGGCTAAATAGTGAACGTGATATCTTGAACTATTTAGTTGTTTGATAAATCAGATCGAATAGATCACACAAGCCACTTCCTAACACAATCAGTTCTCAATGACAGGTTCATTGCACTGAATTAGCCTCCCGGTTTTCATGAGTGCTTTAGAGAATTCGGGCCCCTTATAAATTCTCACGAAGCGGCCCCTTCACACCCATATAGGTGACCCTATTAGGAATATCCCGTACCATTCCACTGATTTTCCAAGTTATAAGAATCATTAAAAGCATAGCTTACTCCAAATAATCTCAAGAAAAGACGGCTACTATAGGAATAAAGGGAGAGATTATCTCCTTAGTGCTTCTTTTGAATCACGTTTAATTCTATTGTCCCTTCAACCTGTGGTCTTGGGATCTCCAGTCAACTAGGTTGGGTTGCCATTAAGGTGATTCTTTTATCATAGGCTTTAACCCCATTCCCCTCGATGTGCAATTTACTTACTCTCTTGTCAAACCTTTGGTAAGCGGGTCCGCTAGATTATCCTTTGACTTTATATAATCAATAGAAATAATCCCATTTGAAAGCAATTGCCTAACGGTATTATGTCTACGAAGTATATGTCTAGACTTACCATTATACATGTCATTCTGTGCCCTACCAATTGCATCACACCACAATGTACAAATTGTCGCACAGTTTAGGCTATATCGAATATCCTCTAGAAATTGACAAAGCCACTCTACTTCCTCTCCAGCTTTATCTAAAGCAATAAATTCAGATTCCATTGTGGATCTGGTAATACACGTTTGCTTTGAGGATTTCCATGATACAATTGTCTATAATAAAGTAAAAAAACATAACCACTATAGATTTTGTATCCTTCATATCGACATCCAATTTGCATCACTTACCTTTTAGTACTCGGCTGGATATCTTTTATAATAACCCATAATTTCCGTATATCTTAGGTATCCGAGAACCCCTGGAGCACTGCCTTCCAATGGTCTACTCCTCGATTACTAGTATATCTACCGCTTACTAACTGAGTATGCTTATATTCGGGTCTAGTGCAATTATGACATACATTGACTTCCAATGATAATGAATATTCTTAATTGTGATATGCTTTGGACCAATATTTAATAAAATGAAGATTTATATCAATTGGTGTTCTAGCAATGTTGTTTCACTTTGTTTAATTTAATGTGCAATTTCTCAATATAATGTTATTGAGATAATATAAGTCCACCGTATGTTCTTGAAATTTGACCTCTAGTATAACATCTGCAACACCCAAATCCTTCATGTTAAATTTACTAGACAACATCTTCTTGGTAGTTGTAATAATATAATTATTACTACCCAAAATAAGCATATCATCCACATGTAGGCAAACAATGACGTATTCATTATTTGTGTCTTTAACAATGCATATTACTTATCACATTCATTAATTCAGAAACCATTTGACATCATTACTTTGTCAAATTTCTCATGCCATTGTTTTGGTATCATGAGAATCTATGCGCATTTAACAAGTCTACATACTTTCTTCTCTATCCTAGAAAATAAACTCCTCTGGGTCAGTCCATATAAATTTCAATAAGTCACCTATTTAGGAAAGTCTGTTCACATCCATTTGGTGTATCTCAAGATTATGCAATACCGCAATAGCTATGAGCATATGAATACGTTATTCTCGTGGACAGAGAATATGTATCAAAGTAATCAGACCTTCTTTGCTTATACTACACAGTCAGCCTCAGACTTATCAATTGATCCATCGGTTTTCATTTTCCTCTCTTTGAAAATCCATTTACACCCTAATGGTTTACTCCCTGAGGAAGATAAACCAACTCCCATGTGTGATTTCAGATGATGGATTCACTCTCACTATTTACGCCTTCTTTCCACATGGGTATTTCAGAGGACATTAGTTTTTATTGAAGCTTTAAGGCTCATTTTCTAACAAATATGTTAGAAAATATGGACCAAAGGACTTGGAAGTCCTTTCCTTATCGCTTCCAAGTGCCTCTTCACTTTCACTAATATAAACCCATGTCTATATCACTAGTCGCAGTATCATGGGTTCTTTTAAGAGAGCTCCCATCACATGCATTTTTACTAGGAAATATATTTTCAAATAATGATGCATTTCTTGACTCAATCATGGTATTGACATGTATATCAGGAATATTAGATTTATGCATTAGAAAATGATATGCACTACTATTTATCAGATAACCAATAAAATATACAATCATTAGTCATAGGTCCTATTTTAAATCCTTTGGGAATAGGAACCCATCACCTTAACCAAACATTACTTTTAAATATTTGTAGGAGGACTCCTACCTTTCCATAATGAATAAGGGTTTTGTCTAACTTAAAATTTATTTAAATATAATTTGGCCGAAGCAAAGCTTCCCACAAGTTTTGAGGCACCTGAACTAATCAACATGGCATTCACTAATCTCTTTCAATGTTCTATTTTACGTTTTAGCACCTTTTGTTGAGGTGTATAAGGCTTATAAGTTTATGAATAATCCCATGTTCTCGACAGACCGATCTAACGGCAAGGCCATATTCACCACCTCGACCACTTCTTATTGCCTAATCTTTCTACTCAAGTTGATTCTCAACCTCATTCTTATAATGCATAAATTTTTCCAATGCTTCATCTTTACTCCTTAGCAAATATACATAGCAATATCATGTGCAATCATCAATAAAAGTTACAAAGTATTTCTTTCCTCCTCTAGTTTGAACATATTTCAAATCACATATCACTTATGAATTAACTCGTAGAGGTTCAAGATTTCTTCAATATTTTGAAATGATGTCGAAGTTAATTTTGATTCAACACATGTCTCATTTATGGATTAACAATATTAATTTTTAGCAACAATTATAAGTTCATTTAATTTCACGTGAAGTATCAAAATTAACATGTCTTAATCACATGCCATACATTAGAGGACTTGCTATAAGGTAAGATGTGTTCTTATTATTAAAATAAGATACAATAGTCATTACATTCATCTTAAAGAGCCCATTGTCATATATCCCTTGCCTACGTGAACCCACTCTTAGTGAGTACAAATTTGTCTGGACTCAAAACCAACCTAAAACCCTTCTTACTCAACAAAGAATTTCCGTGAAACCCAAGAAAATCTGGAAAAAGCAAAGTGTAAAGGTAAGGCTGCTGAGCCGGGAATTTGCATCTTGATGACTAAATGCATTTCAAACGTTGGAATTAAGCTAGCCTCAGCTACACAATGCTTAACCCAGAAAGCTCAATTTCAATGCCGAGGCAACGAGTATGCGACAATTTGACACATTTTGAGTGGTTCACAGTGTGCCATGTGTAAAGTGGAGAATTAGTCAAACAAGGAGAGCCAAGTGGGGCCCACGTGGACATGTGGCATCTCCAAATTGGATGGAAATCCAAAGTAGGTGGATAAGAGGATAAGAAATCCAAGTCAACCAATGGGAGGTTGACAAGTGGCAAGTGAGAGGACAAAAGGGGAATAAATGAAAAGAAAAAAAAAAGGAGACATTCTTCAGCCTAATGATCCAGTTGAAGGAGGGGAGAAACAGATTTTAGAGAGAGAAAGTCCAACTTCTCTTTAGATTTCCAGGCGTTTGAACCGTCGGTTCTCGTCGGGCCAAGAGACAAAGTTGCTCTACACTGTAAGAGCTACGCATGGACACCGGTTTTGTGGAGTTTCGACAACTTCGGAGGGGAGGCTCTTCCTACTGGGTTTATTTCGCTTAAGAGCCTTGTAAAATGGTTTGATGGTATGAGGCCGTGAGGTCATTCGATCAAATTCCGAAAATCGACCGAATGCTGTGAAATTTCGACTCCGCTTTCGATACCAACTGGGATCTCGGACTCAAATGTCCCCAGCTCTATATGTGTGTTATATTGTGTGTTATTGCCGACATTTGAATAACATGCAAATTGTGGTTTTGGGGTGCTGCAAATAAACGGCTTGAGTTTTGGTCCTCCTGAGCGGGATTAAATGCCGAATTTTTGGGCGCTCGGCCAGCCCACGTACTGCCTGGGGGGACCGTTAAAATACCTCGGCCGATGGTTAACTAAATTGTCCATGTGTGTTGTTTGCATAATATTGCTTAAAAATGAATGACTCGAGATATGTGTGGAAAAAACTGGCACGCGTAATTAAATGTGTTAACATGATCAGGTGTGTTTACTGAATCGATTTATGAATTGGCATAATGCATTTCATATGCACCGGGGCACCCTAGAATAATAGGTGTGAGTGCATGACAAATGAAATCGGATGGTTGTCCAAACGATGAATTCTTTTTTTTTTTGTAAAATTATTGCACAATAATTTTATCTAAAGTTGTCCAAGAATTGTGTTTGGGAAATTGTCCAACAATGCACGCCGGAGGGGCCCATGAATTGTTTCTGAGAGTTACCCAACAAATTCACCTCGGAGGATCATTCCAACGATTATATCGGAGGGCTGTCACAACTAAACAATATTTTTTTAAAACGATTTTCATACAAGGCATAACATGTGTGAGGAGCCTATGAGGACTCAGACATGAGATTGGGCATGTAGATATTCAAGTAGGATCATGCATTTGAATAATGTGCTCAGTCGCCATTACATGTGTGCACTAGGTGGGGAGCAACCATGGTAATCAATCATCAGCTGTTTCACTCCTGCTTGAGGGAAATTATTTCGTACAGTGAGTGTCTTTAAAGACATGCTCATTAAAGGCCGTTGAGGAAGAAAGTCAAGCATGTGGCTTTATATATATTTTGAAATATGTATTGAATTCCTAAATTTATATATGTTTGTATTAAGAGTGATGTAATTAACTTTGAACTATATTGGTACATAGTTGGATGTATTTTCGTGAGTATATGTGTAAAGTCAATGTACTATTTTTATTTCATAATGGTCTCTATGATATGAGACACACAAAAGTTTTCAGCGACTATGGGCAACGGGACCCGAGACGGAAGGCCACATCTGCATGGCCAAGATTCTTTTCAATTTCGAGCATGCAACACATCATTGAGAGTAAGCTCTTTCCCGGAAGTCATCTTCAATATAACCTTTCCTTTGCCTTCAAATTTGGAAGTGGAGGAATTTTCCATAAAGAGTTGTTCTCCATCACACCGCTTCATATGAAGAGAACATTTTCTTATCCGAACATATGTGTCTAGTGGCCCTTGTCCACCCACCATCTTGGTATTTCCAACAAGTTGACTTCGGATACTACAAAGAGAAAAACTTATGTTGTTATATTTTCGTAAAGTTTTTCCACTCCTGTTATATTGGCTTGGGCAGCCTTCTCCTCTGTGGTTCACTCAGGTTTTTACTTGCTTCGACAACTTTGCACGATGTCCTCGGTTTGTCGTGACATAAAGCAACGGCCGAACCTCTTGAATCACTCACCTCGCCCTTTGCTAGCCAACATACTTCCTTTCTTGTCGGGGTTTTATGTCCCTCTTCAATCACATGCGCCTTGACTCCGTGGAATGATTGCCTATTTTCTCTTGGTGATTCATTATCTCCTCTATCCTCAATCTCACTTATCAAACTTCGCTTCATTTCTTTACGTCAGGTTTCGGGCCAATTTTTGAAGTCCCAATGGCGCACTTCAATAATTCGCAGTCAATTAGTAAGATTCACTGAGCACCATCCCTTCGACATGAATTTCATGTAGGATCACTTGAAGATCTTGAACTTGACTTATGATAGTCTTGGAATCCATCATTTTATAATCAAGGAATCTGCCCACAACTAATTTCTTCATTCCAGCATCCTCCGTCTTGTATTTTCTATCCAAGGATTCCCACAGCTCTCTAGTCGTCTTGAATGGACTATACACATTATATAATGTGTTATCCAATCCATTGAGGATATAGTTTTTGCAAAGAAAATCAGAGTGCTTCCATGCATCCACCACAACAACAACTTGGCGGTCAGCCTCATTCTCACTACAAACAGGAGCATCCTCACGAAGAAACTTTGCAAGATTCAACATAGTGAGATAGAACAACATTTTGCCGCCATCTCTGAAATCATTCTCGTTGAACTTTTCGGGTTTCTCCCCAGAGACACATGAGTAGTGGAATTTAAATTAGCACCATGGCACAACATGATTGTAGTAGCAACATTAATATCTATCAATCATTTCATAAATAAGATTATAAACTATTCAAACAATATAAAAGCAGTAAGTTATAAACCAGAAACAATCTATGTTACTATTTTGAAATTACTACTTTAACGTTTTTTCGTATGGTTTATCAAAGTCACTATTCGTGTGACGCGAAATTAAAACTAAACAAAGTCACTATTTTATAATGTAAAACTATAAATCATAACAGTAATTAAACTAATTGAAAACTGCCTTAAGAATGTTGAAAAAGGGGTATTCAAATAAAGTAAAATAACTTGTCAAGCTTTAGCTTTGAAACATGCGATGTATACCAATACAAGAATAAGTAAATGTGAATAGTTATACGTATGTTGCACTTAATGTGTTCCGACATATGCAAACTAGATACTAACCCGAACAGAGAACATGAACTGTAGGTATCAAGGCTAGTGTTTGACACTATGTCCTTAAGATGATTACCCACCTTGGTGCTTATGGAATACCGAGCGTTTGCCTCCTAGGATAATGATCTTCACATAGATAGAAGTAGCACTAATCTATCCGTCCAAATAAAAACTATGTTGTGTACTTCAATGCACTGGTTTAATGCCAAAAAAATACGTAATTAAAGGTCGCCAGAGGTAATCGCTTAATGAATGAAAATGACTAAAATTCGCTGGTTATATTTCAGAATGACATGAACCCGAGTATGCATGCATCCTTAGTGACTTCTCCTGACGCTTACCATCCTAAAGACACAACTCAAAAATGAAAGACACAACTCAAAATGAAAGGACACAACTCAAAATGAAAGTCCAAACAACACCTTTTCATGAACGGACACAACTCAAACTAGAAGTCCAAACAACACCTTTTCATGAACGGACACGACTCAAACTGAAAGTCCAAACAACACCTTTTTAAGAGGGTCACTTAGGAGCCTATTTTCTCATTCATTCTTACTCGATTTGAGCAAATGAATATACTACATTATTCTCCTCATTGGATAGAATATGAACTCCACGAAGCATGGTTCAAAAATAAAAATCGAGTCCCACTTAATTAGGGCTCAAAGTCAACAACAACCTAGTTTTTACACTTTAAAAAAAAAAAATCGTTGGTCCAACAATCGTTATATTAAAAGGAACTGATTTCCTTTGTTAAAATAAAGATACATTTGCATATCTCATGAGACGACTTTTCAACTTTCACGCTCCCATTATATTTTAATTAAGAGGAAACGCTTGGGCCGCATCATGTGTGCTCGACCTCACAAATAACCAATATCTCCCACTTTACCCAGCGATAGGACTGACTTCTTCTCAATTCACAGGTTCATACTTGTTAAATAAGTCGTGTAATTATGCATAAATTTCAGAGCATATTTACTATATATTTAGAGTATATAGTTTGGTCAAAGGATCTTCTAGTATGTTTAGTATGTTGTATCCTAGATCATTTGTCACATATTTTCACACTAGATCTCATAGGGTACCTAGATTTATAGGATTATGTTCTCTACATAAAAATATATTTTGTCACCAATACATTACGATGTGACTATCTATTTGTAAATATGATCTTCCTCTTCTCGATTCCCATAATTCTAACCGGCCTAATCGCTTCATCGACCAGTTTCAAAGAGTTGTTATTGAATCCAAATAGCTGAGATATGCATCTCAGCCAGTTGGTAACCGATAAACCCTAACCGATCAATCGATTCAACCTGGCCAACCGGGCCACTAGATGAATTACAATCGTAGGATCGACAGGCTTGGCCGTACCGATTGACCCTATAAATGCTCAAACACTTGTGTTTTTATTTAAAACACTTTTACACCTTAGGTGTTTCATTGAAGCACGTTTTAGGATTATAAAACCTAAGGTTTTATGCTTGAACTCGAGTTTTCAAAGGATATGCAATTTTTTGATTTAAAAACTGAGTTGTGAGTGATACATGATAAATGATAATATCCTAAGTACACCAATGTTATCACCTTACAAGGATTCCTAAGTTTACAAAGTCTTCATAGTATGGTTGAACTTGGAATCCTAGTTTTTTTTACTTCTTGAACTTGATTTTGTTTCAAATCTTGGATGAATGGTGTAGTCTTTAGATTCATAATCTCCTGTCATCTATCACTCATCTCAAGTAAACAATTGGTAACTAATTACCTTGGTTTGTTATCAATAAAACCTCAATTAGAGGTACCCTTAGGCCAATATATATATATATATATATATATATATATATATATATATATATATATATATATATATATATATATATATATATATATATATATATATATATATATATATATATATATATATATATATATATATATATATATATTATTTAATTATTTATAAGCACCTACAAATTTCTTTCGCTTTTCCATTTTCCCCTCATTCACTCAAAAATCTCATGGTCTTGCTATCACTAGACCTCTCTAAATCCTTCAAGATGGCATTAGCGCGCCTAACGCTCAACTCCGACACCATACCATATTCATTCAAGTATCTACTCACCATCAAAAATGTTTCACATAAATTTTCTCTTCAGTCCATTATCAACTTGCGCACTCAATTTTGAATTCGGGGTCTTTCTATTTACTCTCTTCACACCCTGAAACCTCCTCCATATGTCATTTCGATAATTTGAGCTTTCTAGACCACCTGAATCCTTACTCCAAGAAGTTTTTATATTCTCTGCGACGGGATTAGAATCGGGAATGTCCCAAGATTCGGCATCTAACCGAGAAAGATTGATGGGCTTAACCCTAGCGAAAGAACTGATAATGGAAAAAGATGGGCTCATAGAGAATGAAAACTTGTCAATCAGGTATCAACAAACTAAAACTTAAGAGAGGCCATAAATTAAGGTAATTCGAAGAAATGAGAAGCAAATTCAAACTTAAAAAGGCAATGATTTACATACCAAGGGTGTCAGCTGGTTCGTAAGATAACAGTATAGCTACAGCTATCGAAAATTTTCACGAATTCCCACTCGTCTATCTTCTCAATTTAGCAATTTAATTGGCCATTCCGACTTCGATAGATAATCGATGGTCGCTTAAATTATTTTTAAGTTACAAGTAGTTAAGAACCAAACAAAAATAAAAATTTGGCAAAGGTTCAATAAATAAGATTGTTTTCCTAAAAAACAAATAAATAAGATTGTTTGAAAAGTGAATTTCAAAATACTAAAGATAAAAAGCAAGGGCTTTGTCTAGTTTCTATTTTCAAGAACATTTTTGTTTTGAAAAAATTAAAAAAAAAAAAAAAAAAACCTAAAAACTCGTTTCGTGTAAAAGGGCCCCTCGCTTTTGTTCTCCCGCTTTCGAACCTCTATTTTCAGATAACACTTTTTTATGTTGTCTTGTTTCCAAAACTACTTCCGTAGAGTTTAAAAGAACACAAATCAAATGTAAATTCTACATTTTCCAACCTACTCATGTCGCTCTTGTTTTTGAAAATTGTTTTTCAAAACAAGATAACATAGCAAATACCATTTTGGTGTTCTCGCAAAGTGTTCTTATTTTCTTAATTTATTTTTTTTTTTGCATTTTTTGTGTTTTTCGAAATAAATAAGAAATGAAACCAAATATGTTTTTCTTGTTCTTCTTATTTTTCAAAACAAAAAACAGTTTTCAAAAACGTTAATCAAACTAACCCAAAAAATTTCTTTAAATAACTTGTGATACCCTGAATTTTTAAGAGGGCAAATAAGTAATTTTTTTAATAAAAGGTATATTGGTAATTCATTAGGGGAACCTTAGGTATAAATAGAAAGAAAAATAATAAAATATATATTATTATTCCCAGTTCATCCATTTCTTCGCGTAGCCTCCTACATAGCACCAAGAACTATAAGAAAAAGTTTTCAATGTGAGATTTCTCTTAGATTTCATTCTAGAAAAAAACTAAAATAATATTGTTAATGGTAATAAATCTCTTCTTTTCTATATAATCCTCTTATTCGAATTTATTTTTAGGAAAACTTAGGATGTCAGATCTAGGGTTTAAGAAGCAACTCGAAAGGTAAGATCTTCATTATTCATTTTTCTAGATTTCTTTAGTGTAGATTATCTAATTTTACTTAAGTTTAGATCAACTCTGAAGAAGTAAGATTTAGATTTTTCTCTTTTTCTCTTAAAAATAAAATAAAATGCTAGTTGGTGATATAGTACTGAATTGTTTTGAGAATGAGAATGAAAAAAAAAAAGAAGAAATAAAGGTAGTAGAGGACCATTGTAAAAAAAAAAAAAGTAGGTGGGCCACATTAAGAAATCAATACGTGTGCGAAATAGGTTGAAAAGTAAAAAGAGAATCTTGACATGATTTTGATTTGTTCAATTTAAAATAGAAAAATGAACATTTAGTAAAAAGCTAAAAGAGACATATTTTTATGATTAATATCATTTAATATTAAAAGAAATTAGGTCTAAAGTCTTTCATAAAATAAGCCTAGAAAACTTAAAGTCTAGGTAATGATTGATATTGGAAAAAAAAATATTTATAGATATTCCAATTATTTTAGGAAAAAAAAAACAATAGAGGTAAAAATTTGATGATAAATTCTTAGAATAAACAAATATGACAAGTTTGGAAGGTAAAATTTTATAAATATATGTATTTGATAAGGAATTGAGGATATATTTTTTACAAAGAGATATTTGCTATGATTTGATAATTTATTTAATATTATGATCAAGATAAATATCGAGAGATAGTATGATATAAACTATACTATAACAATTATTTTAAGAGAGAATAATTAATTAAGAATATAAATAAAGAAATATTTGGAAATCATATGCGAAAGGAATTACTTTTATAAAAAAATTTTGAAACTTCTATTAATTAAATTATTAATAGTTATGATATTTAAAATATTATTAGGATTAATAATATTGACATTATGACATCTCTTAGATTCTCAAACCTATAATTTTAGTGAATAATTAATGTTGATAGTTCATCCTTATTATGCTAGAGGGCGAAATATTTCTTCAAGCTTCTTCTGTTTGAGGTAAGAGATATTAATGCAGATTTTCTAAAAGATAATTATTTGTTTTTACGTCATTTTTATGATGGAAAGTTTTGAACTAAATTATATATCATTTTGGTTTATGAAAAGTTTTGTTTTTTATTTATTTGATTATACATGGATTAAATGGTAATTTTGTATGAAAGTACATTTGAGATTTGTTTTGTTTATGACATAAAATTTAGAAATATATGACTTGTGAGTTGAATTTTTGAATGAAATATTTAACTCTGGTTAGTTTCGCCCTATCAACGGGAATAATGGTTGACACTATACGACCTTTGTCAACGGAAATAATAGTTGACATTTACATTCTTTGGTGACAAATGTAATTTATTTGAACCCCAGCCTCTAGGGATTTCTTTTAGAGGTTCCTAGTATTAGTAATGTTTGGTTTCGTCCACCTTAAAAGGAACAATTTGTGGCTAGTCACTGATTTGAAAGTTCCACATGTTTGGGCACCATTTGATATTTGATGGCCAGAGAAAAATATATTTGAAATGTATTTGATTTTGGACTTTGATATGAAACCGTTTGAATCGAAATTTGATATGAAATTGTTTGGATCACATTTGATATAAAACTGATTTGAAATGGATTTGAGAGTGTTTTGAAAGAAAATTTTGAATGTTCCAGTTTATTTTTGAATCAAAAGTTGTGATGAAAAACATATTATATGATTGAAAATTTTTTGATCCATGAAATTGTATTAGTATTTCTTATTGAGCTTTAAGCTCACTCCCATTCGTTGACATCTTTTTATGTATATTTAATTCGATGAGGAGAGATTAACTAGGATAGGGATACGTCATCATTAGGATTTGATTAAAATTTTATATTAGACTATGTTGAACTAATAAGTTCATGTTTATATGGAATGTTTGGTTTTGGAAGTTAATTGAGAAAGTCACTTGGATAATAACATTCATTTTTTATTAGTTCAAAATTGATTGGGAGATTCTGGGTATTGTTATATTTTGGAACAACTTTACCTAGATTTAAAGATTTAGAAATAATTTTTTGTTGGCTTGAAATTTAGAATTTGGAGAATTTATGAATTTAGAAAGTTGCGTATTTACTTTGAATAAGTGTTTGGTAATTGGAAAAATTCTAGTTCTAAGAAAAAAGGTTTCATGGTTGTTAAGACTTCAAGCCTTTAGCTTGAGTTTGAAATGAGAGTTATGCCCCCGACCGAGTTTCGGGCGTGACATAAATTTGTTTTTAAAAATAATTTCTTGTTTTGTAATAACATTTCAAATCATTTTATATAATTTAAAAAAAAATTAATTCTTAAAAATAAAAATAATTTGGTAAATATAAATGTGATAAAGTAAATAAATAGCTTATAATAAAACTAAAAATCATAACTTATTTCTTTCTTTTAAAGGATATACTAATTGCTATTTGTTCAAAAATGCAAATGTAAAATCAATGTGAATTTTAAAATAAGTGAATAATAGTAGATTTTTAAAGTGAAGTTTTATTTTTAATGAATGATGAATAAGGTTTAAATTTCAAAGATATAAACGAAAATTTCATTTTATGAATACATTTAGTACTAAATTACGAATATAATATTTTATAATATTTTGCTTTGATCTATAGTTAATTGTTATATAGATATTTTAAATTCAAAATTATTCTTAAAAATTAGGGAAAATAACAAAAAGAAAAAAAAAACTTTGATTTTAATTGCAAATGTAGTCTTGGAATTTCAAACTCCTAATTTTCAAACTTAGACACCTAATGATATGGCGTCTGATGTGGCAACTTAAGTTTGGTCATTAGCTAAATTAATCCAAACTTCTTTGGGTAATGAAAAAAAATCTAACTTTTATTTCCCTTGGTCCCTAACTTCCCGTCGACCTTTTTCTTTATTGATGTCAATGCGTCTTCTTCTGATGCAATCGATGCAAAAACCCCTCAATCAAACAAATACACGCAAACATATCCCCTCCATGTTCCTTCCGCAACAAACCCCGTCCATCCAATCCTCATCAAACTTTCGTTTGTCGCTAATACATCTTCTTCCTATGCAATCGGTTTAAAATCGCCACCGCAAATATCAAAAATATATTTCACTTTTCTCTCACTCAATGTCTTATCCTTCATCTCCATATTAAATATCAACAATATTTCTCTCTCTCTCTCCCCCTAAATTTCCCTTATTTTTTCTTCTTCTTCTTCTTCATCTTCTTAGTTGAATTGGTTGTTTTGTTTGCTATCTATTGATGCAAGCTTTTGTTATGCGATTTAGATTTTTGGGTGTGTTTTGTGGTTTTGGATCGGAGTTTTAGAGCATGAATCTGGGTAGCGGGTCGGGATCCATGTCGACTACGAGCTCTAATGGTGCATGGAAGGCCGAAGATGTGGTCCTAGAAAGAGAGAGAGAGAGAGAGAGAGAGAGAGAGAGAATAAGAAATGGGAGAAATAGGAGCATCAAGATATCACTATGTAGAGAAGATGGTGTCTTTTTATAGGCTTCCAATTGACCTTCCATTATTCATTCTTAAATATGATTAATGAAGGTTCATGCATCTTAATTCATTACTTAATTAAATGAATTTCAATGTGGTCATCCATGATAGTCGTTCTTGGTGTAGCACCAAAGACTTGTTAGTCCCAGACATCGGTGCAAAAAAACTTGATAGGCTTTTTGCATGATGTACGTAAAAAAGTATGTAATTAATGCCTATTTGCGCAAGTATACGTTGTCAAGTAATATAGTGTACTGAGTGTACAAAGATCGATCCACAAGGAAGAACGAGATGCTAAGTATCAAAATTGGGCTACCTCTCTAATATCCAAAAGTCAATTATGATGGGCTGAAACAGAATCTAATTTAAACTACTGAAATTTAATCTAGCAAATTGATCATGCAAGTTAAGGGTCCCAAGAGATAATGAAGTTCTAGGGTTTTAAAGCAATTAGACAATCCACTTATATCTGGACCATAATCCTATTCTATTGACTAATTTAATTACAAGTCTCTCTCGATGTCAAATAACCTACCAACTAATACTAGGTTTCTTGCTTTTCAGCTCAACTCCAAGCCCTAAAGGTGCTTTAAGTCCCAAGAACCTCACACGCCTCATAATTATCGATGATTTCTACACCACTAGGCTAATTAGGTTGATTCACCTATGTCTAATTCTCTACTCTCTTCTCAAATCTTATAGAGAACCACTCACCACATTGAGATTGATTAGAAATCAATATGTAAATATAATCACGTATGAATCAATAAAGGTTCAATCACATGAAATAATAGAAAAAGATATTCTAGCAATTATATATAAGCTTCATGTCTGAAATACAACCCAAAACCTTAGTTTATGAATTTAGAACATAATGAAAACTGAACATTGTAAAACTTAGGGCAAAACCACACACACAAGACTGGTGGATCAGAAACCACACACGCACTTTCATCGCTACATTCTCCGCCTTCGAATTGTGTGAGATCTTCTTCCACCACTCGCTTCTTCTGCTTACTTTTTAGTGGGGATCGAGAATACTTGAAAGAATTCTATCAACATGTTTGTAGTAAATCTCCGCATCTCCCCGCCTTCTCAAGACTTGAGGGCCATGTCACGATTCCCCAACCCCGTCACAAATCCAATTTCAAAAGCTATGTATTCCTACTTAATCTCCTTCCCGAACTCGAAAGGCCCCGCCATCTGAGGTGATGGTGTAGCATCTTCGCTTTGAAACTGCACCGAGAAGCCACATAATCCTCTCGCTACCGCGTAGGAATTTTCCTAAAATGTTTGTAATTGATTACTAGTGGATTCTTCCCACCACGATTAAATGAGAGATTCAGGATCGAAAGGAAATTACAGTCGCGAGTTGTGCAGTGGATCTCCCGCCACTCGTTTCAACAAAGCCAACACCCGTTTCGCCGGAGCTGATCCATATCTTTGGCATCTCCCGGAATGACGGTACGAGAATCCAACAAAGCGAAGATACCCAGACCTTCACTAACTTCCTTCTTTACCTTTGCGTGTGCAATCGTTACCGCGATCCATGAGTACCATCATGAATCAGTAATCTTTAAAACTGGTAATTTTATTCTTTGATCGGACGCCATCTTCAACGTTTCACTATCGGTTTCCATTTATGTCATTTTTCGCAACACCGGCTAAAATTGTTCGTAGCCGGTGCTCATAATTCCGCCATTGGTCAGTGAATGGTTAGTCCGGCATCCAATGTCCATGAATTTTTGCTGCCTGCATCACGAAATCATGAGATCTTCAACCAGAAAACACTATTCATCCTATTCTT
Organism: Tetrastigma voinierianum; assembly: GCA_016808115.1. Lineage (NCBI taxonomy): Eukaryota > Viridiplantae > Streptophyta > Magnoliopsida > Vitales > Vitaceae > Tetrastigma > Tetrastigma voinierianum. The sequence goes on from JAEQBH010000727.1 coordinate 275,000, forward strand.
CCAAGAAACCAAACCCGACGTTTGTAATCATTATGATTTTAAATCTTTCCTTTCCAAAAGATTCATATCGAGATCCACGCCCCCGCGCTAATCACATGCCCTGATCTCTGCGTGATAACGCCGCATCAAAGGTCCGCCTTCCAGATCTGAACAATCAACATCATTACGGTGTCTTGATATTCATGATTTTCATTAATGATTTTTTAAAATATCATTGTTATTAAATATGGATTCAGAATGACACGATTTGAGTTTGGTCGTCATTGATCATATAATTTTTAAATTTACGAAGCTGGTTGCGCGATCATACGGAAAATGGCCGGTAAATAACCTCAAATCCAATGGTTCATAGTTTTTGACGACGTAAATCTTTTTAAAATTTTTGAAGGTTTCAATGATTGTGGCAGTGCGAGTGGAAATAATAAGCCTGATATTTCTTCACCACGATTATATATCATATAAGAAAAATCCTTATCATTATTTCGTCGCCTGCATTAACTCAGATCCCATGAAATTATAACAAAGTGAACTCACGATCCGATGATAAGAGAGATTCCGGGAAGCTCTGATGTCCTGTTTTGGTAATCTGGTTTGTCTGATAGCACGCTAATGGAGGCATCCTGATCCTTTCTTCTCATCCCAAGGTCGCTACAACATCCTCATGGTCCCAATTCGCTTCCAGCAGGTGTCATGAATGGCAGGCCATAAAATTTTTCTTTTTTCGCCGACAAACATCGGTGCACAAGAAAAAGGACTCGCTTCCTTGCTGGGAGATTGAGATTAAATCACCTGAGGCAAAGAAGCGTCACCACGATCACCGCCAGACCGCCAACTACCGTAAACGTCGCGACTTTACGGCGATTATACGTTAGATCCACCAATGCATGTTGTCACAAATATTCAAGAAAATCATTACCTCATTTACATGATCACTGTTTCTTCCGTCCCCAGAACTTTTGATAAATTGAGCGCTTTTATTTTATTTATTTTATATAAACTTTCCATATGATAGAGTTCTCACTATCTTTGAATTATCTCATCCTAATATCTCACCTTGTCGTCACAGGCTCAGATGCTCAACATGTTGAAGCTCCACGATCGTCAAGAATTGAAGATAAGAAGAGAGAACTGGAACTTTCTTAATCGCAACAACAACCATCGCATAAGGATTCTCACTTCATTTCTTTCGTTTATCAATAACCAACTAATCAAAATAGGGTACTGATATTTTCCTAGTTTGCCTTTTTGCCTACAAATCGTGAATCCAAATTGAAATGAATCACAAATTGTTACTTCAGATAAATGAACAACAACAACTATCGCAAACCACTAGTCATTATATGTTTTTCGTTATTAAGCTGACAAGACTTTGATATGAGAAACCATTGAAAATTACTTCAAAGCTGATGCTCTTATTTAGAGCTCGCTTGATGATTTAGTCAACATATAGATCGGAGGAAATCCATTTCTATCATCTGGCCTATCTCAATGGAAAGATTATATCGAATAAGTCAGACAATACGATGGCATCAATAACCCCATTTGTTATCACCGCGAAAAATATTGAACTGGCAATATATTATTCATTGTTATTGGTTGAGTCACCCCTGTAGTATTATTAAACTGGATATTACCAAAATCCTGACATCTTTCTTTGGGGCTGCATAGATCGTGCCGTGGAAGGTATCCAATCACAGCTTCGAGGTCAGTCAACAAATCTAATTCTGTTCCGAAGCCGAGGCGAATTTGAGTTACTCCCTCCCATCTGAAACTTTCAACTCCAACAATACATTATTTTATTTATCTTTCTCAACATTACGTATTATGTTATTTGACCCTTTTTTCAGGTTACTGGCAGAGATCCTTTCGGATCCGGTTTCATCTCTTATCGAACAAGAGTCATAACAGATCTGATGTCACTTGTCGCTGTTTCGATGCAAGGCCCAAGCAGTGAATCTGCAGGAGTGTCGTCGCATCAGCGTTGCTTTGAACAGGGTGTTTATTTCCTTCTTTTTTTTTTTCCATTATAATCGGGAAAAAGAAGAATAAGAAAAATTTTATTTTCCTTAATGTTATCCGAAAAATGATGGCAATCATAATGCAATCATTTCACTTAACTAAACATCTCCGCTAGCGAGCCAGTCGCTTCTGCCGAGAGGTTTCAAGAGACTTTTGGAACCCAATAATCCATCCAAAATTAATATTCATAGGTTAAATCGCCAAAGCCATCTTAGCACTTAATAGATAGACATGAGATTAATTATATCACACCATCATTAATAATTATGAAACAGTATTATTTCCAAGAAAAACCATTTAAATTCTTCCATTCAAAATTTCACTGACATAAACAAATCAATGTATCTATGACATGACACTTTGAAGTGTTGAAAGATTGGTAATAGGTAGGTGATCACCCAGATCCAATATGTTTTGAGGTATAAAACACAAATGATCTCCCTCCCAAATCTTTGGAAAAAGAATAATAATTGAAAATTTCAGTGATCAAGGAGGAACTGTACCGCAGCCTCCTCCAGTGGATTTGATGATTCATGATCGACATTTCTCCCAAATTGAGCAGTCGAGAGCTCTGCTCTCTCAAGCTCCCATGTCCTCATTCATTTCTCTTTGTTCCATCCCAATAAGGCCTGATCATACAGCAAGACCACTGTTTAATCAGGGAACGATGTCCTCAGAGTTATTCTGTGAGGGTCATATATCATTTTTAAAATCATTCTCATAGCCATGTTTCTCCATTTGTTTCTGTCACTTTCTGAATTGGTCTTGACTTTTCTTTTGACGGTCTTCCAACATGCCCACTCCAAACTATTCCATCTGATTCTTACCATTCTTGATCTGATCTTGGTTTCTTCAAACTAATGATAATCCCAAAAAATAGTTCACGCAATAATAGATCGAACCCAACTGAACCCACCCAGAGTTCTGATGTCTCCAACTCAAACATGATATACTCACATTCTTTATCGTTTCACCCAAAAGAATCATTCCTCATAAGCTTCATCAGATATAAAAACAAACCATTATTTTAGTAGAAAATGATCACTATTGATAGGAACACGTAACATGATTAATCAATCCATCAACAATTTGATTCATTTGTTGGCAGGCTGATAACATGAGATCCACCACGTAATCAGAGTTAATCACAAGAGTGAATGAGGTTATCCAGGGCATGTGAATCAAACGAAAGTTTGTGTTACGAGAAAAGATATTATGGTGGTGAGCATTACGCGCAGGCCACGATCATACGTTCAGAGTTCCTTCCAGAGTTCTGATTCGTAATTCAGCGTAGAACCACAGTGATTCATTTACAAATTCCCCAACTGGCTTTAAGACCGCAATAAGTCTGCACACGATAACGAGGCATATTATGGGATCTTGACCCAGCCTTCTGATAAATGTCAGAGAGTCTCGGTGCTGCTGGCAGGAACCAAAATGCCAATGAGCGGAACTCACAATTTCATTCCATGAGTTACCAGGAAAAAGGAAATCAGATGGGCGAGCCCGCAATGTCATTGTTACACAAAATTATAAACTACTAATATTAAAAACACCTATCTTTATTATAGATCAAGATATTATCAACAAGATCTTCTATTGCCACATCTGTTCTGTGTTTAATGGAATGTTTTAACATCAAAATTTAATATATAATTTAATTTTGTATTATCTGAAATCTCAAACCTTTGATTGATCATTCTTTAATTCTTACCGTTGATCTCAAATTTTGGGATAAAGATCCCTGGTTCTATAACTATTCTAGTATTTTAAACCTGTGCAAAATTCTCTTGGATAATGTTCCATGGTATAATTTTAATTCCATCCATGGCAAATGCAAGATCGCTATTTCAACCATAGCTCGGGGGTCAAGTAGTTAAGTTGAAGTGATACATGGAATTTTTGCTAATGTGGGTATGGTGGCAGTTTATATAATTTTATGCTACCTAGTATCATTTCAGTTTTGTTTTTTTTCTTTTAACTTCTATTCACTTTTCATTATATCGTATTAATACTTATTTATTGGATTTGAACTTGTGATCTCCCATAAACACATCCCACATCTTACCCTCGGGACCTCATATAAGCATATTTTTACAATTTTATTCAATTAAACATCCTTGAATCAATGACTTTATACTTTTTCCAGGTGCCTGAGCATCTTGCAGCAAGTAAAAGTACTCTGGCGAAGAACAAGCTTGAAATCCTCGTCACAGGAGTGCCGTAAGCCTTTTCATAAGAAAATCACTTAGAATCAGGCTATCAAACATCCATTTCAAAGTCTGATTATTGATTTTTTTATTTGTTTTCTCTCTATGATAATTGTGGAGTAACAAATTTTGACAGTTGGTGGGTTGATATTGATGATAATAGAATGAATGAATTTGAGCCTTTAGGCTCAAGGAAGATGAGAATAAGATGGGTTTGTAGAAATCTAGCTTGTATGAGTTTTAGTTTCACTTGCTATAATGTGTTTCCTTGTTAACTTGTGAATTTGTGTTCATATGAATCTTATGATTGAGAAATAGGCTTTTGCATTTGATGTCACCTCTCATTCTTCACTTCTTAAGCTGATCGAAACAGGTTCTTTGTTGTTCTTTTTTTTCTTATTCACCTTGGGATTTTCTTCCATTATCATTCTCATCATCATCCATGGTTTAAAATATCCCTTGTAGAAAGATGAGAATTTGCCTAGTTTAGAGACTACTTGATGCAAGATTTTAAAATTTCTATCACTATATGACTTTCTTGTACCATGAACTAGTTGAAGAAACTAGAAGATAGCTAGGAATAAATGGGAAGATAAATCATTGATAATCGGACCAAAGTACCCTTTCGAGATACCATGGAAGCATCAAGAAGATCCATGGTGCTCAACTAGGTTTATTGATGTTCTTTTTAGATATAAATAATTTAACCACCTAGCAATGTGAGGCCATTGATATCAGTCTTCAACTAGTATGCATGTAATTAAAAAATCTTCTAGCAAGGAGTTGATGCTTCCTTCTACTCTTGTTCTTTTCATCCTTTAACATGCTGGTGAATATAGTTTTTATACTTCAGTTGTCTACTCCTTTTTTTAGATGCAATTTTTGTTTAGCTATTCAAAGAATGTGTCACAATTCTTCAACACATAATAAAAAAACCTCTTGTTCTTATCTACTTGGTACAATCATATAGATTTTATTTTTATTTTTTGCTGAATTGTGCAATTATATGAGGATGTTGAGTAATTTTCTATTGCTTCATGTTGCGCTCATGAGAGACTTACTTATCCAATGATGACTTTGTTTTTACCTATTGATTCCACCTTTCATGCCGTCATCATTGATGTTGAATTTTTGAAGTTGAAGCTATGCTCATTGAATGCAACTTGCTGAAAGAAGAAAAATCATTATCTCAAAAGGGGGTGATACTGAGAATCATGATTATTATATCAACAAAGTCGTTGGAGGTGGAAATTATTCTTTGTAAAATATAGCTTTATAGTAGTTGTTGCCTTAATACTTGTTCTTTAATTTGTTTGAATGATTAAAATCGTTATTGAAATATCTTGATTCAATGAACAAATTTGTATGTAATTACATATTTAAGTACTTACACGATGATTTGAATTATGTTATTACACATTAATATTTGAAGATATGTTTATCAATGAATCTAATTCTATTTTGAGGCTTTATTTTTATTTTACGATACAGGAAATTATTATTTTAATAACAAAATATAAATATTATTTTTAATATAAAATGTTCAATAATGACATTTTTTATGGGTGTCATTGTTACCATTTTTCGAAGATGACGCTTCTTAGAAGTGTCATTATTGGTTAACACATATAATGACAATGGTAGACATGACACTTTAAGTAAGCGTCATCTATCACATTTCATGTCGCATAAAAAATGTCATTGTTCAACATTTTCCTTGTAGTGCAAGATCCTCATTCTGAATCAAACATGAAGGGATTGTGCCGCTAAAAGCATTATCAGAGAGGTCGGTGAACTTGCGTGAAACCGGCAATGATATTGATTCGGGGAATGATTCCAGTAAGGTTATTGTTCGAGAGGGAGAAAAAAATAGTGAAGGAAATGTAAAGACCAATATCATGTGGGATGGAAGAGGTGAACCTGTTGTTTGAGTAATCCACATACATGGAAAATGCGGGGAGCGGGAATCGCCCACTGAGCCGGGCCGAATCGAAGGTCAATATAATACGCAGGAGGAAGAGGATTGGACAAAGGTTGTCGCGAATCCTCCAAAGAAATTATGGGAGAGATCTCAAACGGCAAGAGACTCGCAGCCATTACCAATCTTCCAAATCCAACTAGGTATGCTCCCACTAATTTGGTTATCAGAAAGATCTAAATGTGTGAACCCTGAGTGGGTGCTAAGATCAGGAAATGTTCTGAGCTTGCAAGAAGCCAATAATAACATCCTTAGATTCAAGGGCAGAGGCAAAGCGGGAGTAGCAAGACCTGCATTGATGGACAAGTTGTTGTACGAAAGGCTAAGAATGGTAAGATTTCCAAGTTTCGAAAGTCGCCGGGTCAACTATAAGAATAATTTGTTGGAAGAAAGGTTCAGGATGTCAAGAGATTGAGATGAAAGATGATTCGTGTATCGCCCTTCCATTGTTACTACTCAACCAAGGGTGTTCAATGCGTAAAAGGCACAACCTGGAATTCACCTGCGGACCGTAAAACTCAAGGTTGTTGCTTGATGGAAGGGAAAACACATGGGTGGGGAGATTTCCATTTAGTGCATTGTTACTGTCAAGAACCACTAGATTCACAAGGCCATCCTGAAGGAAAGGAAGATATCTAATTGCTAAATTATTATGAGAAAGGTCGATATGGGTCAGGTTTTTGGACAAACTCAAAAGCCGGATTGAACCGGAAAACTTATTATAAGAAAAGTCCAAGTAAACCAATTGTGTAAGGTTTGCCATAGCCTTTGGTATCGACCGTCGAAAATCACAATCTCTAAGTTTCCATTACAGTCAACCTCTCGAGATTGCCTATGGAGCTGGGTAATTAAAATTTTGTGGCCCGAGAGCACCAAGGTTTCTAGAGATCCACCTCGAGGGAATTCGCAAAGAACCCTTAAGTAACATGTTGTGTGACAAATCGTTAACTGGAGGGTTCAGACTGAAATATCTCGCATCGGAACTGCTCCATATAATCCACAATAACTGAGCCGCACTGACCCAACCAAGAAATTCGCGAAGTCCGGAACAGAGCAAGAGAAGTTTCGTTATCGCCAAAGTGATGCTTCGAGAGAGACCTAAGCTTCATGTGAGAAGAATCAAGAGGTCCGTGAAAGGTAATGTACTTTGCAAGCTCAAAGACATTGAGATTAGGCAATCGAAGATGATAATATTCCGCACCATCTTCCTTTAGGCCGATATGTTTACACCATCACATAGTTCTCTAAGCTCACTGTGTTCGAACCATCATTCCCGGGGATTGGGTTCTCAAGTTTCAGCATACGAAGTTGAAGAAATAAGAGTTAGAGAAATCAATTGTAACCAACCTTGTCAACCCCGAAATTTCGATTGAATCTGCCTGAACTCGCTTTAGACAGATTCAGGTAAATCAAATTGCAAAGCTTACCGAATCCATGTGGAATTTGAGAAGAGAATGCGTTGTTAGCCAAATTAAATCTCTGGAGATGTTGTAGATTGAAAAGGCTACTGGAACCATTGAACCCTCCAGAAATAAATTCGCTACTGAGATCGAGAGAGACAACATGACCAGTAGCGGTCCCGCATTACACCCCCAAGAGAACAACAATGGGTGCTTTCTGGGTTCCAGAAACCGCCTTATTAGATGCAAGATCATTAAATTTTGAGGGGTGCTCGCCTGCAGCAACAACATCATCTCATCTTCCAGGCATACTTCCCATCACCTGCACAGTCCCCTGGATACCAAAGCAACATGGATACCGAAAAATATTGAGCACAATGGTAAGAAATAAAGCCATGAAAATAGCTTAATTCACCTGGCGAAAGGGGGAGAGACACTTTCCATGTCGGGAATCGGATTTAATATGATTTTTGTTGACGTTTGAACAGATGATAAAAAAAAAAATATAGAGTTAGAGAACAAACTCAAAAAGATTTTCACTTTGATTCCAATCCTCGGAATCTCAATCTCAGTTTGGCTTTTCCTCCTCGTCAGCCCCTATTCCAAAACCATTAAAGGACAATATTATTCATGCATGCTAGTGATTTTGGTTAGGATTGATTTTTGGAGTTTAATTTGAGTTTCAATTTCAACAAGATATATATAGATGGATTCTTGACTCAATGGGCTTTCCATAGAGTCCAAGAACACCCAAAACGGAGTTCGGACGAAGAAGTTATGACCTTCCAAAGTTGGAGGTCACACGTAATCAAACACAGCCAAGCCGACCTGACTTAGCCGAGGTGTCCTGACCTATTAGAGCTCGGCCTGATACCTACTATCCTCCAAAGGTATACAAATGGAATCTTGACTCAATGGGCTTTCCATAGAGTACAAGAACACCCGAAACGGAGTTCAGATGAAGAAGTTATGACCTTCTGAAGTTGAAGGTCACACGTAATCAAACACAGCTTGCCGACTGACTCGCCGAGAACCTAACTCATCGAGCCCGACCCGGACACCCACTGTCCTCACAGGTATAAAAATGGAATCTTGACTCAATGGGATTTCCATAGAGTCAAAGAACGCCCGAAACGGAGTTCGGACGAAGAAGTTATGACCTTCCGAAATTGGAGGTCACACGTAATCAAACACAGCCAGCCGACCGACTCGCCGAGGGCGGTCTCGACTGCCGTGAGCTCGGGCCTGACACCCACTGTCCTCCATAGGTATACAAATGAAATTTTGACTCAAAGGGATTTCATAGAGTTCAAGAACACCAAACGGTTTGACTAAGAAGTTATGACCTTCAAATTGGAGGTCACATGTGTAATCAAACACAAATTAAGTCAATTCGACTGCCAAGGTGTCCCCGAATCTTCGCAGCTCGCCCGACACCCAATCGGGTCTCCTCCACAAGTATACATATGGAATTTTGACTCAATGGGCTTTCCATAGAGTCCAAGAACACCGAAACGGATTCGGACGAAGAAGTTATGACCTTCCGAAGTTGGAGGTCACATGTAGTCACACCAAGCCGAGCTGACCTGACCTTGGTAAAAGGACCATAACTTGGTCTACAGAGGTCCAAATTAAGAAATTCAAAAGCCTAACATCATCTTGACTCAATGGTATTTCCATAGAGTCTAAGAACACCTGAAACGAGGTTTGGACAAAGGATTTATGACCTTCCGAAGTTGGAGGTCACATGTGGTCACACCTACCGAAATGACCAACCGGCCGAAATGACCGACCTCTAAGTGAAAACCATAACTGTCCGTAGAGTAAACCGACTGAGAAATTCAAAATCCTAACATCAATTTAATTGATTTGGATAAATTTACCTGAAGGACTCACTACCAAATTCCATTTATTTCTTACCCAAAAATCAGCTCTAAGGTCCGAAGAATGAATTTGAACTCGGCCAGAATCGACCGACCGACTGAAAGCTAAGCCGACCTCTGAAAGGACCATAACTTGGTCTACAGAGGTCCAAATTTGGAAATTCAAAAGTCTAACATCAATTTCATTTATGTGGCTACAATTTACCAGAAGGACTCACTACCAAATTCCACTTTATTTCTTACCCAAAAATCAGCTCTAAGGTCCGGCTAATGAGTACTATCACAATATGGCAGCTTCCTATGGTTCAAATACCACCAAACATTCCCCTTAAAAGGCGTATTAAATCACCACACAACCCTTAGGGTAGAAAATAACCAAGTAGAGAAGACTCACCGGAGTTTGTCAAAACTCCCTAACTCCGGTCTCTATGCGAAGCCCTTATCATGAGGATAAACTCTTCCTTTTGCTCCGCCTATAATTGCCGGTCCAATCGCCAAGAAATCTAGAGATAAGTGAGAGCTTCTCACTCTAAAATCTCTCATCTTTTCTCCATTTTTCCTTTCTTTTTTTTTTTTTTTTTATGGATCACCCTTAATCGTATTTTTAAAAAGGAGTAGAAACTCTCCCTTTCCTACATGCCATGCCCTTTCCTTGATTTTTTCTTCTTTTTTCTTTATTTTTGTATTTAACCTCTCCATTTCTCTATTATTCTTCATTTAAGTCTCTATTATTTTCCTCGGCTTCATTTATTTCTCCTAATTTCACTTAGACATCTAAACTTATTTACAATTGACCCTTAGGTCCCCATTTTACAATTTCCATATTTTCTTCTTTTTCACTTGGGTTTATTTCCAGATTCAATAAATTTCTCATTTTAGCATATAATCATTTAATCAATATTCATCTAATAATTCCCTTATTAACACCGAAGTTGGCTCAATTATTCCCGAAATATATAATAATTTTTATTATAACTTTTCTTTGATCTCATTCCTTACAGACTTAGGAGACAAATAGTGGCCAATAATTCAGAATCCATGGCAAGTAAGTTTTTCTACACACTACGAATTGATATACTTCTTTGTTAAATGAAATTATTGTTTTGTAATGTATTTGTTGGGTCTTTTGATTATTGATCAATTGTTTTTGGGCTCAATAAATACCTTTAATTATACAAAATAATTTAACAATTGGTATCAAAGCCATGTTTAATTGACATTGAAGCTGTTAGATTTGTTTTTTTATATTCTGGATTTTGGTCGTTTCCATTACCGATTTCGAAACCACGAGAATCTGTTCATATTTGATTTTCTAGAAGATCAATCTTAAAAAAAATGGTTTATCTGTTCATATTTGGGCGAATTGATTATTGAAGGAAGTTCTTGCTTCATTTACAAATTGAGTTTAGGACTTTGCCAAACTGGGCTTGTGACTTGCATTTCCATTCGCATTTAGCCATCATTGTGTCCTCCAAACTAGACTTCTTCTTGAGGAAATGGAGGTTTACTTTGCTCCACATGCATCATGTTCGATTATTTCTCTATGAAAAATTCGGATGATTCCTCCATCCTCGGATTATAGTATTGAGAATGGGTTGAATTGGGTTGAGTTGTAGAAATTTGCCCAAGTATCAGCTCTCGTTCCATGGTCATTTGCCCAAATGGGTTGCCCACTTGACATTCTGAACTTAGGTGAGGGTCGTTGCAAAATTCACATAAGGGAGTGCACACTCAACCGCATTAGCCTACGCTTGCATATCTTTAATTGGAAGGTGCAGCCTGAGTACAATATTCTTATAATTCTTCAAATTGTTCTTCATTTGTCAAGATTGCCTCATTAAAAACCTTGCTAGTAAACCCCAGTGGGACAAAACTTGGATGAAGGGATTAAAAAGTGCAATATATTAAAATCATGTCATAAGCATACTACTCCTCATGTCGATATCCTTTACACTACAAGAAAATGGGTCATTGTTGACATATATTATCTTGATATAAAGCAATATATGTCAATAATTTTTATTCAAATGGCCAACTATAACATATAAACGAGCAAAACAATAATGACATATGTGAATTCTACTTTAAATTATTTCATGACTTATGATAATGCAACCTCAATTAAAACTTATAAGTTAGCAACAATGACATATATAAAAATTGCTAGAAGTGTCTTGAATTTAGTAATAATACAACCTGATAGAAAAAATGTTAAGTTGATATATATTTAAAACATTCTTCAACCTAGGTTACAAATAACTAATATCTTAATAAATAAATTAAAAGTATATAAAATCATTTATAAATTTATCAAGTTATTATATTAGTAACATAAAAATTTGAAGACATTTTTTTTCTTTCGATTCTTTCATAAAGTCAAACCTATCTACAAACAATTTGATGACATTTTTTTTCTTTGGATTTTGCCATTCAAGGAGAGTTATTTTTTGTTTATTTTCAGTATTAGATTTCCTTTTGTTGGGTTTTGATTTGTGTTTTGGGTGCCTATTTGGTCATTCGGGTTATCACAAAGTTTTATTTTTTTTACATTTTTAAAAACATAAATGATGTAACATGGCTTCCTCTCATTAGTTACATTGGTACAAACTGGCAATAATTATGAAATTTTTTCATTATAGTATTTAATAAAATAAGAACTTAAAAATGTCATCCTTTGATTGTTTAAGAAATACATTTACAATTAGCTTTAAAATGATAAGACACAAAATTGTATATCAAATTTCAATTCACAATGTTTTTAAGATCATGAATTTGTTTTATATTATCCCAAGGAAAAAATGGAATAAAACAGTAAATTTAGCTGCTTCCCAAGTGAACCCTTTGATTACCAATACCATTTGTATTTCTTTTTTATACATCATATTTATAAAATGCTATTGCACTCTATTTATTGTTCACTTAGTTTTTTTAAAGGTTCTTGTTCAATTAGTTAAAAAAAGTTTTTTTAATACTTTCGTAATAAAATCCATCATACTAAACTAAAAGGGTTAATCTTTTTTTTTTTTTTTGGATTTTTAAACATAGTTCTCAAGAAACTAGAAATACTTTTGTTTTCTTTGCAAATGAGAAGTGATAGCTTAGGTGCATGATGATGAATCGGAAAAATGCCATTTATGTTTAATAGTCAACCCCCTTATTCTCTGTCACAAGAGATTTGAGAGTTTTAAAACTATTCTGCCTTAACCTTCCATGCTTCCATGCACCACAACTAAATATGTTCTCAACCCGCTTCAACTGATATGGTGGGGCAGGCCCACTTTATGGGTTGGGCTAAACTAACATCGTAGAAGACCAGAAATTCAAATTTCCAAATATGGTGCATCGTAATTTTATTTACCAAATTGTAATTTTCGGTTGTAACCAGAATTTAATTTCTAGATCTCAGATGATGAACTGGATTGCACCGTTGGAATCGCCTCGCTGAAATTCAGTTAGCACGTAAAATTTCATACCTTCCGAGATAGCCCGAGTCTATGACGCTTTTCTCGAGGCATCGCTGCTCGGGGTGCCGAAACATTTTCAATGCTACGAAAGGCACAGATAGCATGTACTATGTACCATAAGTGGTAAGGAGTAGAGAAATAATAAAAATGGATCACTCGAGGTAGTGCCTAATATCAAACTGCAAAGAGGACATACTTTGTCACATGAGATTTGATTTTAAGTCACTAAATGAAAATTGTCAATAGTGCTTCATCTCTTTCTGATTAAGCCAACCAAAGAAACGTGAGCTATTTCTTGGGATGCAGGCTTTGATTTCCAGAGTTGAGAGAGAGTAGTTTTCTTCTTAGGATATCTAAGATCCAACCGTCAGCGGTCTTCGGGGCAAGAAGGAGAAATGTTCTACGCGGACAAAGCATGCGATTCCTGGACGGAGTTTCTTCAAACTCCTTGAGGCATTGAGCGCAAGTGACGGCTCGCCCAAGAGGTTGAGTCTGAAGAAAGCTCAGTGGTTTTGATGATTGTACATGTATTAGAACTCTTAAGTTTAATATATGTATCATGAAGAGTAAAAATATTAACTCTTGTAACTACTGGGCATATATCGTTTCATAGTCGGGCATGTAATATCGAGTACCGCGAGCCCAAGGGTCGTATTGATATATATTGCATATATCGGACTCCGTTCGGGGACGTATATGCAGATCATCAGTGTAGCCCCCGTACAAAAAGGAGACTCGCCCGATTTTCTAAAGTGGCGTCTGCAACCCGACATCCACCTAATTCCGCTGTCAAGAGCCAACGGACCCCGGCCATGGGGCGTCACAGCCTGGCATCGCAGCTTAGGCATACGAATACCTGGGGAGCCTGTGCTCAGGGGCATCCATCACCAGGTGGCTTGATGAGGAGATGTGCATATGGAAACCTATAGATAGAAAAATTTGGGCTTAGCCATGGAAATAAAACATCACCACTAGGTGTGGTTCGATGCTGAGTTTAGGTATGGGATTACCTAGAAATCACTGACAAAACTAGACACTACGTACGTGTGTATGTGTTTTCAGGTGATTTCAGGAATTACAGAATTATTGTGTGAACATGTGAATGTTGATGAATGGTGTGTATGCCATGTTGTTTGTGTTAGAATTGTTGTGTGCTTAAGTGGTTAGCACATGTGTTGGAACATGTTTAGGAGTTTTACAAGAGTAAAAACTGAACAAAGCAGAGGAAAGAAATGAATTTAAATAAATTTATTTGAGTTGGGTTGGATGAAATCAAAATTTAATAAATTTGAGGATGGAACGACTAGGTTAGTGTTGTCTAATAAGGCTTTGAGGAAATTCTGGACTATTTCCAAAATTAAATGAAAAAAAAAAAATTCTAGAGTTTTACGTTGTAAACTGAAAAAGAAATTAAAGAAAATAAGTTTTATAAATTTATTTGGTTATGAGGTGAGGAAAATAATTTTCTGTGTTTACAAGAAAATTGAAGAAAATGAGAAAAATAAATTTTTATAAATTTATTTGAGGGAGAAAAATTTTTCGTTGAAAAACTGAAAAAGAAAAATAATTTTAACACTTTATTGGTTGAGGAGAAAATAATTTCCTAAGGTTTTATATGGTGTAAAATTAAGAAAATGGGTAAAATAAATTTTTATGAATTTATTTTGAGTGTCCAAAAATAAAAAAAATGATTTAGTGATTTAGAGAATTTTCCACTTCGGGAAATAAATGAAAAAAAAATCATTTATAATAAAAACGAAAAAAATTATCGGTGCGTAGCCTCGATGGCCACGCCTGCATTGCATGTATGTTCTGAAAATTTGTGTCATAAGGCAAGGTTTGTATTGCAACTTAAAGGGCTTGAGGGCTGAAGTGTATTGCAATACAAGTATTGTATCAGAGGAAATATGAGTTTAGATTGTATTCCCAAGATGGTGTAGTCAAGCCAGTAACTATATCGCAATACAGCTTTCTTGTACAAAACTGAAGAGGCTCGGCCAGGGCTTGCAGATTTGTACAAAGTGAAGTACAGCAGTGGAATGTACAAAATACAATCATTGTATTGCGTATAAAGATTTGAGAAGAGTGAAAATTGTATTGTAATATCATATTGTATTGCGTAGAAGTTAAGGTTTGAGGCTAAGTTTGTGGCTGCAATACTATGTTGTATCGTGACTTTGTGAGGAAGGTTAGATTGTATCACAACATGAAGAAGTGTATTGCAACAGAGGGGCTTAAGGAGGAATTGTATCAGAAGACAACAAGGGTCACTGGAAGGGTTGTAATGCCAATTTTTTATCAGGACTAATACCGTGAATAAAGATCATGAACAAGTATCTGCGAACAAGACGCGAACGCACGTTGACCCATTAATCGTGAACACTCGAAATTTTTTTTTTTTTTTTTTTGAAAAAATAAAATAAAATCAAATAAATTTTGATAAAATTTTCGAAAATAAAATTTTTGAAAATAAAATTTGAAACAATATTTAAACACAAAAATTAATTATGATAATATCGAAGTTATAGTATGGATTCAGGTCTCTGGTCGTGTTCATTCCTCGAGACACCAGATCGATTAACTACCGCTTGAAATCATGATCATACGGTAGTCAGGTAGAATATATGCATAGTGTGATGCGTATAGAAAATGGTGAATCCTAAGTAGGACCGATAGACCTTAGGGATTGATATCGAACTCGGTGGTCGGAATTTACCAACCACTAGAAACGAATCCGGCCTGCTCACGGTTGTTAAGTCTATCGGGCATGTACATTGCTACTAGGACTCGAAATAAAAGCAAATGACTACATGTAATGGTGTAAATGGCTAATAGAGGACGAGGACACGAGGATGTTCACGGTAATCGGGTCGAGCACCACCGTTTGATCAGCCAGACTTTTCCCGAGGTCGTAGTGACATACAATACTAATGTGCTAATGTGCCAGTATAAAGGTAGACGAAGATCCTAAGAGCTCGAGGTTTGTGTGGCTCATCATCCTCCGACATACACAAGGGAGGAGACCGCATGGTGACAGACCATTGGTTTACGCAGACGAGAAGGTGTTAGAGGCCATGAGATTACCGACGCGTAATTCGGATTAGAGACTAACTATGTTTCTAGCTAGAGAATGAGGCCCAAATGTGATGGGAATGGGCAAGGACCTCTACAGACCTTAGAGGAGCCGTTGTACTGAGTTTCCTCAGAATTAGGCGCAGAATAAGAATGATAGGGTAAAGGCGAAGTTAGAGATCTCGGGACCTACTCATAAGTGGACTCCGGTGAATCATGGACATGTCAAAGTTCGATGTCATCCTAGGGATGGATCGGTCAAGGCTTACGTGATCGCATCGATCAGGAGCAGGGAGGTTACCACTTACACACAGGACGGTACTGTGATGGTGTTTCAGTGGGGACACATGACATTTCGCCTCGCACAAGATACGAGTTCAAGTGTCGTGACAAGCAATGGTCGGGCTAGCTAAGCTCTTACCTCAGAGGACAAGGTGAGACCTGACTTAAATCTACCTCGAGTAGTGTGCGAGGCTGGAGATGTTTTTCCAGATGAGCTACCCGACCACTTCCTACTGCAGGGTCGTGAGACTTCTGTATGGAGTTACACTCGGGTATTTCACCCATCTCTACGACCAAGATAGGATGGCACCGGCTGAGTTGCAGAACTCGTAGTCCGCCAAAGGAGCCATCGGACAGGTTTATCAAAACCGAGCACTTCACCATGGGGCGCTCCGGTTCTATTTATGAAGAAGAAGGCAAGACCTCTTCGACCGTGCATTAACTACAAGCAAATGAATTGCGGTTGGGCGATCCGTGACCCGTGACCTATTATCGAGGAGTGATGATTATCGATCGGGCAGTGGAGTGCTTATCTACTCCAAGATGTAATCTTCGCACCGGTTACCATCACCGAGGTTGTGGAGACGATCCCCAAGACAAGCCGCTTAGGACGCTATGTATGGCACTTTGAGTTTACAAGGATGTTCTTTGGATTGACGACACTAGTAAGATTCATGGATCTCATGCGCATAGGATATTCCAAACTTATTTAGATCAAGGTGTCGCAATTTCAGAGATGACATCTCGATCTACTCCCAAATGGAGGAGAGCAATGAGTATCACTGAGGATTGTGTTACGTTGGTCGAGAGACCATCAACGTACGCTTGGGTGCCCAAGAAGAGAGTTTCACATCGAGGCGAGATCGTTGACACGCTACAAGCCACAGATCATGAGCTACCGACCTGTGGTATGCCGATAAGAATGATGCGCCAGAGAGACCTAATGTCAATCTTCAAGACACGGTGAGCTGATCGCTAGGTATTACAAGAGATTCGAGAATGGTCAAGTCATTCATTCGCGTGATTGTAGGATTTCGCCTACTGATATGGACTCCATGGTCGGGACGACCGACCATAGAGAGAAATCGAGATACTGAAACACTGATACTGGTGTTGGCAAAGAAGAGGGAGGATCGCTTCTCCTAGTTCAGAAGAGGCGTAAGATCTCTCGGCTTCACACTAGCTCTTCGTGACTCAAAAATGTGATCGAGCATGAGTGACTCCGGATTACCCTAGAGACAGATCCCAAGACTTTGGGACAATAATGCAAATCCCGCTTAGCCATAGGACAGGAGAGATATAATCTATCTCTCCACACCCTAATGAGGGTTAGAGGGAACCGCCAGCTCGTGCTATACAAGCACTTCCAACAAAGCATTTATAGGGCCAAAGGGCAGAATGTGGGTCGAAGTCAGGGACAGATCAGAGTTGCGCAGCGGATGCGTGGTGGACCATAGGGTGGTAGACATATTGGTTGTTGATGTCAGGCTTGACATGGATGAGTTGACAACCACTAAGTTGTCGGGCATCGAGACCTAGGCCTGCCAAGGTCATACCCGACACTACTGGATTCGGGGCTTGCAGGTTAAGGCCTTTGTGAGGTTTCAGATAGATGTTCTCCTAGGATGGGTGAGAGTTGACCTGATAGGCCGAGATTATGAGTGTGAGATCTTTAAGATTTTGCTCATGGTGGACCCCCGGGATTTGCATCACAAAGAGGGCATCACACGTTTACGTGCACTTAAACATCATACGTAGCCTGGGCGCTGGTGCACGGTATGGTCATTCACCACTCATGGTGAGTGTGGGTTGAGTTATTCTAGGACTACGCTCCAATGAAGACTCATAGTCAATCAAAAACGAAGAGGTTCAAGCCGTAGTCGGTAAGCTTACGCGCCGGCATTTAAAACACAGCATACGGTTATCACGTACTTGGGAGTTAAGTGATAGGAGCTCCGAGTGACTCGAGATTCGGATACCGCATTGGAAATTGCATTATGTGTGGTTGAGTCGGCAAGGACTCTACATGGAGGTCATTCATGACATGTGGACTAAGTCGCACACCATTGGATTGTCGATTGTGACTCTCGAGAAGGTCGCTACACACAAAGCAAGGGTCAGGTAGGTTACACGTCAGGCGGATTATATACATGTGTTAGGGGACATGCTGTGAGCATGCGTCCGATCATAAGGGTAGAAGAGCAATTGCCCTTAGTGGAATTCGCCTACAACAACAGTTATCAGGCGAGTGTACGAATGGCACCATATGAGGCATTGTATGGGAGGCCATGTAGATTATCAGGCGAGATTGGACCGGGCGTGGGAAGCAGCCCATCACGGTCCCGATCTCGATTAGAGACACCTTCAGAAGGTGAGTTTGATATGATAGCTGCCTTCTCGCCCGCCGAGCCGGCGTAAGAGCTATGCTAATGTGAGACGTCGAATTTAGAGTTCGAGGTTAGTGATCACGCTTCCTCAAGGTGACTCCTACAGGGAGTGGTCGTGCCCGGCAAGCATGAGAAGCTATCGCCGAGATTCATTGGACCTTTCGAGATACTCGAGAGGATAGGCACCGCAGCGCATCACATGCGTTATCGCCAAAGATGACAGTGTCCACGAGGTATTTTGCGCTCCAGGTTCGGAATTATACTCCGCATCCAAATTTCATGCGGTGGATCGGGGATTGTGACGAGGTCGACACGATGAGACCTTCGAGAAGGGACCAGCGCATTGTTGATACTGATCGTTTTGCGACAAAGAAACCGTGAGGCTAGTAAGTTGGTACTACGGAGACACTATGGAGTGGAGGAGTCCATGTGGGAGCGAGGACACGGCGCGCCACTAATCCCTTCTCGCTTAGGACATACGCAATGAGTTTAGTCGCTTAAAATTCAAATGACTGCTACATGCATAGTAGAATGCGCGTTGCATGGGCGTGCATGTGAGTGATCAGGATTGGTCTCCTCGAATTTCTCGGACGAAATTCCTTTAAGGAGGGGGAGAAGACCCAGAAATTCCACTTCGAATAAGGGCAAAATCGTAATTTTGATTAACAAATTGTAATTTCTAAGTTAAAATCCAGAATTTAATTTCTAGATCTCAAATGATGAAACTGACAGACCGTTGAATCGCTCTCGAATCGAAGAACACGTAGTACTCATAATTTTCCGAGATAGTCGGAGTCGGCACGTTTTTCGAGGCATCGCTGTTCGGGTGCCGTAAACCGATTTTCGATGCGACGAAAGGCACATATAGCATGTACTCATGTACCATAAGTGGTATGAGTAGAGAAATAATGAAAATGGATTAATTTGGCAGAAGGCCAATATCAAATTTGGCAGAAAGAGGGACATAATGGTCATTACGATTTGATTTAAGTCACTAAATGACAAATGAACATGTTTGATCCTTTCATTAAGCCAACCAAAGAAACAGGATTTATTTGTGATTGCAAACATTTGACGGAGAGTTTTTAGAAAGAACATCTCTCAGATATTCTTTTTGAAGGATCTAAACTCACGCTTTGCTTTCCTGGGCAAGAAGGAGAAATGTTCTACGCGGGACAAAGCACAAAGGGGACTCTGGATCGGAGTTTTCCTAAACCTGAGGTACGTGAGCGTATGAGTAGGGGACTATCGTCCAAGAGGTCGAAGGCCCTCAAGAAAGCCTAGTGTGGCTTTGATGATTGTACATGTATTAACCTTTTAAGTTTAATATATGCATTGCTTAAGAGTAAAAATATTAACTCTTGTAACCATTTCTGTCGTATATAGTTGGTTTCATAGTCAGTATGTACATCAGCAATCGCGAGCCCAAGGTCGTATTTGATATATATATCAGATATATTGGACCTGCTTGGGGACAAAGATATGCATCAGTTGGGCAGAGCTCTGCATAAAAGGAGACTCTCGCTCGATTTTCTAAAGTGGCGTCTGCAACCC
The DNA here is from genome assembly GCA_016808115.1 of Tetrastigma voinierianum. Taxonomy (NCBI): domain Eukaryota; kingdom Viridiplantae; phylum Streptophyta; class Magnoliopsida; order Vitales; family Vitaceae; genus Tetrastigma; species Tetrastigma voinierianum. The sequence goes on from JAEQBH010000727.1 coordinate 295,249, forward strand.
GACATCCATCGGAATTCATGTCAAGGGTAGTCAACTAATTTCTAAGTTATGGGGCGTCATACTTGGCATCGTAGCTGTGCATAATGGTCACCTAGGGAGCTCCTGCTCGTATCCATCACCACTAGGTTTTGATGAGGAGCAGGTATATGGAAACCTATAGATAGAAAAATTAATAGGCCATGGATAGAAACATCACCACTAGGTGTGGTTCGATGTTGAGTTTAGGTATGGATTACCTAGGAAAATCAATGGACAAACTAGGACACCACGTGTGTGTATGTGTTTGTGTGATTTTGTATCTATGGTGAATTATTGTGTGAACATGTGAATGTTGATGAATGGTGTGTATGCCATGTTGTTTGTGTTGTGAATTGTTGTGTGCTTAAGTGGTTAGCACATGGAAGTTTGAATATATTGTGGAGTTTTACGTGAGTAAAACCCGGACAAAGAGGAGGAAAGAAATGAATTTAAATAAATTTATTTGAGTTGTCGATGATGAAATCAAATTTAATAAATTTGAGATGGAACACTGGGTTAGTGTTGTCTAATGAGGAGCTGAGGAAATTCGACTATTTCCGCACTAAATGAAAAAAAAATCTGAGTTTTACAAGAAACGGGAAAGAAATTAAAGAAAATAAGTTTTATAAATTTATTTGGTTATGAGGTGAGGAAAATAATTTTCTTAGGTTTTACAAGTTGTAAAATTGAAGAAAATGAAAGAAAATAAATTTTTATAAATTTATTTGAGTGGAGAAAATTTTTCAGTGAAAAACTGGAAAAAGAAAATAAATTTAACAAATTTATTTGGTTATGAGGTGAGAAAATAATTTCCTAAGGTTTTATATGGTGTAAAATTTAAGAAAATGGGTAAAATAAATTTTTATGAATTTATTTGAGTGTCCAAAAAATAAAAAAAAATGATTTAGTGATTTTTAGAGAATTTTCCAATTTCTGGAAATAAATGAAAAAAAAAAATCATTTATAATAAAAACGAAAAAAAAAATTATTGAGCAGAAATTTTTGATGGCCACGCCTGCATTGTGGCCAGAGAAATGAAAATTTGAAGTTGTAAGGCAAGGTTTGTATTGCAACTTAAAGGGGCTTGAGATATGTATTGCAATACAAGTATTGTATCAAGAAAATAAGGAGTCGAGATTGTATTGCAAGATGGGTGTAGTTGGTTTAGAACTATATTGCAATACAGCTTGTATTGGGTGCTGAAGAGGGCTCAGTTGTATTGCAGGATTGTATTGCAAGGAAGGCTTAAACACTACAAGAAATCTGAGAAATAGAGACGGAAAATAGAGACGGAATTCCGTCTCTAATTGAAAATAGAGACGGAAATAGAGACGGAAATTTTCCGTCTCTATTTCGTCGGTCTCTAAAAATTAGAGACCAAAATGTTCCGTCTCTATTTTTAGAGACGGAATTGATTTTCCGTCTCTAGAAATAGAGACGGAATCTTGAATTCCGTCTCTATTTTTAGAGACCGAAACGTCCCTTCCGTCTCTAAAAATAGAGACGAAATGAATTATTCCGTCTCTAAAAATAGAGACAGAAAATCATCCGGCCGCTAGAAATAGAGACTTTAATAAATTATTCGCTTTCTATTTTTGCAGACGAAAATCAATTCGTCTCTATTTTTGGCTAATGTCTTTTTTAATATATTAAAAATAAATAATATTCAATTTAAATTTTCCTTAATTTTATATAATGAATTTTCGTCTCTCTAATTTATTGAATTTTTTTAATATATTAAAATAAATAATATTAAATTTAAATTATTCTTAATTTTATATATTAAAAAAATTAAATAAACAATAAATAAATATGAACATATTGTATTATATAATGTATTAATATATAGCAAAGTGTAGTGAGATTACAAATAAAAAAGATAATAATTTAAAAATAATAACTAAGATGGAGGAGAATGCTGACGATCGGGCCAGACCTGCTTGCGGCTCAAGCAGGTAATCTACTGCTAATGAAGTCCTCCAAATCTATTGATACGGTCCATTAGTACGTCGACCGTATCGCGTAGCTCAATGACATCATTGGTAGTTGCCGCAAGCCTACTAGCCGTAGCGCCGAGAAAGAGGAGGACGATGCTAATACCAAACATCTCTAGGAGCCCAAAACCAAAAGACCCGTCTACGACGATCCCTACCGCCAACTGCCTCATAATATACACGAGCATGATCAACATTATCGCCGTTTCATCTCGCTTGACTCAAGACTCTACTACCAAGCCTCGAATAAAATTAATCAATGTTATGTAAATAGTAAATGAAACTAAGAGGTTAAAAGAAAATGAATATTAAGTTTTGGAAATTAGTGTACATGAATTTGTCTTAGTACCATCGGGCCACTTTAATGTCACACCGTCATGATTCCGCGTATGAGTGTGTAAAAACAACTCATGAGGATAAGGTGACCGGCCCATAGAAGACTCCTAATAACAAGAATACATGTAGATATGTATTGTTATTTTAACGACAACGTAATAGAAATATGAGTCCCAACACTAACAACATTCATAATTTAAAAAATTTCTGTGAGAATTTCCCCTATATATTTTGTAAAAACTGACAGAGTTCCCTATACGGTCCCTTATCCTCATTAAACATTAGCAATTTTAACACTTTGGTAAAATATCAACCAATCGCAACTCCACAACATGACTGTGACTTACACATATTTATCTCATTAAAACAATATACATACACAATTCAATGTACATACACAAATTGGACATAACTATAGATTCAAATAACACTAAATACCACATTCAAATGATATAAAAAAATTATGCACGCTAATGAAAAAGACTAAAATAATTGACTCAAATATAACACAATATATTCAAAATAATACAACATAGTAAAACATATTAGAATTAAATTAAAATACAAAATTAATTAACTATTAATTTGTATTAACCAACATATTAAAATACATTAAAACTACTTAATTAACATATATTAAACTACAATAAAGTATTAACCAACATATTAAACTACATTAGCTATTATGAATTAATTGAACAAATTACATTGAAAAATAACCATTAAGCAAATTAATTAACATAAATTAGAACAAATAACATTACAAAATATAAATTAAATAGAATAATAAAAATATAAAATATAAACCAATGAAATAAATTAACACATAAATATTATATAATACATAAATAAAATAACACAAAAAAAATTGCGTAGTACCACTTAGTCATGCATTCGTCGTCGATCGGGAGGAGGGGGGGAGCAGCCAAGGCCGGCGCTGGCGAGGGGAGGAAGCCGATCGCGGCCGGCTGGGAAGAAGGGGGGAGATCCCACACGGCGGGCGGGAAGAGATGCACGCGACCTGGGAAGAAAGGAAAAGGGAAGGGGGCCGGCGGGGGAGGGGGCCGCGGCACGGCTGGGAGGAATATCCCACTGACGGCTATGGAGGGGCCACAGTGTCTCCGCCACAGGGGAGGGAAGGGGAGAAAGGGGGAAAAAGATAAAGGAGAGAAGGAAAAGAAGGAGAGGGGGGAAAAATATCTCGAAAAATAGAGACGAAAAAGGGATTCCGTCTTCATTTGTGAGACTAAAGCAAATACCGTCCCTATTTGGGAGATCTGAAATTGTTTCCGTCTTGAAAATTAGAGACGGAAAAATATTCCTGGCTTCCTATTTAGAGACTTTAAAGTATTCTGGCCTCTATTTTCGGTCTCTATTCTTCAAAATTGGGAGGGAATTTATCGCGCCACTTTTAGAGATCTAAATTTCATGTTCCCCTAAATGAGATTTTAAATAATTTTCCTGGTTTCTAACAGAGACTTTAAACTCCGTTTTCCGTTCCTCTATTTAGAGACGGAAACGCTTTCTCCGTTTCTAAAATTGTGAGACGAAAAAAATATTCGTCTCTATTTTTAGAGGACTGAAAAGTATTCGGTCTCTATTTTCGGTCTCAAATTTTGGAGGGAACCTATCACGCCACTTTTAGAGACGGAAATTTAGAGACGGAAATTTTTCCGTCTCTAAATAGAGACGGAAATAATTTTGCTTTTAAATAGAGATGGGAAATTGCTCTTCTCCGCCTCTATTTAGAGACGTAAACGCTTCTGGTTTTCTAAATAGAGATCTGAAACGCTTCCGTCCCTATTTCCGTCTCTATTCTTCACCTTTCTCAGAGGAAAGTAAAGGAAATTGTATTGCAAATACAATCATTGTATCAAGCAGAGAAGAAGGTTTGATAAGAGGGAAATGTATCAAGAATACACTATATCAGGACAAGGTAGAAGGCGCTTCGAGGGCTAAGCTCTGTATTGCAATACTATGTTGTATCAAGTGGGACTTAGAGGCAGCTAGATTGTATTGCAACATGAGGAAGTGTATTGCAATAGGAGGGCTTAAGGAGGAATTGTATTGCAAGACAACAAGGGGTTGCTGGAAGTGTGTTGCAATACAATTTTTGTATTGTGACCAACAATACTCGTGGAATGCAAGACTGAATGCATTCGTAATTAACTATATTGCACACAGCTTGTATTGCGTTGAAGAGGGCTCAGCTTTGTATTGCAGATTGTATTGCAAGTGTAATAATTCCTGCATTTTTAGCGTGCTTTAAGTGGGTTATTTAATTTATTTTTTCTAATTATATATATATATATATATATATATATATATATTTTATTGATCCTAGAGTATTATTTCAGATATATATATATATATATATATATATATATATATAGTATTTGGACCCTACAAACTATTTAAATAATTAGTTTGATTAAATTAAATGTTAAAGTATAGGAAATATCTTAGTATATGTAAATTTATCCCTAATTTAGCTTAATTTTAGATTAAGCCCTAATAAAAATAATCGGACTTTAAAAATTTTTATTTTGAAGGAAAGAGACCAAATTTGGGGCCCCGACTCTCTCTCCTCACGCCGTCCTCTCCTCTTCTTCTCCTTCTCTTTCTCCGACGCGCCGCCTCCGTCTCGACCACCTCGCCACCGGGTCCAGCGATCCAAGGCCCTAACCATCACCCACACACCCTTCAACCTCCGACCACCTCGGGACCTGGGTCTTAAAACGCCCTAACTCACCTAAACACCTCGCCATTTTCTCTCTAACCGGCCACCACCCCGAGCCACCGTCTCGCCGCCACCACCACTCCGACGCCAGCCTCGACACCGCCGCAGCCGCCGCCTCTTCCTCCTCGCGGTGGCGTCACTCCGCGCCGTGGCCGCTCGCCAGAACAGCCCTTCGGGAGTGTTTTCGGCCAAACAAAGGCCATTTTTCGAGCTCGCACCCCAAAAACCTTAGGGGGGAGGTATGATTCGCCATTTCAAGCTTTAATCGTAGTGATTTAGAGAGAAAAACTCAAGAAGAAAATTTGTGGCTTTTTATGCGCTGGAGTTGTTTTTAAGCCGCCTAAAATTATACAAAAATTGTTTTCGACTCCCCTAATCCCGATCTACGCCAGGTACCCTGATGCACTTCGACGGTTGAATTTTCCGCCACTGCCTACGGCCACGGACCTCGGAAGCCGTGCCAGAACGTAACGTCCGTCTCCGTTCCGTGATCTCGACGGCGTACCTGGCTGCATTCGAGCCAGAAGAATCTATAATTCTAAAAACGCTGCGGCGAGCTCTAATTGTATAATTGTTCGACATTCGTATTTTAACTGCTCGTAGTTGCTATTTAATATTGAAATGCCTTATTATCGTTTAATTGCTCATGTTTGTGTTTTGAAAAGGTGTAACTTAAAATATATACGCCGGTACGATGTTGTGTTTAATCTTATCCTATATAATTAGAACCGCGTTGATTTTGATTAAACGTATTTTAATTATATCCGGAGTTATCCATGTATAAATATAATGAATTATCCGAAGCTATAAATTGTATTTCAATGTTGTATTTATCATAATTGTTGATCTTTTTGTGTTGGATTGCGCCGAAGCCGTGGATTTATCTATAGTTGTGGCCCTGGGCCGCATCGATAAATCAGGATATTAGAAGTGTATTTATCAAAGTTCTCGACCCATTTTACAGGAGTTAAGTCCAGCTTTTAGGGAGGTTCCCGCTCGAATTTTCTGTGAGAACATAAGTACGCTTATGTCTGGGCTTAGTTTATGAGCTCGGGTCGAATCTAGAGTATATTTAAATATTAATCTTATTTATCAATAACGCTCTTTTCCATTTTTTGGGGATTGTCCGACACTCCGCCTCAGACAAATCTAAGGTGCAGGAGCGATTCTGAGATCCGACATACTCTGTGAGTTGATATCATATAGTTTACGACACATCATCTGCATGCATTTCATAGCATTTATGGCATTAGGCTACACCCATCATCACGACATGATTATTATCATTGGAATTGTATTTACTATGGTAACTAAATTATTTAGTTCGTTATGAAATATATCTGCATATGAGACTGTTATGATGATGGATGTGAGTGTGTATTTGGTTGGTGCGATATTGCCGCATTGTATGTGAAATGTTTGTAATGGAACTATAGCAGGACATACCACCTAATGGGTTACATCAGGACCGCTGAGCGCACCGGTAATAATCAGACTATGATGCAGAATTATGTTTATGTATATGAGTTCCCGGGTTGAGCGCTTCGGATGCCGAGGTAAGGTCCCCGTTGAGCGCATCTCGGCACGGCCATGGATGATGGTAGGATGTTGCCGGAGTTAGCGACCCCCGGTCGAGCATTTCTCTCGAGGCGCCACTATATTGGTCGGGTTTAAGTGTCAACTGAGTTAAGGACCCCGGTCGAGCATTTCGGGGCGCCAATAACATTGATTTGAGAGAGCCGTATGGCTTGTAGTATCGAGCATGTGGTCCCACTTAGAGTTCTCGATTATTGTGATGATAATGGGATGATATGAAACTTGATGTGTGTGCATGCATATATGTGAGTGTATCGTTATATAGTCTCAATGTGATATATATATTATATTATATTGGAAATTCTATATGTATGTATATCCCGTTGGTTGTAGATGTGGTATAGATTATATGATATTAACTCACTGAGATCGACAAAGCCAATTTATTTTTCAGTAATCGCACCCTCCTTCGTGATCTCCGAGAACCCGCCTAATTCTTTCCTTCACTAGCGGTTACACGTACTACCATGATAGCATAATCTTGTCTATTTAATCTAGTGTCATCGCATTTCGAATATTAGTATGTTTTGTAATCCAGATAATTCGCTCATTTCAGGTATGTCGACCAAGTGTATGTGGATCGACTTTATTCTCCTATCGATGCTCGACATCCGGAGCATAATATAAATACGCACAGGATATATATGTATAGACAGTGGATCGCATGATAGCTCGCATGAATATTTCAATAGTTTGCCACGGTCGTGGTCTGCGCCTTCCCATTCCCTAAAGGTTTCGCCACGGCCCCGCAGTCGGGTCGACAAAGCTGGGGTATCGTTATAGGCTCATTTCCTATGGCCTGTGAACGTTTCCAAGACGCGGAATTAGATCGAAGTTCGCCCTGTCCGCCACCATTACATCTAAGTTCCGTCAACCGCAGGCGCTCCGTTGTTATCCGATACCTTGTGTTTACTTTTCGCATGAGACTCCGAGATCGAGGGTTAATGCAAATGCAGGCCGCAGATGCCGCAATGGGCAAGAATGGCGAGGCTGCACGCCGGCGACGAGCCCAGGAGGCCCAAGATTTGCGGTATCCTTCACCCTAATCCACCAGCTTGCCGAAGAGGGCGAAGGAGAAGGGGCAGCCCCGTGCGAGCTTTGTGACAGCATCACGATGAGCCACGTGCCGAGGAGCCAGTTAATATGCCCTGTACGCTTGCCACGCCGCCAGATGCTCGTGTCTGTACCACTACGGAGGCATTTTCGCGTGCATGACTGCGCGTGATGCCAAAGAACTTATAGCATCGCAAACAGTTGCTAATACTTCACGGTGGACCAGATTCACCTGCATCACATTCCTTCGTCTGCAAGACACCGTGCTTAATGAGGTTGTATTTGATGGGGTATCTGGTGACCCAATGGACTTTCTGGACGAAATGGAGAAGAGAGCATTTGATCCGAGCATCCGATGTGAATGACTATTGAGATGGCGTGTTTCTCCCTCAAGGGCTTAAGACGCAGCAGGTACAAGGATTACATCAAGCCGCTTTCGAGGGTATGATACGGGCTCGTCAGTGGAGAGATTTGAAGATAACTACATTTCTTTGCCATGAGACAAAGAGTACCGAGATACTTGAAAGTACCAAGAGAGATGATATGTTCCAGAGTGGAGTACACCCACAGTTCATGTATCTTAGTAAATTTGTTCGGAGTTAGTCATAAATGTGAGGTCACATCTAGTATACATCACCTGCCTCTGACCACATTTCATATCCTTGGTACACGAGGAAGTAACTAGAGGTCACCGATTTAATGAGACGATGGAGACCGACCTTCGCCTTCATGGTATCTTAGTGGATGTTAGTAAATAAGACCTGATGAGAGTGAATCAGAGTACAATTGCTCTGGCAAAGCAAAGATATGGTGGTACGTAGCAAGCACTTCTCGTACAGCCGCCAGACAGAGCGCTTGTAATTGGTGGGTCACAAGAAGGAGTGTAGACGCAACCGTAAGTGGCCATGTGAGGCTTCCTGACGGGACAAGGGTTTAGGCCCGCAGGGGCTGGTAGTTCAAGGGGGACAGTCTGCCCTGGCACAGCTAGAAGGCTAGTTCCGTACGCAGCAGCCCACATTGTGGGCGATGACCGTGCCCCGAGGGCGACGGCAATGCAGAGCCTTGCTCTTGTGTGGAGGAGTCGGGGCCATATGGCCAAATCATGTCCTAGATTTCCCACCCAGCGCCCTTTTCCTCGTGTCTCCGCGCCAGTTGCCCGCTCTGCTCATTGGACAAATGCTTAGTCCTTCTTAGGCTGCATGCAGATATGGACGCCAGGCCGTGGATATGGAGGTAGTCCGGAGGCGATGGCAGGGGGGCTGTATCGTTTCGAGCTTACCAAATTGACGTGGGTCAGCCGCAGTTTTACGCCACTCCTCAGACGCCAGGGCGCCAAATGCCGCCGTATCGTACTATTCCTGGCCTGTTATACTAAGGCTGTGGTGTTATTAGATCCGGGTGCCACACACTCCTCAGGTCTCCTAGTTTCGCATTTAGGCTCGTGTTCACCAAACCCAGACTTGGAGACTCGCTATCGGCACTACCCCTATGAGTGATGCCTTAGAGGCAGATATTTACTTTCCATCGTGTCCGATTTCTGTAGTAGGTAGAGACCTTCTGGCGGATCTTATTTTGTTGGATGTAATTGATTTCGAGGTTATTTTAGGTATGATCGTCAAGCCAGCATTACGCCACCCCGGATCGCCGAGAGAAACAAGTGATTTCCTCCCGATTCCGTGGGATTCAGAGTTCGGGGTTTCGCGGCGAGCGTGACATCACTCTTCTAATTTACCTCACCCATTATACCAGCGGATGTTACACCGGGTGCCAGGGCTATCCGCCTTATGACAATTTTGGCAAGAGATGTGAGGGTCGATGATGTCCCCAGCCTACGAATCCCCCGATGTTTTCTGCAGGAGTTACCGATTTGTTAATCGACAGGAGATAGAATTTTGCATTGATGTTGTACCAGGCACCACTTCTATCTCCTTACCACCTTATAGGATGGCACCCCACAGAGTTGAAGGAGTCAAGGAGCAAGCATGTGATTTGTTAGACAAAGGTTTCATTTGTGCCTGCATTTCTCCCCCGGGTGCTCCCGTGCTATTTGTAAAGAAGAAAGATGGTTCCTCATGGCTATGTATAGACTGGCGCACAAATCTGAAAAAGGCGCATAATACGTACAAATATCCGTCTCCCGAATAGATGACTTGTTTGATCACCGCAGGTGCATCATGTTTTTCTAAGATCGATCTACTACCGATATCATCACCGAGAGAATAAGACATGCTGAGATGTCCCAAGACGTGATTCAGACGAGGTACGGCCATTATGAGTTCCCCTAGTGATGTCTGACTCACTAATGCAATCTGGCAAATTTTTATGGATTTATGAACAGTGTTCAAACTTCTTCCTGATCGCTTGTAATCGTGTTCATCGATATCTTAGTATATTCTCTGAGTGAGGAGGAGCATGTAGAGCATTTAAGGATAGTATTGCGACTTTGAGGGAGCAGTACTATATGCCAAATTCTCCATGTGAATTTTGGTCGAAAGTATACTTGGGACATGTAGTATCGAGGAAGGTATCTGGCCGGATCCCAAGAAGATGGGGGAGGCGCAATGGATCGCGTGAGACCAACCACGGTGACCTGAGGTTCAAGTTTCCCCGGGTTTAGCTTAAGACATCACGCCAAGCTCAGGCAGGATTTTTCAGATCACGCACCTTGACACGGTTAACCCAGAAGAATGTGAAGTTTCAGTGACAAGAGGCCTGCGGAGGCTGAAGTTTTCGTGGCCAAGGATTGCTTGACTCGTCCACTGCTGGCATTACCTTCCTCGGTAATGCAGGTTATACAAAGGTATCAGGACGCCTGCAGTCGGATCGGGGTGTGGCTGATGCAGCACTCAGAAGGTGATTGCTTATGCTTCTAGGCAGCTGAAGAGGCACGAACAGAATTACCCCACTCATGACTTGGAGATGGCGGCGGTGATCTTTGCATTGAAGATCTGGAGACATTACCTGTATGGTGAGACATGTGAGATTTCACTGATCACAAGAGTTTAAAATATATTTTTCAGCGTAGGGAGCCAAATTTGGAGACGAGAAGATGGCTGGAGTTGCTTAAGGATTCATGATTGTACACCAAGATTACCTCGGCAAGGCTAATGTGGTGGCAGATGCTTTAAGTAGGAAGTCATCAAAGCGCCTTGCCCACATTAGTGCAAGAGTAGTTTACATTTGACTAAGGAGTTAAAGGAATTGTATGATCGTGGTTTACTACAGAGGTGTTGGAGTCCGAGCACTTTTAGCACATTTCGAGTCAAATCTGGCTCTAATGGGACGTAATTAAACGCCGCCTCGTAGACCTACAAATGATGAAGATTAGGACGAGGTTCAAGCAGGTCAAAGAGATGATTTTGTGATTGGGGATGATGGCACGTTGAGATTGGGTACTAGGTTGTGCGTCCCCGATGTTGATGGACTCAGAAACGAGATTATGAAAGAGGCCCATCATACAGCTTACAGTATTCATCCCGGATCCACTAAGATGTATCACGATCTTAAGGGTAACTATCGTGGAGGGTATGAAGAAGGATGTAGCGGAGTTCAGATCCGCGCTCAATTTTGCCAGCAGGTCAAACTTGAGCACGTGTCGTGACATGGGTTGTTGTGTTTACTCCCATTCCGTAGAGTGGAAATGGGAGAATATTACCAGGACTTTCAGGACTGTCATTTAACTTCGCAGGTATGATTCCATTCGGGTGATAGTCGACGAATGACTAAGTCTGCACACTTACCTCGTAGTGCAACTTTTCTCAGAGCTGATATGCTAGGGTGTATATTGAGAGGATTAAAGAATTTCATGGCATCCCAATCTCGATTAAACCGATAGAGGGCCTCATTTCACTTCTAGGTTTCGCGGAAGCTTCATGAGGAGCTTGGTACTCGATTGGACTTTAGCACAGCTTTTCACCCTCAGACAGATGGACAATCCGAGAGGACTATTCAGACGTTGGAGGACATGTTAAGGATGTGCGTGATGGATTTTGGAGGCCAATGGGATTGGCATTTACCTTAGAGTTCTCGCGACAACAACAGCTATCATGCTAGTATCGGAGATGGCGCCTACGGTATCAGATACAGAAGTGTAGATCACAAATACGGTTAAGTTGGTGAAAGGAAGTTAGCGTGTCCCGAATTGGTCCAAATCACTTCAAAGATTCCTATCATTCAAGATCGTCGAGGACCGCTTCAAAGAGACGTAAGAGCCATGCGCACCCCAAGAGGAAACATGTGGAGCCTGCGTGTGAGTATGTATCGGGTTGCTTCGACAGGCGGATGAGATTTGGTGTGCGGGAAGTCGCACCTCAAGCACGTGGGACCATTTGAGATTGTGGATAGAGTTGGGATAGCCATCGACCGGAATTGCCACCCACTTACCAATGTTCATCCTATTTTCATATATCTATGTCGAGGAAATATGTCCGGACCCTTCATGTGCAAGTACAAAGCCTGGCGAAGTAGAGGTCGTGAGGATTTATCGTGATGAGGAGAACTCAGAAGGTCAGGATACTGTGTTCAACTCCGATCGAAAGTCATTCCGATGGTCAAAGTCTTATGGCAGAATCATTCGACTGAAGAATGCACGTGGGAACTGAAACAGAGATGCGACGCTCATACCCGCTATCACTTGTTCCAGCACGAGGTATGTTCTTATTCTAAATTCGAGGACTAATTTTCTTAAGGGGGAGAGAATGTAATAATCTGCACTTTAGCGTGCTTTATGTATATTAATTTATTTCTAATTATATATATATATATTTTATTGATCCTAGAGTATGCCTGGGCATATATATATATATATATATATATATATAGTAGTTCGACTCCTACAATTATTCAAATAATTAGTTTGATTAAATTTAAATGTTAAAGTATAGGAAATATCTTAGTATATGTAAATTTATCCCTAATTTAGTTTAATTCTTAGATTAAGCCCTAATAAAAAATAATCGGGACTTTAGGCTTTATTTCATGAAAGAGACCAAATTCTTTGGGGCCCCGACTCTCCTCACGCCAGTCCCTCTTCCTCTTCTTCCTTCTTTCGCCGCCGCCTCCGTCCGACCACCTCCGCCACCGGGTCTCAGCGACCAAGGCTCGAAACCATCACCCACACACCTTCAACCTCCGACCACCTCGACTCATTTAAAACGCCCCAACTCACCGGAAAACACCTCGCCATTTTCTCTCTCTAACTGCCACCACCCTGAGCCACCGTCGCGCCACCACCACCACCTCTTCTCGACGCCGGCAAGCTTCCTCGACACGCGCAGCCGCCGTTCCTTCCTCCTTCTCGGTGGCGTCATTACTCCTCGCGCCTGTGGTCGCCAGAACAGCCCTTTGGGAGTGTTTTCGCCAAACAAAGGCCATTTTTCAGCTCAGACCCCAAACCTAGGGAGGTATGATTCGCCATTTCAAGCTTTAATCGTAGTGATTTTAGAGAGATAAACTCAAGAAGAAAATTCTGTTTTTATGCGTTTTGAGTTGTTTTTAAGCGTCTAAAAATTATACAAAATTGTTTTGGCCCCTCAATCCCGATTCCACGCTAGTACCGGATTTAATTTCCGACGGTTGAATTTTTTCGCCACCGTTTACGGCGGGGCTTAATTCCTGGAAGTTGCCAGCATCAGAACGCCCGCCTCCGCTCCGTGATTCCGACTCCGCAATCGGGTTTTCGTGATTCGAGCTTCCTGCAGAAGAATCTATACCCTAAACGCTATATAGCCTAATTGTATAATTGTTCGATATTCGTATTTTAATTGCTCGTAAATGTTATTTTAATATTGAAAATGCCTTATTTATCGCTTAATTGCTCATGTTTGTGTTTTTGAAAAGGTGTAACTTAAAATATAATGCACGATAAGCTGTGTTTAATCTATCCTATGTAATTAGAACCGCTGATTTTTGATTAAACGTATTTTAATTATATCCGAGTTATCCATGTATAAATATAATGATTTATCCGGTTATAAATTGTATCAATTTTGTATTTATCATAATTGCTTAATCTTTGTGTTGATTGCGTCGAGCCGTGGATTTATCTCGGTAGTTGCGTGGCCCGGCCTCGCATCGATAAATCAGGATATTAGAAGTGTATTTTTATCAAAGTTCTCACTCATTTTACGTGGAGTTAAGTCCGCTTGTGGGAGGTTCTGAATTTTCAGAGAACATAAGTACGCTCTATGCCTGCTTGATCTGTGGAGTTTTCTGGTCAATCTAGAGTATATTTAAATCTAATCTTATTTATCAATAACGTTTTTCCATTTTAGATTGTCCGACAATACTCCACAGATTTGTACCGAGTATGCCAGAGCGATTCTCAGATCTCGACAGTACTGGGTGAGTTGATATCATATAGTTACTTACACATCATCTGTATGCATGGCATAGCATTTATGGCATTAGGCTACACCCATCATCAATGACATGATTATTATCATTGGAATTGTATTTTACTATGGTAACTAAATTATTTAGTTCATGAAATATATCCGCATATGAGACTGTTATGATGACGGATGTGGAGTGTGTATCGGTTGGGTGCGATATTGGCCGTGCATTGTATGTGAAATGTTTGTAATGGGAACTATAGCAGACATACCACCTAATGGGTTACATCAGATCACAAGGCGCACTGCACAATCGATCTGGCGATGCACTATGTTTATGTATATGAGTTCCCTGGTTGAGTCGCTTTCTGTGATGCCGAGGTAAGGTCCCCGGTCGAAGGCATTTCTGGCGCCGGCTACGTGATTATGGTAGATAAAGGTTTTGAGTTAAGGACCCGTCGAGCATTTCTCTCGAGCGCCATATAGTTTGTCGTTTATGTCAATCGAGTTAAGGACCCCTGGTCGAAACATTTCCTATTTCAAACATTGGATTTGAGAGAGTCAGATGGCTTCAGAGTATCGAGTATAGTCCGCTGTAGTTCTCGACATTGTGATGATAATGTGAGATGATATGAAACTTGATGTGTGCATGCACAACATATGTGAGTGTATCGTTATATAGTCTCAATGTGATATATATATATATTATATTATATTGGAAATTTATAATGTATGTATATTCTGTTGGTTGTAGATGTGGTATAGATTATATGATATTAATTCACTCTAGACCGATAAATTTCAATTTATTTTTCGTGCAATCGTCATCTCCTTCTTCGTATCTCTGAGAACCCGCCGAATTCTTTCCTTCACGGCTGTTACATGTACTACTATGATAGTATTAATCTTTGTCTATTTAATCTAGGTGTCACTGCAGTAAAGATTTGGAATATTAGTATGTTTTGTAATTCCGGGATAATTCCTGCTCATTTTGTGTATGTCGACTACAGACGTGGGATTCTGGACTTATTCTCCCTATTGATGTTTGACATTCGAGCATATTATAAATATGCATGTGGATATATGTATAGACAAAGGATCGATGATAAATGGGCATGAATATTTCCAATAAGGCTTGCTACTAAGCTCGGTGGGTTCATGCCTTCCCCATTCCCTAGTGCCGGTCACGGCCCCCAGAGTTGGGTCGTGACAGCAAGGAAGGCTTAAAGTAAAGGAAATTGTATTGCAATACAATCATTGTATTGCAGAGAAGAAGGCTTGAGAAGAGTGGAAAATTGTATTGCAATACACTATATTGTATTGCGTAGAAGAAGGCTTGGAGGGCTGTTTGTATCAAGAATACTATGTTGTATTGTGACTTAGAGGAAGGGGTTGGGATTGTATCAACATGAAGAAGTGTATTGCACAGATGGCTTAAGGAGGAATTGTATTGTAAGACAACAAGGGGTCATTGAGTGTGTTGCAATACAATTTTTGTATCAGACTCAACAATACCCGTGAACAGCACTCGTGAACAGCACTCGTGAACAGTATCAAAGGAACAGCATCAATGAACAAAGACTCAAGTGAACAAAGAACATTGACCGGTCAACAGTGAACAGTAATTTCGGAACTTTTTTTTTTTTTTTTTTGAAAAAAATCAAATAAATTTTGATAAAATTTTCATGTAGATATTATAGATTAATATTATAGATTTTGATAATATGTTATAATATCTTATCTTATTATAGATTAATATTTGTTGTGCCAGTTAAAGCTTTCATGTAGATAATATGAATTAAAGATTATATAAAGATCCACGATTCATCTATTATACAATGGAAAATATTATTGAGGTGGAATGATATGTAATCGGTTTCAAATATCTCATATTTGATGTTTCTTACTCCCTTGTTTCCATATCTTGATAATTTGATTATATATTATATATATACGCCTTATCAAGGCAAGCCATCTTTTAATTTAAAGAAAATGATTAATTTTCATTATATATTAAAAAAATTAAATAAAACGAGATCATGTAATTTATAAAGAATGGTACAAATATTCTATATGAATATCAATATTTAATTATAAGAAAGTTTATCAAACAAGTAAAAGCTTTGCACTTATCCTTTCATCAAACCCTCACATCAAGTCCATGAAATCTACATGAACACTAGATAGCTATAATGATTTCATTTTCTTGGTATGACAAGAAAACTAACAACTCCATCCAATGTACGGACATCATACTAGCTACAATGTTTAGTTTAGTATAAAATTATTGTATATTAATATAAACTTATTATAATAAAATATAATATATTAAAATATTTATCTATATATTGTACAATGTAAAAAGAAAATGGCTTACAAAAATGTGTATTTCACTTATCATATTTTGTTATATATGATTTATCAATTTGGTTGAAGTACATGATTTTTGAGCAAAATTAAAATTGGCGTTCTCAATTTACTTAGACACATGCAGATATTATAATAATAATAATAATAATTTTTATTATTATTAGAATTTATATTTATTTCATTTACTCTTGTATCATAGACCTTTTGTGACGCCCCAAACCTGGTTATTAATATTTTTTTATACTAGTTTACAAGAGTTTGATGTACAACTCTTCTACACTTTACATGCCAAAATGTATTAAAACTAGATTGCTCTAATATATTTTATAAATGCTTCTCAAGGTTACAACCCTACTTCTTTCGTACTCACGCCTTGAAGGAGCGTCGCCTTCTCGCGACCGGAAGGGTCCTACGATCGGGGTTTCACACTTTTAATATTGTATTATAAACCTATTGTGTATTTTTTTCTTAATATAGTGATTTAAAATATGTATATGTAAAGGCTTTTATATTTAATATTATAATCTTAATGTTGTCGTGATTTTAAAATATATCTCCCATTGTACCTTAACTTAATAGTTCCTATATTTTCTAGCTTTGACATAGGTAATCATTGTCTTCAATTTTCCAAGAAGAAAAACCAATTTATTTGATTCAAGTGTCATTTGTCTTAGTCAAAATCACTTTTCAGCCTTGGAGACCAGTTTCTTGGGAAAACATGTGTGTATGAGAGAGAGAAATGTTCCCAAATAATGATGACTTGATAGACAAAAATTAATTTCTCTCTCATACACACACACAGCGACGCCTCCATCTCTCTCCCCCCTACTCCCTCCCTCCATCTCTTTCTCTCACCTCCCTCTCTTTCTTGAAATATTTTAAAATACTTAATTAAAAAGAGAGATTAACTAAATTTTAACATCGTATTTAAAATCAATTTCAGTTTTAAACTAAAATAATCATTTACATATTTTTTAATTTATCATTTAAAGATTAATTTTTATAATTTAAATTAAATTAAAGTGAAAAAGCTAAATTAAAATTACTAAAACTAGTTAGCTTTTAATTTTCATAAAAATTTTAGTAAATTAAATATTTTTTCTTTTTACATTTATTTTTAAAGTAAATATTAACTTATTTTTACTATAAGTTTATTTTTATTTTAGACTTTAAATTGGAAATGAAATCTAAAATCAAAACTAAATTTAAAATTAAAATATTTTTAAAAATAAAATTACTTCATTTATTTTCTTTATAATTTAATTAACATCTATTTTTAAATAATTCAATATTTACTTTAAAATAAATGGAAGAAAAAAAGGTTTTAATTATAATAATTTATTAAAATTGAAAGCTAACTTTAGCTTTAAATATATTTTAATTTTACTTTTAATTTTTATACTTAAAATTTTCAATTATATTCCAAACATTTTTTTTTTCATCTAAATAGGCCTTCATGCTTTATCTCGTAGCTCAAATTAGCCCATGTCATAACTTTAGGTATTAAATGTCAAAACTAACATTATATTATTACATTGACTAATCGGCCATATAAGCAAATTTAACGGGTGATTTTTGTCCTAATTCCATTTAAAACTTTAGGGTTCTAATTAGGGAAATCAGTGCTTCTCCTAATTTCTTCTCTATAAATTCTTCAAAATACAATCTTTGGGTCAAAGATATAATTTTTACCCAATTTTAGCCTTTACTTTTAGTTTTAATAATTAAATTTTAGTTTCAACGAAGGTATTATTATAATATTTTATTCTTATTATGACACATTGTTAAAAGCGCTTAAAAGCTTTCATGTGAGATAATATGAATTAAAGATTATACAAAGATCCACCCATTCATCTATTATACAATGGAAAATATTATTGAGGTGGAATGATATGTAATTGGGTTTCTGAAATATCTCATATTTGATGTTTAATTCCTTTTTTCCATATCTTGATAATTTGATTATATTATATATATACAAATTTTATCAAGGCAGTTTTATCTTTCAATTTAAAGAAAATGATTAATTTTCATTATATATTAAAGAAATCAAATAAAACGAGATCATGTAATTTATAAAGAATGGTACAAATATTCTATATGAATATCAATATTTAATTATAAGAAAGTTTATCAAACAAGTAAAAAGCTTTGCACTTATCCTTCATCAAACCCTCACATCAAGTCCATGAAATTCCATGAACACTAGATAGCTATAATGATTTCATTTTGGTATGACAAGAAAATCCAACAACTCCATCCAATGTACGGACATCATACTAGCTACAATGTTTAGTTTAGTATAAAATTATTGTATATTAATATAAACTTCATTATAATAAAATATAATTATATTAAAATATTTATCTATATATTAAATGTAAAAGAAAATGGCTTACAAAAATGTGTGGTTTCACTCTATCATATTTTGGTTATATATGATTTATCAATTTGGTTGAAGTACATGATTTTTTGAGTAAAATTAAAATTGGCGTTCTCAATTTCATTTAGACATGCAATATATTATAATATAATAATAATAATTTTTTATTATTATTGAATTTATATTTGTGGTAATTACTGGGGTGCCTCGGTGGAACCATCAATAGTTATTTCTTCTATTACTGTAGTTTTGACCATGAAGATTACCACTCAAAGCCTCACTACCAACCGGAAAGCCACCGTACCGCCTGGCAGCTGAACCACTCGAACGTGATCTGCCTCACGGCCCTGTGTTCGGCACCACCTGGCGCCGAAAGCAACCCCGCGAGCCTGGTGAGATAACAGGAGCGTGGACCACCTCGTCGGAGTGGGCCAGGGGGTGGGGCCCTTACAAAAAAGGCGCCTTATATCACAAACCACTGCCCACCCGACTGAGGGTCCGGGGTGTTCACTCACAGCTATCTCTAGTCATCATTGCCTGGCCACTGGGACCATGAGTGCAGTACCATTCGGGCAGGTCTCACTACCAACCGGCTACTAGCCCGCCTGGTGCGGGGGAACTACCTCGACGGGTATCTGGGCTCACGGTCCCAAAACTGTTTCTGAGGCGTAAAGAAAACCCCAGCCAGTGATACTGGCCAGGAGCTGCACCACCGTCGGAGTAGCCAAAGGGCCTCTACAAATTATATCACAGTCTCACTGCTCATTCTGTTTAGGAAGGTGTTCATCACAAAGGCTGTCATTGCAGCTGTCGCTGGACTGGGACCATGAGCGAGATACCATTCGGTAGCCCCCATACCAAACTCGGGCTAGTAGCCCAACTTGGTAGTGGGAACTACCGAATAAGTACCTAAGCTCATGGTCTCGTGTCTCGAGCCTCACCTGAAAATAGTTAAACCCCCCGCGGGCCTAAAGGGGATAGCCTGTGAATCGACACCAACCCCGTCTGAGCGGCCGGGTGGGGTGAGACCGTGATATAAGGCGCTTGTGGTGGCCTCACTCACTTCCCGACGAGGTGGCTCATCACAAAGAAGCCACATTGGGGAAGGTCAGGCTGGTCTGTGACCATGAGCTTACAATGATGAGGTTCCCACTACCAACCGAGCTACTAGCCCGGCCAAAGCGGAACCACCGAATGGGTATCTAAGCTCATGGTCCCGTGTTCGAGCCACGGAGCAGCTTAAAGAAACCCCCGTGGAGCTGTGGGGATAGCTCGGTGGAGTGGGGACTCACCCCTGCTGAGTGGGCCGTGTGGTAACTCCCATGTACCAGAGTATCATAGCCCTCTTTCACTTCCTCGGCCCACCCGACGAGGGTTTGGTGTTCCACTGACAGCACACGGTGGGGAAAAAGCCCAGCTGGACTGACCATGAGCTAGTGTGGCCTGCTGAGGCTCTCACGCTCAACCGGGCTACTAGCCCGCCTGGTAGCTGGGAACCACCTCGAATGGGTACCTAAGCTCATGGTCCCGTGTTCGAGCCCACGGGAGGCTGGAAGAAACCCCGCGCTGGGATAGTCAGGAGCTGACCACCCTCTCTTCTGAGCGGGCCGTGGGTAGCCCTTACAAAAAAAGGCGCTTGTAGGGCTCACTCCCGACGAGGACAAAGTTATTCCCTCTAGTTTCAATAAAGCAAGCGCTTCATGCCACTGACCATGAGTAGGTAACATTCGAAGCTTCCCACTCACCAACCGGGGCTAGTAGCTCGCCTGCAGCTGAACTACCACCGGGTACCTAAGCTCATGGTCCTGTGTCTCGACCACGAGGCCAGCAGCAAACCCCCGCAGCTGCGATAGCTCATGAGCTGACCACCCCTCGTGAGTGGGCCGTGGGGTAGTCTACATATTTATTTTATTTACTTGTATCATAGACTCAGGACGCCCAAACCCCTGGGTTATTAATATATTTTTTTTATACAATTAGTTTACAAGAGCTCATGTAACTCTTCTACACTTTTACATGCCAAAATGTATTAAAACTAGATTGTTCTAATATATTTTATAAATGCTCTCTCAAGGCCACAACCCACCCTCTTTCAGACTCACTACCATGAGCGGTCGCCTCTCGCGACTGGAAGGGGGTCCCACGACTGTTTCACACTTTTAATATTGTATTATAAACTCTATTGTGTATTTTTTTCTATTATAGTGGATTTAAAATATGTATATGTAAAGGCTTTTATATTTAATATTATAATCTTTTAATGTCGTGATTTTAAAAATATATCTCCCATTGTACCTTAACTTAATAGTTCCTATATTTTCTAGCTTTGACATAGGTAATCATTGTCTTCAATTTTCCAAGAAGAAAAACCAATTTATTTGATTCAAGTGTCATTTGTCTTAGTCAAAATCACTTTTCAAATTGAGACCGCTTTCGGGGAAAACATGTGTGTATATGAGAGAGAGAAATGTTCCCAAATAATGATGACCGATAGACGTAATTAATTTCTCTCTCATACACACATCACGTGCGACGCCTATCTCTCTCCCTACTCCCTCCCTCCATCTCTTCTCTCACCTCCCTTCCTTTCTTGAAATATTTTAAAATAACATGAATTTTAAAAAGAAAGATTAACTAAATTTTTAACATCAAAATAAAATCAATTTCGCTTTAAAACTAAAATAATCATTTACATATTTTTAATTTATCATTTAAAGATTAATTTTTATAATTTAAATTAAATTAAAGTGAAAAAGCTAAATTAAAAATTACTAAAACTAAAGCTAGCTTTTAATTTCATAAAAAATTTTAGTAAATTAAATATTTTTTCTTACATTTATTTTTAAAGTAAATATTAACTTATTTTTTTAATTATAAGTTTACTTTATTTTTAGACTTTTAAATTGAAATGAAATCTAAAAATCAAAACTAAATTAAAATTAAAATATTTTTAAAAATAAAATTGTCATTTATTTTCCTTTATAATTTCAATTAACATTTATTTTTAAATAATTCAAATATTTACTTCAAAATAAATGGAAGGGGAAAAAGGTTTTAATTATAATAATTTATTAAAATTGAAAGCTAACTTTAGCTTTAAATATTTTAATTTTACTTTACTTTTTAAGTACTTAAAATTTTCAATTATATTCAAACATTTTTTTTTTTCATCTAAATAGGCCTTTCATATGCTTTATCTTTAGCTCAAATTAGCCCATGTCATAACTTCTTTAGTATTAAATGTCAAAACTAACATTATATTATTACATCGATACTCAATCATCATATAGCGCCTAACGTGGTGATTTTTTGTCCTAATTCCATTTAAAACTTTAGGTTCTAATTAGGGGAAATCAAAAGCCCTAATTTCTTCTCTATAAATTTCTTCAAAATACAATCTTTGGGTCAAAGATATACTTTACCTAATTTTACTTATTTTTAGTTTTAACACTTAAATTTTAGTTTCAATCAAAGGTATAAACTTAAAACTTGAATCTAAAATAAAAAAAAAAAATTGTAAGTTAGATTTTTATGTAAAAATTGAATTAAAAAATATTTTAATTTATTTATTTTAGCTTAAAGACAAAAAGAAAGAGGGAGATCGTGAGAGAGAGAGAGGTGAAGAGAATAGAGAGTGGTGGCGTGTCGAGAGGGTGAGCTAGAGAGAGGGTGAGCTTTAGAGAGAGAAGGAGGGGAGAGTAGAGGGGTGAGCCGAGGTAGAGAAAAGTGAGGGAATGAAAAAGTAAAAGAATAAAATATAATTGTTTTGAAAGAAAAGTGGATGAAGAAGGGGCTAGCTTGAAGAATTCTTTCAAACTCATACCATCAAGATAATTTTGCAAGGCTGTAAACTCACTGTTCTGTAGAAAAGAACGAAGCTTTTTGGTTCAACAGCTATTCATCTTTTTAGTGTCAAAAATCATGAGAAAAGAGCAAAAACAAAGGGTTTTGTTTAGTACTCTAACGCCCATCCTTCAAGTATCAAACTCCAAATCAGGTAAAGAAACATTTTTCCACAATCCTTGTTTTTTAATGATGTTCATTATGGGTCCATGGATTTTTCTTTTTCCACCTCCATATTCAATTTATGCCAAAGATTTAAGAGATTATTTTATTGTTCCAATTGTTTTATTTTTTTTTTCTCGTGTAGTTAAAATTCCATTTCATTTTTGCTTGCAAGCAAATTTTTGTCTAGTAATGAAAATGTGTGTCCTCCTAATAATGTAGTTTATTCTCTATTTGTTAGGTCACCAGAAGACAAGTTTAAAGAGAAAACTTTTTAAGGTATTTCTCTATTTTATACATTTCATCATACCTTCACTCTCATTTTATATTCAAACAAAGGAACTATATTTATTAGTATTTTATTTTTTTAAGAAAAATACTATGCTGGGAGCGTTGATATTGGAGTTGTTTAGTGATAAATAGATGGTTTTATTTGGCTTAATGTAGTCTGACTCATGTATTAGTAGCTTTATATATATATATATATATATATATAAATATATATATATATATATATATATATATATATATATATATATTAATTCCATTATAAAATTTGAAAGAGTAGCCGGACTCATGTTTGTATGTGAGTAATATTATAATTTATTTCTTATTTAAGTTATTTTTTTTTCACAATTTTAGGATAATATATATTTTTCTTTATACAATTATGGCAACTGTGAACTACAATTCAGGGCCCATAGTCACACCCATTAGATTGAGTTAATGACATAAGCTAAAATGTATAATTATAGAAAACAAAATAGAAATGATAAAACATATCTATAACCTCTAAATCTTTATTCATAATATTCAATATATTATAAATTTATTAATATTATTTCTAATTGTTTACATTTGTTTTTTTATTAGCAATTACAAAATAAAAATAATGTTAAATAAATTTTTTCTTTCTTATGTTTATCTTATTTTTACAATGGAAAAATGAAGAAATTTCTATATATTTAAAAATATTGAATTTTTATATAATTTTAAGTTACTTAATTTTTATATACAATAATCCAAATAAATTTATACTAGCATATAAAATCATTATTCAATTAAAATTTATTTCTTATTTCCTCTATTAACTAGTCATAACTATTAAAGAAATGAGACATAATAGTTTAGTCTGCATTTCTTTACTGCTTTTTCTAAATGGATATTTCCACTTTTGCTTTATAATTTAAATACTAATATGAATTTTCCAATAATAATTCTTCCACTGTGAGCTTGTCTTAAATTGATCATAAAGATTTAAATTTACTTGAATAATTGCTGAGTATAAATCGTGAGAACACCACACGCTATTACATGCTAAAGACATTTGCTGTCAACAATCAAAATGAAGTTCTTTCAATGAACTAGTTTTGAACTTGACAACTTTTAAATTTGTCTAGCATGTAATTGGAACCCTTTTTTTTTTTTCTACAATGATGCTTGAATTGTCCGATTGGACAATATATGGAAAACATAATATCTTCAAGTTACTCTATTATGCTTGGTTCTTTTTTTAGAAATTTTGATAAGGTTCTTTGTTCTTCGGGCACATAATTAAGAAGGCTAGATATGCTCCTCCCATTTTGTGTGCTCAAGAACTATGGGGAAATATCACAAAATTTTTCAATCATGAAACAAAATATAATGACAACTGACCTTAGGGACCATATTTGACCTTATATGATAGAACAACCATCCAAATTAAGAAGTCAAGTTAGTTAGAACACATAAGACATGTAGTATAAAATTGTTAAATTTTAATGTTAGCAAGATACAATATATATAAATTCTAATATTAAATTCATCATTTTTTAAT
This sequence comes from Tetrastigma voinierianum, assembly GCA_016808115.1. Taxonomy (NCBI): domain Eukaryota; kingdom Viridiplantae; phylum Streptophyta; class Magnoliopsida; order Vitales; family Vitaceae; genus Tetrastigma; species Tetrastigma voinierianum. The sequence continues at coordinate 319,892 of JAEQBH010000727.1, forward strand.
TGATTGTGCATTCGAATAATAGAATGGATCGGTTGATGTCTAAAGATAGAAGGTCAAAGGACTATGAAGAAGGTGTTGAATACTTCATTAATTTCAGATTACAACATTGTCCAAAGCAAAGTGTCATTCGTCATTCTTGTGTTTATGTGGGAACTTGTTTCATCATACACCTACCAAGGTTCGAGAACACTTGTTTTTCAAATGGTATTGACCTCAAAGTTATTGTACATGGTATTGCATGGAGTAAGACATTCCTACTACAAAATCAAGTGAAATGGCCCAATGTCATGACACGGTGAATTATAGTGATGTTGGCAATACTTGCAGATATGATTCATGCTATGAAAGATGAGTTCATGGAAGACCCAATTTTATTCAAAAAATTGCTTCGAGGATGTCGAAAAAGCCTTTGTATCCTGTGTTGTGCAAAATCTACAAAGCTTTCTGTAATACCCGTACTTTAACAAGGTTTAAGTGGGGTTATTTAATTTATTTTTCTTAATTATATATATATATATATATATATATTTTATTGATCCTAGAGTATTATTTTGGGCATATATATATATATATATATAGTAGTTTGACCCTACAAATTATTTAAATAATTAGTTTGATTAAATTAAATGTTAAAGTATAGGAAATATCTTAATATATGTAAATTTATTCCTAATTTAGCTTAATTTAGATTAAGCCCTACTAAAAATAATCGGGGACTTAGGCTTTATTTTGAAGGGGAAAGAGACCAAATTTTGGGGCCCCCAACTCTCTCCTCACGCCGTCCTCTTCCTCTTCCTCTTCTTCTCCTTCTTCTTCTCCGGCGCTGCTGCCCTCCGTCCGACCACCTCCGGCCACCGTCCAGGCGATCCAAGGCTCGGAAACCATCACCCACACACCCTTCAACCTCCGACCACCCTCGACTCGCCTTAGGGAACGCCCAACTCACGAAAACACTCCTCGCCATTTTCTCTCTAACTCCGCCACCACCCCGAGCTTCTACCGTCGCGCCGCCACCACCACCTCTTCTCGAGACCGGCAAGCTTCCTCGACACGCGCAGCCGCCTGCTCCTTCTCCGCGGCACCGCGCCAGTGGCCGCCGCCAGGTCGCCCCTTGGCTGTTTTCTCGCCAAACAAAGGCCATTTTCGAGCTCAGACCCCAAAAACCTTAAAGGTATGATTCTGCCATTTCAAGCTTTAATCGTAGTGATTTTTAGAGAGATAAATCAAGAAGAAAATTATGTTTTATGCTGAGTTGTTTTTAAGCGTCTCAAAAATTATACAAAATTGTTTTGATTCCCTAATCCCGATCACGCTTTGTACCTGATTTAATTTCCGTAGTTGAATTTTTTCCGCCACCGCCGCGCGGCGACTGTGAAGCGTGCCGTGAACGTGAACGTCCGTCTCGTTCGTGATTCCTACGCTGCACCGGTTTTCGTGACTCAGCTTCTAAGAAGAATCTATACCCCAAAACGCCAAGGTAGCCTAATTGTATAATTGTTCGATATTCATTTTAATTGTTCGTAAAGGCTATTTTAATATTGAAAATGCCTTATTTCGCTTAATTGCTCGTTTGTGTTTTAAAGATGTAACTTAAAATATATACGCCGGTACGATGTTGTGTTTAATCTTATCCCCATGTGTTTAGGAACCTACTTTGATTAAACGATTTTAATTATATCCGAGTTATCCAGCGTATAAATATAATGATTTATCCAAGCTATAAATTGTATCAATTGTGATGATCGCGAATTGTCGACCTTTGTGTTTGATCAGTTACTGAGTCGATTTGGTCCAGAAGGTAGCCTGCTCGGCATTGGATAAATTGTGGATATTAGAAGTGTATTTTTACTGTAGTTCTCGACCCATTTTACGTGTGGAGTTAAGTCCAGCTTTTAGGGGAGGCTCTGGCCGAATTTTCAGAGAACATACGCTCTATGCTCGCTTATTCTGCGGAGTTTTCTGTCGACCCTGTGAGTATATTTAAATCTAATCTTATTTATCAATAACGCTCTTTCCATTTTAGATTGTCCACAGATTCATTTAGGACACCTGAGGCGCAGGAGCGATTCTGAGATCCGACATACTCTCAGTGAGTTGATATCATATAGTTTACGACACATCATCTGCATGCATGGCATAGCATTTATGGCATTAGGCTACACCCATCATCACGACATGATTATTATCATTGGAATTGTATTTACTATGGTAACTAAATTATTTAGTTTGTTATGAAATATATCTGCATATGAGACTGTTATGATGATGGATGTGAGTGTGTATTGTCAAGGCGATATTGCCGTGCATTGTATGTGAAATTAATGGGAACTATAGCAAGACATACCACCCAACGGGTTACATCAGATCACAAGACCGGTAATAATCAGACTATGATGCACTATGTTTATGTATATGAGTCCCCGGCTGAGCCGCTTTCCTGGGATGCCGGAGGTAAGGTCCCCGTCAAGCGCTACTCGTGGCGCCGCCATGGATTGCGGTAGGATAGTCGCTGGAGTTAAGGACCCTGGTCGAGCATTTCTCCGGCGCCAGCCAGGTTTGCTGGTTTAAGTGTCAACTCGGAGTTATGACCGGTCGAGCATTTCTTCGGCCACCACATTGATTCGAGAGAGCCGTGATGGTCGTAGTATCGAGCATGGTCCGGCCAGAGTTCTCGATTATTGTGATGATATGTGATGATATGGAATCCTAATGTGTGTGCATGCATACATATGTGAGTGTATCGTTATATAGTCTCAATGTGATATATATATATATTATATTATATCAAATTCTATATGTATGTATATTCTGCATGTAGATGGTATAGATTATATGATATTAACTTCACTCTCGACCGATAAATTTCCCACTTATTTTCAGGCATCACAATTCCTCCTTCTTCAGATCCTTGAGAACCCGCCGAATTCTTTCCTTCACGGCTGTTACATGTACTACTATGATAGTATTAATCTTGTCTATTTAATCTAGGTGTCACTCGCAAAGATTTCTTTGAATATTAGTATGTTTCAGAATTCGATAATTTTGCTCATTTTGTGTATGTCGACGTGTATGTGGGATCTGGACTTTATTCTCCCTATTGATGTTTGATCTGAGCATATTATAAATATGCATGTGGATATATACATAGGTGATCGTACATGATAGTCGGCATGAATATTTCACTACGCTTGCTACGGTTTCTGCAGTCGATGCCTTCCATTCCCTAATGGCCGGTCACTACCCGTAGTCGGGTCGTGACACTTTCATTAGTTAAATTGTACAATGAAGGCACGATATAAGTGGTCGATAAAAGCTTTTCGTATTTGCTCCAAATATTAGGATATGCTCCCTGAACAATGAGATTCCATTATCAATGTATGAGGCTAAGAAAACATTGAATGCATTAGGAATGGAATATGAAAAGATACATGCATGCCCTAATGATTGCATACTTTATAGGAATAAGTTTCAAGATGCATCTTCATGTCCTACTTGTGGAATGTCAAGGTGGAAGGCAAACAAGGTAAGGGTGAGAAATACCAAGAAGATTCCTGCAAAGGTGTTGTGGTATTTTCCACCCATCCCTAGGTTTAAAAGGATGTTTCAATCTCCCAAAACTGCAAAAGACTTAAAATGGCATGCACATGGAAGAGAAAATAATGTAACTTTACACCTGATACTCCAACATGGCAACTAGTGAACCAATTGCGGGCTCCGAATTTGCTTCGTATCAGAGAAACCTTAGACTTGCTATTTCAAAGACAGATGGTATCAATCCTCACAAAAACACAGAGACCAAGAAGCATAGTTGTTGGTCCGTCCTCATTGTAATCATAATCTTCCCTCAAGGCATGCGAAGAGGAAATTTATGATGTTATCATTGCTAATATCAGACTACAACCCGGTAGTGACATTGATGTATACTTGGCACCATTAGGATGATTTGAAAACATTGGAGGCGGTGGGAAAACCTATGATGCACATGATCAAGAGTTCTTCACATTAAAGGCTATTTTGTTATGGACAGTTAATGATTTCTCTGCATATGAAAATTTATCTGGTTGCACAATAAAAGGATATTATGCTTGTCCAATATGTGGTGAAGAAACAAATTCACAATGGCTAAAACATGTAAATAAGAACTCATCGGTCATAGGCGATTTCTTCCATGCACCATCCACTTAGAAAGCAAAAGAAGCATTTAATGGTGAACAAGAGTTTAGGCTACCCAAAAGAACTTACTGAGATGAAATATTTGTGAAAGGTTGATACCATTGGTACCTCCATGGGAAAGAAAAAGGTTAAAACGATGTGGATCCTTTGCTACCCATTCAAGTTGTTGGAAGAAGAGGTCTATATTCTTCGATCTTGAATACTGGAAGTTTTTATATATTCGACACAACTTGGATGTCATGCACATTGGAGAAGAATGTTTGTGGAAAGCATCACGAACTTTGCTTAATGTTCCCTAAGAAACAAAGGATGGAGTGAAAGCCTCGGCTAGACCTTCTTGAAATGGGATTAAGGTCTGAGTTAGCACCAAGGTTTGGGTTGAAGAGAAATTATCTTCCCGCATGTTACTCTAAGTAAAGAAGAGAAGAAAATAGGTATCATGACTTTAGCTGATTCAAGGTTCCCGAAGGTTACCTGCTCAAACTTTAGAAACCTTGTGTCCATGGAAGAGTTAAAGCTTAGTGGTCTTAAGTCACACGATTATCATGCACTTATAAACAAACTACGCTGCAGAGCAATAAGATCTCGTGTTGCCTAAGCATGTTAGATATGCCATTACAAGATTGTGTTTTTCTTCAATGCACTTTGTTCAAAGTGGTGGTGGATGTCAAGATTCGAATGATTTACAACAAGAAATAGTGGTAATTTGTGCTTGTTGAGAAATATTTCCCACCTTCCTTCTTGACATTATGGTTCATCTAATAGTGCATTTGGTAAGGGAGGTTAGATTATGTGGACCAGTGTACATGAGATGGATGCATCCATTTGAAAGATACATGAGAGTGGCTATGTTCGAAATCGTACTCGTCCAGAAGGGTGCATTGCTGAGTGCTATATTGCAGAGGAAGCTGTAGAGTTTTGTTCAGAGTACTTATCAAACATCGATACAATTGGGAATTCCGCTAGCATGAAAATGAATGGAAATATGGAAACCTTACCCGGTGGTCGTGGCAATAAATATCCATGACTTTAAATCGGTGGAGCAAGCACATCATTATGTTCTACAAAATATAGCTGGTCATTCAACCTTATATTGGAGTAAGTGTCATGTATATATGGAAATTTACTACCTTTTTTACTCTAAATGTTTATACAAGCCATAATTTACTTGTTTTTATCAGTGAACATATAAAATATTTGAAAGTAAATATCCTCACAATCAAAGAGAGTTAAGTGGCTGGAGGATGAACATGTGCGTGACATTTAGTTACTATTTAGAGAAAAGGTGTATGAAAAAAAGATATACATACTCTTGAAATTTAATGTTTATAAAATTTGAATTCCATTGACTTACATATCATAAGTGAACCATATAGGTTTCGTATGGAAAAGTAAGAACCAACTTATTGAAGCAGAACTTAAGTGTCGCACAAGTGACCAAGGCAGCATGTTTCATGATATCCCGTTATATCATTAATGGTGTCGCTACTACGTCATAAGGACCGTGATGATACACGTACCAACCAAAATAGTGGTGTTAGTATTGTGGCATCAACCATGCAAATCGCAAGTGCCAAAGATAAGAATCCTGTACTTAGTGACATGTGTTTTTATGGAGTTGTCACAGAGATATGGGACCTTGATTATAACATGTTTAATATTTGTGTTTTCATGTATTTGGCTGATAGCGTAAATGGTGTAAGAGTTGATGAACTTGGATTTACATTAGTTGATTCGAAAGATAGGACATAAATCGACCTTTCATTTCGGGTAACATGTCTACCAAGTATTTTATGTAAAAGACCAAGTTGATCTAAGATGGTCTATCAGATTATCTAGCCAAAATGGAGATGTTCAACAGGATGATGAAACATGGTTGATAATTGCATGGAGCATCACCCATTTGCAAATGTGATGCCCGATATAAAGTCCTTTTGATGAAGGAAGATCAGGGTAATTTCAGGTGCGCATCGATTGCGTGGACTCGGGGTTGAAATTAAATATATTGGCATGCTTAGTTTTTTTTTTTTTCTTTTCAGAGTGCTTTATGACTATTGAGGATATGCGTGACTTGAAGTACAGCATATAAATGTATGATGTTCAACAACGTTATGTTTGTGTTTTATTCATATAAATGTATAATGTATTTTTCCTTTATATACATGCTAAGCCAATTTGGAACAAATACAACTACCACCATATTTCATGCTATTAAATGAGTTTGAATTTCTATTTAGATTAATTTATGTATAGTTAAATAAATATTGTGTCTATAAAAGGTATTGTAAGTTCAATTTATATTAGACAAAATAAAATCATCACTCACCTAGTTAATATCGATACAAATTTTATATGATATAAGGGGTAATCCTATTGAAGGTTTTATGAAGATATGAATCTAACAACTCATAAAATCAGGTTATTAAACTTCATTTGATAAATAACATTTAATGAATCAAATGTAAACAGGTATTAACCTTACTCCTATTAAACTTCATGATCTTATGGAATCATTTTTGTGATTAATTTATTTTATTTAATTGAGATATATTTGTAAGTGATTTTTATTATTGCATAATTTTGAATCATTTGGGAATTTGCAAGAATAGTGATACAAGTGTACAGATGCCTTTACCAAGAAGAAACAAAGGGCAGGTAAACTCTTAAAATATCATGCTTTTCATGTAAATATAAAGTATGCATTATGAGGCTAATTATATATTTCTAATTGTCATGTAGATGCATGAAAGAGGAGAAAAAAATAAGATCGCCTCAGACAAAAGGCTCCGAGGCCTAAATTTGAAACTTCCAATTGCTAAAAAGAGAAAGGAAGGAGCAAATATGCATATTCAATATAATGATGATGGTGGACAAGAGTGGGTGAAGGAAGAAAACATGAGTACTTAAAAGGTTCCGAGGCCCAAATTTGAAACTTGAAATTTCTAAAGAATACTAGCCGAGCAAAGATTCCTATTCATTATAATGATGATGGGTGACATAGTGGGTGAAGGAGAAGTAAAATATGAGATAAATTTAAAAAAGGTTCCGAGGCCCAACTTTGAAACTTGAAATTGCTAAAAGAGAATAAGGAGCAAAGATTCACATTGAATATAATAATGATGGTGACTGAGTGGGTGGGAAGGATATGTACAACTTGTGTCATGCTGGGTAAAGCCATGAGGAACAACGGTGCCTGTTTATCATAGCGCATTGGAGGGTGGTTCCTATTCAATTAAAGGAGAAATTATGGGATTGTGTTAAGGTATATAATAATATTTTGAATTTTTTTTCCTGTGTTTTGTTTATACTTTAAATGCTTATTGGATAATCAAGGTTAAAAATGTGTTGTAGGTGCATTCTTAGTCGATGAGAATACCGTAAACAACATCATGTCATCAATTGAACCAGCTTTAGATCATTCAGCACACATTGACGAAAGAGTATATCCTTCCTATAAAGATAAGCCCAGCTTCTTTTGCAAACCACCAAATGAAAGTACAATTACATTCCGCTTGAAGATCGAGAAAACTAGTTGCTATTAGGTCATCACCAGAGTTTGAACAAATCAAGAAAGTGGAAAAGAAAGACTCGCAAAATATATTTACATTCATCGAGTTAGTAGGAAAAGGATAAGGCCGGATTTCAAGAAGAATTGGTAAGTTGAATTAACTTATATTATTTTGTTAGATATGTATGTTTGTAAAAGTTTAATTATTCTATTTTGTTTTTTTTTTCTCATAGATGAAAAAGACAGGTTCAAGGAAACCCATTGATAGATGGATTTTGTGGAAACTAGCAAGAATGAAAAAAGGAGATTATGATGATGTTACAAGACCTGTAGTTGAAAAGATTGTAAGTTGTCAAAACCTATATTCTATTTCAGTTAATTCTATTTTTTTATTTGTTTAGTATAACTTCATAAGCATCTATATTGTTTTGTAGGATGAGTTAGAAGGATGTTGAAGAAGGGAGGATTAAATGTATTGGTCAAAAGGATATCCTCACTTAGCATTGCGTACACCTGAAGATCCCGACGGGTTAGAGGAAAGGAGGAAAGAAACCTAAACAATTCTTTAACACACCAAACCCCAAAGCTACCGAAGAAAATGAATGTGAAGAGGTGTTAAGGAGAAAGTAAGGATGTTCAAGAGAGATAGTCAAGTTGGAAAACCGAAAGAAACAACCCCCCACACCCCATTCTGAAGTAAGTAGCACAAACATAAGGAAACAAATGATGGGACATGAAGAAATCCAAGGAAAGGCTCATCAGAAGGACTTCTCATGTGGAGGACTCCACGCACAAGGAACTATAAAAAGCTTCTACACTAACTCGTGTATGACTTTTCCTAAGTTACATTTATAAAAATATAATTAAAATTAGTAATATAAAATACTAAATATTACAATATATGTTTTATAGGTTTGTAAATGCAATTGGCTCTTCAAACTCTAAGGGGAACATTGTTGCATATGGAACTTATTTACTTAGATTCCGAGATTTCCATGGGATAGTTCCCCTCGCATGTTAGTATCATACTTTACTTCTTCAACCTAATGTACTTCTTCCGCTCCCACTACGAAAGCATTAGTACAATAAGAGAGGGTGTTGGATATGAGGTTTACCGGCCTGTTCCATTTGTGATGTATGATGAAAATGATGAGGTGAATGTTAGTGCTTATAACAAACTTTTCAAGTTAAGTTATGTTATTCAACTTTCTCTTGGTTTATTTTCTTAATGTATCACATTTATTTATGTGTTTAGGATCTTTGGAAAAGAAAGAACATCGTGAAGATACCATCCTCAAAGAAAATTGAATATGAGTCTAGGGATATACAGGTGTTTTCAAAACAGGTTTCGTGAGTGTTGGAGGTAAACCTGACAACCAAAATTGACTTTCCGATCAATATCTTTGGGATAAAATTTCAAACCTTCCTTTTGATATTGAAATGGAGAATGTATTGCTGCAAAAGAGTTGACTATGAATTGTATATGCTTATATTTGGTAAGATCTATTTGTAATCTTTTGTTTACATTCATAATATAAATAAGTAGAAGTTAATTTTTTAAATATAATTCAAATTGGGTGATATTGTCGGTGGTTACATGGAACGACTAGATGATGCATCCACGAGAGAAAATTATAATGTTGTTCATCGAAGGGATGGTGTCCAAGGCTGGAACAATTGCCCCATAGATTGAAGAAAGCAGGCAAGAGATTCATTCTTGATACTTTAATTGATCCTCATGTCCAATGGACCTTATTTTTTGTTCCATATAACCCCAGTAAGTTGTTAATATATATATATATATATATATATATACTTTCTATATATAACCTCTATATATATATATATATATACTATATATATATATATACACATATATATGATTCTCTCACTTATGTATGTTATTCATCAAATTATGTTGCTATATTGTAGATTTCATTGGGTTTGTTTGCCAATTGACCCCGAAATACAAATAGTCTATTATTTGGACTCGTTATTACAACAGCCATACAAAGATATAAAAGAGATCGTCAACATGTAAGTTTACCATATTTGTATTGTTTTATCTGTGAGAAAAATGAGCACTAATTTAATTTATTTTTTTTATAGGGGGTTTCGTATTTTTACATCTCAAAAGAAGAAAGGATATAAAAAAGAGTTGAAGTGGATAGTGATTGAGGTTATATTTTTATCTTATTCAAAACTTTGTCAATTTCTTAACTTTTAAAGCCTTATCTATGTTTGAGTTTTTTTTGAAAGTTTACTTAGTTTTTCGAAATGTACAAAGTCTATATGTTCTCATATATGATTTTCTTATCTCATAGTTTTTAGTATTTTTTTTCATATTCTTAAGTTGAGTTGAGAGTGATAATTAATGAATTGGTTTGATCAACTTATGAAAATATAATAAAAATTCTTATAAAACAATATCTATATTCATATGTCAACTATTAAACTAATGAAGTATAACTAAAAATGAATAAATCTATTTTGTTATGTCACGTTGAAAGGATAAATATAAAATTTTCAAAGCTTCTACAATTAATATCTCAAATAGTAATAGAAACTATAAGAAAAATATGCAAGATTTTTGTTCAAAATTCATGAGTACAAGATTTTTTCAATGATGGTTTTTGATGTGAAAGATCAAACTTTTAGAAAATTCATGCACTAATGATTTAATGAATACATATGTCATCAATTTGAAATGATGGTTACAAGAAAAACAAAATGGCTGATTTTGATTCATATCTGTTAAATTGCACAATCTTTGAAGCCCCATTTAGATGTGTGTGGTAGAGAACAAGTCAATCCTTTAGAATAGATTTGATCAAGTTACTTAGATGTGATTTGTTCTTTGCATCTTTCTTATCCATCTTGAAAGGCATACCTTATATGTGCTTGAATATGAGTGAGTTTGAACATCCATAGGTAAGGAAACTAGTCTATCCTTTGAATAGATTTAATGAGATTGCATAGGTCGATTTATTTTGATAGTCTCTCATCAACTTAGTACACCTTATGTGCATCATATATTAAGTTAACTTCTTTTCTTAGGTATAACTTTGATTTTTTCTTCTTTCTCTTATATTGATCAACATTTATCCATCTTTAATCAAATATCAGATTCATCTATAAAATATTTATTAATTACGAAATTTACTTGCTACGAATTTTCTTATGACATCAATATATGAAATATAATATGACTAATACATTTTGCACTTGAAGTAACTAACATTATGTAATTTATTGTTTACTATGAAAATGTAATTAAATTCATGATGTCATATTTAACCATGAAATTTACATTGATACTAATTTTTCTCACGAGGACTAACAATTGGATGATATCGTAATAAGATATTTTATTATCGATACATCTTGAGATATAATTGCAAACGAAGCGATAACATGGGTTTATTTACTTATTTATTTTTCACAGTGTGAGAACATTAGCTTATACTTAATGTTGCATGGTAACATATATTTTATGCCATACTTCTTTTTGAGTTTAAAGGGGAAAAAAACCTATTCACGAGGCACAGTTGAATGAAGTAGGATAGAATAGACCTCATTTTTAACCACTTTCATCTTGGATCAAACTCATAATGCGTTATATAAAATTTATTATTATTAACATTTTTTAAAGATAAGGTTAAATTAAGTAACTACTTTTACATCTTGCGAGGTGAAAGTGACTTACCGGCTCAATTTTGAGATTACAAATATCAAGCATGGGATCTTACATTGTCACGCTTGTCTGAATGTTACGACTTTTGAGCGGCACGTCATTATTGATATCTTTTCTAAAATATATATTTGATTCAAAAGCCCTAAGTCGTATCGTTTTTAATATATATATATTTATTAGGTTCTTTTTACATACTGTACACTTTGTATTAATTATTGTTTTGATAAACATATCGAAAGGTAATGCAAAATTTTTTGTGCTGACTTGCGCAGGGTTGGATGATAGTTGCGTTAGTTGCAATTTTGAGTATACATCATGTCTAGGTTTCTAGCCACCATGTCAAGTTGCAATAGTTCTTTGGGATATTACAGATATAACTTTATATCCTTATATTTTCTTTCCTCCTATTGAAATCATGGGTTGCTTGAATTTTTTACGTAGTTATAGTTGGGCCTGATTCTATCCTTTTTTATTAATGCTATTAAACTTAAACATACACTAATATATTATCTTTTATTTTTCCAAGAGTATTGGGTCATATTTGTTGCACATACAAATATATATATATATATATATATATATATATATATATATATATTCTTTTCTCTTTTTTTAAATGGAGAAACATGAACAAAAATGCGTACCTTTTTTTCCTTCTTTTTAAAAAGTTGTGCTACATGTTTTAACGCTGTTTTAGAGTAAGATCATGTATAAGTTCTAATTATTTATGTAGATTCTATTATTAATTTTGCTATTTTTGGTATATATTCACATTCTTTTCATATATTTGTTAATAGCTAAGATTATATATGTATAGTTGCTAAGAGATTTGCGCATTAATATATTTGGATGTATTTTAGATATATGTTTATATATTTCCAATGGACTTCCAAGCATAAAACAATGTTGTTTTCCTCATACTTGCTAAGGGGATTAAGTGACATGTTTAGTGGCCGCATCGAGGGACATGGTTTCTTATTGAATTTTAATAATTTAACTTTTACAAAATACTCAACATGAAGTGATTTTTTCTTTTTTCAAAAAAGGTTAGGTGACATTTACTTAATAGATATATTTATAGGCAAGATCACACATAAGTTTTATGATCATACAAAACTACTAGATATTTTGGTTCTTTTGGGTAAAATATATATTTAGTGCCCACTGGATTATTTGAAAATACATTTACGGGTACATGTTTGTATATTTTGCTGTGTTGTGTTGTCTCAGCTTGACCCATGTTGTTTCTTTGCTTACAAAGGTTATGTGACATTGGCAACTCTTGTTGCGGGTTTCACGAACATGGTAGCGACTCACGGATTTTCTGAAAATGATTACATGCGGAGGCTTCATTTTGTCAATGTAACTATTAGTTTTTGGACATATTTTTACAAATGTCTTGTATGTATTTACGATGATAATAGAACATGATCCATGGATGTTATCTTCATTTTAGATGATAATAGAATATCATGCATGATGTTTATACTGAATAATTTTTTGATTGGATGCTTAGATTTTAGTTCTATAATGCAAAAAGGTTAGATTTTTACTTTTTGATTGTGGATTGATTTGCAGTTCAATTATGGTGCATAGCATTTTGGCTACGAGTTGAGTTATTAGCATATTCTATATTACAACACCTCACATAACAAAACACAATTTCACGGTATGAAAATGGAAAATATTGACATCTGATAAATTATATTACGAACACCAAAGACAAAAGTTAATAAATTCAACATTGATGAAAAACACCATCTTAAAATATATTATGCAAATTAAAATCCAAATCATATCAAACAAATTGACATATATTATACTCAAGCTTAACATATAATGAATATAATCTTGGCGCTCATTGAATCGCGTTCACATGTGCAGCCTAACCTTAATGAGAAGTGAGAGAAAATATTATGTATATTTTAAGTAAGATCCATCATTGATATAAATAAAAAGTTCAACACGTGGCATATGCATATGTCAACATAAGCTTTTTAGCCTTTCTTGACAACGCTGCAGATGACATATGAGCATACCTATCTACCCTTAACATATATACCTTATCTTGGCCAGGTGGCAGTAGTGAATACCTTTCTTGCAGTGTGTGTTGATGCATTCAAATCCTGTATATCAACTTCTTGAATGTGGAGTTTGACAATGATTTTGTGAATAAATCCGTTAGATTATCACTTTTAAAGTTCATGTATATTACATATTTTTAGAAGTGAAGAAATGTGTTTAATTATATTTCTCTGATACCAACCTCTTTTAATTGCCACAAACATCTGAAATTATCTTTAAATACCATTGTCGGGTCACCTTTAATAGAAATGAGTTCACATGATTCTTGAATATGTTTTGAAAGTGAAATGTGACTTAGCAACTAATCCAAAAATTGGGGTTGAATTGGTTCTCTCAAATGTATATTGCTTCTTAGCTCAATCCTAGGACTTAGTGATGCATTAAAGAATAGGAAACTTAATTATGCACCTCGTGGTTTCTTGCTAAATCTACATTATCCGATAAATTAAATTGATTCGCCCCAGAGTGCAACCTCTTGCTCGGTTCTCGGGATCTTGTAATAAGTCACCAAAACATGGCTGAGGTGATCGAGTCAATACGAAGACTAAGCTGCGAATCGATAATAATTAACAACCAATTGACGAGAGAAAAATTAACACATATTAATACCAAGGTTCATATCCAAATTATAGTCAAATCTAGGCTGCGAATTGAACTTATCATTATGAGCTAATACAAAACAAGATAAACTAAAAACATAAAGAGAGGAGAAGAAACTCTAATAAGTTGATGATTTTCAATCTTTGCTCTTCCTCTTCTTCTTCGTCTAATCTTCAAATCTTCAAACGTCTCCCCGGATATTGTCTCTGTGGTTTGTGTTGGCGTGATTTTGCGATTAGCCAATTAGGAAATATATTTAAATCCCTTCACTCAAGAAATTTTCAACATGATTATAGCCATAAATATTGTTTTGACTTAGAGTAACTACAAAATAATTTTCTTTTATCTCTATATATTGCTTGCTCTATTTTTATGGGAATGAACAAGAGAGAAAAGGTATGTTTTGACATAGTGTCGGGCTTAGAAGTGTTGGGCTCCCTTTGTTTACTAAATCGAGGCCCGGTCGATTTTTAGCGGATGCCATGGCGACTCCACGAACATTCTTGATGGTGCAACATCAAAAATGACGAGGAGGTCTTGTCAAGGTCAGTTTTTCCTCCTTCTCCCATCAGCTGGTGATTCCCAGATGGTTCAGTCAACATCGAGTTGGATGGCTCGACTATGGATTATGGTCGAGGTTGTTGAGATGTTTATCTGCGGGAAAGACAAACTGGGATGTCTGTTGGAACTACCCCAATGGCAGAAGAAAGCAGGCCCTCACTCCATGATTAATCTTGAGAAGAATGCTATGGTGAAAGGAGTGAGTTAAATCAACTCCAGTGGACAATTTCCTTGGTTGTGAACTTTATTCGCTACCACCCAGCCTGACTAGCGGTATAGAGTTTCTATTGCCACAACACTTTGTCAGCGATACCTCGGGGTATCTGAGCTCGAGGCGTCGGTAATATCTCGAGGAATGAAACAAACGGCGGATCTATGAAAATATTTATAACGATCTAGGGGTTTGTGGCGGAGATGCGATTTTTGCGTCGGTAGAATCCGTGAAATGTGAAATTGACATGACAAAGCTACAACTCCATGACCCACAGAGGAGCGAGTATATTTTTCTAAAATGATTTAGATGATCGGTGGATCTTTGTTAGACGATGTTTAAATGCGAAACCTTTCCTTTAATTAAGCGGAGCATGCTCCGCGTTCGAAGGGAAGATCTCGTGATCACGTGATGATATCCTAGAGCGGAAGTAGTAACTAAGTGGTGTTGTTATGGCCGCAAAGCGTGAGATCGCGGTCATGACTACTAAAGTCTCAGGTCTTCCTGCACCCCTCACGATCAGGTCATTGATGGGAATAAAGTGCACCCTCATTGGCAAGATTTCTAAAACTGAGCTGTTTCAAGTGTATTGCCGGTTGGTGTATCAGAATTTACGGGCCCAAGAAAGAAATGAGATGCATCATTAGCCCCGAGCGTCGGAGGTGAGTACTTGGAGGTAGCCACGGCTGAATCTCGACTATCCCTTATTCTAATGGCGGAACCTTTTTGTCTTAACCTGATTCAGGGGTAATTGTGGTCGAGTTTTTGGCTCCACTATAGAATGATGGTGCTGGATTATCGACTCGAACAACGGGACCATATGACATTTGGCCTATTGGCTTCTCCAGCACGACTCCTCCACGGAGGGGACTTGCATTCCAATGCCAATGGGGCAACCTATGATCACAGGGGCTGGAACCAAAGTACTAACCATTGTCTCCCTCTCTTTCTTTAACTCACACACTTCACTTGTTTTTTATCTCTCTCCAACAAGTTACAGTGTCTGTGAGTCAAGTCATAAAGAGATTAATTATATTGTCTCTTGATCCTATTGTACTTTGTCTTCAGGATATTCTCGTTAAGGAGATTATTGGGTCGGTACTAAG
Organism: Tetrastigma voinierianum; assembly: GCA_016808115.1. Taxonomy (NCBI): domain Eukaryota; kingdom Viridiplantae; phylum Streptophyta; class Magnoliopsida; order Vitales; family Vitaceae; genus Tetrastigma; species Tetrastigma voinierianum. Next base: position 335,830 of record JAEQBH010000727.1, read on the forward strand.
AGGGGACTATACTACTTTAGATAGATTTCGACCCGAGCCAAAGCATCACGATCACCATCGGACCAGTGATGGCACGACCGGCGGTTGCGGCTATGGCATAGGCGCTTTGGGCACCGTCGTTATATCTGGGCATCTATTCCCATCTTTATTTTTAAATACGCAAAATGGGGACTTTTTAAATGTGATACATGTATCGGATAAAAGCCAGCAGTCTCTTGCATCAGGTTAAGCAGGGCCAGACTAACCATTCCTTTGATGATACGCTTCGATGTGTGTGGGGGCCGTCCCGATAACTACCTGTCACTTGAATTGGTTCATAATTTTTGTATTGGCGATTTTACTCGAAGATAACGCATGGCTCTTATCGACTAAAAACCAAGATGAAGTTTTCATAATTTTTCAAGCATTTCATGCCATGGTTTAGACTTCGATTCTCTTCAAGATAGAGTTCTTGATATGATAATGGTGGGGGATTCACCAGCGAGATTCAGGCCTATTTCCAAACAACTTGTGGCCTCCTCCATGAGACCTCATGTCTCCCAGGCACCACAACAAAATGGTGTCGCGGAGAGGAAAAATCGGCGTATTACAGGAAACATCCTGCTCTTCTCCTCGGTGCACATGTGCTGAGTTGCCATTAGGGGGATCATTTGTGGCCCTCTTTGCCGTGTACCACAATTAAGCAAGGCCTTAATCTAATTTTTGCACTTTAAAGCACTTACAGAATCCTCTCTACCCATATATCCCTTCAGCTACACTGTTGATGCTTCCTCCCGAATTTTTGGGTGTATTTAACATCCCATCTCATAGGAATCAACGTACAAACTGAACCCATCATGCTATTGATTGCTTGTTTTTGGGCTATGGTGTACACAAAAAAGGCTTCAGGTGCTATGACTAATACCACGAACCTATATCACCATGGATGTTACATTTCTTGGTCAGAAATTTTACCCTTCCACTGTGCCGATTCTCACTCTTGGTGACTGAGTAGAAGTGTCAAATTAGGTGATGGCTAATGGAACTGGAAATAGAGAGGTTGAGCAGCATGAGGCACCACCAGAGAGTGAACCTGCTCGAATTGAAATGGCGCGAATGAAGAGCCCAGGAAAATCTGAGTATCCTCGATCCCCTCACTCCTGCAGTACTGAGGCGGCTATCTGAGGAGTATCCACTGAGTAAATACTCTATTGCACCTAATACATGCTAATATCTTGGTTCTTCCTCTTTGGCATGTGTTTTGCTTTTGAACAAATCATGGAAACCTGAACGGATACAGCCAGGATAGAGAAGAAGAAAAGTCAAGGTACAGTTATAAGTCATCATATGCACCAGGAGATGCGTCGGCTGCTGGGACTTTCACTCGAGAGCACTATTCTCCTGCCATATTCCTAATCCATTTGAGGAAGAGCGTTATCTAATCAAAGTGAGCCTGAGCAATACAAGAAGAACTAGAAGTAGCAAAGAAAGAAACAATACACAGGAGGTTGGTCCCACTAGAAGGAAAGAAAAATAGTGGGATCACGAGATAGGTGTTCTCCACTAAATACTGGTATTCTCGGATCAATTGACCAATAAAGCGGCTTGTAGCGAGAAGGGTTTACTGACGCATGGCATGAACTATGAAACGCCTTCTCACCGGGTAGCTAAGCGGGTGCTCTTATTGGGGATACTTACTATCTCTTCGACAGAATTTGGACTGGCCTTATCGACTTGACGTAAAGGAATAACCTTCACAGCTTGCCATTGAGGGAGGTATACATGGAGGTTATATTAAGATATACGAGATCAGATTGAGACCCGAAATTGTTTGTAAATTGGAGGCATTGTATGGACTAAAAGCAGTCACGCGAGCATGGTTTGGGCGATTTAGTTCAGCTATGAAAGTATGGCTATCGCCCAGTAACTTCGGATCATACGCTCACTGCGAAACATCGACAAAGCAAGGTGACAGCATTGGCAGATCTATGTGGATTATATGACATTACGGAGTATTAGTCTTGAGAGATACCAGTTGCAGGCAATTATGCGCTGAATTTGAAATGAAGCATTTAGGAGACTCAAGAGTATTTTCTAGAAATAAATTGGCGAGGTCAGCGGGCATACTCCCCCTCTCGTGTGAGTATCGTCTTGGACTTATTAGCCCGGAAATTAAGGATTACTAAATCATGGCTTTGTGGATACACCAATTGTGTAGAACCATAGGCTTGGGAAATAATGTCGGGACCAGTGCCGGTAGATAAGGTGAGGGTATCGAGGCCCAGTGGGGAAGCTGTTCACTTATCTCACTTTGTCAGGACATTCCTTACAGCCCAGTGGTGTGGTAAGCCAAATTTGTGCATCATCAGGTGAAGACCACATGGGTGTTTGTGGTCGGGTCTCGCTATCTAAAGTCATCCCAGGGGAAGGATATTCTCTAGGCAGCCCATCTGATATTATGAAGGGTACCGGATGCGGAGGGTGGTAAGGGAACATCTTGGATGATAGAAGAGTACACCTCGGTTACTTTACATTCGTGGGGAGGAAACTTAGTTATGGAGGGTAAGCGAAGGTAGTGGCATTGTCGATGACGGCGAGTTTAGAGCATGGCGAAAGGATTATGTGAGCTTCTTTGGCTTAGAAATTTGCTAACGGGTTGGTTTTCCCCCTCGTTAACGATGAATTTATTACAATGATAACAAAGTACGCCATTGACATATCTCACGGTGATTCAACATGTAGCGCAAACATGTGGAGGCGAACCGACATTTCATCAACGAGAACTTGGAAGAGAAGATTATTAATTCCCTTTTGTCAAATCTGAAGATCAGTTGGTTGATATTATACTTACGAAGCGATTTCGGTAGAAACTTGACTCAACTAGACGAAATTGGAATTTATAGATATCTACACACACACCAACTTGAGAAGTGTTAGGCGTGATTTCTACAATTAGCCAATTAAGGAAATCGTATATTTAGAAATCCAGCGCCGCTCAAAGGAATACAGACATGATTATAGCCATGCCAAATATTGTTTTGACTTAGAGTAACTTCCTAAAATAGATTTTCTTCACTCTACATATATTGTACTCTATTTTATGGAATAAACAAGAGACCAAAAAGGTATGTTTATTGAGTTGAATCTCTAAATATGATCAAATCCTATATGAAATACCAAAATCGAAGCCTGTCGTTTCTAGAAGAAGAGAGGAGAAACCTTATATAGGCGTGTTCTCTCTCAAAGTCTGAACCCTAAAAACCTAGAAATGAGAGCTTAAGTAACTCTCTTGGAAAATGGGCCATGAACATGGCGTAAAAATAGTAAGTTTTTCTGGGCAGCCCGAACTAATGATGTCGTGACATGGCTATAGGGAGAAAGCTCAATTCTTTAGAAGGGTTCTGATGTCACGACATCACTACAAACAAATCTTCAACAATGAGTCATGATGTTGCAACATGAGCTCTACAGCAGAAAATTTCCTTTGTTTTTTTTTTTTTGTATAGCTTCTACTCCTTTTCCTTGCTTTTCATTCATTACTTGCAAAATACAAGTCCGAAGGAGATTTAGTATAAATTTGAACAATTAGGGTGTGAATTTCGCATTGAAAATATACCTACTTGCAAATACATATTAAAATGTAACATAGTGCACCTAACATCTCTAATTATTAACTTTCTTTTATCGAGAGAGAATGTAGCGCCCCGAATCCCGAAGTCCCATTGACCCGCCGTCGATCACTTGAGAAAACACAGTGTCTCGATCATGAGACTCATACATGATAAAATGGCCACTTGGAGCCCATTACATCAACCTCACCAAAAATCTATAACTATATTACAATAGTTCAGAGTTAATTAAATACACTCTTAATACAAACATATATTAAAATTTAGAATTATAATACATGTTTTACGAAATAATCAATCAAAAACACATATCGTCTTTCTTCTCAAAAGCGGCCTCTAATGAGCGTCGTCTTCGAAGCCGATCCTTGTGCTGAAATAATGTTCCCTCAGCGGGGTGGCCCGATGCGATGTGAAATTTTGCTACGTGGGTTCACTCCTTTTAGTGCATGCAATGGTTCAACACAAACATTCGAAACAAAATACATGATTCTACTTGAATATCTATATTGGTATATGGCGAGGATGTGACTCACCCTTTCCACTTCTTGAGCCCTCATGACTCCCTCACGCATGCCTAAGCCCCGAGAGTGAAAACAACTATTTTAAAAACAAAATATTTTGTTCTCGAAACATACTCTAGGGTTATTAAATATATTGGACAACCCCTCAGGAATTTGTTGGATAACTCTCGAAACAATTCATGGGCCTCTCGAGCGTGAATTGTTGGACGATCTCCAAACCAAATTCTGGGAAAATCTTCAGTTGAAATTTCTTTCACAACCATTTTCCCTTTTTAATTTCTTTCATGTCATGCATACACCTACCATTCTAGGGTGCCCGGTGCATATGGAATGCATTATCTTAATTTCAAACAATTCATGTTAATATATAAATCATCGTATACTAGCAGAATTTATCGATTCGATAGCTCACACACAATTATATTTCATATAATTCAAGCATCATGTTAACACATTAATTAGCATGCATTAACATCTCATTTTCCATACACAATTCAAGCAAATTCACATGGACATGTTCGGTCCAACACGCACATCGAGATTGTTTTTGAGTCCTAAGCTGAAGCGATGGAGCTATAGTGGGCAGCCACTCTCACCAACCGGTCCCGGCTTTGGCGGAGGCAAAGAAAATCCATGGCCGTTTCGGCCTCACACACACCAAAATACAATTTGTATGTTATTTAACATCAAACAAAACTCACAAATATAACCTGAAGCCACCCAAGCAGTCCATGGGTATCAAACCAGGTTCTAAATTTTCGACATTTCGATCCACGAATTTTTTGGGATGATCAGAAAACCTCTCATGGCCTCATATCAACCAAACCATTTGCAGTATGCAAGGAATAAACCAAGTAGGAAGACCCTTACACTCTTGGAGTTGTTGAAACTCCACCAGCCAGGTTCCATGGCGTGGCCACTGCAGCGATAAGAACAACTTTGCCCAGTGACCAATCCAGACCGGTCAGAACATCGAAATCATCTCCTCCACCAACTGTAAGTTCTTCCAAATAGAGAAGAAGTTGTTTTCTCTTTTTATTTATTCATTTTTGTCCTCATTGCCACATGTCAAGCCATCATTGGCTCATTTGGATTTCACTCATCCCTTATCCATCTACCATGGGTTTTCCTCCAATGGCATCATGCCATGTGTCCACGTGGGCCCCACACTTGAGCTCAAGTTGACTCATTATGCACCTGACACGTGGCACACTGTGAGCCACTCAAAATGTGCCAAGTGTCCAGTATTACGCTCGTTGCCTCGAAAAACGTGCAAATTAAAATACCGAGTCGGCGAAGTAGCGTGATGGTAGCTAGATTTACACGCCAAGGCAGTTCAACGGTGAAGTCCGTTTCGTCATCCGAGATCTAGAAAAATTCCGGATTTTGACCGAAATTACCATTTTGCCTTTTTTCAGAAAATTAGATTTTTTCGAGGTTTCACAGATAATCAATGAGAAGATTAATGAAGAAGAAGTATTCCCTGATATTAACTTTCCTTTATCAACCTTGTCCTCTTTGACAAGCTATGGGAGTGATTCGTGAGCGAGGGATTAGTAGTTGGGAAAATAATTTCCTTTGGTTTGGCTTCAAGTCTTCCCAATCGAGCCCTTGTGAAAATAGAAAGAAAAACAAGGAAGCAAGACGCCTACCGACATGGAATGGAATTCTTTACTTTGATGAGACAAGAAATGCAATTTTACAGGTTGTCCATTCACAATCACTTCTACTTATTTCCAATTCTTATTTATTTTGTCAAACGCAGATTTTTTTTTTCTTTTTTTCCTTAATTATCAACCCTAGCCTAATTGGCCTATTTGAAAATTATGTTAACATGCATTAGGCAGAATTCTGTAATTCTAATTCTGCATCCGTCAATGCTACTGATAACATTGGCCATTACGTCATTTTATCCATACTGATTTTCTTTGGGAAATGCTAACATATACTGAAGGAAATGCTTGTACTCATGACTAGAGCCACATACAGTACTCTTCCATCAGTGCTACATTCTCACTTACTTAAATTGTGCAGAGATCTTCTTCTATATATATTCGATTTGTTTTGGTGATTAGAATCCTTGAAAGAATTCTATCAACCATTTTGTGTGCCCTATCCTCCATCTCCTGCTCATTTTTAGAACTATATCTGATTGGCCCTGTCACAAATCCAATTTCAGGCTATGTATTCTATGTCTGTTACAGGGCTGAGTGCCTGCCATGGATGGATGGTGTAATCTTGAAGCCATGGCATTCAGAGGAAACACACCAATCACTATTGCCAGGTAGGAATTACAGAAAATGTTTTGGTACAAGTTACCAGTGAAGATTCTTCCAGCAATTGATTGGACAGAGATTGGGACTGAAAGGAAATTAAGGCTGGCGAGCTGTGAGGATCTCCCGCTCAAAGCATTCTGTAGAAGTCTAATGACTCAAGCTAACCAGACTATCTATATTAAATGATGGGATCAAGGCTATAGTGACATTATAGATAGTTGAGAACATAGAAACAGTTCAGTCTCACTATATCTCTTTTAGTCTCAGCAGAGTGTGCATAGGAAATCAATGGAAAGTGAAGATAGTCGGACTACCATCCATTTCTTCTTTTAACAGTGTAAGTTACTGCATCTGATAGTACAATTGACCGGAGTGTAGGATCTTGATAAGTGATGGACTTTGATTGGACATCATCTTCATGGCAATATCATTTGCTCTGGTTTGGCTGTTTTCTGGCGACACACCATTAAAATTGTTCAGAGCTAGTGAGTGATTTGAAGCATTGGCCAAGTGGAATTGCTATCTGGGCATCAGTGTGTCCATAGATTTGTTGCCTCTCAGACAAACTTCCATAAACTACTTATAACAACCAGAAAGGAAATGCTATCATTCATCCCTGTATTTCCCAGGTTCAAAACCTCTATTAGCGCGATTGGCTGAGATTTTGGGAATTTTTCAAATCTAAAAAAGATTCTCAATTCTGAGATCTAATCCGTAAAGAACACATGTGCCTAGTCACAGTACTTTCCCAATAAGTCTATTCATACAGATTCAACACTGCAAGAACCTCATTCTAGATAAAACATGAAGGATTGTGCGCTAAAGCATTATCAGAGAAGTCGAACTTGCAGTTAACTGCCAAATGCGCATATTGAACTGGGAATGATTCCAGTAATATATTATTGTTTGAGGATAAAAAAAGTGTAGGAAGTAAGAACAACCTACCTTAACTAGGATGGAAGAGTGAACCTGTTGTTTGAGTAATCCACATAGCTGGAATATGGCAGAGAGTGGGGAATTGGCCCACTGAGCTAGTTAGACAGAGTTAAGGTGAACAGAAAGAGGAGGTCGAGGATTGGACAAGGTTGCCATAAATCCTCAGTAAATTATAAGAGATTCAAATGAGCAGGAAAGCCATTTACAAATCTTTTAAATCAGCCTGAGTATATCCCATAATTTAGTTATCAGAAAGAGTCTAAATATGTCGTCTTAGTTAAGATTTTCAGATCCAGGAAATGTTGTGAGCTTATGAAGCCAATTTTAATGCTGGTGAGAAGTCAGAACAGCGGAGAGCAAAGCGGAGTTGATGGACAATGCAGATTGTTGTATAAGGTTAAGAGTGGTAAGATTTCCAAGTTTCTACAAGCTGCTCAATTCAACATTACCATTTAAGATTTGTTGGAAGAAGTCTAGTACTTGAAGAAGTTTGGATGAAAGGCAGATTAAGGTATTGGCCCTTCAGATTTGTTTTCTCAAATCAAAGGGTGTTCAGTAGAAAAGACTACCGAAGTACTCAAGGACAGAAAACTGGTTGTTGCTTAGTTTTATCTTTACAGTGGAAAACAGTTGTGAGGAGACTTCCATTTAGTGCATTGTTACTCAAGTCCAAGACACTAGATTCACAAGACGCCAGTGAAAGGAAGATGGACCTGTTAAGTATTATAGAAAGGTATATTCAGCGTTATGATAAAGGGTCAAATGTCATAGTTTGCCATAGCCTTTGGTATTGGACCACTGAAAATCTCACAATCATGGCTCTTATAGTCTTCTTGAGATTGCCCTATGGAGTTGGGTATTCTGAAATTTTCTTTCAGAGCCACCAAGGTTTTCTAGAGATCCACCTTGAGGGAGATTCTGGCAAGAACCCTGAAGTAACATGTTGTTGACAAATCAAGAATCTGGAGGGTTCATGCAAATATCTTTTCTGGAAATGTTTAATTAATCCACAAGAACTGAGCCACCAATTGACTCAAATTCTTGAAATTCCTTGGAAGTCTGGAACAGGAGCTGTAGAAGTTATTATTGTCCAGGCTTGATGCTTGAGAGGACCAGCTTCAATAGAGAAGAATCCGGGGTCGAAGGTAACAGCTTTGCAATCAGCACGCTGGAATTAAGGCACTGAAGATGATAATACTGTTTTCTTCCTTAATGATATCTTTACACCATCAAGCCAGATTCTCTCTAGCTCAGTCAGGTTCTGAACCACAGCAGATCAGATTTGGTTCTCCAGTTTCAGCATAGGAAGTCAAAGTAAACAGGGTTAGAAATCGGTTATATTGTGCTGTCAGCCCTGAAATCGTTGAATCTGCCATAAAAATAAGCATTGACGAATTCGAATGGGAGTGCGTTGTTGCCGGCACGAATCCAGGGTGGAATCTGATTTGGGTTCTCTCTGGAGATGTTGTAGATTGAAGAAACACTGGAACCATTGAACCCTCCGAGCCAATTACTACTGAGATCGAGAGAGACAACATTCAGTAGCGTCCCGATTACTCCCAAGGCAACTAATGGGTGCTTTGGTTCCAGGAAACCAGTTTGATAGATGCAGCATCATTAAATTTGAGGGTGCTCTTCAGTTCTTTTAACAACATCATCTATCACCAGGCATACACTCCCATCACCCAGACGTCCCGGATACCAAAGCAACATGGATACCGAAAAGATTGAGCACAATGGTAAGAAATAAAACATGAAAGAGCGAAACAAATTCTCATTGAAAGCGAAAGGGTATCAAAGTATAGTGGGAATCAATCATTGAGGGAAAGGAGGTGGTCGGGAAGATGCTTGGGTTTGGATTAACTAGTCTTCATGATTGATCCTTTGTGAAAGAGAAAGAAATTAAAACAAGAAAGGAGCGGGCGCTACCGACATGAATGGAATTATTTTATTTTGAAAGAGACTAGAAATATCCACCTTCAGCATCACCGACAATCTTATCCAAATAGTTATTCAAATATTTCAAATATTATATTATCTATTGGTAACACGTTTTAAATCATGATGATACTTTATCTATTTTTTATTTCTATCATTGACTAACTACAAAAAAGTCACATGAAGGAGTTATATATTGTTGAGAAGGCCGGATGAAATCAAATGGAGATATATGTGATCAAATATTTTTATTTTTTATTTTTATCTAAGCGGTTTTTATATCCGCTGTTGATATTTGCTGACCCCATTGATGATTTTCTTCTCTCTTTTGAATTATCTTTTCCTTTGGGTTGTGATTTGAAATTTATGTTCCTGTGCTCTGTTTGGTTGGAGGCGTGAAATGCGAGAAGGTGGGAGGAGGGAGGAGGGAGGCAGACCGTTTGGATGGCCTGTGGGTTTGGGAGATGTGGCGAGGAGATGGAAACAAATCACATGTGGCGGTGAAATCAAAGCTATGGTAAATGGCTAGCGAAATAGCTAGCTTGTTGGAGAAGGATTTTGAAAAACTCTAAATAGCTCAAGAGATGGTTTTATTAGGCCTCTTGGAGATCTTTCTTTAATTTAATCCTTTCGCATTGAGCTTTGTTTAAAGTTTCCTTTACAAGAATTTTTTTTTGTATTCCGTCGAAAGGAAGAAGTAGATTTCTAAGTTATCAATTTCAAAGTGTTTTACATAGTTCATGAAAATTTTGATTTAGATGATTCGGGTTCTCATGAAAAAAAAAACTTCGAAAATATATTCTCTTATTCTTTGCTAAGTCCATTATACCAAAATTCAAGTGTTCCCTTATGCTTTTTCTCTTTTTCTATATATATATATATATTAAAATTTTCCTAAGAGTTTAGTAAAACATTTGAGAAGAAATAACTTTTTCAATCCTAGCACTTCTTTGATTTCATCTCTTACAAATTTGAGGGCAAATGGCTAATAATTCGAATCCATTCTAGGATATGTTTTCTATAATACTACGAATTATTATGTTTTTATTCTATAGATTTATTATTTTATGGCCATATTTATTAAGTCTTTTAATTATTAATCAATTATTTTTTGGCTCAATAAATATATTTGATTATATAAAATAATTTGGTAATTGGTATCATAGCCATATTTAATTAACATTATAGCTATCAAATTTGTTTTTCTATATTCTGAATTTTGTTTGTTTCTATTATTGATTTCGAAGCCTTTGAGAATCTGTTCATATTTGATTTTCTAGAATTCTAGAAGATCAGTCTTAAAAAAATATTTGAGTTTTGACGTACATCAACTTGAAACTCATTATGTAAGAAAAAAGAAAAGATCCTTTCTTTCTTTTCACATCTGTAGTAAACAAAAACAAAGTCTTTCATATTTCCTTAGTACAACCAAAGAGATGCCAGTTTTTAATTCATTACTATGTAGCCATTTTTCTAATCAATTCTTCAATAAGAACAATACATCTGGAATGAATATTTTATTAAAAATGGTGGTTGAGAAGCATGGGTCCACCCCATTCATTCACATTGAGTTCCCTTTTTTTTCTTTTTTATATTTTATATTTTTATTTATTTAAAAAAAAAAAAGTTTGATGGTATTATTCATATTTTTCTCAGATTCTAATTGTCATTAATTTCATGTTTTCCTTTCACCCAAATTTATAATTTTTTCACTAATTTTTATTTATTGCTTTAATAACTTATGTCAATTCTATTTATGATTATTTATAGCATCATATTATGAAAAATATTGAATGCTTATTTTGCATTTGGGTAAAATTAACAAATATCAAATGCATTATGAATTTGCCTTTCGTGAGTTTGAGTATGTCTGATATTCTTGGAATTGATGTTGTAATTGTTATTTTTCCTATCTTACACATCAATTTTGCTAAGATCCATACGGATAGTGAAGTTATTCTATTGATGACTTGATTGTTTGGTAGGATGCTTAGTTTGGTGAAGAGATTTCACTAAGTGTTATGAACTGCACAATTTTATTACCCTACTCATTTTCGGAATGACGCATTTGGTTGTGACGGTTCAGTGAATCGTTCCTACTGCGGTGCGAGTCTTTAATATTCACAGATTCTAGGATTTGATGACCACTTTGGTCATTTTCAGAAACCGAAGAATAAAACAATTTGCATGTCTTTGTTTTACATGTATTTTTAACATTGCTTTTGTTTATTCTTTAGCTCGAGCTTTCTCAAATATCTCAACATCATGAAATCTTAATGAATCAATTATGCAATGAGTTAAATCTCTCAAGGATAAATTTGAAAATTATGAAACCTGTAGCTCGGGGGCTCCCTTGAAAGTTGAAGCTCCTCCAAAACCCACCGCTGAGAATTCTACAAATGAGAAAAAGTTTTATGAGTGATTCAGAGTGAGTTCCAAATCCAAGGTTATTACCCAATTTGCAATTCTATGCAAGTTTGTATAAATGTAATAGTTCAACTAGTTTGGAGTAGTATGTGCATTGAGATACAGAGTCCAAATTGAAGCTGTGGAGTTGTTAGATTGTAGTTGGTACATGAAATTTTTTTTTGACCAGGTGATGTACATACATACCCCCTCAATCGAGAATGGATATCGCATCTATTTTGATAGACTTGGATATAGTTTTCTTTTCGGGAGTCTTTACAGATTAGAGTTGTCTGCTTTGCCTTTATGTTTCACACCCTTTCTATCTGTATTGCTGTAGCTTCAAACGTCAGATTGAATGAAAGTCTCACTCTTAGCACAATCTAGACAAAGAATGGAGAGATTGATTAAGGATGAGATTCTTTTAGATCTTGATTTATCAGATTTTGATACTTGTGTAGATTGCATCAAAGGTAAACTGGCCGCCTGTGACGCCCTAACCCGGGGGTCCGGTTGACAACGCATTAACTCGCTGAATATTCGTGGGTGTCGGATGATCCGATGTCCACGCTGGTCAATCCCATTCACAGGGACTCATTTCTCTATATTTTTCTTGCAAATGTATACAACTTCCCATATTATTATACAAGAGTTTGATATACAACTCTTTTACAAGCCAAAAAATATCAAAACAAATTGTTCTAATATATTTTACAAACATGTTGTCTGGGGCAGCCACACCCAATCCTCTTCATAATTAATGACCTCAAAGGAGCTGCCGCCCTTAGTGTACCTGAAAGGGTGATCCCACGACGGGGTGAGCAAAACAGTAGAGAGATTCACAAGTGGCTACTCCCTACCTTAGTACATGCAATGCCAATTAGCTAATAATCACACACCTAATGCCTACATCTCATGAATAAAAGATGCACCAATCATGACCCAATCCAAAGTCCTCACCGATTCCCACACATGCATATACCTGCGTAAAAACCGTCATGACACTTTTCCAAACAGCATCATTTTATTTATTTTTTATTGGGCGCCTCCGAAATATAGTGTGGGATACTCCGACCGCATTTGGTTAGCCTCCAAGAAGTACCGGCTGACAATCTCTCCTCAAGTAAGATTTCTTTGGGCCGGGCCTCCGAGAAGTACCGTGACAATATCCAGTCCACTTCTTTACGGTAGACATGTCTCGATGTAGTGAAGTCATAATCCTCCGTATACTTCATCCATCTACGCCACCCTCATGTTATGTCCAACAGGTAAAGACGGATTTAATTTCAAGCAATCAAAACACCCGAAATCGCTTCACCGTATTAAATAGCGGCTAATTAAATCTTTTAAGGCAAAGACTATGGCCGCCAGCTCCATATCATGTGTGGGGTAGTTTCGCTCGTGGTTCTTCAATTGTCTAGAACCATAAGCCATAACCCTCCCAGACTGCATCAAAACACATCCCAGTCCGTCTTTCGAAGCATTGCAAGAGGCGGCGGCAGGATCTGGTCCTTTTCCAGACGACGTACAGAGCAAAGTCGCCTCCTTTTCAATTCCTAGAATGCTCGCTCACACAAGTCATCCCACTCAAACTTGACCCTATTCTTAGTCAACCTCATCATAGGTGCGGCTAGTCGGGAAAAGTCCTCAATGAACCTCCTTTAATACCCTGCCAATCCTAAGAAACTGCGTATCTCGAAGATTGACTTCGGTCTCTCCCAACTCATAACTACCTTTAACCTTTCTCCAGTCCATAGAGTATTTATCTGGGCCACACTTGCCATGCTCCAAAATCTAACCTCAATAAGCCAAACTCGCAATTTAGAACTCACATATAAGAACTAATGCCACTAATGCTCGAGGGCCTCGCAGAATGCCAAAACCCCAAATGATCTTCAAGCCTTCCCTCCCAATTTATAGAACGCAAGATGTCGCCAAACAAAGTATCTCACCTCACAAATTGATTTAGGTAAGGTTGGAACACCTATGCATGAGGTCCATGAATGCCGTTGGCGCATTCGTTAATCTGAAAGGCATCACAATAAACTCTAAATGCTCATACCGCTGCTCAAACGCCGTCTTAGGATATTTCATTCCCAACCCTTAACCGATGGTAACCGCGCGTAGACCTATTAACGCACCTCGCGCCCACTACTGATAAAAAAATCATCAATCCTTGGCAAAGGGTACCTATTCTTAATGGTAATCCCATTCAACCGCGAGAATTCTACGCAGCCAAAGGGTCTTGTCTTTCTCTAGCAACCACTCTGAGCGCTCCAAGGTGAAGTGCCTACTCAATAAAACCCTCCGTCTCAACACCCCAAGGTTTGACTCGCCAGCTCGCAACTCAACTAAGGCATCCTATGTGGAGTCATAGAAATAGGTGACATACTAGGATGTAACTCGATGCAAAAGTCTACATCCTTAGGTAATCCCAGGACCTATCCGTGAAACATCCTCAGACTCTAAACTACTCTTGGTGTGACTTCACTGTCCCTGCCTCAATCTCTACCCCTCTGTGGTAAGACTCAGTTAGCCAACCCCTCAACTATTCAGAAGCAATTTGTACAGACACAGTCAAAGCATCGTGGCTATCCTGAACACAACATCACACTCATCCTTACGGGGCAAGAATCCTCCCCACATCACAATCGATGATGACCTTGGTAGTCGTATTAACTAGTCCATCCCGAGATGACATCAAACTCGGGCCCATGTCTATGACTCTCATCCATCGAGAATCCTGAGATCTCTAACTCATTAATTGCGATATCCGCTTAGAACACTCACCCTGAAGCCCGAGGAGAGTTTCACAACCCGCTTCGGTCTCGACCTGCCTAACTCTCCACACACACATGATTGCGAATAAATGAATGCGGCACTTAACCCAAATAATATCTTTGCCCATATGCGAGATAACAAAAACATACAACATGCACTCTGATTGCTCGCATCTCGCCGTGGTACTATGATGTGAACACGCCCTAGGTCCGGCGGTCGGCCTGCGGGCCCCCGACCCCGTCTCGACCCATACTCTGGCCTCTTTAACCTGTCTATGATTGAGAAGGCACTTACTTAGTACCCTGAGCCTGAAACTGGTCCCTCTGGCCCATCATGGGGTAAGAAGGAACAAACAGTGTCTGTGGAAGCCCCATCGTGCCTCAAACCAGTCCCATAACCCCTGGATCCCCGCCTTCCAAGTAATCCTATCTCACATGCAGGTCCAGCCGCTGACAATGGCAGCACATGACCCGGCCCCGTCTTAGCTAACACCTCTGCCCTAACCTTGGTCCTAATAGCCACGGCCCTGTACTGGATGTCCTCGAGGAATAGAAGTCCTTTACTTCTTCCTCGAGCTCTAAGAAGGCTGATGCTCCTTTCTCTTCTCACTAGCACCCGCATCACATCATCAATTTCTCTCTTTATAGCCATAGCTGTGCTGACCATAGAGTCCATATCTTGTAGGAGAATTCCCGTCATCTCGCCCCGGATGGACAACTTTAGACCATCCTCAAATTTCCTGACCTTGGCCATATCTGTGGCCACATAATCATCCTCGAAATGTACTACCAACTTTCAGGAACTTGAACCCATGTATCCCAGCACTCACATGGATCCCCGTCTCAACCCATAAACTCCCGAAGCCAGCATACCTAGCTGATGCTAGGAAAAACTTGCTCATAAAGAGCTCTCGAAATTTGCCCATGTCATGGCCTCCTAATCCTTGGAGGTTTCACCCAATCCCACCATACTTGGGATTCACCCTCTAGCTAAAATGTCACCAGACGGATCCGTGTCACATCGGAGGTAATCTCCATAGCCTCCAAACTCTCTCTACCTGTCAAAATCAATGGTCAGCCACCACTGGGTCTCCTCCCCCTCTGAATGTAGGAGGATGATGCGCTCTAAACCTCTGGAGGTAACTAGGTCCTCCCTGACCGCCAACTACACTAGTCTATGCAATGATGGTAAAGGCAGTGCCCATCGCCTCCACAAATGCCTACTGATCAAAGCCAAGCGGTGGTCAGCTATTGCCTCGTGGACGACCTCTACGTCTACGTCCTCGACTTGCCATCTCTTTTCATTTATCATATTAGTGGTGCATAATGCCAAACGCTAATAAATACCCATTCCTACGTAATCATGCTTATTCGTTTTCCGAATCCCAAAGGTTACGTTTGCTAACCCTAGTGTTCCTCAATTTCTATACACATTCTATCATGCATATATTCAAATAACCACAATACATCTCCCGTGGAACATATTAGAACATAAAAGCAATCAATGCACACAATGTCGTGTTCTACACCTATGCCCACTAATCCCAAAGAGATATTTGCATACCCTAACTCGATACTCTATGACAAGCCAATATCCGAAAACACTGGTACATACCCCCACTCAAGCTCCTAGGTAATCGTTAACCTAAGCTCTGATACCAAGATGTGACGCCTAACCTGGGGGTCCGGTTGATAACCCATCAACCCGCGAAATATTCGTGGGCGTCGGATGATCCGATGTCCACGCTGGTCAATCCCATTCACAAGGACTCATTTCTCTATATTTGTCTTGCAAATGTATATAACTTCCTATATTATTATACAAGAGTTTGATATACTACTCTTTTACAAGCCAAAATATATCAAAACAGATTGTCCTAGTATATTTTACAAACATAATAGTGTTGAGGCCCTGACTTTGATTAATTGCCACGGTAGGGTGATCGGAATCAACAAAATCACATTTCCTATGTTCCTCCCTCACTGCGTAGTCCAAACTCTTTGCCGGTACTTGGTAATCTAGATTCGAACACGGGGATGGGTTTTTCATCCACGAATGATTCGTATTAATGTTTGAAAATGGTGGTTTGTTTGGATTTTTGGTGCCTTCCCCAATTCGGAGTCCGATCCGATTAGAATCGACCGTTTGAGTCGCGAAACCATATCTTTGGGACTTCTTATTTATTTATTTATTTTTTTATTTTTTGAGTTGAACTTATACGTGGTGTACAATGATTTTGTAACCAACGTCATTTACATTTACAAATGAACTACCAGGAATGAGTATCCATTCAAAATTTATACATATTTACTAAGTCCATTTAAATACAAATACATACCTATACATATCTATCTGAACATATCGAGAGATTGAGGCAGTCTTTGGTGAGCACCTATCCTACCGAGATGGCCACGTATTCTTTGGTGTGGAATGTCACCGTCCTCTTTATCTCCTCTTACGTACCTACGGATTGAACACGAAATTGTTGCTGCTTTCTGCAACAAGTAGAACATATAGACGATAACGACCAATAACAATAATCGTAGTCTCTATCTTTTTACATTTACTTATGCATATAACGAAACTGTTCTTATGGAGCTTCTAACTCATCTCATATTTATACATGTACATTTTATTCTTTGATTCCTTGTCATTATCTTGTTCATATTACTTTCTGTGTCATGTATTTCACAGTTTGTAACTCATATCTACTACATGTATGATAGATCAAAACATATCAAAGTAAACTTATCGTATACAATGGCAATTGAGCTGAGTAAATCCTTATCAATTTTCCATACTGAGTTTCAAATCGGTAATACGATACATATTAGACTCTTTATCACTATCGTGAAGCCCTTAATGGCTCCCTTTTTGATACATTTATTGATGCGGGATGCGTTAAATCATTTTTGTTTCGTTTTATAAATTTTCATTTCAAAAGTATCATGACACGAATCCCTACTTGGCAGGTGGCGGATCAATTTGGAGGCAGTTTACTCAGGCGTTTTCAATCAAAACATTTATTCGTCTTATTAAATTTTCTTTCAAGTGTGACGAATCCCTACTTGACGATTAGGCGGATCAAAGGTACGAACGGTTTACTCGGCGATTTTCAATTATCTTTCAAATGTTGTTTATATTTATTCCATTTTAGACTTTTAATTACGAAAGCACTTCTTTTCGAGCGATCCATAAACATAATTCGAAAAAACCTCTACATTTACATTCAGCAAAATGCATTTACACAATGTTACCTTGCACTGTATCGTGTAATGTAAAAGATACTTATACAAATACATTCTTAATACCATCGTTTTCCCTTTAGTTTGTGATTCCACATATAGCTCTTAAATTCGACATCCAGTGATTAGGTTGGTGAATCACACTTTTGTTGTCATTAAAGTGTCTAGTAATGTGATTTCACATTCATTATTACCGTCTCACATATGACTATAAAAATTCGAGCATTCGCAGCGATTAGGTTGGTGAATCACGTCGCATCTGTCATTCATTAACGCAATGTAGATTTCGCATTCAATTATTACGATCTCACATATGGCTATAAGAGTGAGCATTTCGCGCGACGATTAGTTGATGAATATCGCGTCGCCATCATTCGTTAGCAATGGCGATTACATATTCGTTATTACGTCTCACATATGGTATAAGTGACATTCTGACCGGAATTCGATTTGGTGAATCTGTCATCTGTCATTCATTAGCAATGTGATTTCGGCATTCAATTGTGCGTCTCACATGAAAACGGATTACCGACGCTGGGCAGATTCGATTGGTGAATCTACGTCGCATGCATCATTCTGTTAGCAATCATGATTTGCGTTAGACAAATCGGTTGTCTTCTACGGCAATTCGATTGCGGTGAATCCCAGTCATGTATCGGTCATTCAATGATACATTTCAAATCAATTTACTTTTTTTTTTTATCTGATAATTTGCTTATCGTCCAAATATTTTGTATACGATGTAATAATTATTTTTGGAATAACAATCTATTCAAAAATGTTATATATATTACACATACATATATATTTGCAATTAACATTCATGCTTGATTTCATAAATATTTAGGATTACATTATATTTTATTATTATCATAAGATAACTAACAGTGTGTTCTTTGCATTTGCTGTTTTCTTTACATATTCATTCACGTATGCTCATTCATAAATGCTCAACTCGTGTTCATTCCACGTATACTCATTCATATACCTCGGTCATAAATTCATTGACGATATACTCATTCATGTATACTTATTCATAAATTACTCATTCACATATTCAATCCAAGTATACTCATTCATAAATGTATTCACGTGTTCATTCAGCATATACATTCATATACACTGAATTCATAAATTCATTATAGCGTACTCTCATTCATGTATACTTATTCATAAAATTACTCATTCACTATTCCAATCACGTATACTCATTCATATACCCATTCACATTATACTCGTTTCATTTGTTATCATTTAAGTTTATATGTGATAATAATCATATATCACTTAACCACATTATGTTCATGACATATTGCCTCGCATGTTCACAATCTATGTTTCAATTCGTTTTCATTTTCATTTCCATAATCATTTTCATGTTTCATAGTTCACATGCTTTACATTTTCATTTTCTACTTTTCCTTGTTTCGTACCTATTACATATGGCACTTCATATTCTTGTAGTATGATGTCTATGTGAATCAAACCTCATTCATATATTCTCATTCTTTTATGAATCTAGTTTACTTAGGAGTGGGATAAATCCGTCGGATCATCAAATTAAAGTTATGGCATTTTTCATGCCAACTAGTCATTGATTTTTCTAATGACAGTTTGTATTACTCATTTTCCGAGGTCTGCTTCATATTTTGACACTATGTCCTTTATACTCATTTAAATCTAAGGTGCTAAAGTTCTATTCAACTGGAATCACCCGATTGAACAGAAACTCAAGACTGCGTGAAATGACCCAGGTTACTCTATATTCAGCTGGACCAGAATTTGGCTTGCACATAGTTGCTGAGTGAATTTTTTAAGATCCGCCAGGATAAGAATTTGACGATGAATTCTCTTTAAGTTTGGTTCTCCTTGAAGTGCATTTTCGTAGCCCACTTGAATTATAAAATCGGATGAAATGAGGAAGTTATGGCAAAAGAATGCAAAACTGGTCAGAGCGGGAAAACCAGAACAAGTTCTACCATTGAACTTAACTCCTACCGGTAGGACTTGGCCAAATGACCCGGAGATGTGAAGTTCTACTACCGGTGGGACTTAACTTCTCTGGGTAGAACTCAGAAAAGTGCCAGGAATGTGTGTTTCCTCACATTTTTCCATATCATTTCAACTCGATCAAACTCTATACCTCTAAATGCTTCAAAATTACTTCAAATTCATCTTATGATCTACTTTTCTACTCAATTTATCATTTCAATCCTTCTTTTATTTCAAAGACCTATTATGAATTTCTTCAAAAACCATTCTAATATGGAGGTCTTAACCCATACATACAAATACACAAATTTATTAGGGTTTGATACAGCTTGACCCTTTTTCTTGCAATTAAAGCGTAAATCCAGCCTCGAAGGAGGATTCCATGTTTTCTTGTGCCATTTAGAGGTACATTAACCTAGTTCAATACATCTTTGGATTTAGGATGAAATCCTAACAAACCCTAGATTTTAGGTACAACAAATAACCATTAACCAAACAAAACCAAGGATCCATACTCCAAGGTTAGTAGTTCCATACCTTTTTGGAGCTTGGATTTGCCCGATCTTAGCTCCTCCCTCTTCTTCCTCTTCCCTCTTTTCTCTTCTTTTTGCTCTTCTCTCTCTCTCTCTACGGGTTCTCCCCCGATAGGACCAATTTTGGTCTTTAAAACATGGATTTCTTAAGGCCATGTTTGGCCCTCGAATAAAACCCATTTTTGACTTTTAACTTTCTCATTTGCATTAAGCCCTTCCATTCATTCCAATTTCAATTCCATCTTTCTCTATTTCCATGCTGGCATATAACTTGCTGGATTTATGTCATTTGGCATACAACATTAAATTTCTATTTTGGCATCCCATCCTTTGAAGCTATTACCTTTGGGTCCTCAAGTGGTAAATTACCACTTTACCCTTGACTCTCGGGTGGTCAAGGTCTCTCGTTTTATTTCCCAAAAATTTCCATTTAGCTTATAATATACCTAAACAAGTCAGCTATTGGATATATTTGAGATATCTTGTTTGGATTTAGTTAAGCCAAGGGAGTTGGTTGTTCATTGGATAGTGAAATGGTTAAATGAAGTGAAATGGCAATAACCAGAAAGCTTGGGTCTACTGGCTTGATAAAATGGGGTTATTGAGGTGTCTCGGGTTATTTCCTCACATTAGGGCAAATGACATAGTGAAGCCAAGCGGGATCTTTGTTTAGCTATGAAACCAACCTAGAACCACTCCTATTTGAGTCCGATGAATACTTAAACATTGATATTAAATTGATTTGAAACCACAGCATTTAACCTCCATTTCGATGGTAAATGACATCTAAGGATATCGGTGCATCTACCATTAGAATGCACTTGGGCGAACCACTACAAAAGCATGACAAAGTATTGACCAAAGAAAGGGAAGGACGACAAATGGCATTAAACCTGTTTGAAAGTTTGGAACCATCTTTGTCGATTACACCCGTATCATTAAAAGCATAGGGACCTTTGCGAACCACCAACAGCCAGCTTCATGACCTCTCTTTGAGCTTTGAGAAGCAGCCAAGCATCCCTTGAGTTTTCATCTCAGGGAGTGTGTTTGGTAGCCCAGAAATGAAGAAAGAGGAGAGAGAAGAGAGCAAATAAAACCTAGCTAAGCTCTGGGAAAGCTTGCATAAAATTGAAGAGATTAGGGTTACAAGAAAGTTGTGGGGAGCTTATATAGTCAACCCAATGTGTGAAATGACAAAAAATGCCTAAAATGTAGATTATAATAGGAATGAGAATGGTAATTAATCAAACGTGGTCGTTTGGAATCAAAAACATCAAAACACAGGCGGCCATTTTCGTATGCGGAAATTTCGCTAGCATAGCGAATTTAGCTAGCATCTTGAGTGAGTCGCGAGTGATTTCTCCTCGAAAGTAATTTTTAGTGGCATAGCGAAATTTAAGCTGGCTTAGCGAAAATTTGGGCATAGCAAAATTTATTAGGATTGCGAAAAGATTTCGCTATGGTTGAAAATTTTAAGTAATCCTTGCGAAATTTTCGCAATGCATAGCGAAAATTCTGCATTCCACCATTCCTCGATGTTGCCTCTGCATTTGCTTCACCTGTGGTTTCTTAAATCATTTGCCTTCAATTCTTCACTTCATCTTGACATTTCATTAGCCTCAACGGTGAAATCAGGATTCTCACATTATTTTGATAGAAGCGAGCTTCTTATTGAAGTTCTAAGACCTGTGAAACTACCACAGAAACAATCTAGAAAACAAATCGAGTAGCACTAAGTGGACATGCATAACAATTGGCTTAATTCCTTATGATTAGTGTGCAAGCACTCAAAAACCTATCTTGAATAGGGCTCGAAAATAGCACTTTTTGGGCACTAATCACACTAACAAACCGTTGCTGGTCATAGCAATGCTAAAAACAATAAAATTATGCATCTTTGTACTTTTACAAAAGTGTGTCTGAATGGAAGCTTTACCTTTAAAATGAACAATTTACACCTGTCTGAGAAACCGACATGAAAAAACAAAAACCATATAAGAACTAGTTTTAGTCGACATCGGTTCAAGGAAGTCAGCACAGACTTCCACCCAAATCAGTGTTTCTAAGGTAACCAGCTTGAGCCAATAAATTGCAAAGCTATTTCCTCCTAACCTAGCTGCACGGCCTTGCAAAATGTTGACCCTGACCTAAATAGGACTAGTTACTCTCACTTATTTATTCCTTGGTACATGTAAGATTGCAATACTAAAAACTACGACTTCACCAAAGTCCGTATGGCAAGAAAGTCCACGATGGCTCCCAACAATTAAGGTTTAGGGCATCGAGCGAGATCATGACCACAAACTCTGCCGGGCTTCACCGGACTTGAATGACTTGAGGATTAAGCACTACAACACGCTAAGCTCTGCACATCCTGCGTATAGCTGAACATTAAGTCGATGACTCCCAACTAATTAAGGTTTAGGGCATCGGGCTTTAAATGCTTTAAGCCCATATACCCCCCTCGGACCGTGTTGGGTTTCAAGGCAAGCGGCTTTTATTTTCTTTTTCTTCTTTTCTTTTTCTTTTTCTTTTCTTTTCTTTTTCATTTGGAAGAATGACTGGTCTTCATACATGGAAGTAACACAAACCTATTATGGGTCGATCAACGGTTAAAGGTGGCTTTGCAAAGTGGAAAGAGGTATATAGCTTCTCGACCTATTGGTACAACCTGGGGTGCAGTGTGTGAATTAGCTAAGGGAATGTTCAAGGTTGAATATCTGCAGGAGACTTAATTGTGACAAAAGCTAGATTCATGCATGGAATTGTTCTATCATTAAGGTAACATACAAGGCTTCAATTCTTCAACTAAAGGCAAGAGTGGAAACACAAAAATGTATGCACAAAAATGATTTGCAAAAGTTACGAAAAACAAAGTTTAGGCATTGCAGGGCATGTATAACCAGCAAAACTAAACTCCAAATGTCAGTCTCTGTTGACCCGTCATGGGAATGAAAAAAAGCTAGAGTATGGGCAGTACCTCCTCAAACATTATCAGCGGGGCTTGAGTTTGTCCCGGTCTGGTTAATGCTACGATGGAGTTGATAACACAAAAGCGAAGTCAAATGCCCGAACTGCGGCTACTTGACCAGAATTAAAAACAAAAGAATTTTACTTTCAGTAAGCAATGATATTAGTGGCTCTGAATGGCCAGGGGGAGCCACCCTTAAATAATATTAATTTGTGGAACTCAAGGAGGGTCCATAAGGAGAATTTCCTCCCTGACGGTTTGCCGCACAACATAGAACTTCCGCACCACGTCCGGTGGCTTTACACAGTCACCCTTTTATCAATTTGGGTGGGGTAAGTCCGCCGAACCATTAAGTGCCTTCTTGAACTATGAATGGACTGGATCCATCGCGACTTGAAGCTTGCGGAAATAGATGGAGCTTGAATCATCTGGAGGACTTGGTCCCCTCATTGAAATTACCACCAGTTATCATTTGATCATGCCATTTTTTTATCTTTCCTTTGCAATCTTTGAATTAGTAGGCATCATTTCGTATCTCTTCCCGAGCATTTGGTCGAGAATCTTTTGACTCCGACCTACTTAAGATCCATGTTCAGCTTCTTGATTGCCCACCATGCTTTATATTCGATCTCGCGGAAGGTGACATGCCTTACCATGGGCCAGCCGATAGGGACATTCAGGATTGTCTTGAAAACACAATCTGGCATTGATGAATCAAGCGGTTTGATGGACGGTCTTACCTATTCTTCATTTACCACCTTCATTAGAATGGTCTTAATCTCCTGTTAGCAAGTTCTACTTGACCACTTGTTTGAGATTATTCAAGGAGTGGCCACTGCATGTTTCACACCATATTTAGCCATGAGGTTTTTCAAAGGTTTTGTTGCAAATGTGGTCTCAATAAACAATAATGGCTTTTGTTTTGAACCTAGAAAGATGTTTGCTTTCAGAATTTAAGCACCACCATGTGGTCATTGGTTTGCGGATTGCTTCAACCCAGCGGACACATAGTCCACTCCAGCTAATATGTAAGTATGACCATAAGATGTGGGGAAAGGTCCCATGAAATCGATGCCCCAAACATCGAATATCTCGACCACTAAAATTGGGTTCAGGGGCATCATATGACGGCGAGACAATTTCCCAAGTCTTTGGCATCGATCACATACACGACACATTTGGTATGCTTCTTTAAACAAGAAGGCGGTGAAACTCCAGGCTAGCAGCACCTTCATTGCTGTCTTACAGGAAACTGAGTTACCACCGAGGCACTCGCGTGGCGGTGGTTGAATTTGTTGTTCTTCCTCGAGTACACACTTCTGATTATTTAATACACGATATTTAAACAAGAAGGGCTCTTCCCAGCTAATAGGAATGGATCTTAGCGAAGAAATATTTCTTATCCTGATGCTTTCAATTAGATGGGATTTCTCTGTTTGCGAAATTGGCAATGTGAGCATACCAGGGAGCTTTTTCCAGTTGCATTAGTGAT
This sequence comes from Tetrastigma voinierianum, assembly GCA_016808115.1. Lineage (NCBI taxonomy): Eukaryota > Viridiplantae > Streptophyta > Magnoliopsida > Vitales > Vitaceae > Tetrastigma > Tetrastigma voinierianum. The sequence continues at coordinate 360,529 of JAEQBH010000727.1, forward strand.
TCTTCAGGAAATTCATCGGTGATGGAGTGGGCTATGAGTGTCATGGGCTATACGTTAACCTTGAAAGATAGTGCGCCTGACATTCTCTACCCACTTCTTGTCTTTAATTTGCAAGTTAAATTCTTGGCGAGAAGAACCCATCGAGATAAGTCTCGCTTTGGCATTTTGATTGAGTCGAGAAGATATTTAAGCGAATGATCTGTAAAAATGGTCTCTCGGACCAACCAAGTATGCTGAAATTTGTCTAATCGTAGATCGCGACAATTCCTTCTACGTAGTGAATTGTAGTTCCTTTGTGCCATTCAAGTTTCTTGCATAGTAGACTACATGAGGTTTTCCATCTTCTCTTTAGCCAATCTTGCTCCAGCCAGCAAGATCGCTTGCATCACATCACTTCAAAGGCAGCTACGCTGGTGGGGTGCTCATACTGTGGTGCGGTGGTGAGATGGGACTTGACTCTTCAAAGCTCTCCTGGCATTCTTTTTCCCACCTGGGGTGGCATAACTCACAGGACCTTATGGGGGTTTATGATCTTCGAGTCTTTAATGAATCTTCTGAAGCTTTGCCTTGACGAGGTGCTCGCGTTTTTACATTTGTTGGAGATGGCGGTTTGGAAATAAGTTCAATTTTTGCTTTGTCGGCTTCTATTCCCCTCTTTGGAAATATTGTACGCAAGCCTGATTCCTTGATTAACCGTAAAATGGCACTTCTCGATTGGGCACGAGGTTCTTCTCTATGCTCCTCTGCAGGATGGCCTCAAGATTAGTCAAACATTCTTCAAAATCACCTCCATATACAGTGATATCATCCATGTACACTTCCATTATGCACTCCACCATATCGCTAAATATACTAAGCATACATCTCTGAAAAGTGGTTGGGGCGTTGCAAAGACCAAAAGTAATCCTCCTGTAAGCATATGTGCCAAATGGACAAGTAAAGGTGGTCTTTCTGATCTGAGTCGCGATCTCTGTCGTACCACGAATGCCATCAATCTGATAGAATGGGTGTCGATATCTCGGGTGTCGATGATAGCGTGATGATCTTTCTTATTTACTTCATTAGAGCTCTATAATCTATGCACCCTCAGTAGATAGTAAGTCGAGTGAACAATTCTTCACCCTTTTCATTTTTCACGGTTGTCCTCGACTTCTTAGGCACCACAGGTTAGACACCCCGAATCTTTATTGAAATGGGGTAAATGATCAGCTTAGAGCAATTTTAGGGACTTCAATGCGAACTACTTCCAGCTAGAGTGGGGATTGACCTCCCTCTGTGGTTGCCTAACAACCTTAGACTCTTCTTCTAAATAAATGTGATGGGTGAAGATTGTTGGGTTTATGCCTCTTAAATCAGAGATTTTCCACCCGGCTTTGCCCCGTTTCCTTTTGGTGTACGGCCCGGGTTTATGCTCTTGTGAAGTGGTCAACGATGATGAAATCTGGCTGGACGTGCCCATTTCTTCGGGAAGCGTACTTTAACTCAAGCGGGAGGGTTTGAGCTCTAGCTGTTGAGGTTCCTTTAATTCGTCACCCGGTCGACAAAGGATGGGATTTCTGTTTTTCTCCTCCGGTACCCCTGCACTAGCTCATGCATTGGGGTTCTTGTTGCTCTCAAGGCACTCGGTGCTGCTTTGGGGTTAACACATCTTGCACTTCTTTGCTCGTTAGCTGTTCTTGAGAATTGTTTCAATTGCTTATGTAGCCACGGTCGTCCCCCTCACGAGTGCATATGCGCTTTACTCAAATGGAAGATATTGAGTTCTAAGGTCATATTCCCAAGCGTGAGTTGCATAACCCCATTAGACAATTTATTATAGCATTTGGAAGTAGCGAATGGCCTTCTGATATGATGCAGTACATGATTGGCTCGGCTGCAACGGGCTGCATTAATCGAAATCTGACAAAATCACTTTGGATAGTAGAATCTGTCCACTTGTATTAAAACATCCTCAATGGTCCCTTCGGTATTTTAATAGACCTATCGGCTGATGACGATTAATGATGGTGGTGGGTTTGATTCTCTGACAGCTGCTTGTACATGGAATATGGAAAGGTTCACCTTGCTCCCAGAGTCTAACGATTATTTCTCTCTGCTCAATGCCTCAATGATAGCGAGATTGTGGACATCAAGTTAATATATTTTCTTTGGAGTCTTGCACTCGTAGCACTCACTTTGTTCGGGTTAAAAAGGCCTTTTGTTTACATTGAGGCCTCTTTCTGTGCAATAAGTCCTTGAACTTTGCATAGGTGGGGACTTGTTTGATCATGTCAGGGAGGAATGTTAACTTTCACTTGGCATGAGCCTCATTTTCAATTCCAGTTGCTTGAATTTTATTTTTCGGAGAGCTTGTGGGAATGGAGGTACACGGGGGTCTTCACCCCTCTTCCCTCTTCTTGTTGTTCTTATACAATTGGATCGATTCACGTAGGGCTGCATTAGCTAGGCGGGATTCTTGGTCTCAGTTCTTCACCACTTCTCAAAGTCACCCTTTGCCTTGACTTCATCAATTCTTGCATTTGGATCATTGGTTGAGCTGTTCATACCTCCCTTACGATTTTCTGCGGAGTGTGCGGGAAAGATATTTCCTTTTTCGAACCTGCTGTTTGTTGGTTGGACAACCTCGAAATCTCAGAGTGCATACTGTCCATTTTCCTGTTGAGTGAGGCTCCTCATTTGCCTCGATTTACGATTAGTTTGGACATTCCAACACATACGTTCTTCCGCAAGCGTGCTTACCTTGCCAAATTCGAGATTACCTTTCAGCGGGAGAAGGAGGGGCGGGCTCTTTGTTGTGTTGAAGTGGAGCCAAGCTGGCTCTTCATATCACAGTGATATATGCACGGGGGTTTGGCTTCCTGTGAGTTTGGATGATTTCTCCATTGTCGGGGTTATAGGTGTTGCCATACGAGGCATTTGTGGGTGGCTTATTTTGACCCAGACATGGGCATGCTCTTGTGATGCTCCCAGGATGACTATTTGGTGACAATTAAAACAAGATGGTTGGGATCTGATGGCACTCATTCTTGCTTGCATTTCGTGTTGACTTCTCATTTCCAGTTCCTCCAACCTTCGAGTCAAAGTTGTCAGTTTTGCTTTCATCTTTGTGTCTTCGAGAAGTGCATAAATGCCTCCCCTTTGGTGGGGAGCTTCATTCTTCGACTTCCTTAGTTTGGTTCATCCCGAGCGCCCAGGTTCGACCACATAATTAAATCCATGGCTTCATCTGGATTTTTGCTCAAAAAATCACCTCCACACATGGTTTCTAGCAGTTGCTTCATGGCAGGGGACATACCATTATAAAAATGATTCACTAGCATCCATGTATCAAAACCATGGTGTGGACATGCATTGATGGTCTCCATGGTCCTCGACATTGATGAGGAATTTCTCATTGTCATAGAAGTAGGAGTAAGTGTAGATGCGTGCTCTTCAAGCTGTTTGTCTTGGTTGTCTTGAAGAATTTCTTCAAAAATTCAGCTTGAAGATCATTGATTTCTAATCGTTCGACCTCGGTGAATTGAGCCATATTTGGCTTTGTCCTTGAGGGTTAGCGGAATGCCTTCAGCAGTCAATTCCGTATTGGTTATACCCTCCTTGAAAGTTATGCATACTTCCTCAAAATCCGTATGTGTGAATATGGATTTTCATTCTCATACCATAAATGTGGGAAGCGGGCACCAGAAATTAACGCTGCATCCTCGTGGGGGCATGATGCGGGAAGAACCTTAACTCTAGGAGGGTGTATGTGATCCCTCATCGACTGTATCGCTGTTGGATTCACATAGGGGTGCTTGTTGACTTTCTTTGTTCTCGGGTAGAGGATCCATTTGTTCCCTTTGTGCACACGCGATTTCACGGCCTTGCTCAGCCCCAGTGCACTCACTCTTCCTTGTCTACGATATCCCTCGTCACGGTGCTACATAAACACACGTACACAAAAATGAGACAAGCAGCGAGCCTGAAACAAAGCTTGCCAATGGATCAGTGTTAGCTAAAACAAAAATTAGTATTTGTAGAAACAAAAGCGGTGCGATAGCGCCCAGTAAACTTTGCGGTTAAAGCAAATGAGATTCAAAAAGGATTAAAAGGTCACCAATACTTGTAATGTGGATTACATGTACATGTCAACTCGTCATCCGTAGTTTGACACCATCCCCGGCAACGGCGCCATTTGATTCGTGCCACGGTAGGGTGATCCGGAATCAACAAAATTTGTTTCCTATCGATGTTCACTCTTTTGTCGTAGTCAAAAGCTCTCTTTGATATAGCCGGTCTAGGGTCGAACACGGGGATGGGTTTTCATCCCACGAATGATTTGCATTAATGTTTGAAAATGGTGAGACTTTTGTTTGGATTTTTGGATTTAGTTAAAAACAAGGGAGTTGGTTGTTCATTGGATAACAAAAATGGTTTAAATGAAAGTGTGAAATGGTAACCTTGAAGGCTTGGGTCACTAGCTTGATAAAATGGGGTTATTGAGGTGTCCTCGGGTTATTTCCTCGCATTAGGGCAAATGACATATAGTGGCCAAACCTGATCTTTGTTTGGCTATGAGAACCTAACCACCAGAACCACACCTATTTGAGTCCAATCAAAGTACTAAACATTCAATGTCCCGATTAGTTTGAAACCACAACATTTAACCTCATTTCAATGGCTCGTAAATGACATCCCAAGGATATCGGTGCATCTACCATTAAGATCTGCTTGAACCACTAAAAGCATGACAAGTATTGACCAAAGGAAGGACATTAAATGGCATTAAACCTAGTTTGGAAGAAGTTTGGAACCATAAATGCGTACTGTATCATTAAAAGCATGAGGGACAACGCCAAACCACCAACAACAAGCTAACCCTCTCTTCAAGGCTTTGAGGCTTGCGAGCATCCCTTGAGTTGTCATCCTCGAGGGGTGTGTTTGCGTAGAAAATGAGAGAAAGAGGAGAAAGAAGAGAGCAAAATAAAACCTAAAAACTAAAGCTACGGGAAAGCTTGCATAAAATTGAAAGTTAGGGTTACAAAAGTTGTAGGGGAGCTTATATAGTCAACCCCAATGTGTGAAATGACAAAAATGCCTAAAATATGAGATTATAATAGGGACAAAATGGTAATTAATCAGCACTTGGTCGTTTGGAATCAAAAACATCAAAAACACAGGGCAGCCATTTTCGCTATGCAGGAAATTTTGCTAGCATAGCGAAAATTTCGCTATGATAGCGAAATTTCGCTAGCATAGCGAAAATTACAAGGAATAGCGAAATTCAAAATTTAAGCTATGAACTTGATCATTTTAAGCTAGCATATCATTGCTAAGCTAGCGAAAGGCTAAGCTAGCTTAGCGAAAATTTGAACATAGCGAAAATGCATGGGATTGCTTGAAATTTTAAGCTGTGGTTGTGAAATTTTTGCAGTCATGCGGCTAGCAATGCATAGCGAAAGTGCGCGTTGACCATTCCTCAGGTGTTCATTATCTTGCATTGCTTCACCGCATGCTTTCCATCATTTTTATTCAATTCTTCACTTCATCTTGACATTTCATCGCCTCGACTTGGTGAAATCGCAGGATTCTCACATTCGGCACCAATAGAAGCGAGCTATTGGCGAAGTTCCTAAGACCTGCGAAACTACCCAAAACAATCTCGAAAACAAATCAATAGCACTAAGTGGACATTCACATAACAATTGGCTTAATTCATATTATTAGTGCGCAAAAAGCACTCAAAACCTATCTTGAATAGGGCTCAAAATAGCACTTTTTGGGCACTAATCACAACCCGACCCTCTTCATACTCACGGCCTTGAAGGAGTGCCGTCCTCTCGTGTACCTGAAAGGGTGATCCCATGACGGGGTGAGCAAAGCCTAGTAGATATATCTCCTACAAGGGCTACTCCCTACCTAAGTGCACATGCAATGCTAGTTACACAATCACACACCTAAATGCCTGCATGTCATGAATAAGATGCGACTAATCATGACCCAATCCCGAGTCCTCACTGATTCCCTCACACATTAATAATGACAAGTGTGAAAAACCGTCATGAGCGTTCTATCCATGACCCTTTTTCCAAAACAAAACCATTTTGTTTTATTTTTTATTAGAAAGTCTCCGAAATATAGTGTGGATGATCTGATCGATACTTTGAGGAGTCGGCCTCCGAAACACTATGGACAATCTCGATATGTAATTTGGTCGATCTCAGAAGTGCTTGTGGACAATCTCAGAAAGCTACTTCTTTCTACGGTAGGGACATGCTCAGGCATATATATATATATATATATATATATATATATATATATATATATATATAGTGGACAGTCTTCGAGAATCATTTGCATTCTTGATGTACCATCAAACCCTAAACACAGGGTCAATCAATTCCATGCACTCACACCCATGTCATGCAATGCCCAGTGTATAAATGCAATGCAAGTGTCATTGCATGTCATTTCATGTTACATGTACGCTATGTGTCACATGCAACATATAAATCACACATTACATGTCAAGTGTCATGGATAAATTATGTTTAATGCATATAATTATTTTCATTTTTATCCCACATATATCACATAATTTCACACATTAACATATTATTCAACTACGGTAATAACACACATTTATCATTCCGATATAAATACGTATACTTGGCCTTGGAAAAATCTAGACTTAATCTAGAAATTTCAGCTTTTATAAATATCACGCAAAAATTCAATAATCAATTTCTTGCTCAGGCCATATGCGACCCCAGAACGCATTAGATATAACCTTTGTTAGAAATAGAAGTTCGAAAACTAAAGCGGTGGATTATCAGCGTAGTGACCAAAGTGCTCAACCCATGGTTTGGCTGAGCACTTCATCTTAATAAATTATAGACTCAACGAGCTTTCCGTAGAGCCCAAGAACACGCAAATTGAAGTTCGAGTGGGAAAGTTATGGCTGACTGAAGTTAGAACTGTCGATTCGCAAGGGTGGTGCGAAAATTTGAGCATACCCTCGTTTTCTATTCTGCCCAAATTTGCAAAATTTCGGGACGCCGTGCTCGGCTTCGATGGTCCCGGGAACTCATATACTCGGTCCATGACCATCCTATAAGAAAAAATGAAATAATTTGCCTCGAAGTGGGGCAAAATCGTTAGGCCCCTTGGCGTGAGAACCGAAGTAGGAGGAAACCTACCTCTTATAGCGCAGTTCCGAGTCGAATCTCTGGACGTTACTCCTTAGCCCAACGAGTTCTGACCATTGAAATGCCAATGAACTGAGGAAGAAACCGCCGGCCTCCTTCCTCTTTCTCTCTTTCTTTTCATTTTCCTTTTCCTTTTGTTTTTTTCTTTCTTTTCTCCTTTCGCTTTCTCTTGCTCTCTCTGCTTTTCCACTTTATCACTCCCCCTTATTCTTCCTCTGAGCGACCTATTTATACTACTTGCACCTTCCATGAAAGTGGACACATGGCTTGCCAAGTGTCACACCCGTAACACCATGTGTCTTTTGGGCTTCGATACCTCGAAATACGTGAAATTCGACGTCTCGGAATCAGCCCAGTATTTGGAGTAGATCGATTTGGGGGCGATTCAGCGATTGTAGTCCATGTCGTCGTCGAGATTTATATATTTTTGGGTTTTGCAATTTTGTGCGTAGCATGGTTTATCGTATTAAAAAATTTTCAAATTTACCAGGGTTTTGCACACCTCCAAGGTTAGGAATGCCAAGATTGATAGATGCACTTAGTTGCTTAGGGTTATTAATATAGATATTTGTGGACTATTCACTCGTCCTACTATGGGTGGCTACAAATATTTCATCACGTTCATTGATGATTATTCCCGCTGTGGTTTTGTCAAGCTCGTCGTGAGAAGTGACTCTTTGGGAGGCTTTAAGCTTTTAAAGCAAAAGTTGAGATCAGCAAAGGGAAGAAGATCAAAGTAGTTCATTTGTGAGAAGGTGGTGGTATGGTAGTTATGATGAAAGGGGATGCGGACCATTTGCGAAGTACCTTCAGGAATGTGGCATTGATACTGGAGTATACATTGCTGGTATTCCTCAGCGAGAATGGGATTAGAGGAGAGATCACACCAACACCTGTAATATGGTGCGATGTATGCTTGTTAATTCCTCACTACTTGAATTCTTGTGGGGGTGAAGCTTTGAAAACAACAACTTATATTTTGAACCAAGTGCCTAGTAAGTTTGTTCCTAGGACTCCATATGAGCTATGGTCACAGAAGAAACCTAGTCTTTGTCACTTTCATGTTTAGAGTTTGTGGAGTGGAATTGAGATCATCTGACTATAATCCAAAAACTTGATCCAAAAACCATTAGTGCGTATTTCATTAGTTATTTGTGTGAGATCAAGAGGTTCCATGTTTTATTGTTTGTCGCACACCGCTAGACTGATTGAGTTAGATCGAGCTATTTATTTTGAGGATGGATACAGTGAAGCAGTCGAGAAATTGTGTTAAAGACACCAATTTTGTTCCCTATGCCTGGCCTATTACGCTTTTGATCTCTGGCCTATTGTTGACCGGCATCCATTAGCCACTGCAGATGATGAACCGGTAGGGGATGTGAATCCGGTAGCCCAGCCTAGATAACCAGACACTGGTAGCCCTAGATGTAGTCATGGATATACCCATGAGAAGGTCAGAGAGTTCTCTAGGCTCGCAATTTCATATCACTACATTGTCTACTTGCAGGAGCATGAGTATGATGTGGGTGATGTATTAGATCCGACTACCTACAAAGAAGCCATTTTTAGTCCTCAATCCAGCTTTTGGATCGATGCAATGAAAGATGAGACGACTTCTATGTCATAGAATAAATTGTGAAGCATGGTAGATTTTCCAGATGGCTGCAAACCTATTTGGTGCAAGTGGGTGTTCAAGACCAAGCGCGATGCCAAGGGACATGTGGAGAGATATAAAACAAGATTAGTGGCTAAAAGTTACGATCGACAAAGAGGTATTGTGTGTAGCGCCCCCAGGCGACTCGGGTGTCCGTTGACTACCGTCGGCAGCGGAAATCTACATGTCTCATGTCATGAGGCACGTACATGTGCGACAATGGCCGCAGACTCTGCGTCTGCTCATAAGGCGCACATTTTATACAAAAATGATTTATTACAATTGTATTTATTACAATTTGCTAAGCGGGTCTCTTGCCGAATTTTACAAAAATACAGAAAATACAAGATAAGGCCATCTTGGCGTTTCTTCCACCACCTCTAAGGCCGGAAGCGTTCTATCCCCAAGCGTGTCTTCGGTACCTAAAAAAAATAGTCCCATGACGGGGTGAGCAAAGCCCAGTAGTGGAATTTCCCTCGCAGGTTACTCCCCTTTAAGTGAAATGCAATGATGCCCATGGCATGCAATAGCGTCTTGTATAAACTCGTTATTCGGTTTATAATAACATATCGCAGCTCACATGGGCTAAGGCATGATGGCGATTCGTCTTGGAACGACCCTGATTTCACACAAACATGTTATTCACCCATGGCGATAACACACATCACACAAATCACACAAGCGGTCAGGTGGGCGTCAGAACCACGGTTTATTCATTAGGTCCAATCTTTTGGAGCCGTCACGTCGGGCCTCGACAAATCCCCGGCCCATTACGAGACCGCCAGTAGTAAAGCAGTAGGAGAAAAACCCTACCTTCTACCGGAGTTTTGTGAAGCTCCCGAATGCGGTACTCACCGTAGCCCTCGGCGTGGAGCAGCTTTTGCCTCTTCTTGTGAAACGGCAGACGATCCGATGCGTCGTGAATCTTAGAAAGTCGGACTTTTCTAAGCAGAAAGAACAAAACATACAGCATCCCTGTTTCAACTATACACGTTTTCTCTTGGCCTTTCCTTTTGTTTTATTCCTCGCTTTTGCTTTTCTTTCTTTTCCTTTTCTTTTAATTTATAAATCTCATTTAAACTTTCATTTTCTCATTTCTCTTCCTTTTCTCTTCCTCTCCTCCCTTTTGGAGCACTAATCGGATGAGACAAAAAAGGAAGTTTCCTCCTCTCTCACTTATCAAGCAAATGTGTGAGCTCTGAATTTATCCTTTTCTTTTATTTCTTTATTTTCTTTGACATCATCGGCTTACGTGAACGATGTGAGCCGTGGATCTCCTCTTGGTGCCGTGTGTCCTCAGCGAGGACATGCAAATGAGGTTGTATTTTACGAGTGCTCCTCGCGTGGCAGCCCTCTAATCCTGCCCACTTGGCATCCCTTGCCCAACTATGCATGTGTCATCCAGGCACCCCACGCCTGACGTGGTGGAGCCACTGGAATCCAACGAGGAATCGACGTGGTAATAGATTCGTGAGGCGATTCCAACGGTGAGAATCAGTTTAGATAAATCCAGAGATACAGAAAAATTGGGATTTTCAGCGAAATTACTATTTTGTCATGGATTGGGGAAATATGGATTTTCCGGGGTCTCACATATTGATTTTAAGGAAACCTTCTCTCTAGGGTCCACTAAAGATTCTCTATACATTATTATGGCTATAGTGGCTCATTTTGATTTAGAGTTGCGTCAGATGGAGATGAGGACATCTTTCTTGAATAGAGACTTAGTTGAGGATGTTTACATGTCTCAATCTATTGGCTTTGAGGAAGTTGGTAAGGAACACATGGTTTGCAAACTCCAGAAATCCATTTATGGTTTAAATCAGGATTCTAGGCAGTGATATCTCAAGTTTGATGAAGTTGTCACCTCCAATGGTTTTAAGGAGAACATCATCGATTAATGCATATATATGAAGGTTAGTGGGGGTAAATACATATTCTTGGTTTTATATGTTGATGATATTTTGCTCACATCCAATGATATTGACATGTTGGTTGAGGCAAAGTAGTTATAATTTAGCCATTTTGATATGAAGGATCTTGGGGAAGCATCTTATGTCTTGGGCATACAGATACGTCACAATATACCTAATGGCATTCTGAGATTGTCTCAACAGACGTATATTGAACACATTATGAAAATGTTCAATATGCAATCATGTTCTTCGGGTAAGGCACCAATTGTAAAGGGTGATAGATTTTCCAAAGGCCAATGTTCTCAGAATGATATTGAGAGAAATCAGATGAAAACGATCCATATTCTTCGATTGTGGGCGGCGATGTAATGCTTAAGTATGCATACACCCTAATATTGTTTTTGTTGTCGGCGTGTTGGGTAGGTATTTGAGTGATCCCGATCAAAGCCATTGGAAAGCAGCTAAGAAAGTTTTGAGGTATCTTCAAGGAACCAAGAATCTCATGTTGACATATCGGCGTACCGACACTCTTAAGGCGGTTGGTTTTAGTGATTCTGATTATGTAGGCTGTGTGGATAATAAAAAGTCCACTTATGGTTTTATCTTTATGATGGTTGAAGGATTTGTTTTGTGGAAAGTGTCAAACAAACACTTACAACTTCTTCTACTATGGAGGCAGAGTATGTGGCATATTATGAGGCTACTTGTCATGCAATATGGTTGCGGAACTTCATTTCAACTTTGGAGGTTGTTCACTCTATTTCTAGACTGCTGAAATTGTTATGTGATAATTGCACAGTTGCATCTTTCTCTAGGAACACTAGGAGGACTTCTCACTCCAAATACATTGATGTGAAGTTATTTTTTGTCAAAGAGAAAGTTGCGGAGTCTCTCATTTCAGTTGAGCACATGCCTACGACTAGCATGTTGGTAGACCCACTAACCAAAGACTTACCCTATTTGTATGTTTCAAGAACACGTCACCCGCATGGGATTGTTAGGAGCCTAAAATCTTTGTTTTAGAGGGAGTTTTGCCTTTTCATGTATTTTGTAAGGAAAGCTCATTTTTTTTTCCATTATTACATGCACATTTTGACGTTCATCATTATCTTATGATTTTGTGTCATTTTTCCCAGATGAATGACAAAATGATGTTTTTTTTTCTTTCTATTGAATTAATACTCTTGTCATTGAAATGCTTCTAGATTAGTAGTGCCTGATTATGTACAATTTATGTATCCTCTCGGTTTATTAATTGTATATGATTAGTTATGGCTATGTAAGTCTTTTGTTGAAGCATTTGAGTTATGATTTTGATTAGTAGTGCCTGATTATGCACGATTTATGCAACCCCTCGGTGCGTTAATTGTATATGATTGGTTATGGTTATGTAAATCTATTGAGAAAACATTTGAGTTATAATTATGTCGTTCAAGTGAGAGAATGTTAGATTAATTTATTAATTATGGACCGAGGGGAGCAATCGTTTTTCGGCCCAGATATTTCGCGGCATCGGTTTTTTGGTTAGCATGGAAAAGATTTCTACATCGGAAAATCGACTGGAGGAAAAATCGTTATAAAATCGGAAAAATCGGTGATTTTTCGGCGAAAAATCAGAAAATTCAGATTTTTAGATCGAATCGGCGATCTGGTCACATGCACGTGAGCGCGTTGTTGAAGAAGCCAGCGGTGCAGCGATTTTTTAGGAAAAAGTCGAGAAAATCCTGGCCCTCGAATTGTTTTTATGTTTTGATCTAGCGGTCCGGATTTCGTCGTTTTTAAAGAATCATGACTATATTTTTTATCTAACCGGTTGATTTTAAATTTAAAGCGATGCAATGGTCGAATGATTTATAACGGATATATGATGATCAGCGATCGGTTGAACCAAAATCAAATCCAACAATTGAAATAAATCACAGCGGTTTTTTGACAATCCAACGTATTTTGACTCCAAAAATTCTATAAATACCCTAAAAATCATACAATTTCATTTACAAACTCATCCGTCCACATCTAACCTCCATTTCACTCTCAAATAATTTTTCTTTGTTCTTTATCCCTAATTTTTGGAAGATCTTTGTGAATGAGTATGTTTCTTTGTTCATTAATTTTGTTTTTATGCATATTTTATTTAGTTTTAGTTTGGTGTTGAAATAGTTTATAATAAATATTTTTATACTATAGTTTTATTTTAGTTTAATTTGATAGTAATAAATTAGATTATATATAATGTTTGAAACTTAGACATTACATCTGCATTAAATAATTATAATTATGTAATGTTAGAAATTTATATCTTTTTACTGCATATCTAAATAATATTTTAGTTCATCAACTTATATTACTAACTAATATAATTTTTAATTGGTAGTATATTACTAACTAATATAATTTTTTAGTTAATTAATTATATTATATTACTTACATGCATATTTTATTTTAATGTATCTTGGTTTGTTTTGGTGTTTGATGAGTTTATAATAAATATTTTTTATACTATAGTTTATTATAGTTTAATTTGATAATATAATTTTTAAATTAATTAAATTATATTAGTTATTTAGTTAATAGTTATTTGAGTATATAGTTATTTAGTTACACATAATGTTTCAAACTTAATTATAATTATATAATGTTAGAAATTTAGATCTTTTTACTTAGATATCTAAGTAATATTGTATAGGATTCATAAACATATTACTAACTAATATAATTTTTAGTTAATTAATTATATTACTAACTAATATAATTTTTAGTTAATTAATTATATTATATTACTTATGCATATTTTTATTTTTAATGTATCTTGGTTTGTTTTGGTGTTGAAGTAGTTTATAATAAATATTTTTATACTATAGTTTTATTATAGTTTAATTTGATAATATAATTTTTAGTTAATTAATTATATTAGTTATTTTAGTTACATAATGTTTAAAACTTAATTATAATTATATAATGGTAAATTTAGATCTTTTTACTTGAATATCTAAGTAATATTATTTTAGTTCATAAACATATTACTAACTAATATAATTTTTAGTTAATTAATTATATTACTAACTAATATAATTTTTAGTTAATAAATTATATTAGTTATTTACTCTACCTAATCTTATTTTAGTAAAACATATTAGTTAATTAATTTTTAATTTGTAATTAATTATATTATATTAAATTTGAAACATGTATTATTTACATGCATATTTTATTTTTAATGTATCTTAATTTATTTTGGTGTTGAGAAGTAGTTTATAATAAATATTTTTATACTATAGTTTTATTATAGTTTAATTTGATAATAGAATTTTTAGTTAATTAGTATATTGAATTGTTGGTTAATAGTTATTTTAATAAAAACATATTAGTTAGTTAATTTTTTAGTTATTAATTAACAATATTATATTAGAAGTTTGAAACATATTACTTACATGCATATTTTATTTCAATAAATTAAATCACTTGTGTTTATAGGATGACTAGTGGAAGTGGAGGCCGAGATCCTGTATGGAGGTGTGCCTGACTTTGGCAGTTATAAAAAATGGAACAATTTGCAATTATTGTGGTTAGCGTAAAAGTGATTGTTACTCGCTTAAAGTTTCATCTTGTCACATAAGTCCCCATTCAAATACTAAGAAGTGTTCAAATATGCCGTCGGAAGTAAAACAAGAAATGAAGCAACTTTTAAGAACATAGAGTAAGAAAAGCGAACTTGGCGATATGGAAGAAATTCGAGCTGAATTACAAGGCAAATGGGAGGAAAACATCACACTCTCTTTGATGATGATGATGAGGAAGAGGAGGATGATGAGGATGTGTATATGTATCCGGCTAACATGCACCCCGATGAGCGAGATGAATATCGAGCGGCCGTGCATCAAAAGCTAGTGAATGGAGCAGAGAACAAGTTGCGGGAGGATTTATGAGAGGCAAAGAAAATAGGTATATCTTTATACCTAACTCATTTTTTCACATAATTATGTATAAAATAATGTAAATTGAATTTATTATTTTGCATTATTGCAATGGGCGAGTCTTCACAACCAGGTGATCCATCAAAACATATACAAAGATCACAAAGTGTTCGGCATATGGATTCATCACTGCCAATTGCACCATCATTATACAAGTCTTCGGCTACAAAACAAAAAAGCCTAAAAAATATGTTCAAAGGTGGTTCAATCAAGGAAACAATGGGAAGATTAATTAGCAAGTTTTTCATATATGAAAGTGTTCCACCTCAAAAAGCGGACTCGCACCATTTTAAGAACATGATTTTTGGTGCACAACAAGCAGGTTTGTCTAATTGTATAATACAGTGTTTTAATAAGTGACATTAACCATCTTCTGGTATTCCGTACCGAAATTTCTAACCACTAACTTGACTTTCCTTTAATTGTTATTATGTATGTAGGGATGGGCATCGAACCACCATCTCCATATGAAATCAAAAGCAAGTACTTGAAATGAGTATAAAGACACTTATGGAAGATTATGTCAACATACAAAGGGAGAAATGGGAGACATATGGATGTACAATTATGTGCGATGGATGGGCCAGGGCCAGCTAAATTGAGCATTATTAATTTCATGGTTTATTGAAGGAAACTTCAATTTTCCTCAAATACGTTGATCGTCCGGATAAAGGTAAGAACAGCAAGTAATGCATATGGTTTATTGAAGGACGTTATCGAGGAAGTTGGAGAAGCAAATGTTGTGCGAAATTGTAGCAGATGTGGATCGACATTTGTGAAAGCGGGAAAGTTGTTGATGAAGAAATACAATGCGTATTGGACTCCGTAATAACGACCTGCTTTGCATTGATTTAATGTTTGAAGACTGGTAAAAGGGATAGTGTTGCTCGATTGATCGGGAATGGTGAAAGATAACGACTTCATTTACAATCATGGTTGGTTGCTTGCAAAAATGTAGCCAGTCTGTGGTGGAGAATATGTGCGTCCGCAGGGGACAACCGTTTACAACATAGCTATATTGCCCTTGGCAGTCTTCGAAAAGGATTTGATTTGAAGAAAATCTTTATTAGTAATGAATAGGCATCTCACAAGCTTAGCCGGACCGAAGTTGGACATGAGGTTGAAAGGTGGAGAAGTTAGTGTCCATCTATGAGGCACTATACGATTAGCCGCATTGTTGGTCGAAGTCGTCCCAACAATACCATTTTGTCTCTGAAGTTAATTCGGTTGATATGAAGGCGAAATTTAGATCGCTTCCAAGCTAAAAGTGGGTGAAACATATCATAGCAAATGGTTAAGGGATAGAACATAGCATCCTCTTCATGCGACGGGTAACTTCATTTTATATCCTCTTGTGAAGTATTCCACATTTAATAATATTATGTTTATGTGTATCACATACTAATTCTCAATAACTATTGCAGCACTAACTAAATCAAAAATTTCCAATATGAACTTTGGAGTTGATTTGCCTTTGACTACTTCAAAATTTGTTCAATCAAGTTTTCTAAATTAGTCTAATCTTTGAAGGCATAATTTTGGAAATGAGGTAAATTATTGAGTTTCATTCCTAATTAATTGATTCAGTGGTTTTTATTTTTAGATTATGACATTGTGAATTCAGGGTTTATACTATTAAAGTGATGCGGGTTGGTGGTGACGACAATAACGTCGAATCAAAATGGTTCATGGTGGTGTTAAATTCTCGTTATAAGTAAATTTTATAACTATTTTATTATTATATATTGAACAGTAATTTTATCTTGACTGAATGGTGGTTTTTATCATGGAAATCACGCTCCAACGTCAGGACTTTGGCATGAAGGTTAACTCGCAAACCATCATCTTCATCTTGTGAAAAGAAATTGGAGCATTTGCTCTAATTCATACCAAACGAGTGACTTGCTTATCCTAGGCTCCAACAATTGGTTTTTGTTGTTGCAACATGAAACTAGATCAGGTGATATGGAGTGAGACAGATAAAGGATTCTTGAAAATAATTTTTCTCGATTTGCCGAATTTCGGCCGAGGTTTGGTGAAGAAAGGCGGGAATCGCTATTTGATGATTCAGACCTCTCCATTTAGATGATGAAGATGGAAATGCGATCGTTTTTGAATTGTTGCGTGTTTGAGAAGGAGGTGTTGATGTTGAGCGGGTTTTATCTGAAGAAGTTCATAGTGAAAGTTTTAGTCAAGACACGAGGGACTCATTTCAACCCATTGTTACTTCTCGACCCTCTTTTGATTCAAGTGTTGAACTTTTATAGTAGTGAACCCGAGTTTTTGCTAGTACTTCTACTCACGTTTTATGATGGCTCTCGGGGACTAATGATGTCTTGAAATGGTGGTGGGGATATTGCGAGATCCTGACAAATTCATCTCCATTGAGGCCATTTCAGTGAAGATGATTTCACTCATGCTACCTGAGATGAGGGTGCAGGTCTGGGAGCTAGGGCCGGGTATTGGAGCCATTGGAAATCCCACATGGGGAAGACAATGAAGGATGACACCGTACAATGAGGATTCGTTTCGACCGGTTTGAGTCCATAGTATTGGAACTCGGTCGTGATTCATCGAATGAGAGCGAGCATCTTTCCTCCTTGCTCTGATGAGTTATGGTGAAGCCTTCTTCACATCCTTCGGGTTCTATTGGGGAGAAGAATATGGAATGGTTAACTATCCTCATGATCCACATATCATTCCAAATTCCATATCAAATGCGAGAAGGATTTCAAACAAGCATGTGGGTGAACCCGAATTTCTATCCACGAGGAGAGAGGTTGCAGGTGGGAATAAACAAATTATACATGGCATGTTCGAAGTTGCAATCAATGTGTGCAACACCATGTCTTGGTATGAATATTGTCTTCATCAAGATGGGATCCCTTTGTCAAATAATGTAATGGAGCCACATCGGTCTTTATTTTGGTTTTAAATGACTATTGTGATGTAATATCTCGATAAATTATAATGAATATCATCTTCAACAAGTGTATATTTGCTTATTTATGCACTTTTTATAGTTCAACAAAGTATTTCCATGAATTTCAAAGTATTTTTGTTAATTTTTGCATTACCAATATTTTTGTCAAAATATCCACCGATATTTTCCGATATTTTCGATATTTCCGTAAAATCCAAGTACCGATATATCCGTAATTACCGATATTTTGTTCCTTGTTATGGACTAAGTATAATCATTTTACAATTTTAATTGTATAATTATGCATGTTAATTATGGATCATTTATGGGATGATTTAATATTACCTAGCTATGGTCTATGGTTCTATCTTATCCCTTGCTTTGATATGTCCATTGGACCAAAGCCTAATTGTTCCCTTTTGTTGTATATATATAAGTAAATAGAGCGCAGGAGCTATGAGGTTTGGTGGAACATCTTTGGGGAGAAGGAAAGAGAGGGCTATCTTGACCTAGCTTTTCTTTGATCTCATCCCTTACAGTTTTGGGATACAAATGGCGTCCAATAATCCAGTATCCATGTCGGTATGTATTTCTACACACTACGAATTGATATGCTTCTTTGTTCATTAAAATTATTATTTTGTAATGTATTTGTTGATTATTTGGATTATTGATCAATTGTTTTTTAGCTCAATAAATACCCTTGATTATACAAAATAATTTAGCATGCACTACCATAACTAGTGAATGTACTAGTATATTCACTAGTTATGGTATTACATTTGCTAGTTATGGTATTACATTCGCTAATTATGATAGTACATTCATTAATTTACAATTATTTTTTTTTGGTAGCCTGACCAAAATCTAATTCTTCATAAACCATGTACAATAATTTTCATATTGATAACTTGAAACCAACTTTTCCCTTTCGTGATTTATTTTTTGGAATAGTAGGTTTATCTATATACATACAAAAATCTTTGTACATCAGTTATTAAGAAAGAAAAATAAGAGGGATCAATACATGCTTTCCAAAAATAATTATAGTTAGATTTAAAAGTCAAAGATGCCCAAAAAAAATCCTCAAACTATCTATATGTTATGGTAGTAGATAAAACAGTTATGATAATAGTTGCAGTATATAATGATAGCAGATAAATTATTATCATAACATACTGCATTTACTATCATAATATACTGCAACTACTACCATACCTATTATATTTTCGACCATAACAAAGGGCAATTTAAGGATTTATTTTGGGCATATTTGATTTTTAAATCAAACAACAATTATATTTGGAGAGTATATACTAATCCCCTTATTTTACTTTCTTAATCATTAGTGTACAAATATTTTTATATGGATGTAAGGAATCCTACTTTTCCCTTTTTTTTTTTTTCTTTTTTCCTATTTGTAAAGTATGTTAACAGGTCCTTGGCGGAATTCTACCTAATTCCTAATTCTTTATCCCGTCAACACAGATTTTTTGGGGGGCATTATGGATTCTGTCAATACTGTTTATTTTTTTATTTTAAAAAAATTACTTTAACTGAAAGGAAATATTTGTACTTTAAGAAATAAAGTGGCTATTAGCAATGGTGCACATATTGTTGAGAGCTCAAAGTGCCCTTTTGGGGTCCATTTTTAGCCAATTAGGATAGGAGCCTAGAAAAATCCACCCCGACCTGTCATTAGCTCTACATGGTATAAACAACATTTTAATTCTAATTTTCAATTCCGAAAATAACTACTGTCTATTAATTTCTTATTTAAATTTTATTTTAGCTTTATATGTAATCAAATTTATTAAATAAATAAGTTTTTAATATAAAACTATATTCATCTATAATAATTAACAACATCTTAAATAAATAAGCATTAACATTTTAATTAATATAATATGTATTAATTCAAAAAAAAAATGTCTGGTTTGTTTTCTTTGATATATTCCATAATATTTTTACTGTTTGTGATTTTCAAACTTTGTTCTAGTTTTCATTATTAAAAATTTCATAGAATATTAAAACTAAAATAAATGCTTTTTTTTTATTTTGTAATTTTAAAAATTGAGAAATTCTAGGGTGAAGATTTTGGAAAAATTAGGGTCGGTGGGAGGTTTTGAGAATTGAAAACTTATGAAAAATTGAAGATTTTAGAAATTAAAAAAATTCTAAAAGTTAAGCAATTTTAGAAATTGGAAAATTTTGAAAATTATAAAATTTGATAAATTGGGAATTTTGAGTATTTAGATAAGGAAAAAATACGAGGAATATGTAATTCTTGGAAATTAACAAAGAACTCTTAGAAGTAATTGGTGGAATTGAATTGGTTGTTTTGTTATATATTGATGCAAAAGAAACTAGTCTGGCGATTAGAGATTTTTGGGTGTGTTTGTGGTTTTGGATCGAGTTTTAGAGCATGAATCACGGGTAGCGGGTTGGAATTCATGCTCATTCTGAGACTCTAATGGTGCATGGAAGGCCGAAGATGTGGTCCTAGAAAGAGAGAAAGAGAGAGAGACATAGAGAGAATAAGAAATGGGAGAAATAGGAGTATCAGGATGATATCCTTATGTGAGAGAAGAGATTGCCTTTATAGGCTTCCAATTGACCTTCAGTATTGTTCTTAAATGATTAATGAAAGGTTCATGCATCTTAATTCATTAATTAATTAAATGAATTTCAATGTGGTCATCCATGACGGTAGGTTCTTGAGGCGTAGCACGAACTTGTTAGTCCCGACATCGGTGCCAAAAAACTTGATAGGCTTTTGTGATATTACGGAATTAAAATATGTGAAAAAGTATGTAATTAATGCTATTCGGCAAGTATACATTGTCAAGTAATATAATTGGCGCTAGCGTGCAAGATCGATCCACAAGGAAAGAGCGAGATGCTAAGTATCAAGAATTAGACTACCTCCTCACAATATCAAACAGTCAATTATGATGGGCTGAAACAAAATTTAATTTAAACTACTGAAATTTAATCTAGCAAATTGATCACGCAAGTTAAGGGTCCTAAGAGATAATGAAGTTCTAAGGTTTTGAAGCAATTAGACAATCCACTTATATCTGAACCAGAATCCTATTCTATTGTTTAAGTGAAAAGGTTCTCGAGTGATTCTTGGCCCAATTTAATTGCAAGTCTCTCTCGATGTCAAATAACCTACCAACTAATACTAGGTTTCTTACTTCTCAACTCAACTCCAAGCCCTAGAGGTGCTTTAAGTCCCAAGAACCTCACATGCCTCCTAATTACTGATGATTTCTACACCACTAGGCTAATTAGGTTGATTCACCTGTGTCTAATTCTCTCTTCTCAGTCTTACGAGCCCTACATTGGAGTGATTAGAAATCCAATATGTAAATATGTCAGTATGAATCAATGGGGTTCAATCACATGAAACAATAGAAAAAGATATTCTAGCAATTATATATAAGCTTCATGTCTAAAATACAACCCAAAACCTTAGTTTATGAATTTAGAACATAATGAAAATCTAAAACATCGTAAGACTTAGATAAAATATGAAAATCAGAGAGTAAATGGTTTCAATGCTGAATATTGATGAATCTTCAGTCTTCCTCTTTCGGATCACAGAATTTTCCAAGAGTAAATGTTGATCTTCATATCAGTCTCTCACATTTTCTCTATCTTCGAACCCCTCAAATTGACAACCTCAATCTTGTCCCAAAAGCCTCTCTTTATAGACCTTGGAACATGGGCCATTGATGGGCTAGAAGTGGGACGACTTCAGTTCCAATCAACAACGGTTCGTCGTGACGAGCCCGTAGCGTATGCTTTTCATCATTTCATCATTCATCGTGACGAACCCGTAGCTCGTGCATATGTGATCTTCTTTCTTCGTCTGACGGGTAGCCGTTGGGATGAAGGATGAGTTAAGTTACAGCGAAGAAACACCAGTAATAGCTGTCCCGACTT
This sequence comes from Tetrastigma voinierianum, assembly GCA_016808115.1. Lineage (NCBI taxonomy): Eukaryota > Viridiplantae > Streptophyta > Magnoliopsida > Vitales > Vitaceae > Tetrastigma > Tetrastigma voinierianum. Next base: position 382,134 of record JAEQBH010000727.1, read on the forward strand.
CCTTTTTGCTTGATTTCTGCCATTGCTTCATGTCGATTTCTGGTTTTTCACTCAAAATTTGCAAACACAATTAAATGAGGCTTAGAGCATTCTTCTTAATATTAGTGTGAATCTAGCATCAAAGTGTATAAGGCATGTGAAAAGTGCCTAAAAAATGCTAACAAAATTCACACTTATCAATCCACCACACGTAAAGAAACTCTTAATTTTAACTTACTCCCTTTAAATGACCAACATAATGAATATGCTTCATTAAAACCTTACAATAAAAAATTTAGCGGAGGCAAAAGAGTACAATATTCTTATAATTCTTCAAATTGTTCTTCATTTGTCAAGATTGCCTCATTAAAAACCTAGTAAAACACAATGGGACAAAAGCACGGGCGAAGGATGAAAAGTGCAATATCTTTAAAATCATGTGCAAAGCATACTCCTCCTCATGTCGATATCCTTTAATTGATGCATTCCAATCTTGTATATCAACTTCTTGAACGTGGAGTTTGACAATGATTTTGTGAATAAATCCGTCATATTATCACTAGAGTTCATGTATATTACATATTTTAATTGAAATATTGTTTAGAAATTATATTTCCTTTGATATAACCTCTTTTGATTGCACAATGCATGCAAAATTATCTTTAAATACCGTTGTCGGGTTACCTTTAATAGAAATGAGTTCATGAATCTCAGAAATATGTTTGAAGTAAGTGTGACTTATGACTAATCGAGGTGGTGTGGTGGGAGTTTGGGGTTGTTGAATTGGTTCTCAAATGTATGTGCTTCTTAGCTCAATCCTAGGCCTTAGTGTGCATTAAAGAATATGAAAAACTTGTTATGCATCATGGTTCCTCTACTAAATCTCTGTGTCCATCAAATTAAGTGGATTCACTTGGAATTTAACCTCTTACTCACTTCTCAGAACTCGTAATAGGTCACAAAACATATTGAAGGTGATCAAGAATCAATACGAATAAGCACTAACATGAATCAATGAGCAATTAACAACCAATTGACAAAAGAGAAAAAAAATCAACACATTAATATAAGGTTCATACCCAAATTACAGTCAAAATCCTAGGCTACTGAATTAGAACATCATTATGAGCTATCTGAAGAGCAAGATAAGGCGAAAACATAAAGAAAAGGAGAAAGAAACTGATAGTTGATGATCTTCAATCTTTATTCTTCTTCTTCGTATAATCTTCAAATCTTCAGGTCACAAGGATGTGTCTCCAGTAGGTTAAATCTCTAAAAATAATTAAATCATGTAAAATCTTAAATGTCGAAATACAATGTGTTTCTAAAGAAGAAGAGAAACCCTTGGAACAAAGTGTGCTCTACCTCAAAGTCCAAACTCTAAAAACCTAGAAATGAGAGCTTAAGTAGCAATTTTAGAAAATGGGCCATGAACATGGCATAAATATAGTAAGTTTTTCTAGGCAGCTCGAACTAATGATGTCGCGACATGGTTATATGGATAAAGCTCAGTTCTTCAGAAGGGTTTTGATGTCGCGACATTTTTGTAAACAAATCTTCAGCAATGAGTCATGATGTCGCGACATGAGCTCTACAACAACAAATTTCCTCTATTTTTTTTATAGCTTATGCTCATTTTCCTTGCTTTTCATTCATTGTTACTTGCAAAATCTGAGCGGAAGGAGATTTAGTATAAATTTGAACAATTAGGGTCTCAATTTAGCATTGAAAGCTCAATATATGCACAAAATGCATGCTAAAATGCTAACATAATTCACACCTAACATATGCTATAAACTTTATATTATCATGGGAGAGAATCAATGAGGAGATTAATTAAGAAGAAGTATTCACGATGTTAACTCTGTGACCGAGCAGGCAGGCACAGTTGGCGGATAGAGCGAGCAAGGACTCGGTCGAGAAGCCATTTATCAAATCATTTATCAAATACATTTCATTAATAATATCACGCGTTTTTGGATTTCTCAAATCTTTGTGGGCGATTTTCCATTTGGGAAGCCCACGTAAACATTTACAAATTCAATGCGATTTCTTTACAAAATATGTATTTAACGAAGCTGGCATTTTATGCCGTTTACAACATAATATCAAATCGTGATAAATATAAGTAAAAAATAATTTCGGAGTTGAACTCCTTTTGTTTACAAAACAAATGTCATGCAAAATGGTGAGGATCACGATGGCCAGACATACTCAGGTAAAAATTTACGAATATTATGAGCTTCTCGATCTTTGAATTAAAACTTTCAATATTTGTCTATCACTGGTACTTGCGCTGTTGATAAAACAATATGTTAAGCATTTTCATGTAGTGGTTCTACTCTACCCCAGTTCTCTATTCCTTTTAGGGTTCAATACGAATCATGCATTTTATTAAATAATGCCTTTATACAATGTCACATGTGGCAATGTAAAGATACTTATACAAAATACACTTTTTAATATCATTTTTAAGAGCTTTTAGGTTTGCGATTTCACATATGACTATAGAGTCAACATTCACGACATATTCAGTTGGTGAATTCTGTCCTATTTGTTATTCAGGAGTGCGATTTCACATTTAACAAATACGGTTATCTTCATGACGAATTTAGTTGGTGAATCCCGTCATGCTGGTCATTCAATATACATTTCGAATCAATTTGCTCACATACAATAAATTCACTTATAGTTCAAATAAACACACACATGCGGATATTTGACAAACATTTAAATACTAATAATTTAAATATATATATATATATATATATATATATATAATAACTCTTATCTCTACCATATATATATATATATATATATATACTCTCTATATATATTGCAATTAGAAACTTGAAATGGGGTGAGGTCTCCAAGAACAAACCAATTTTATCGATCCATTGTCTCTTTCGATGTAGTCTAGGTCGGGGTTGTGGTCTTCGCACGCACCTGAGTCGATACAAATTATACACTCTTAATGGTTGAATAATTAATCGTACTTTGTTCTTGAAGCTGACAAGTGCGATCGTTTTTCATTAGTTTATCATATTTGAACCCCCCATTAATCATTTATTAGGGTCCTTAAACTATCAGGTGTGCAGAGATACGAGGACTTAACAATGCGTAATACCCAAAATCGAAATTTCTTTGAAGCATCGGTAACTGACACCGCACGGTGATGCAGGTCTGACTGTTGATACGTAAGTGGCTGGAATTTTGTAACTCTTTGATGCCAGGTACCATTTCAGTTTACCTGATGGTGCCAGGTACGCTTGTCTTGGGTACCACTCGCACAGTTCTTCTTAGAAAATGTCGGATTTGTATTTTTACCCATTTTCTTCAATATGCCTCCCAAATCTTCCTACGTCAAAACCCACCATGGAATCCACAAACCATAAAGTGGTTTAGCATAGCTCAAAAACCACATTTTCCACCAAGTTAGGGCTCTTCCCCAAAAAATCAATATCACGGGTGAAGTTAGGGTTTGTGTTCTACCTTGATCTCTTCAAATCTTCTCTTGTAGTTGTGACTTGATCTTTTAAAAACAAGGAGTGGGAAGAAATCCCACACAAAAGCGACCTTTCACGAGCCACAACCTCTTCTCATCTTCTTCCACTCTCTTTCTCTCCAAATGGGATTTGTCGAATGAGCATATAGACCATATTTTGTCTTTAACCTCATTCAAAGTCAATAAAGAAGCCATGTTGTACCTTCCACACTTATTCTCATTTCCCATTTTTTTCTCATTTAAGCCTTTATTTCACTTAACCTTGTTGGCTTTGAAACACTATTTTTGGGTTATAAGTTCTCCTAATTTACTATATATACCCACATTTCATTTTATTCACACTTCAAATCTCCATTTCTATACGTAGACATATAAACTTATTTACAATTGACATAGGTCCTCACCTGAAACCAAATTTGCCCTTTTAATTGGTTAATTTTAGTTGATCATTAATCACTTAGTAGATAATATTTGCATTTAGCTTTTAGCCATATAATCATTTAATCAATATTCATTTAATTATTTATCAATTCTCGGAAAATCCCCATTTGGCTCGATTTATACCCTAAACATAGTTGGGGCGTTACATTAACATTCCTTTATCAGCCTTGTCCTCTTTGACAAGCTGCAAGTGGGAGTGGTTAGTGAGCGAGGGATTAGTGGTTAGGGAAAATAATTTCCTTTGGTTTGGCTTCAAGTCTTCCCAATGGAGCCCTTGTGAAAATAGAAAAAAAAACAAGGAAGCAAGACGCCTATCTACATGGAATGAAATTCTTTACTTTGATGAGATAAGAAATGCAATTTTACAGGTTATCCTTTCACAATCACTTCTACTTATTTCCAATTCTTATTTATTTTGTCAAACGCAGATTTTTTTTTCTTTTTGGGATATATATATTTATATATACTAAAGCATGGTTAATTTCCTATCTTTGTCCAACCCTTAATTATCAATCTAGCCTCTTTGGCCTATTTGAAAATTATGTTAACATGTAATAAGCGAGAATTCTACTTAATTCCTAGTTACGCATCGATCAATCTTACGATATTTGTTGGGCATTATGTATTTTAATCCCATGCGAATTTTCTTTGAAATACTTTTAACATATACTGAAAGGAAATCTTGTACTTTAAGAAATAAAGTAGCTATCCCAGCGATGAATTGCACATATTGTTAGAAATTTACACATGCCGGCCCGATAAAGTGGCCCGCATCCTTCAGCCTATCTTTGACTCCCTGTATTTTACCAAGTGAAATTTTCTTATAGCTAATAAGAAGAAGACAACTCAAATTTATTAAAGTTAACATGTCATCTTCCTAATATAATTTTATTTCATCAAACATAGAATTACATACAGTATTCATGATTAGAAACCACATACAGTACTCTTCATCAGTGCTACATTCTCCGCCTTCGAATTGTGTGAGATCTTCTTCCACCACTTGATCTTCGTTTGTATTGGTGATTGAGAATCCTTGAAAGGAGTCCTCCAACATGTTTGTAGTAGCATCTCCTCATCTCTGCTCATTGCCCAGGAGCCATATCACGATTCGAGCCACATCACAAATCGATTTCGGGAGCTATGTATTACCACTTAATCTCCTTCACGGAATTTGAGTGCACCGCCATCGGTGGATGGTGTAGCATCTTCGTCTTTGAAACTTACCATTCGGAGGAAGCATAATCCTCTTGTTACAGGTAGGAATTTTACGAAAATGTTTGCAATTGATTACAGTGATTCTTCCCGCAATTGATTGAATGAGAGATTCGGGGTGAAAAGGAAATTAAAATTTGGCCACATTTGTGCGGATCTACCCGCTCGGCTTGTTACGTGAAGGTCTAATGACCAGTGTCGGGCGTCTGATGATGATGGGATCGGCACGTAAGCTGTACCAGATAAGTTGAGAACATAAAGCAATTTCAAGTTTCCTATATCTTTTGGTATCTCTCCTTGGAAATTATTGCATGAGAAATCAGTAACACCCAGGAATTTGTGTAGGTATAAGTTAGGGAAAATAATAATGACAGGAATCTGTATAGGTATAAGTTACGGAAAATAATAATGATAATTGAATTAGACGTTATGGAAATAATGATAATTCAATTAGACGTTATGAAAATAATAATGGTAATTCAATTAGTAATTAATTAATTACTTTAATGAAAAGACGTTATGAAAATAATAATGGTAATTCAATTAGTAATTAATTAATTACTTTAATGAAAGGACGTTATGAAAATAATAATGGTAATTCAATTAGTAATTAATTAATTAATTTAATGAAAGGGGTAAAAATTAATTTTCTGACAGATACCTAGTATACAGTGGAATAAGAGAAGGAAATCCTTTCTATTCATCTTTGAATTTCTCTACAGCTGGGTGGGAATTCCGAGATGACGTACGGCTTTACGGATCTGAGGTTTGAAAGAACATATTTCTCTAGGTAAGATCTTCCCTCATTTTATTTTTCCTAGATTTCTTTGATGTAAGATTCTTTAATTTTTTTTTTTTTTTTTTTCTTTAGGTTTAGATAATACTGAAGAGAAATTGATTTAGATTTCATTCTCGTTCCTTAAAAAAAAATAAAATAAAATAAAATAAGGATTGGTGGTGTCATATTGAATTACTTTTAGTATGAGAATGAAAAAGTATTTAAGGATATTTTTTGAAGAAAATAATGATAAACAAATAGGATAAACTGAAAATACTAAATTTTGTATAAATATGTATTTGATAAGTATTTAAATATATACGTATTTTTTGGCAAGTAAATATTTTATTGAGGATTGAGAATTTATTAGATAAAGAAATATGATTAGAATAATTGTTAGCGATTAAGAAATAAGATCGGAACTAATATCTTTGTTGTCGAGGTATGATAATTGTTAGGTAAAATTTGGAAATGTGTATTGTGTAATAATATAATTTGTAAAATATTATTAATATTATTTCTTTCTAATAAAAGATTTGGATTCGGGATTAAGAGCATAAAAATAAATAAATTATTAAATAAGATCCGAAAGGAATATGAGTTTTATAAAGAATTTGTAAAACTACCTAATTCAAATAGTTATCATTTGAACGAATGTCAATATGTTTGAGGTGAACAAAAAATAATATAATTGTTAAGAATATCAAATTAGGAAAGTTTTAAGAATAAATAAGTAATGATAGTGATTTCTTACAAACTATTATTTTTAGGATAAATATTTCATTGAGGTGAAATTCTTCGAATTAGCTCTTTCAAAGCTTTTGAGTACTCCTTTGAGGTAAGGGATTCTAATACAGCTTTTCAAAAAATTATTATTTTTATATATATGTACGTGTAAGGGATATTAATGCAGATTTTAAAAAAAAAATTGTTTGTTTTTACTTCATTTGAGGATGAAAATTGTTTTAACTGAATTATATATAATCTTGGTTTATGAAAAGTTTTACTTGTTTATTTATTTGATTATCCATGGATCAAAAAATTAGTTTTGTATGATTGTACTTTTGAGATTTGTTTTGTTTACGAAAGAAAATGTGGAGATATGATGTTTTGTAATTTGAACTTTTGAATGAAATATTTGACTACGAATTTAGTTCAACCACATCACTTGGGAATAATAGTTGACACTATTCGCCCTTGTCAACGGGATATAATGATTGACCTTTACATTTTTCTTATTGGGAATGTAATTAATTTGAACCCTGACCTCTGAGGGTTTTGGTTAGAGATTCTTAGTGCTTAGTAGTGTTTGGTTAAGTCCACCTTAAAATGAACAATTTGCGGCTAACACCCATTGAAAGTCCCACATAATGGGCACCATTTGATGTTGATGACCAGAGAAAAATATGTTATTTGAAATATTATTTAATTTTTGGATTTGATATGAAAGTGTTTGAATCGAAATTTGTTATGAAATTGTTTAGATCACATTTGATATGAAGCAGATTTGAAATGGATGTGAGAATGTTTTGAAGTATATTTTGTTAATGTTCCAACTTATTTTGGATCAAAGGTTTTGATGAAAAACATCTCCTATTTGTTATATGATTGAAAACTTTGATCCATGAATGTATTAGTATTTCTTATTGGGCTTTGAGCTCACCCTTTATTCTTTTTAAAAATTTTCAGGTACCCTTAGTTCGAAGCGAGGAGTAGCCGGTTAGAGACGGAAAATGGTTTTATTAGAATATTTGTTTAAAACTTCTCTTAGGACATTGTTTAGATGTTAAAGTTTAGTTCTGTTTTGGAATATTTGAGTTTGAAGTTATTTGGATAAGTATACTTGGGTTGATGTATTGGTTTCTTAAAGTTGATATTTGAGGATTTAGAAAGTTCTTGTTTGCTGCGAGCAATTGATTATTGGTGGACAAAAATCGATTACAAGGAAGGTTAGTGTCGTTTCACACTTCAAACCTTGATGCGAGAAGCGAGGGTGTGAATTAGTCATGTCCCTATGGTGGGTTTGGGCGTGGCCGGATGGAAGTGAAGATAGTCGAGAGACCTTCCTGAAACTCCATTTCTTTACCTTTGTTGGTAGCCCCATTCTTGCATCTGATGAGTACGATTGGCGGGTGGCAGGATCTTAAATCTGGAGTAATTGGACTTTGATTGGACGTCATCTTCACCACCATCATTGCTCTCCGGTTTGAGAAATTTTTACGGCAACACACCATTAAAATTGTTCGAACAAAGTCGGTGATTTGAAGCATTGTACGGAGTGGAATTGCTATCACGGGAATCAGGTGTCCATGGAATTTGTTACCTCTCGAGCGATCACCGCATAAGCCTTATGTTCTTCAACGAGAAAAATGTATCATTCATCCACATTGTTCCCCAAGGTTCAAAACCTCTAATGTAGATTGGCTAGAGAATTTTGGAATTTTCCATCTAAAAGATTCTCATTGAGATCTAAGCGTCACGTAAAGAACACATGTGCCCCCAGTGGAGAAATTAAGCTGAGTACGTAGGCAGAAGCTTCGACATAGAAGAATCAAGAGGTCGAAGGTAGCGACTTTGTAAGCTCGGCACACACATGGAGATTAGGCGCGAAGATGATACTTTTTGGCACCATTCCTTCCCCCTTGTCTTGGAATATGTTTTACCTACCATCAAGATAGAGTTCTCTAAGCTGGAGTCGGGTTACGAACCATCATTCTCGAGATTTGGGTTCTCCAAGTTTCGACATAGGAAGTCAGGAATAAAACGGGGTTAGAAATCAGTGTAACCAACTTATGTCGATACAGAAGAAGAATGTGTTGTGCTTGAATTGCCAAGCTTGCGAATCCAGTGGAATTTGAAGAGAATGTTTTGTTAGCCAAATTCAATCTCACGAGGTGTTGGCCAGATTGAAAAGACTGCGGAACCATTGAACCCTCCGAGGAAATAAATTAAACTGCGAGATCGAGAGAGACAACATGACCGGTAAGCGTCCCGGATTACACCTCCCCCGAGCAATGATGGGTGCTTTGGTTCGAAACCGAGTTTATTAGATCGCGATATCATTAAATTTGAGGGTGCTGCCGGTTCTCGACCTTGACATCGTCTCATCTTCCCGAGCGTACCCTCCCACATCGCCCGAGGGCAGTCCCCAGGATACCAAGCAACTGGATACCCGAAAAGATTGAGCCTGATGGTAAATAAAGCCATGAAAATAGCTTAATTCTCGCCCGGAGCGAAAGGGGAGACACTTCCCGCAGTCAGTTTAATATGATTTTTGTTGGCGTTTGAGCAGAGATGATAAAAAAATGGTTCCACTTATATACATAAACACTCAACATTCTACATAATTTTCTGTTCCCATTATTCGGACAAACCAATTCGATGATTTCATTATTTACCTTATCCACTATATCTTTTTTTTTTTTTTTTATCATGTTTGGTTCTTAAAAAATTTGAGGAAAGTGCAAGGAAAGAAAAATATAGAAGAAAATTAAAAAGAAAGAAAAAATTGAGAAAAAATAAAAAATAACATCAAAGTCTCTGATTATTTTTATTTGCACCTTTAGCTTAATGTATTCATTTTTAACAAATATTAAATAATTTAAAAATGCATAGATTTCTAACTAATTTAAATTAAATTTTATTTTCTTTAAAGATTCTCATAGAACAATCAAATACGAGAAAAATAATTTTCCTTGATATTATTTTTAATTTCTTACTTAGTACTTTCGGGTAGACAAACACAACATTTGTTCTTGCCTTCCATATTCCCTCCATCTATACCATTTCAAGTCGCATGATAATTTGTCATTTTCTTACATTTTTATGTCGGCCATGATATTGCCATGCCTTGAATCACCATAGTTAGAAATAAAACACAACAATGCATACCTGGTTTGGAATCCGCCGTGCGATGCGGGGTGGCGACCGATTCGCGTATACGATCCGAAAATCTTCTCCGCATCCCTTAGGTGAATACCGCGGCCTAATGAGATTGCCCTTTGTCTGAAGGAAGGAATTCTCTCTCTCGATTTCACGATAAGTCAAAAATGTTAAAAAATGGTAGAGGAAGGGTTAAAGGGAAGGACTTGAGCCACATTTATAGAGTTGCGACCACGGGCCCTCTCATCGGTCAAGGTGATACTCGACCTTTGACCAGTCCAGTATATAGTGATTAGAGAACCCATATATCGTACTATTAGACGACCTAATTTGGTTGATACGATTAATAAAGCCCACGTTAGGAAAATCTTACATTCTCCCACTTGGCGGTATTAAGTGAAACGACTCATATTGTGCCTCATATTAGTGCAGAGATTATTCTTAATGAGTCGATCCATCCCATAAAGTCTAAACACTTGAATCATGGCGATAGCGCATGTGTAATATGAGCCTTTCATGGTCACAAGTGCTTTCAAACTTTCTTGATATGGATTACGATATGGTAGTGTGTTAAATGGACAATACCTCATAATGAGTGATACTTCATGTGTTATCCATTTTGTTAGTCAAATTCTCTCTCCTTAAGGGTGTCCTGAAGCCTAGTGTCCTTTAGGGTGCCTCATCATGGTTCAGTGAACTTTGTATATGTCTTATCTTGATAGTTAGCGTACTTTATGTGTAATAAGACATATTGTTAAGGCTAATGCAGATTGCCCCATAGCACGCACTCAAGGTTTACAATGCCTCAGATTTTGCTCAATTATCGTACCAACTTGATAAATGTGCATTCACCTTGTGATGCCTATGCCTCATTGAATTACTGAAAAAAAAATTGATACATATTCAAATACAAAATGTAATGAAATCGAAACAAACTTTATGAGAGCAACATAAAATTAATGACTCAGCTAATTGACGGTATCCCATGATGCTCCTAAGCCCATGCTAATGACATGTCGATCAAACACACACACAAGGGCGAGGCCTTTAGTTGAGATGCGCAGCATATCATCTGTTGAAATGTGCTCCTTTGCGCGTCACCCGGTCGAACTTTTTCCTATAGTCGGGTACTTGACCTCCATGTGCTTAGACCCCTTGAGACCTACATTTGTTGTTAATAAACAACCTTTGCGAGTTATTGTCTGCTCTAGCGTATGGGCTATCAAAATCAATACGGTCGACTCCTTAATGAGGTTTGAACCAAATTACTTTGAGGAAGTAGTGGTGAAAAGCATCTTCCACAAACTGCACATGGTAGGATCTGACCGACTTATGTTTCTCACTTTTCCATGATGCACCTCGCTAATTTGAAGATGTAACACATTTGTTGACTTCTTTACGTCGTGACCAATGAGGAGTCACGGTCAGAATGCCGACTAGCTAATATTTTGAACATGTTTGTAAATCGACATATAGTCTTTTTGTTCGCTTTAAGTACCTCGTAACCTTCTTTGCGACAACTGATGATCGTGTCTGAATTTGATGATATACGCCTAGAAGTCTTTGTTGTAAAGGCAATATCGGCTAGTGCGCGCGAACGCCATAATACTCCCGAGTGCACTAGCGTAAGGTACATTCTTCATTTGGGCTTTCTCGATATCGAATGAGGACATTGTGACGGACTTCGACTTATCGCAACTACCAAGGCGGGGCAATTCTGGCTTACATTGTTGCGTGTTGAATCTTTACAAAATACGATCGACCTTGCCTACGAGATAAACCCGATAGTCGCGAGAACAATTCTGTGAATCTGATACCCGAGGATAAAGACGCCTCACGAGTCCTTCATATCAAAGTTCTTTATTAACATCAGCTTTGTCTCATCTCGTCAAACCCAGGTCGCGCTGAGCGAGGATATCATCCACACATAGAGTATAAGGAAAATGAATTTTCCTCTCCCACCCGACCTTGGAGTATATACATTGATGCTACTTTGTTCTCCAGCAAAGCATAAGATGAAACAACAACACTATGAAACTTTAAGTACCCATTGTTAGAAGCTTGCTTGAGACCATAAATAGACTTTTCGATCTGCATCTGTGTAACCTGAATCATTTGCCACAAAACGGCGGGTTGCATCATATAGACTTCTTTTCATTAAGGTCTCCGTGAGAAGCGGGTTTAACATCCATACGAGTGTAACTCCATATGAAATGAGCAACTAATGCCATGATCACTACGAAAGAATCTTTAGAAAGGCAGGAGAAATATTGCTTCATAGTCACACTCCTTATATACGAGTGAAACCTTTGATTTACGATCGGCTTTAAACTTCTCAATCTTTCCTTTAGGGTCCCTTTTAGTCTTATACACCCGTTTGTAGCCAATGGGTCTATGATTTCGAGTAATTCAGCAAGTTTAGCTTTCCATTATGCCTGCATAGATTGAATTTCATCGCCGTTGCATCGACCCGCAGTTCGACTAGGGCCAACAGCTTCCGCGCTCGTCATTGGATCGACCCGCGAGCGGAATGCTCAGTAGTCTTACTTTCTCTATATAGACTAAATGGTCGGGTGGTATGGCGGTCGTCTCTCCCCAGTGGATCTCCTTGTTGGGTGTAATAGCCACATCCACACTGAGAGTATGATGAACTTCATTAGGAGTGTCACCAAATAACGAGATAAGTCTCAATGGGTTCAATATGGTGTGTGGGAGTTTCCACCAATGTATACGTATGGGAGAGATAAAGATACCATATTATATGAGTCACTATTATCCTCGATAGTGCGTGATTTGCTACTTTTCTTCGGCCACATCAAACTCAACTTGGTGTACCTTGATTCCATAATTCTTGTCTTCATTGGGATTATAAGCAAAATATCACCCAATGTTCAGGGTAAGATACAAAAATGCTGCCAAGTGGTTACGGAGTCGACTTACTTAATGGGTTATATACTTCATACAGGGACATCCCCCGAACCTTAGGATGGTTTAAAAGGCGGGCTTACGTGAGTCCATAACTTCAAAGGAGTCAATGGAACATCACGTGGTGCGATTGGAGCATATGCAAAAGCTATTTCAAGCTTCACCCCACCAACCGAGTAAATTTGTCCTGCTAATCATACTCACTTAACATTTCCATAAGGTGCGATTGCGCCTTTCGGCTACACCATTTGCTCCGGGACTCGGAGGAGCATAAGTAGCGTGCCGCTATCCCAATCCTCTAAGTATTGGAGAATAGCCCCTTAAGGTATCGACATCGCCATGCTTGCCTGTCTCTCACCTGGTCCAATCTAACAACCTTTATGACTTTTCCCAAGCGTTTATGACGATTAAGAAATCTTGAACTTGTCAAGAGACTCGACGCTTTTCTTTAATAAGTACAAACTAACCATATACGAGAATAGTCATCGTAAATGTATTGACCAAAAGTATACACAGGTTGCTGTATAAAGGTCCACTTATATCGGGTCTGTGAATGACCTCAGTAAGTCGAGAACTTGAGATTGCGTTTCTTTCTTATCTTGAGTCATTTCCCCTGCTTGGTCACGCATGTCTCTAGAATCATTTTTAGGCGAAGGCGGGATGTTAGTCTTATCTGACCTTTCTCTATCTTTTAGAATATGGCCCAGCCCCGTTTATGCCCTGATGCATAAAATTGTTCCTTGTTAATGGTCTCTTGAAACAACCTTTTGGCCGTCTGAAGCGGCGTATGTCATTGGGAATGAAGCACAATACGTACAATCCGTTGCGGACATGCGGCGCAACCTTATTTGAATTAAGAAACAAAAATAACATTGTTCTTGATTTTCAAAAGAGTAGTCTACATGTCGAACCACGATCTGCGACCAAGTTTCCATTAAATGAAGGTACATAAAAGTGTCTTTCAACATTAATCTAAACCAAGTCTAGAATCAGATTACATCTCCCACAAACATAACATCAGCTTTCTTGTTGTTTCCCCGCGGTGAGTTTGATTCATCACGATTTGGCTTCCTCAGGTTTATGAATCCTGTATGAGTAAGCATAACATGATTGGTTACCGCTATCGAACCACGAAGCGTTGATGAGTTGGATTCTGGCAAATTAACTAAGAATCATTACATGAAGCTCACGTTTGGACAACGAGCTTTAAACTTTACCTGAATACGCTAACATGTGACCTTTCTTCTTTAAAGAAATGATGAATCTGCTCCCTCTTGAAGGATGTCTTCTTTGAATATTGTCGAGATTGACGGTAGTGTCATGAGTACCTTTATGATACGATTTACGGACTGTATTTTTTCCTTTGGCCAAGGGAACTAAAAACATATAAGCCCAGATGCCCTTTCTCCTTCTTAAGTTTCTCTTCTCTGCCACCACTACTTCTTTATCCGGTAAATTAGCGACCAAGTCTCATCTTGAATTGTATTTGTCTTTATAATGCAATCGGTGGAAGGGTGTTTAAACGATGCACGATGCAGCATCGGAATGGAAACATTCAGAGCTTGAAGCTAAATACGTGGTTTACCATCTGGGATGTAATCTCTAACTTAATGAGAACCATCATACTTCATGAAACTTTGAAGAAGTGTACAACCTCGGCATTGGATAAAGTGCGGTTTCTAGCCTCAGGCACCATCATTTCTTAGCGATCTGAGTCAGCTGGTCAACCATTTTTAAGTGTTCTTGATGGTTTCTTCATTGTCGATAACCAAATTCGGTGCTCTTTCCAGCGGCATAGTCTTGTTTTCCGGTTTGATGCGGTGGTAGTGATATGCATCGGCTTGTCTTTTGAAAAGAGCGATGTGAACATCTGCCGGCTCCATTCCGACTTAAAATCTCTTTCCATTTCAGGAAGTTCAATCGATGGGACCTCGTCGAAATGGAATTGCGCAGGTTTACAAAAAAAGTGGCCCGGAAAGCAAAACTCATGCTCGCCCCAGATTCGGTCGACCCGGTGGATAAGGCAGGATTCGAGTGCGGGCGAATCTTTGGGACTCTTTACACGATTTTTTTTTAAGCAAACCTGTACATGTGGGTATGGCCCACATGCCTTAACATGATCGGAAATATTATATACAAATCAAAGAACTACCACAGGAGTGGTGTCCATCAAAATCTAGACACATATAACCGAGTCCCGTTTACAATTACAAAACTTTACTTTTACATTACAAATCAGAGCACGGAACCTACATATAGTGAACCCTTACAAGTGTATTGGCCCAGCTGTATGCGGAAGTCTTCAGATGTCTTCTCCTGTACCTACACGGATTAAAACCCGTGCTAAGCTTTACGCTTAGTGGGAAACATATGTCTTATGCATATACACATTTTATGCATAAAACAATAACATATAATATAAATTCCATGCATTTCTATTATGAACTTATACAAGTACTTCTTCCTATACTTGGGCTTGCAGTGCTATTGAATATCAGTGGGAGTTGCAGATCTTATTCTTGTCTGGCTTTTATACTTATAACGGACTTATGTTTATTCGAGGACTCAGTAGAAATTCACGAACTTATACTTATCACGAGAACTTATTCTTAATACCTTATTCGAACTTAATCGCGAGAGATTACGGAACGTGTCTTGGTGATAGCGGAACTTATTCTTATACGAAGTACTTGTAAAGTACTAAAACTTATCTTGGTATAGTATCTTATCCTTAATACTATAGTATAATATCTGGTCTTACGGAACTTATACTACGGAGTTTACACTTATTTTACGGATCTTATCCTTGTACGAAAGTACTCGTAGGTACAATAAGTCAGAACTAATCATAATCGTATCACATACAGGGTCAGATCAGACGTGTGCAGATACATATCAGGTATGGACATTAGTCGGGAAGCGGTGTTCATCGAAGCAGATACATATACTCATTTCACGGATGCGAGTACCCTTAGGTACTCACGGACTTATACTTGTTTTACGATGCGGGAGTACCGTAAGGTACCTGCGAACTTGATTAGATCTGGGTATAGTAGGCCTCACGAGAACTTAATAAGATCTGAGACGGAACTAATCAAATATAGGAGTACCAGTAGGTACTACGGAACTTAATCAAAGAGCGAGATGGGAACTTAATTCAATACGGGTACCGTGGGTACTCAGAACTTAATCAAATACGGAATGGAACTTATTCATATACGGGACTTATCGGATATAGGAATTGCTCGTGGAGTGCTGGGAGACATTCGAATGCGAGGGTACCCATGGGTGCACTACGAGAAATCGATCGAGAGACAAGACTTATTCGGATCACAGGGACTTATCGGATCTGGGGAGTACCGTAGGTACTCTGAGAACTTGTCGAATCTGAGGGTACCCATAGGTACTACGAGCAGATTAGAGACGGGACTTATTCGAGATCACGGGACTTATCAGATACAAGAGTATCCCGGGTAGGTACTACGAACTTATTCGATCTGAGGAGTGCCCAAATGTGCCTCTGGAGAACTAGATCGACCGAGGACTTATTCGGATCTGGGACTTATCGGTCTGAGGAGTACCGTGGAGTACTACAAAAACTTATTAATCTGGGGGTACATTGAGATCTTTATTCTTATTCTCTATTCAAAGTCTTATCATATAAGCGTTGACTTCTAGACCGATATCTTGAATAAGGTAGGACACGACACAATAAGTACTAGAAGATGCTATACGATCTGAGGTCTTAGTAGCGTGGTGAGACGGGAGTGCGTAGCGGCAACGGGGCGGGGAGTGTCGGTAGCACTTGACGAGACGGGGGTGTCGTGGCACTTGACGGGACGGAGTGTCATTGAGTGCGAAGTATAATCGAGGAGTCTTAGGGCACCTGTCGGGGAATGTAGAAGTGTCGAGTCTTGGTAACCTTGTCGGGAATGCAGAAATACTAATCGGTGTGGTAACCTTGTCGGGTCGTGGCACTGTCGGAATCTTAAGTACTAGTCGAGGACGGGAGTCGCGAAGCTTGACGGGATACCAATTACTAATCGGGGCCGGTAGTGTTGTGTCATTTAATAGCTGAGTCTTAGGTGGTTTTACAATTATGTGAGTTAGGTAACTTACTATCTTATAATAGAGGCATTGAGTAGCCACATTATGCGTTCATGACGAATCATATTCCATATATTGGTAGGGTATGATGAGCATGTAATCACATATTCATGTATTCTTATTCTTCTATGAATCTATTTTACCTAGAATTCCGAATCAATCAATCGGATCGTCGAGCTCAAGGATTATGGCATTTTCATGCCAAGCCCCAGTCGGTTCTGGAATTTAGGGACAGTTTGAAATATTTTCCAGTGCCTTGTCTCAATAATATTTGACACTGGATCTTTGTACTCCTTAAAGCTAAGGTGCTAGGGGTTCTATTCAACTGGAATTTTAATTCGGAGTCATAGAACTCAAGAGTTTACTTCGAAACAACTCGGACGTTCTCTATGTTCAACGGATGCGGGAATTGGCTTGCACATAGCCCCACTTTGGTGAATTTTTGGACCACTTAGAGCCAGGGTACAAGATTCTATTTCTTTAGGATTGATTTTTTCTTGAAGTCTATTTTAATTGGCCATTTGAGATCACTCAAATCGGATAAGTAAGAAAGTTATGGTAAAAATCTGGCCCGGTTGAGTGGGAAGACATAACGAGTGTACCGGTACCCAAAGTGTCTTGCATTACGTCGATTACGGAAAGATTATTGCGGTACATTCAAACAATGCCCGGTACACATTCAAGGTGTACCGGTACACACTTGACCTAATGCCGAGAATGTGTGTTTTCTCACATTTTCCATACTTTTGATACTCAATCAATTCTGCACTTCTTTTAAAACAAAACCATTTCAAATTCACCTTGGAATCTCTTTTCTCTCAATTCATCTTCGATTCTTATCATTCCTCAAGCTCTTTCATGAATTTCCCCAACAGAACTCTAATATGGGTCCACATAATTCAAACTCAAGGATTTGTTAGGGTTTATTCTAAGCCACAGCTCAGTCACTTGTCATTTTAACCTTGAATCCAAATACAAAGGGTGTAACCATCTTGTGCCCTATGGGATTTTACCCACCTTAATTTCTATAATTTTTGGGTTAAGATGGAACCCTAGCAAAACCCTAGGTTTGAGCAAGTTAATCATCATACAAACCCAAAAACCCATGCCAAATCTCATAGAATTCATGATCAAGGTGAGTTTCCATACCTTTTTTGCTTGATCTTGGCTTGAACTTCTCTTCTCTTCTTCTCTCCCTCTTCCTCTTCTTCTCCCCTTTTATCTTCTCTCTTCTCTACGGGTTCTCCCCCCCAATTTGAGACCAAATTTGGTCTTTAAAGCCCATGTTTGCTAAGGCCATGTTTGGCCCTCAAATAAAACCCATTTTTGGGTTAAGTTTCATTATTTGCTTTTAAGCCCATAACTCTTGGCCATTTGTATTTCAACTTCCCTTTATTTCATTTTTGCCTCCAATCTTCTTAATCCATGTCTTTTAGGCCCCTTTTTGGGACAAATTACAATTTTGTCCTTAAGTTTTGTAAATTTCCGGGCCTCTCGTTCCTGTTTTTCGCATTTAACTCACGAAACAGACAATTTATGCTTACAAAATACCCTAAACAAGTCCGAAAACTACTAGGGTACATTTTGGGGTGTTACACAAACAATACAATCAGCATCATGTGAATATTTATACAGAGAATTACATACATCATCACATAATCACCTTTGGGCAGAAAATATGACATGCGGTTATGCAGCTCTCCATGGCGACCCGTGAGAACATATTCTAATCTTTCATTGAAATACCACCTTTGGGTGTATGAATCACTAAAGATCGGAGTCATTTCTCGAAGCACATATATACATGTACCCCTCCATGAACTAACACAAGATCATCTCCTTTTGGGAGTATGATCATGCAATAAACAAGAGACATCCCACCCTGATATGGGGCGATATTTCTCGAAACCCGGTCAGAGTGTGCAGCTTTGGCGGTCTAACCCGATTAAACGCAGAAAATTTCTCATACCAGGGGATATAAGCTTTATATGTATCATTCACTATATATATATATATATATATATATATATATATATATATATATATATATATCTTAATGTCGAGGCAGTAAAAACGAGGCGTATGTCTTTTACATTACATGTCATGCTAATTATACACAATTGATTCATTCATAGATAATGAATTACACTCTACCATGATCCTTATGTGAGGTGATATAAATGTGAGCTACCATACATATTTCCAGTATAGAGAGATTCAAGAAATTACGCAAAATATGCCCTAAAATTACATGTACATTGGGTTCTTTACCGTATTTTCACATATAAAAGCTTAAACATGTGAAATAAATATACCACAATGTAGAGCATCTTCGTCACGGCGCGTCGGTACCAAGATCGTCAAAAAGCGGTTCTTCGGACGGCGCGCCGCAGCGGCCGCCGGAAGGCGGGGGTCTGGCCGATGGTCGGGGGTCAGGAATGTCGGTCGGTCGGGTCGGAGTCGGATGATGTCGGCATAGGGTCATCAGGTCGGGTCAGTATGGCGATCATCGAATCGGGTCCATCGGGCGGGTCAAGAAAGTAGAGTCAAGTGGTCGGACGGGTCAAACGGTCAATATGGCGTCGGTAGCGGTTCTTGGGCGACCTTTGTCGGTTGGAGCGGTCCAGCCCAGCGCATGTCCGGAGTGCAGCGTATGCCTCTCGCGCATGTTGCGACCTGCGATGGAGGCGCGATCGACCTCGGCCCGACGTGCCACCCATCGATTTTCGTTTCGGTAGATTCCAAATATGCAATAATATTCAACTTTAGTAGGATAAAAAATGTCGGCGGACAAAAACACTCTGGGAAAAAAAGCAAAAGCGTTTTTTTTTAATATGTTACGATTCTAATCTATGGTAGGCTGCGATACCAAATATTAGGCCATGATATTGCCATGCCTTGAATCACCATAGTTAGAAATAAAACACAAATGATACATACGGTTTGGAATCCATCGTCTTTGATGCGCGAGGTGGTGACGATTCACTTGTATACGATCTCTCGAAATCTTCTCCCTTATCCCGCCGTGAATACAACGGCCTAATGAGATTGCCACGCTTACAATCTGAGGAAGGAATTCTCTCTCGGTTTCACGTAAGTAAATGTGCAAAAATGGTAGAGGAAGGGTTAAGGGAGGGACTTAGTTGTTTATAGAGTTTTGCCACGGGCCCTCTCATCACGGGTCGGGCCGTGCTGACCCACTACCGGCCAGTCCATATTAGGCCCGATTAAGAACCCATATATCGTACCTTTATTAGACCAACCTAATTTAGTTGATCTCAATTAATAAAGCCCACATTAGGAAAATCTTACATTTTACTCTTTAAGAATTGTTATATGAAAGACATCTTCATGCATGTTAAATGAACCATTGAATTTCATGCATGGTGATCAACTGAGCTATTAATGTCCTGAAAAAGGAAAATTAATTATTAGTCTGCTACGCTCTCTAAATTTCATGAACCATTAATTTATTTTCCTCCAAGGCTTCGGCATCGTTCATTAATTTATTTCATAGCCTTCTAGTTTTCCTTTGAAACATTATATTTCAATATTTGAAATGATCCATATTTAAGGGCCCCAGGAACTATATATGGAACATATATGGAGATAACTTTGTCACAGGAAGAATATCTTCATGCATATTAGATGAGCCATTAAGGGTGCATTTGAGAGAGCTTATTTACAGTTTATTTGCATTTATCTTCACATAAGTACTTTTAATAAAAATTATAGGTATTGGGAAAAACTTATAAAAAATAACTTATGACCCCTATAAGCCAATTTTACCTTATTTCAATAAGTTTCATGAAAAAGTTTATGGAAATAAGCCTAAAAAAGCTTATACGAAGCCTAAAAATCGATCATTTTAATGACAAAAATGTCATTTTGACAGATTATGAAAAAATAGAAAAAAAAATCTGAACAATAATAAAAAAATAGAAAACAAATTCCAAAAAATTATGTAAAAAATAGGCAAATTTTTTAAAAAACATGTAAGAATAGGAAAAAAAAATCCCCAAATATAATTTAAATAGAAAAGTATATTGATGATGGAAATAATGATATTGACGATTATTTTCTTAATTTAGAGAGAATTTGATGCGAGATCCATAATTTTATTTTCTTAATTTAGAATTTGATGCAGATTCATAAATGTTTATTTTGTTTTAAAACTTAGAATTTTTGTGATGATGAGAATCACTAGTGATGCTTATTAGATAAAAAAGTATAAACAATTTTTAGTAAGATATATAATTTTTATTTATATTAGGTAGGTGTGCACTACTTAAAAAAGCTCGCGCCTCAAGTCTCAAAGAGGCTTTTGCGCTTTAAATAACTATGAGTTCATGGTACATCACGTTCAAATTTATAGAAAGTGTCCCAAAGATTTTAGTGAAGAAAAAAATCTAGAATATTTAGTTTTTATTATTTCTTTGATGCATATGAAACAAAAGTGAAGATGAGAGAATGGTTCTTTAGCTAATTTTTATACTAGAGATTACATTTGAATGATAAATGTTTTCAATATATAATGACTTTATCTCTCTCTCTCTCTCTCTCTCTCTCTCTCTCTCTCTCTCTCTCTCTCTCTCTCTCTCTCTATATATATATATATATATAATTTTTAATTATTTTATTGTTTTTAATTTTTAAAAATTATGACAAGTGCTTATTTATTCAAACACTTTAATTCTATAAGTGTTTGTGATAGTCTTTTCAATAATTTCAGTTGTTATAAGTGCTTATGTAGTAATACATCTAAACACCTTAAAATAATGCATAAACATTTTTTAAAATATGCATCCAAATACAAATGGTTTATTGAATAAAATACTTATGACATAAGCTCTCATCTAATAAGCTTTTATAAAATAAGTGCTTAATTAAGTTAATTACCCAAACAGGACCTAAATTAAAAAAAAAGTTGTTATTAGTTTGGTATGGTCTTCCCTAAATTTCATGAACTCTTTAAAAGCTTTTAATTTTGGGAAGAGAGGAGTCTTTATGTGTTACTACCATCATAGGTAATTCACATAAATACGTCTTGGGCATCATTATAGTCGGCTTAATGATGAACCACTTTCTAAAATTTCCTAAATTGGCTATGAAGGATGGGTAGTCGACTAATTTCCCCTTGTTTAGTTTTACTATTGGAATAAACCCGATAAATTAAGCTATTCTATTAAAATTTCATAACAATTTTTTATCTATATTCTCTAGAACTTTCATAAAATTCATTTATGTAAAATCAATAAAATAATAATAGGTAACAAGAAAACTAAAAAGAAAAAAGAAAAGAAAAACACATACAAAACCCTGGATAGGAAAACCATGGTAAAGAAAAATCCACTATTCTGAAAACTGAGTACAAAACAGGATTATAGAATCACGAAACCCTAAAAAAATGTAACATATTTATATGCTACAACGACAAATCCCAAAAACTCCATAATATTGCACCATGAAAATTTTCAGATAGAGTGAAACAAAATTCGAATTACCTAATTTTGAACATTATATATGTCAATCTCGATGTAAACTAATCGATTTAGCTTTGACAAGCGTAGTGATAACGTTAGTTGCTAGTGGGAGTAGTCGTAGCGGGGAAAGGGTGGTGAGTGGAAGATCCTTTGGAGTTTGGCGGATTGGCTTCCAAGTCTTCCACCAGTCAAGTCTTGTGAAAGAGAAAGAATTTAAAACAAGGAAGGAGGCCCCCTCTGAGCATGGAATGGAATTCTTTCACTTTGAAAGAGACTAGAAATGTCCTCTTACAAGTTGTTCTTCCACCGATCACTTCATTTTTTAGGTTCTTATTTCCGATTCTTTTTATTAGTCAAAGGAAAAGTAGTTTCTAAGTTATCAATTTTGAAATTTATTTTACATAGTTAATGAAGAATTGGATTTAAATGATTGGGTTATCATGAAAAAAAAAAATTGTGGATCAATGAATGTATTATCATAATTAGTGAATTGATAAAATTGGATTTATATGATTTGGGTTACCGGGAAAAATAATAATTGTGGATCAGTAAATACATTATTAGATTAATTTATTAATTATGAATTAAACATAATTATATTATAATTTTAATTATATATTTTTACATGTTAATTATAAGTCATTTATGAGATGATTTAACATTAACTAGCTATGAGCCTATAGTTATATCTTCTATTTTGCTTTGGTAAGTCCAGTGGACCAAAATTCAAGTGTTCCCTTATACTCTCTCTCTTTATATATAAATAAATAGAGCCGTAAAATTTCACAAGAATTTGATAAAACACGTTTTAAGGAGAAGGAAATAACTTTTTTCAACCATAAATGGTTCATAAGCTATTGCTGGTGTTATAATTAGTATGTAAAAATTTTATTACACTATTTCATATGGTAATTTCATTGCAAGTCTAATTAGTTAACTTATTTCACACCCAAGTAAACAACGGTCCAACTTGGCTTTGACAAAAGTAGTGGTATAACATCAGTTACTAGTAGGAGTGATTCGTGAGGAAAGGGCTGGTGATATAACTTCAAGTCTTCCCCTCAAGAATTGTGGTATACTTTGTAGGAATAGTCCGAGGAACGAATGTCACATTTTTCTAGAGAGAGAATTTTTTTTGATATGTTAAAAAAATCTATCTCAAGAAACAAAACTGTCATATTAAAAAAGGAACAGGTTTCCTTTTTGTTAAAATAAAATATAATATTTTATTTTGCTTCACGAGATTTCTGATCTTCAACTTTCCCACGTTCCCATTATATTTTAATTAAGAGGAAACGGTTGAGCCACATCATGTGTACCCGACTCCACAAATAACCAGCATCTCCTACTCACACATGATGAGACCGTCTCTCTTCTCAATGCATGAGGTTCATACTTGTTAAATAAGTAGTGTGATCATGCATACCTAAAGAGCACATTTACTATATATATGTTTAGAGTATATAGTTTCTCAACAAAATGATCTTAAAGTACGTTTAGTATGTTGTATCCTAGATCATATGTCACATCTTTTCACATGATATCTCATAGAAAAATATGCATTCATGATATGTTCTTCTACACAAAAAAACATAATTGTTGACCCATGAATATATTACGATGCGACTATCTATTTGCAAATATGATCTTCCTCTTCCTCGATTCCCATAGTTCTTACCTAGTTCGCTTTTTTAGAAAAGTTCTGATGGGCAGATCATTCATAATTCTTTGGTAACCTTCTAAGATAGTAGACACTAAATACTAATTATGAAATCAGGTTAGAGTGCTAAGTATACTATTCGAGATTACTTAAAACTCAAGGGTCTCACACCATGAAAATTTTTATTTTCATTACCCTTTTTGGTCAACATATACACATCTGGTATGAATCACATGTTAAATTATTTTCTAATGGTGCGTATGTCTTTATGTATATTTTAATACTTTACAGATTATAGTTTGACATACTCAATCTCCAACTATGAGTTCACTTACATATTCTCTTTATCAAAATTATCAGAACTCTAATTTGGCATTAAGACACATAAATTGATGTACCACTTAAGATCAATATATTTCATTTATCTTCTAAATTAAATCGACATTCGCATTTAAGCCTTCGCTCTCGATTATCACCTATATAATAAAGCTCAAATCCATCCCATCCTTGTATACACAAAGTGACAAATGCGGATTTCCTTTGTAAGTAGGTCAATGTCTCATATGTCTGACATACTTCTGTATTGAATATGTAAATAACATAAGTATTCATGTTTGATTTATAAGCGTCTGGGAATTGAATAAATAAAAAAATTATCACAATAATTATGAGTGAACATACTTGGGAGTACATATTTGCAAGTATACTTTAACATCTACATAAGCCCAAAGACTTGACATGCCTAAAGTATGCTTCTTTAGGTATGGGCTTCGTAAATGGATATGCGACCATCTCTTGTGTTGTTATGTTGTGACACCCTAAAATCTAGGGGTCCGTTGATCATCCATCAACCCGCGAAAAGCCTGTAGATATCGTGTAACTCAATACCATACTGTTGTATCCCTTACCGGGATCCATAATTTAACAAAAATAGGACATAGTTTCCTTTGTACAAGAAGCTCTATCCAAAACCCAACTTGTAGAATAATACAATCACATGACCCATCCGGGGCTCAATACCTGTGGCCCTTATAGAATTGCATTTATAGTAAATTGACCATACCGGGCCCATTTATCCACATTCATATTAAAATATGTAAGACTATATTAAAAATAGTCCATATGAGTTCAATTACAAATCTTTACATATTAGTACATGCCAAAAATAATTTGTTCCAAATTATTTCACAAAAATAATTACAAAAGTAATTATAAAAGCCACACGTCGGCTTTCCTCACCCTTGCGGCCTCGGATGAGAATCGTCCATCAGTGCAAGTCCCAAACCCTAAAATGTTTCTCCCGTATAGGGTGAGCCACGCCCAATAGAGTAATTCCTACATAAGCTACTCCCCGCCTAAGTGCACATACAATGTTTACATTGATAATTCACAACAACATTCCAAAAATAAGAAAATGGCAATTCTAACTTGGAATTCTACATGTTATCCTATGAAATGAGATGAGACTCACTCATGCACCATAACCCCAAGTCTTTACCGACTTCCATCACACAATGCAACGCCAACGTGTGATAAAATCTGTCATTGGTGGATTACATCCAATGATCATTTTAAAAATAAAATTCATTTGTTTACAAACCAAAACTTGTTGGATGTTACACCTCAAATGATCATTTCATATTCAAACCATGTGCCTTTTGTGGGTAGCGGATTTTGGAGTCTCACCGCAGGCTTCACACGCCTTTTACACTTTTTGGACTTTCACCGTTGGAGTGTAATGAACCCAGTAACCGGCTCTTTCACCTGAGGGAGTGTCTAAACCTTCTTGCTTTGACACGGAAACCGCGAGTTTTCTATTTCATGCAATGATGCGACTTTGTTGGACTTCCGTCAATGATCTTGAAACCATCCATCAATCACCAAGTGTGGTGTTGATTCTAACCATGCACTCCACACCCATGAAATCACGTGTTCTGTGCATGACAATGTGATGCACCATTGCATGTCAATGCCATGTCACATATGTAATGAATGTCATATGAACAATATAAACCATACACTTTACCATGTATCATGGACAATTATATTACATGCATATAATTTCCAAAAACAAACATTCATTTTAATGTCAATATATAAGCATACCCATATCAACATTCATCAAACAACAATTATCAAGCATGTTATCACCAATCAAGTAATAATACCTTTAACCCTCAAGGCCAATTGTGGCATATATAATGCCTACAAAAAAAAAAAAAAAAAGCCCACATAAAGCAGCCTTAAACTAGCTCTTAAACTGGCCACAAAGCCGGCCAAACAAGCCCTATCAGTCCGGATCATTATTATTTTTATCCAAATAGTCCCTAAACACTTTTTGGGACATATTACATATAATCACAAAACAATTCACAAAGTCGGCCACAACCGGGCCACAAAACAGCCATTAAAGTCGTTTAAATGCAGTCCAAACAACCCCTTAATAGTCCAGATTATTATTTTTTTTATCTAAACAATTACTAAACACTTTTTAGGACATATTACAAAAAATCACAAAACAATTCACAAGTAGGCCATAAGCAATTAGCGAAGCAACCATTAAATCGTTTTAACACGGTCCGAACAACCCGCCTTGATGGATTACTATTTTTTTAATCAACGGTCTCTAAACACTTTTGGAAAATATTGCACACTATCACGAAAACAATTTACAAAGTCATTTGTCGGCCTCAAAGAGCCATTAAAAGCGTTTTAACACGGTCGAACTTCCTGCTTGGGCATCAATATAACAATCCTACCTTAAAACAACAATAAGGTTGGAAATAAACCAAGTAGGAAGAATTCCTAGATCTTGAAGCACAATAGCATGGGTAGGAAGCCTCCCTAGTTCTTGAAATCTCCTCATTTGGATCTTTGGTGAAATCCCTCCTTTTTGGTATGTGTAGTAGCGGCCTAAGTCGAGGCGATGGACCTGGATTCTTATCTCGACCAGTCGAGCCGATGGAACTTCATAGATCGTTGAAAGAAATATTGGAAGGTCTCTTTCCCCCCTCTCTTCCCCTTTCTCACATTTTCTCCAGGAAAAGAAAATGGGATCTTTTGTCCCAAGCCTCTCACTTAAGTATAAGTGAGGCTCACGTCACTCCACTTGTCCGCTACTTGTCCGGGTCTATTTATGCCTCGAGATGATTTATTTCATTCCGTTTTAAGTTCAAATCGTTTTCTATGAATTGCCAATTTTCAAGATTCTCTAAAAAAATCCAGTTTTTGTGGGGTCTACTGAACTCTTATCGCCCCGAAAAACATGAAAATTCCGATTATCTCGGAATTCGACGAAGTTCATCTAGGTAAATAGATTTCGTGAGACGAATCCAATGGTGAGGTCCGTTTCATCATCCATGATCTAGAAAATTTCAGGTCTGCGGCTGTCTTGTAGTAGCAATTCATAGTTTGCTATTTTTGGAAAACTTCAAATTTAGGGTTTACATTCTTTACATAAAGAATTTGCCCAATCTGAATTCACAAACATAAACACATACAATCACATGCATATGCAATAGTCATCTTAATATCAAATGACTAAAAATATACCTTCATCCTCAAATAAAGAATTTGCACCCATAGTGTCTTTGCGTTCCCATGTTGCCTCCTCCACTCCTTGCTATTTGCCACTGTACACTAACTCAGCAGTGCCTCATGGCTTTGTTCTCGACTATCGAGATACGTCTTAGGTCTTTCCTCGAAGGTTCCATCCGCATTAACAACAAGCTCGCCCCAATCCACCACTTGAGTATAATATGGAGTGTACTTCCAGAGCATGGAGACATGGAATACTTCATGAACACCCGATAAGTTTGGCGGTAATGCCAACTGGTAAGCAAATGTACCCACCCTCTCGAGTATCTCGAAGGGCCCGATATATCTCGACGAAAGCTTTCCCCACTTGCCGAATCGAACTACTTCTCTCTTAGGCTCTAGAGGTTGCCGTCGTTTGTCGGCTTAGCTCTTCTCTGACTACGACGGTAGAAAACCCGTATCAAATCACATTTCGGTGTCTCTAGCAAATCCGGACCCGTAGTGGGTCTTTCTCCCACCTTCGTCCAACAAACCGGAGATCGTTAAGGCCTCCCATAGGGTGCCATCTGTATGCTCGCTCTATAACTATTGTTGTAAGTGAACTCCACTAAGGGTAAATGCTCTTCTCAACTACCCTTGAGATCTAGAATGCATGCCCGTAGCATGTCATCTAGAGTCAGGATGGTCCTCTCGGTGGTTGTCAGGATTTAGAGATGAAATGATGCTCATCATCAATTGTCCCCATGACTCTCTGGAAACTCTTCCAAAAAAATGGTACGTAAACACGGGATCTCGGTCGGTACTATGGACCACCTAGCCTCCATACAACTTTGAAAATCTCCATTATGTACAACCTATAAATTCCTCACAAATAAAAAGGTCATCCGCCTGACCACAAAGTGTCTCTGGAGCTTAGTAGCCAGGTCATTTATCGCCCACACCATGTCATGCCCTCACGATGTCCATGGAAAGTGAGTCACAAAATCCACCATGATATGCTCCCACTTCCCACTTTCATTTACCTCGAGGAATAGAGTAATCTTGACATTTTGTTGCACGATGAGTGTTCAGCCTCACGGTGCTCGAAGCCTTTACTTGTTGACCGTGAGACAACAATGAACAAACTCTCCTCAGCGTGTTTCTTCATCCCTTTCTAATAATCACTGGCTGACGAAGATCATGGTACGTTTTTGTGCCACCTAGATCTCATATGAAAGCAGAGGCAATGGAACTCCTAGAGGATCTCCTCTCTTAGATCGTAATTTAGGAACCTCTTGAGTCCTCTATGCAAAGGCCTACCATTTATTGAATATTGACCTTTGTCACTGTGTCAGTCGTACACAGGTCACGATGGACAATACCTATGTGTCCTGTCCCTATGACTCGATCACTATGCTCAATAGGGAAGGCGTAGCCATTAAACTCCCCAAAGTACCCTGAACCTGACCCTTGTAGTGTAGCCCGAACTGTCCCATGGCCTTGAGAATCTACCACTCTCGGGAAGCCATACTAGCCAACACTCCCCGTGACTTCCGGCTGAGTGCATCAACCACCATATTTGCCTTACAGGGATGGTAATGCAAAGTGAAGTCTTAGTCTTCCAGATACTCCATCCACCTATGTTGCCTCATGTTGAGGTCCCGCTGTGTAAAAATGTACTTCAAACTCTTGTGGTCCGAAAACACCTTGAATTGTTCATTGTATAAATTGTGGCGCCAAACCTTCAAGGCAAAGACAATGGCCGCTAACTCTATGTCATGTTTGGGGTAACTCTGCTGGTTGTTCTTTAACTGTCGAGAACCATAAGCCACTACCCTCCCTAACTACATCAAAACACATCCAAGTCCGTCCTTAAAGGCATCACAATACGCTGTGTACCTCCGTCCCCTCTCTGAAAGTATCAGAATAGGAGTTGAAGTAAGCCTCCTCTTTAATTTTTGGAATGCTTTCTCGCACGAGTCATTCCACTCAAACTTGACCTCCTTCCGGCTCAATCTCGTCATAGGTGTAGCTAATTGGGAGAAGTTCTCAATGAACCTCTTGTAACACCTTGCCAATCCCGAAAGCTGCGTATCTGGCGAGCTTGGGTCTGCTCTGCTCATAATTACCTTAACCTTCTACGGGTCCACGGATACACGAAGTGACACCACATGCCCCGATAATCTTACCTCGATGGCTTGAACTACGCCACTTGCTGATTTGGCATACAAATAGGCGGTATCACCAGGCACGGAAACGATCTCGAGTGACCTCTAGCCTCATTTGCCGGACTGGAGGTAGATCACGATGTTGTCAGTGAGAAACCTGTAGAGGCTGATCCTAGGTAGGTTGGTAAACCACATGCGTAGAGATCATGAATCTCCAACCCAGAGCATTCATAGGTCGAATGGCATCATTGTGAACTCGAAATGCCCTTCGAATTCATCGATCTTAGGGATATTTGCCTCCACAACTCTCAACTAATGGTAACGATTATTGGAGAATTACATCTTGTAGTAAAGCCAGCCTCTCGGTGATCCGAAAATGATGTCTGATCCCTGGATTTAAAGAATTTTTATTCTTGATAGTAACCCTATTCGACTCTTAGGTAGTCTATACACATAGCTAGGGTGTCTTCTTCTTGGAAAACAACAGAAAGCGTGAGGTGAAGTGCCGGTCTAATAAAACCCTTGTCGATAATTCCCTTTAGCGGACTTTAAGTTCTCTGACTGTAGCGCCATTACATGTGAAGTCAAAGAAATAGCGTGTCTGGGATTCAACTCAATAATTTGAGTCTACATCCGCTGCGGAGAGTGAAATCGGTGGTTCTCAAGAAAAAATGTCTTTATATAACCTGGCAGTGCGAGGTAGATGACTCTTGTCTTGCCTCGTCCTCGGGGTAAGGCTTACTAGCCAACTTATCATTATTGTTGTGCCATCAGAGTTGAACATGACTGGGATTGAAGCATTGTATCCTATGAGCATAACACAAATATCATTCGATTGTGTAGGCGTGTCTCGTATAAACACCGTCGACTCTTTATGTGGTCGACCAGTATCGAAGGAGTTGACATTAAACTCAGAGCATGTCCATGACCTAAGGTCCACGGTGGGTAGAATCCTTGGATCTGCAACTCCCTGACACGACATATCTTATCAACATTTGCCTAGTTCACAGGGAGAACTCACATGTAGTGGCTCTTCCCGAGGTTTCCGGCTTTCCTAAGCCCAGATCTTACCGGGATCTGATAATGAGGAATGAGATGCGAGTCAAGCGATACTCTTGCCCATGCGCGAGATAGTAGAAATGTACCTTGAATAACTTGAATGATCCCACAAGCAATTAGAAGGTGTGATGGCATAGATCGCCTTCACAGTTTTGAAGTCGCCTTGTGAGCATTGACGTGACCTTGAGCCGCTGCTGACCTATTTGGCTTTGATTGTGAAGTAGTAGAGGCATGTGCGGCGCCATGGGATTGAATGCCGCTCCTTGGCCCATGGTGGGATAGGAGCGAGATATTGAGTCACGTGAGCGATCTCATTGATGATTGGGGTAGGGTGTCCAGCTAACTCTGGGATCCACAACACTCTAGGATAATCAGGTAGCTATCAGTGTTTGTTTCAGTGGCAAAATAAACATGTCCTCTGCCGTGGTTGGCTAGGAGCCTTGAAGTGTCTCCTATCTTGGAACGATTTACCCTGGCCTTGGCCTTGATAGTCACGGCCTTGTCCCTAAAACCTTTGCGAAGTAGAAGTCCTCTGCTTCTTCCTTGAGCTAGAAGAAGAAGGTTGGCTCTCCTTCTTCTTATCCTTAACACTCCTCTCAATGGCCATAGATGTCTTGACCATCGAGTCTAAGTCTTGTAGGAAAAGTCCCTCAATTTTACCCCAAATGGACAATTTCATGCCGCCTCGAACCCTTACGCTGGCCGTATGCGTGACGGTGTTGATTGGCTCACACTTTCTTTCTCTTTTCATTACCATGAGTGCTTAGAGTGATGAATCCGAAACATCAACACAAATTTATGTGATTATTCCCATAGGACTATTGTCCTAATCCTGACAGTAATGCCATGAAACTTGTTTGATATATTTCTTTACAATTATACTGATTTAAGCGGGTTCCCTTGAGTAAGATGAATTTTCTTTCTTGTTTTTTGATCCATGATTCTGGGGAATTATGCAGTCCCAGGGCATTAAACCAAGTGATTTAGAATAGGTCCTCGATCCCACAGAGATCTCAGAATTCTCGATCCTTCTTCACTTTGGCTACTCAAGCTCACATACTATTTGGACTATATGATTTAAAGTAGATATATCCTGCGACCTTGAAAATAATGAAAGAATAAAGATATGTTGACTAAGAACAAAATGAAATAAATGCTTTCACTAAAAGAAAGTAAAATAAAATTTGGTACGTCAGTTAGCTTTTAAAGGGAACATTGAAAATCGATTATTGTGAAACATCAATTCCACACGCGAGACTACTACGTAACTTGCTTCATGAACATTTTAGATTTAGAATCAAAGTCCGAGGAAGAAGGTAATGCCATGTGGATCTCTCCTTATTGACATATTTCATCATCTAATCTTCTGACACTTTGAATGCGAGGATTAGATAACTTCACCTGTCTGGTTGCCTTGTTAAGGGTGTTTTCTTTTGATGCTATACCGAACATGGATGTAAACTATAGCTCTGGACATAGGCAAAGCATGGGTTTACCGCTATCTTTGGTTTCTCATCCTCTTCAAAAATTAGAGCAGTTCATTCGCCCTTGATTAGAGCCTTGCTAACGGGATTGAACTTCTTGTTGGATCGAGGTGAACTCTGCTCATTTTTAATTGATAAGTCATTCCAGCTGTTCTCGGTTTCAAGTGAGAAGAGATTTATCGATTAGAATTCCTAAAGCCATTAGATCCCCCGATATTAGGTTCGCATACCCCTTCGAGATATTGTTCGATACTCTCGGGAATGCCTTCTACGTGTCACTCGAGAGGGCCTCCTGGAAACGAGCATGAAAGCGATCCTATTACGGGTATAGGACACTAATATTTAGGATGAAACAACAACAACAAAACCATGGCGATTGAGCGAAGTTTAGTAGACTCACGATAAATTTCTCTTTGGAAAAGATAAATTCTAACAACAAAGTACTCCAGCGGAAGCTAGGTTTCTAAAATTACTTCATTACACTATGGTAGCTCTACGATCAAAGAACTACTGTAGTCGAAGCTGGAAGTTCGAATTCCAAAATTTGTTTGGACTTCAGCGAACCCGGAGTAGTAATTTGAAAATAACGATACGCATTCGACCCGACTTGACAACTAACTCCCGGATCCGAGAAATTCAAATGATTAACGAATACTCTAATATAATCTAAAATAACAACAAAACAAAGAAAAGAAAGCAGAAAAATAAGCGAGCCTTCCGAATTTGCGGACTTCTCTTTCACGGCGCGAAATTTGCTTTCCTTGATGGCAATTCTAGCGTATTTATAGGGTTTGGAAGTTGGGCCCTAACCCCGATGCACTATTTGTGGATTTCAAAATAATGGCCCATTTGTTTTGTTCATGTCGTGACTCCATTTACGTGTTGCGACCTTGAAACGATGTCGACCTCTCTTTCAGTCGCGACTTCAGCTGTTCTATTGAGTTACGGTGTCGCGACTTCAATATGCGTCGCGACTTCAATGTTATGCTTATGAACTTCGTTTGATGTAAAGCGGAAGCTTTTCTTTGTCGTGACTTGTCTTGACATCTCTTGGATCGATGCCGCTATCAACGAAGGGCGTCGACCTCGTGTCTGTGATGTCGCGACCCGCTGAAGGATGTCGCTGACCTCCTTTTCTTCTGACTGATGTTTGACCGCAGCTAATGTTGCGACCGCGTGCTGCAGCTAATGTCGCGACCGAAGGGCGTCGCGACCTGCATTCAATACGGCTGATGCCGCGACCGCGCGATGTCGCGACATCTTACAGTCGGTGTTTAGCGTCTCTATTTGTTAAGCTATCGACCTCCACATGTTCGGTCTCTTTGAAAATCTTTTTATCGCAACCATTGATTGTCACTACCTCCGTGTCTCTTGCTAAGTTTTCATTCTGTCGCGACCTCGAAATTGGTGTCGCGACATCATGTCTGCTTCTTCATTAATTCTTGGTCGGTCGATTTGGGTTTTGTTGCGACCTCCTTTTATGATTCTCTTGTCAGGTCACGACCTCAAGTCTTTTCAAAATTAGTTGCGACTTCCTTTACTTGAGAGTGTTCTTGTGGCTTTGTAGTCGGCTCATATCGCGACCTCATGGTAGCATCGACTTCATTCATCTCGGATTTGGTGTCGCGACATGAACTTCGCCGTTTAGGTACGCTCACTTTTATTCTCTGCCAAGTCATATTTTGTCTAACTCCCTTCTTGGTCCGTTCACTTATTCACTCTTAATTTCTTAAACAATTTGTTGAGGTGACTTAGGTGCGAAGCGCACTTCTGTCGCGACTTAAGTTCAGTCAGTGAAGCTTGATTCTCTTGCGAGGCTGATTTCTTATGATTTTGCTAAAATTTGATTTTTATTTGTATTTTCACAAATTAGATTTGGGGTTACAGTGCTCCAGTTTTAAATGACAATTCATCATTATTCTCATTATAAACTCAGAAAAATAGGTTAAATCTAATGAGTTTTGGATCATCGGTGGCCACGTAATCATTAGTGAGCGAAATTGCTTCTGTGAACTTAGCCATGTATTGAAACACAGTCATTTGTCCCTTGTTTGGGTTCGCCAGGGAACTCCAGAGCTTTTGCATGTCGACAGACGCAGGAAATATTTTTCCATGAAGAAACAGAGCTCCTCTGTCGTTGCCTCGAGTTCCTTGAGCTTGGCCCGATCCACGATACCCAGGTTCGCCCTCTAACTGGCATCGAAGGTGATCTCATTGCCTCCAAGATCTTGTCGACTTGTCAGAACCAATGATCAGCTATCATCGGGTACCCTCATTCTCTGAAGGTTGGAGGATGGTGTGCCTTGAACCTCTGAAGGTTACGTAGCCCTCCTTGACTCACAGTTGCATTAGCATGTGCAATGGTGGCATCCATAACTTCGCTTGTGTAGTGGCGATCGCGACACCAATAGCCTCTATGAGCATTGATTAAAGGCGTGGTAGTGGGTTGTTGTTACACCCACCACCTCGATGTCCTCTTCCTCAATTTGCCATCTACATAAGCCAGATAACAATAGATTCTTTACCTGTATCAATTAAATGGTCGAGTTGAAACTTTTTGAGATTTATCTCACTTGTCTAACTAGTAATGCATGTGCCGACCACTAATAGATCTCGACATCCCAGAGACTATCGGGTTTTCTTATGAACCCACTGAGTTACTGTTTTCTAACTTTAGTGTTCCTTTTTTCTATATACACTTTACCATGTATATATTTCACATAACATAAAACCTGATCATGTAACATATTGAGCCATGAGCAGCAAAATGCGCAAAGAATCTGATAGTGCGAACCCGATACCCGTGAAGCCCTGGTAATCGCATACCCTATAACCGTCTGAAGCTATGCCATACTAAAAATCAGGGTGTCCGTTGATCATCCATCAACCCGCGGAAAGCTTGTGGATATCGGTGTAACTTCCACGATCTTTAGCACTATTGTATCCCATTTATGAGGATCGCAAGACTAGCGAAAGTTAGACGGAGTAAACTCATCAAAAGCCCAGCTTATGCAAATGACACGTCACATGACCCATCAGTGCTGATATAACACAATGATCGCACCGGGTCCATTTGTGAGTAAAAATTGACCACACTTGGGTCCATTTATCCACATTCATATAAAAACCACGTGAATTATATTAAAAGCAGGTCCATAGGTTCAATTACAGCTCTTTACATAGTACATGCTAAAAATAATTTGTTCCCAATTATTTTACAAAAATAATTAAAAAGTAATTATAAAAGCCACACGTCGACTTTCTTCACCTTTCACTGGCCTCGGATGAAAACTAGTCCAACGATCTATAGTCACCCTTTGAAATGTTTTTCTCGTATAGGAATTGAGTCACTAATGAGTAATTCCCTGGAGAGCTCTCCATGTCTAAGTGCACATGCAATGTTACACTTGACAATTCATCAACATTCAAAAATAAGAATATGCGATTCTAACTGGAATTCTACATGCCATGCTATGAAATGAGATGAGACTCACTCATGCCTGCACACGAGTCTTTATGACTCCATCCTGATACAATGCCCGATGTGTGGTAAAAATATCATTGGTGGATTACATCCAGTCATTTTAAAACAAAATTCATTTTTTTACAAACCAAAACTTATTGGATGTTACACCTCAAATGATTGTTTTATATTCAAACCATGTGCCTTTTATGGGAAGCGGATTTTGGAGTCTCACCGCAGGCTCCACACGCCTTTTACTCTTTTTGGACTTTCAGTTTGGAGTGTAATGGGCCGATGCTTCAGGTCTTTCACCCAGGAGTGTCTAGACCTTCTTGCTATTACAAGACACAAGTTTTTCAGTTTCATGCAACCGTGCAACTCTGTTGGACTTCATCCAACGTTACCAAACACACCCATCAATCACCAAATGTGGTGTTGATTCTAACGAAACTCGCACTCGCACTGAAGCCTGTGATGTTCAGTGCATTGGAGTGTAATGAACCCAATAGCAGGTCTTCCCTTTCGGCGAGTGTCTGAACCTTCTTGCTATTACATGACACAAGTTTTTCTGTTTCATGCAACCGTGCGACTTTGTTGGACTTCTTCTAACGATACCAAGCACACCCATCAATCACCAAATGTGGTGTTGATTCTAACTATGAACTCACACCCATGAAATGCGATGTTCCTGTGCATATGCAATGTGATGCACCATTGCATGTCAATGCCATGCCACATATGTAATGAATGCCATATGGACAATATAAACCATACACTTTGCCATATATCATGGACAATTATATTACATGCATATAATTTCCAAAAACAAACATTCATTTCAATGTCAATATATAAAACATACCCATATCAACATTCATCAAATAACAATTGTAAAGCATGTTATCACCAATCAAAGTAATAACACCTTTAACCCTCAAGGCCCGATGATGGCATATATAATGCCCGCAAAAAAAAAAAAAAAAACTCACCGAAGCCACTGGCTGGCTCTTAAATGCCCTGAAGTCGGCCCGAACAAATATAACTTGATGCGGATGTGTTTTTTTTATCCATCACAGGTCCTAAACACTTTTTAGGACATATTATTACATACAATCACAAGCGATTCACAAAGCCCGACCCTGATCGGGCAACAAAACAACCATTACTTTTAACACCGATCCAAACAACCCTTAACGATCCCGGATTATTATTATTTTTATCTAAATAGTCCACTAAGCAACACTTTTTTGGTACCATGTACACAATCACAAAACAATTTACAAAGTCGACCTAGCGGGCCTTAAACAACCATTAAAGCCATTTTAACCTGATCCAACGACCTCTTAGCAGTCCAGTTATTGTATTTTAATCGAACAATCCCTAAACATTTTTGGGAACATATTACATAATATCACAAAACAATTTACAAAGTCGACCACAACCGGGTAACAAAACAGTCATTAAAGTCGTTTTAACATAGTACAAACAACCCCTTAAGGCATAAACATAACAATCCTACCTTAAAACAACCCTAAGGTTGGAAATAAACCAAGTAGGAAGAATCCTTACCTCTTGAAGCGCAGTAACACGGGTAGGACGCCTCCCTAGCCAGAAATTTTTGATTTCCCCGAATCTCCTCATTTGGATCTTCGATGAAATCCAGCTAACACAGCATGTGTGTGTGACTCGTCAGAGGCGATGAACTTTAGTTCTTGTCTCAATTCCGGCCAGAACTCCATAGATCGTCTAAAGAGAAGATTGGAGCTCTCTTCCCCCCTGCTTCCCTACCGCGTTTTCTTCGGAAAAGAAAATGGGATCTTTTTGTCGAAGCCTCTCAACTTAAGTTGAAGTGAGTGGCTCCTGTCACCATGTCCTCGACACATGCAAGGTTCGTTTATGTCCCGAAATGATTTATTTCATCACGTTTTAAGTTCAAATCGTTTTCTATGAACTTTATCCAATTTAATTCTCAATTTTCAAGATTTTTTCAAAAATCCCATTTTTTTGGGTCCATTGGATGCCCATCGCCCCGAAAAATGTGGAAATTCAGATTATCTTGAAATTCGATGAAATTCATACGGGTAGCCCCAGATTTCATGGGGCAGATCCAACGGTGAGATACGTTTGGGTAATTCGAGGATCTGAAAATTTTTAGGTCTGCAGCTTGTACTATAGTGGCAATTTTCTGTTTTGCCATTTTTCGGAAAATATTCAAATTTACCCAGGTTTTACATATGTACTTCATTTTCACTTCCTTTCATGCCACCATGTCTTTCATAAAATTGTATTTTATATCTTTGTGTTTAGTTTTAGCATGGAACTTACGGTCTTTTGTATAAGCTATTGTAGTTGGACTATCACAATTTACAAGCATAAGCTCTATAGTATCTACCTTGTTGATCCGTGTTCCATCCTAGCAACGAGACTCCTTCTTGCATGAAGCGTGATAATGCTCTGACGCTCAAACTTCCATTGTGGGTGAGCTATACAATGTTGCCCACTTCTTACTACTCCCGCTGATATGGCACCATTGTTGATGGAGGACCGATCCTAAGGTGGATTTCATTTCATCTAAATCTCCTCTCCAATCAACATCAATATAGTCTTTCAATCGCAGATCATTACCTTGATAACACAATGAATATTTTGTTGTGCCTTTAAGATACTTCATGTATCACTTTCCCTTTAGCTAATGTGTGACTGGATTAGATTGATTTTATTAGAGTCACCCAGCGGCATGGCGAGTTTTGGGCTGATGCAAATCATAACATACATTAGGCTTCCAATTGCGCTTAAGTAAGGAACCTTGTTCATTTGTTCATTTTCTTTTGAGGTTTTAGGACATAATTTACAAATCAAAGTGTCACTTTTACAAAGGAGTACCAATGGGTTTACAATCTTGCATTTTGAATCGCTCAAGATTTTCTTGATGTATGGCTCTTGTGAAAGAGACACAAGGAATTCTTTGTCGATCCCTTGAAATCTTAACTCGAGGATATGCTTAAGCAGTATCCTTCGTTTCAAATTTGGATCATAACCATCCTTTGATTTCTTTTATGTACTCCACATTATTTCCTAGCTATTAGTAGCCGTCACATATAAGGATAAAATTGCAGAATTTTTCTTTGATCTTTTAATGTGAACCACAGATGGTCTTGTTGAGTCATTTCAAAGTTATGAGATGCTATTTGCATGTGAAATTTAATATTCCATTGTCGAAAACTACCAACACCACATATTGACTTTAAAGGCGCGCTTTATGTTCTTGGCCTTGAGTTATGAAACCTACTGTTGTTCCATGTAGATTTCTTTGTCAAGTTCTCCATTGAAAAGCAGTTTTTACACCCATTTGATGTTATTCTAGGTCCATACTTACTGATAGTAGTAAGTGGAAATTGTTAAGGAATTAAATCGACAACATGTAGAAAGTTTCTTCATCATTTATTTCTTCATGTTGTGTATACCCCTTTGCGACTAGGCAGGCTTTGTATCTTTCAATTGTGCCATCTACCTTACGCTTAATTTTAAGGATCCATTTATTGCCAACCAGTTTATGTCCTTTGGGTGGATCAACTAATTCCTACACTTGATAAGTTTTCATTGACTCAATCTCTTCTTCCCTTTTTATTTAACGGGGATAATTAGAGCGAAGCTTTTATATTTACGGGATCTTGCATGTTGTGGGTATGATAAATGCTTCACTTTCAATCTCAGGTGGGGACGAGGAACTAGTTATTGATTTGTTTACTGAGACCCCAGGGTTCCTGATTTCATTGTTACTCCCACTTGGACCAGTAAGCATAGTTGGATCCACTACAGGTTGTGTTTGGGTGATATTAGAAACTAATTCATCATTTCTCAAAACACTCCCACTCGAAGAGAATGGATCCAATTCTTGTGCAGCGAAAGCAATCTAGTTAGTAGTTTCGTATAATAATAGGTCTTTACCTATTTGTCCTTGCTTAGGGAAATCATTCTCTAAGAATGTGACATCTAGTGATTCAAATTCAGTTATGTTACCACCTTCTTGCTCACCTATGAAAACATATCATTTAGATTGTTCACAATATCTTATATAGATACTTTTCTTTCCTCTTGGACCTAACTTTCCATATTTATGAGAGGAATTATATATATAGGCAGCACAACCCCAAGGTCTTAAAGAACTTAGGTCAGGTTTCCTATTGGTCCATAATTCATGTGGATTGGTAGTAACTTACTTTGAGGGCACACGATTAAGTACAAATGTGACAGTTAATAATGCATCACCCCAATAGGTGATAGGCAAACGATCTTGAGCCATCATTGACCTAACCATTTCAAGAAGGGTCCTATTACGTCTGTTTGCAACTCCATTTTGTTGTGGAGTGTACAGGATAGTAAACTGATGTACTATTCCCTTTTCATCACATAAACGTTTTAATTGATCGACAAATATTCTCGACCTAAATTGGTTC
The DNA here is from genome assembly GCA_016808115.1 of Tetrastigma voinierianum. Lineage (NCBI taxonomy): Eukaryota > Viridiplantae > Streptophyta > Magnoliopsida > Vitales > Vitaceae > Tetrastigma > Tetrastigma voinierianum. The sequence continues at coordinate 422,256 of JAEQBH010000727.1, forward strand.
TTAATGCTTTGATTTTATTATCTAATTGATTCTCAACTAAGTTTATAAACTTGATAAAGGAATCTAATGCTTGAGATTTACGAAGTCATCTATAAATGTGAGGAAATAATCTGCCCTATGTCTAGCTTTGACATTCATTAGACCACAAATGTCTAAATGGATTAATTTCAATGGAGTTATAGTTTTGGTTCCTTTTCGGATCATTTTGCCTGTTGTTTTCACGTCTAGACAATGTTCACATGTTGATAGCTCAACTTTGTTCAAACTACCCAACCTAAAACTTCCTTTGTGTAGTTCATAAGACTTTGGCTAATATGACCAAGTCACAGCATTTCGGACCTGTTGTTCTCGCAATTAGTGCTTGATGTAAAGTAAGAAAAACATACATTACTTTCATCATGTTCAACATCAAGAACAATAAAACCATTTAAGAAAGAACTGTAGGTTTTTAAAGTTCAAAACAAAGTTTGCAGCGGAAGATTTTGGTCCAGCAAATTTTAAAGTGTAAAACTCTTTTCTGATCCTATGGTACATGCATACTAATCAACAAATAATAAAGAAGAGTACCTCGATCAAATTGAGATTTTTCTAGTAGAGTGATGACTCAAGATCCTTTTTTTCTGTTTTCCCACGATCTTCCAATGGTTCCTCTCCACTACAGGGTACGTGTGGTCGTACAAATTAAAAAAGGTTTTGTTTTTAGAACTCTTGATATTCTCAACACATGATATTAAGAGGGTTAGATGGAGGCAAAAAAAAAAAAAAATGAAACTCTTTTTTTTTCTCTAATTACAATCACCGCGTCTAGGTTTTGCCTCCCATTTATAATATGCCTTGAATTGATCTACGACCATTGGATTGAAACAGCATAATGAATTAAAATTAATTCAAATTAAGTGACCAAAAATAAATAGGATTATTTACTCAAATTAGCAGTTTCATCCATATAGTTATTACTATTGATTAATTAATTCAATAATTAATTAATGTTATTATTTCTCAAATTAACTTTAGTTCATCATATATTGAAGTACTATTAATTGAGTAATTGATAAATAATTAATTTATCCGATAATTACTACATAGTTGCTGAAACAAATTTCATTACAACTATGCTCAAAGTTTCTTTCACTTAATTTAATCACATATCAAATTAAGGAGATTTTTAAGCAAGTAGGGCTAACCTTTCGAGATCTTTTTTTCTTGTTTTCCGATCTTACGACTACATTTCCTCTTCACTACGGGGTAAGTGTGGGGCGTCTACAGTTAAAAATTTTTGTTTTAGAACTCTGATATTCTCAACACATGAGATCGAGAGGTTAGATGGAGGCAAAAAAATGAAACTTTTTTTTTTCTCTAATTTTTATCACCCTTGACACACAGGGTTTTTGCCTCTGTTATAATATGCCTTGAATTGATCTCAACCATTGGATCCAAGTGGCATATTAGATAAAGAATTAATTCAAATTAAGTGACCAAAAAATAAATAGGATTAATTTATCAAATTAACGTTTCATCCATATAGCAATTACTATTAATTAATTAATTAATAATTAATTATGTAGTAAATTTCTCAAATTAACTGCTTTATCCATATAGTATTACTATTAATTAATTAATTCAATAATTAATTAATTAACATTTAATTATCGATAATTACACTATATTTGCTATGAAACAATTTCTTTTCTATTTATGCCCTCGAGGTTTCTTTGTTAATTTAATGTAATACAGTGTTTCTGAAGCGGCCAGTGGACTATGGACTGTAATTCCAGCTCAGTAAATTTGATAATTAATTAAACTCTTTAATCAATTAATCTAATTTATTAGTTCTAATATTATTCCACTAAAAATCAAAGCGAACTCTTGTAATTACGAGAATAATTTACGTAGTATTTCAAGAGATCCATTGATATAGTATTACATGCAATTCAATCCTCAAAAATTGGTCCATCATTAGAGCTAAGGTGAAATTCTCTTGTTTTACTTACAGCGTGATATCTTTTATCCTTAAGTTCCATTAATTCACTAGTGAACGGTTAATTTATAAACTTTGTTATAAGTTAGAGGGCGCTCAAAGCTGACTCGGTTCAGGTGTTAACACTTAAGGGAACAAATTATCTGACTTCCTCCAAGAGAGGTTTGGATTCCATATCACGTAGGACAAACACGACCACCTATCTCAATGGGCCTCAGGCATAAGTATTGGGCTGTCTTAGGACATATCTTGTAACCTATGAATCAAAGGCCTGTGGAAATAAACGAGAGTCCATGGCTACGGGATTAAGATCAATGCATAAGAACATCTATTGACATGGTTTAAACTCTTAATTGTAACAGTGTATTATTTAAGAGTTTAATCCATGTCTAGTCCCAATCTATATGTCGGATTACATAAAGCACCTCCATTTTAATGTCACTACATCAGTAATCCAGATTAAGATTACTACATTCTTAATGTTTAGTGGACCGTACTAGTAGTATTATAGATCAAAGATCCCTACTTTGATTTACTATGGACAATTTAGTTTATTATCTATAATCTTGATCATCTCATAATCTTATTTATATCATAAGATTATAGTTACATTAATAAACTTGGGATTTTTATATTTACTAAATTATACAGCTTATATGTATAAAGAATCAAATATAGAAAATTGTTTTCATGACGGTCTGAGTACACATGCTTTCGGGCACCATTCAACCCATCTCACTTGCCACTAAGCGGTGAGACATGTCTCTTAAACCTAGTCCCTCTGAAGTGACCCATGAACACCTTTAAGGTAAAGTCTTGGTAAACGGATCCATGAGTTTTGTTCCGATCTTATCGCCATAACGGATCACGTCCCTAATGTCACGATCGTATCGAGATGATTCTTTTCTTTCTATATGCTTCCCTCTTGTGACTCCTTGGTTCTTTGGAAGTTTGCCCAGCTCCAGCATTGTCACGGTGAAACAAGTGGTTTTTCCATGTTTGGAACTACTTCCAGATTAGTGTAGAACTTTTTGAGCCAAACCGATTCTTTAGATGCTTCACAAGCCGCTATGTATTCCACTTCCATGGTTGAATCTGCAATACTAGATTGTTTGATACTTCTCCATACTATGGCTCCACCACCAAGAGTGGAGTCATTGACTGAATGTGGGCTTTGTTCTCTTTTTGTTTGATTGAAAATTGAGTAGTATATCCAGCCAGCATTTGGTCTCCCGCGGGTACCTGAGTATATAATCTCTCATTCTCTAAAGATGCGAGATTGTAGCTGTTGCTATCCGATGACCCCATTCTAGGATTGGATTAGTAGCTGATGACTATCCTCTTTGCATAACAAATATCGGACCTCGTACACGACATGCCACATGGTACGCCTACAAGCGAGGCATAAGAAGTCCATCTCATATCCTCTTCCTCTTGAGGTGTCTTAGGACACTGCTCCTTGGAAAGGATAATTCCATGTCGGGTCGCTAATAAACCTTTCTTGGAATCTTGCATCGAAAATCGAGCTAGCACTTTATCAATATAAGATGCTTGAGACAATGCCAAAAGCTTGTTCTTACGATCTCTTATAATTTGGATCCCAAGAATATAGCTTGCTTCTCCTAAATCTTTCATTTTTAAATTGCCATTAGCCGTTTCTTTACATTGATAATGTTTCTGTCATTCCAATGAGTAGAATATCATTTAAGTAAAGAACCAAGAAGACCACCTTCTTTTCTTTTGATGTACTTATATCACCATGAGGTTCAATTGACATTTTGCGAAACCATACATTTGATAGTTTCATCAAAACGCGAGATTCAGACCTTAAACTTATGATCATGTGGACTGGCGGCTGCAGACTTTGTTGTTAGCCTTTAGCTACAAAATATGCGGGATTGCATCAGCCTTAGACCTGCTTTCCTCCAAGATAGCCATTGGAAAATCAGTCCGCCCGACATCCATTGCCATATCGTAATCGAACAATGGCTGGACAAAGAATCACGAATAAACCCAAGCGTAAACTACTGGCGAAAAGTTTGCTTGCGATCCCGCTCCACTCTTTTTGGGTATAACCCTTTGCCGCTAACCCTAGCTTTTGAAAAGTCTCCACTTTCCCATCTATGCCTCTTTTTCTTTTGAAGATCCATTTGCATCCTATGGGCTTGACATCCTCAGGTGGATCTATAAGTTCCTAGACAAAGTTAGAGTACATGGACTCCATTTCTTGGTTCATAGCATCTTGCTATTTGTCCTTGTCAGAATCATCCATGGCATCACGGTATGTCAATGGATCATCCTGGTTAGTGACTGACACTAGAAATTGTACTTCTCCTTCATGTCCGTAACGAGGGATGGTGGTCTCACTACCCTCATTTACATCAGTCTGGGATATTCACGAATAGGAATAGTGGTCTCTTGACTTTGTCGTTCGTCAGTGGTTGATGGTGATTTTTTGATTTGATCAAAACGTAGTTCCTTCAGTACAACCTTACTGCGAGGTTTGAAGTTTGTCATATAGTCATCTTCGAGAAAAATCGCATTTGTTGATACAAATACTTTCTTATCAGAAATTTGTAGAAACGAACCTCCCCTTGTGCCTTTTGGATAGCCTACGAACATATACACTTAAATGCGGTTTAACTTCGAGGTCTTTCCTTTCAACCGTGTCTTGGGACACCCCCATATGCAGTGACGTAAACTTGGTTTATGTCCATTCCACAACTCTAAGGGTGTCTTTTGGATTGACTTAGATGGAGCGTACATTGAAATGTAGGCCATACGGTTGTAGTGAATATCCTAAAATGGGATTAGTAGCAGTAGCTCATCATTGATCTAACCATATCTAGTAACGTCCTGTTTCTCCTTTCTACAACACTATTCTGCTATGGTGTTCCAGGTGCTGTGAGTTGGGATAGGATTCTATGCTCTAGCAAATGATCATTTGTAAGACCCGAGAAATTCCAATTTCTGGAAAAAACCCTTAAATATTCATTTAGTTTGAGTGAAATTTGATTAAAAATCAAAATTATTCTCTGGATCTCTAATGAAGAAATGAATTTCACCGTTGGAATTGTCTCGAGAAATCTAGCTAGCACGTCGAATTTCGTCGAATTCCGAGACAGTAGGAGTTGGCACGTTTTTCGAGGGCATGTCGCATTTCGGGTCTTGGGTAAAGCGATCTTCGATCGACGAAAGTCGGCATATAATATGCTCATGTGCCATAAAGTGGCATGAGTAGAGAAATGATGAAAATGGACGGCCGAGATAAATAGTGTTGGTGTCTAGCGGGAAAGGACATAATGGTCATTAATTAAGTGTTAAGTTAGAAAGGACAAAAATGAGTAGTTCTCATCTTCTTAGTTTAAAAAGGGAAAAGCGCGTCACGGGAGGGATGGAACACATTGGGTTTGAAATTTCATTTTAGAGAGAGTTTAGACTTCTCTCACAGAATCGTCAGGAATCAGTAGTCGGCGGTCGTCGGGACAAGAAGAGAGGAAGGCTTTGCTTTCTACGCGGAGAGGGCTTGCGTGGGTCACTAGGATTTAAGGAGTTCGACAAACTCAGCTGGGGTGAGGTTTCACCCCCACTTAGGTTTTATTCTTCGTTTAAGTACTTTGCGAATGTTTGAACTGAATGAGGTCGTGAGGGGCCGTTTGATCAGTCCCAAATCTTGGAGCAGTGTTGTTGTAAATTTTTGGAACCAAAATGGGTAGGCCATGACAGTGTGTGCACTGTGTGGGTTGTTTGGGTTGTTAATTGTGTAATTTATTGAAATAAATCATGTAGTGGTTTTGTTTGAGACCTTCGAAATGGTCATGGAATCAGGGTTCTAGAGTGAGCGATGATTATATTTCTTAGGGAATAATGTAGGGTTTCGCTGTTACAGAGAATATCATTACAAAATAATTTTGGTGAATTAATGTGTTTGGTCGAGATAATTCAAGTAGAATTGCTCGTGTTTGATCGATAGCCCATGTGAGCTAATTTTGATGTGATGGAATGTGAAATTGCATAACATGATTGTGAATCAGTTTGTACTGAATATATGCATGTTTGTATATTTACATGATATAGACTGTAATGGGTGGCATCATGCATTCCATATCTGCTTTGAGGAGCACCACAGGATGATAGGAGTGAGTCGTAGGGTGAGTCACAGAGAATGGTTTCGGGTTGTCTAAAACTAAAAATGATCGGAGGGTAGTCCATACTAAAAATATCAATCGTCGGAGACGGCCTAATTGATATACATCGGAGGGTAGTCCATAAATAATATCAATCGGCTGGAGACGGCCAGTGTCTCATATATATCGGGTTGTCCAGAAATAAACATAATTCTCATACGAGGCAGGCGAGTGAGGGAAGATCGATGGACTCGAGTGCAGATGATCAGTTAGATGTTCACTGATAGGATCATGCATTTGCTTGAATGTGTGTTTATTTTAGACGACCCCTGCATATGCACTTAGGTGGAGTAGCCCGCCGGGTGAGTTCCTGCAGGCATTAGCTTCATACAATTTGAGGATATTATTTTATAGGTACGGGGCGTCAGACGGCTCATCTGAGGCCAGGCTTTAGAATGGGATTGTGGCTTTAGTTTATGATGTATGACATGTATTAGAATTCTCTAATTTTTAATATATGTGTTGTATAAGTAAGAATTTGAACTCTTGAAACTATTGGATATAGTTGGATATGAATGTTGTGATGAGTATTGGTTTATGAGCCCCAGTGGCCGTTTTAATCTCGACGTATATTGGATTGTTTGGGACGGGTTTATCACAGTGTTGTATTTAGGTAGAACCGTCTGAAGGAGACTACTGGAATTTTCGTGAAATGTCGGGTCAGAGCATTCACGAGTGTTTTTAAACAGTTGGCGGGTGAGTCGACGGACCCCGAGGTTTGGGTATCCTGACTTGGTATTGTGAGCATGGTATCACGAATACCTAGGGAGCTCGGGTTTGGGTATCCATCACATTGGAGTGGTTTGATGTGAGTATAGGTATGTGAAACCTAGAGATTGAGGATTGGAGGCTTCAGGCCGTAGTCTTTGAGGTGTAGAACATCGCGCTAGGTGTGGTTCGATGTTGAGTCCCCAGGTAATAGGGAATTACCTAGGAAATCTGCGGGACAAAACTAGGACACTTAAGTACTATGTTTGGTGTGTTTGTGTGATTTGATGAATGTTGTGTGAATGTTTGATGAATGGTGTGTATACCGTGTTATGAGTTGTGAAATAAGTTTGTGTACTTGGTGATTAGCACATAGGAAGCTTTGGGAGTTTCCACAGGGTGTGTAAGTGGAAGAATAAAATAAAAGAAACAAATTTTTAGAAATTTATTTGGTTTATTGGATAATGAAATCAAATTTTAATAAATTTGAGGTTGAACACTAGGGTTAGTATTAAATAAGGAGGCTTTGAGAAAATTTTGGACCATTTTCCAGAATTAAATGAAAAATAAAATAAAATAAACAAAATAAATTTTAAGCAATTTATTTGGTTTATTGAAAATGAGAAAAAAAAAAAATATATATATATATATATATATATATATATATATATATATATATATATATATATATATATATATATATATATATATATATATATATATCTTAATAATACAATATGCTGTATATATAAGGTGGAAGAAAAGAATTTTTCGTTGAAAGAAACTGGAAAGGAAAGTAAGAAAATGAATTTGTAGAATTTATTTGGTTTATGAAAGTGAAGAAAATAATTTTTCACAAGTTTTACAAGATGTAAAATTCAGAGAAAATTAGGTAAAACTCAATTTTATAAATTTATTTGAGTGTTGAAAATGAAAAAAAAAAAGTAAAATTTTAGAGTGATTTTCCAAGCTGGGAAATAATTGGAAAATATATATATATCGCACTATATCTCATATATATATATATATATATATATATATAAGCGAAAAAAAAAAAAGCGCGTGAAATTTGAAATGACTCTTGCAGTTATTATGAAAAATTGTATTGCAAGATAGGATTTTGTATTGTGATAGCGAGGGCGTGAGAGGCTGCAGCTGGGCTTGTGTCGCGACACGGGGCCCACGGCACACGGCCGGCCAGAGTCGCGATACGGCCTTGCGGGCGGCGGCGGCGGCTGCGACACGGCGGCCAGACTGCGGTGACACGGTATGGAGGGGCGCACGGACCCGGAACGTAGGGCTGCCTGCGTACGCGGCGGCCCAGCCCGAGCCTGGCGTGAGGGGCGGCGGGGGCGCGGCGGGAAGCCCGCGGCACGGCGCGCGGGGCTCGGCACGGGGCACAAGGCACCACGGGCTGCGGCACGAGGCGACGGCGCGCGGCCTAGGCGTGCTGCGGGGCGTAGTGCATGCGCCAAATTTTACTCGGCACATTTTGACCGGTTTGACTCAATCTTTTTGTTCTGAGTCAATTTTTGGACCTTGTTCATGGGCCAGGTTCGTAGAACATTCATCACAAAAAAGCTGAAAAAATTTATTTAAATTAAATTAAAATCAAATCAAATCAAATAAAAAATTAAACCCGAAATTTTGAAAAAATAAAATTTTCAAGAAATAGAATTTTTTAATAAAAATGTTTTAAATGTATAATTTATTGTCTTGCACACGTACACAGCAGAAATGCAAGGTTGATGTATACAACGATTTGTGTGTATAAATAGTGTCTTGGCGTGTTTATGCCTTAGAATCTTTGTATTGAGATTTAACTTGCCAGGCTGTGTAGATGGCTAGTTGAGGACGAGGCGTAAGTGTCACTACAAAAGTGCTGAGTGGAACATTGATGTTTAATCGATGGCTTTCTTTGAAATTTGTAGGAGAGATTGAAGCGTTTATGTATGGTGATATAAGCGGTGGTCGGGAGGATCCTGTAGCCTCAGAGAGTTTAGAGCATCATCCTCGAACACATCAACGGGGAGAGGAGATCCGGGTGGTGTGAATGGTGGTTCGTCTGGTCGAGGAAGTGTAAGAGGCTATGGAGTTACCTGGCACCTCTTAGGATTAGACTGGTTGTGTTCCGGGTGAGAGTGAGGCCCAAATACGGTGGAAAGGCGAGGACCTCTTGAGGACAGAACCTTTGTTATGTGAGTTCTCCCACAGGGTTAGGGCGAGAGTAGGTGTGATATGTCGTGGTTGCGAGTTGGAGATCGGGCTACACTCCACGGTGGACGAGGATCATAGACATGTCGAGTTCGTGTCATCTGGGGATGGATTAGCTAACGGCTTACAGGTCGTTACGCCGTCGATTGTGGCGTGGGAGGTTCTGGCCGTCTGGCAGGCGGTACTCGTTTGAGCGTGTTGGGACCGGCTTTGACCATTTTCCCGGCATCGGTATACGAGTCCGGTGTCGAGGGGACGAGTTAGCGGGTTGGTTAAGCGGGCGCACCACAGAGACGGAGACCGGACGCGAATCTCTGCGAGTAATTTGCGAGTATGTGGATGTTTTCGGATAGGCTACGGACCTCCACGAAGGGTGGCCAGACTTTGGTATCGAGTTACACGGCCGCTTCCACCCATCTACATGACTCAGCGGGATGGCACCGGTTGAGTTGCGAACTCGAGGAGTCCAGTTCGAGCTATTGGGCGGGTTCATCGAGGTAGGAGCTCTTCACCATGGGCGCTCGGTTATTTGCGAAGAAGAAGGCAGAACCCTTGGCGTAGTTGGCTGAGGGCGGTTCAGAGCGAGTTACGATCGAATCGGTACCGATACAGGATTGGCGATTTGTTTGATTGAGGGTTGAGAGGAGGCGCGTGCACTCAGAGATAGACCATGCCCCGGTTACCATTAGGCGAGTTAGGAATGAATATCCACAAGGCGGCGTTTGGGAGCGCGTTATGGGCACTTTGAGGTTTACGGTGATGCCCTTTTGGATTGTGATCAGCGTGTGTTCATGGACCTCCGTACGTAGGGTATTCGACTCTATCCGTCGGTTTAGTATTAGTCTTCGTGAATGACATTTTGATCCACTCCCAGTCAGAGTGAGAGCATGAGTATCACTTGAGGATCGTGTTACGGTTGTTGAGAGACCGTCGGTTATGCATGAGTTCGGTAAGTGCGAGGTTTTGGCTAACGGGAGGGGAGATTTTTGGGACTCGTGGTGTCGGCACCGGAGTGTCGGTCTCGACTAGAGAGGTTGGTATGTGGGTTGAGAGGCGGATGTCAGTGCCGAGATCTAACCGGTTTCTTGGGATTAATTTGGGTATTACAGGAAGTCGAGTGTCTGTTTGAAGTTGTCCATTCGGGGTAGGATCATTAGGTTCGATCTATGGGACGGGGACTCGTGGTTGGAGACTGACCCTGACCGTAGAGAGAAAGAGATCAAGGGATGCCGGAGCACTCGGGATCACGGGTGGTAACAAAGGGAGGATCGGCCACTTCTTAGTTCGGGAAGAGGCGAGAAGACTACGCTTCACACGAGTTTCGGGGCCAGGGGCCATGCCGATCGCCGGGACCAGAGGATAGGTTACTTTAAAACTGGCACAGGCGGTGAGAGCGAGTTACCCTAGAGACGAGGATCCCGGGACTTTGGAACAATGCCGTCCAGGTTAGGCGCAGAAACGGGAGAGTATGCGGTTCCTCCCACCTTTCAGTGGTCGGAGGAACCGGTTTCGGTTCGAGGTGCTATCCTGACACCCCGGCTTAACCTGAAATAGACGGAGGGGCCGGTGTGTGGGTCGAAGTCGAGACAATCAAAGTTGCACGTGAGCGCAATGGACCTTAGGGTGGTAGACATATTGGTTGTTGATGTCAGGCTTGACATGGATGAGTTGGCTTGACCATCGGTTGTGAAACAATTGGGACCTTAGTAGGGTTGTCATACCCCAACCACGACCTTGGATTTGGGCTTAGAGGTTAAGGCCTTTAGAAAAGCCGGGAATAGATGTTAACCCACAAGATGTAGGGTGAAAGTTGACGATAGGTCGGGATTATGAGTGAGAGATCTCAGGATTACGCTCATGGTAGACCGGGGTGTCATAGTATAAGCATTATTAACGTTCGTGTGCACGGTAACATCACATCGGTCGGGTGTGGGTGCGGCAGATCATTCACCACTCTTGGTGAGTGTGGGTTGAGTTTGTCTTTGGGACTCGATCCGGTGAGGCTCATAGTTCGGTCGAGGAAATGTAAGAGCTCGAAGTGTCGGTAGAAGGGTTATGATAATCGAGATGAAAACACGGTCGGGTTATCCACGTAGACTTAGGGGTTGGTGTTAAGTCGGAGAGTGACTCGAGTTGGATGCCCGGAAATTACATTGGGTGTCATTAAGCCGGCAAGGGCTCGGTATAGGGATGTCATTCATGACATGGACTAGGTTGACGGTCCATTGGATTGTCAGCGATAGTGACCTTGGGAAGGTCAGCGTTTACACACAAAGTAAGGGTTGTGTAGGGTTACATTGTGTAGATTATATACAGGTGTTAGAGGACACGCTGTGAGCATCGTCCTGGAGTGCCAGGGTAGAGGAGCAATTGCCCTTAGTGGAATTCGCCTACAACAACAGTTACCAGGCGAGTATACAGATGGCACCACTTGAGGCATTGTATGGGAGGCCATGTAGATCACCGTTATGTTGGACCGAGGTGGGAGAGAGTTCCGTCGGCTGGTCGATCTCGATTAGGAACACCTCCCCAGAAGGTGAGCTTAATATGATAGCGCCTTCTCACGGCTCAGTCGACGGAAGAATTATGCGGATATCTCGCGTTGACCATAGAGTTAAAATTTAGGGATCTGCGTTTTCTTGAAGGTGATGCACAAGAGAGAGTGGTCGGTCGCTGACGGGGCTTCTCTTAGGGTTTATAAAACACTTTTCGAGATGCACCGAAGGTAGGGGTTGTAGCGCACTGTTGGCTTTACCGCCCGGCATCGGGTGTCACGAGGTGTTTCACGTCTCCATGCTCAGGAAGTATACTCCAGATCCAGCTCATGGTGGATTGGGGGACGGAAGGGTTGACCCTTATGGGACCTTTGAAGAGGACCAGTATGTATTTTGGATAAAAGCGTGATCGGGTTTGCGACGCAAGGCGAGTGAGGGTGAGTGAGAGTGCTATGGTGGCACTATGGAGTGGAGGAGTCAACATGGGAGCGCGAGGACACGATGCGGGCTACCTATCTCTTTTTGTTTAGGGATGAAGGTACGTGGTTTAGTCGTTTAAGATTTAAATGACTGTTTACATGCATGGTAGAGTGCACATTGCATATGCATGTGAGTGTTTTGGTTGTCCAGAATTTTGGGACGAAATTCCTTTTAAGGAGGGGAGAATGTAAGACCCGAGAAATTCCAATTTCTGGAAAAATGGCAAAATCATAATTTCGGTTACAAAGCGCCAATTTCGGTTAAAAATCAAAATTTATTCTACGGATCTCGGATGATGAAGCAGTTTCAGATTTGGAATGAGTCTCGTAAATCTAGCTAGCCGTCGAATTTCGTCGAATTAGAGGCAGGTCGGGTTGGCACATCTTTCGAACATCGCATTCGGGATCTTAGTAAAGCGATCTTCGATGCGTGAAAGTCATATAATACATACTCATGTGCCGCCAAGTGGCATGAGTAGAGAAATGATGAAAATGGACGTAGAGATAGTCTTGGGAATTAATCAGCGGGAAAGAAAGGACATAATGGTCATTAATTAAAGTGTTAAGTTAGAAAAGGACAAAAATGAGAATAGTTCTCATCTTCTTCAAATATCAAAAAGGGAAAAACGTGCAGGAGGGATGGGAACTTACAGTGAGTTCGAAATTTCGTTTTTAGAGAGAGAAGTTTAGACTTCTCTCTAGAATCGTGGGAGATCCGACCGTCGGCAGTCGTCGGGACAAGAAGGGAAGCTGCTCTACGCGGAGGGAAGCCGCGTGGAGTGCCACGTTTAAGGAGTTTCGACAAACTCCGTGAGGTAGGGGTTTCTCCCCACTTGGGTTTTATTCTTCGTTTAAGTACTTTGTGAACGTTTGAGTTGAATGAAGCCGTGAGGGGCCGTTTGATCGGTCCCAAATCTTGGAATCGTGTTGTTGTAAATTTTTGAAACCAAAATGGGTAGACCATGACAGTGTGTGCACTGTTTGGGTTGTTTGGGTTGTTAATTGTGTAATTTGTGAAATAAATCATGTATTGGTTTGTTTGAGACCAGAAATGGCCATGGAATCCGGGTTACACAAGAGTGAGCAGGTAGTTCTGTTCAGGGAATAGTAGTAGGGTTTCACTATTCCCGAGAATAGTGTTCACAAAATAATTTTTGTGAATTAATGTGTTTGGTCGGGTAATTCAAGTAGAATTGCTCGTGTTTGATCATTAGCCCATGTGAGCTAATTTTGATGTGATGGAATGTGAAATTGCATAACATGATTGTGTGATTAAAGTTTATGTGAATATATGCATGTTTGTATATTTACATGTGATATAGACTGTAATGGAATTGGCATCATGCATTCCATATGCCTTGGGGAGTACCATAGGATGATGAGAGTGAGTGTGAGGTGAGTCTAGAGAGAATGGTTTTGGAGGGTTATCTAAAACTAAAAATGATCGGAGGGTAGTCCATACTAAAAATATCAATCGTCGGAGACGGCCTAATTGATATATATATATACATCGGAGGGTTGTCCATAAATAAACATAATAATTCTCATACGAGGCTTAGGCGAGTGTGAAGGAGTCGGTGAGGACTCGGGTACGAGATGATCAGTTAGACATTCAAGTAGGATCATGCATTTGCTTGAATGTGTGTTTGATACACAGACATTGCACTCTTGCCAGTGGAGAGTAGCCCGCATAGGGTGATTCCACTCTGCGAGCATTAGCTCACCTTGTTGAGGGATATTATTTTACGGTACAGGGAGCGTGCGAGGAGACGGCTCATCTGGGGCGAGCTGAAAGAAGAAAGTCGGATTGTGGCTTTGGGTTATGATGTACTGGCATGTATTAAGAATTTCTCTAATTTTAATATGGCTGTTGTATAAGAAGTAAAATTTGAACTCTCATACGAGGCTTAGGCGAGTGTGAGGGAATCGATGAGGACTCAGTGCGAGATGATCGAGTTAGACATTCAAGTAGGATCATGCATTTTGCTTGAATGTGTGTTTATTTAGACATTGCATATGCACTTAGGTGGAGAGTAGCCCACTTAGGGTGATTCCACTACTGAGCATTAGCTCCACCTGTTGAGGATATTATTTCACAGTGCGGGGGCGTGCAAGAGACGGCTCATCCTAGAGGCGAAAGGCTTTGAAGAAAGTCGGATTGTGGCTTTGGGTTATGATGTATGACATGGCCAAATTCTCTAATTTTAATATGTGTTGTATAAATAAATTTGAACTCTTAGAACTATTAGATATAATTGGATATAGATATTGTGATGAGTATTGGTTTTATGAGCCAGTGGCGTTTAATCATAAGAAATTTGTACATTGGATTGTTTAGGGCGAGGTTTTATCTGGTGTTGTATTTAGGTAGAGCTCCCCGTCTGAAAGGGAGACTCTGCCCGATTTTAATGAATAGTGTCGGGTCACCCGACATTCACCAGAGTGTTCGGTAGTTGTGGTGTCAGCGGACCCCGGGTTTGGAGCGTCACATCCTTGAACTATGTATCAAGGTATTCGCCTCCTCGATCTGATCGAAGAGTTTTTAGTGATTTACCTAACTACTTTTCAGCTTCTGCCATGAATTCTTTAAACTTTCAAAGGTCTGATTTCTTATTGCATTAGGTAAAACTATATAGTATCTTGAATAATCGTAGCTAAGAAGGTGCGAAATATTTATAACCACCTCTAAGCTTGTACACTTAGTGAGCATGAGGCGATCTCTATGCACAAGTTGAGAAGAGGTTCTTTGGATCTCTCGCCCTTTGTTGAGAAAGGTCTCTTAGTCGTTTACGCCCCACAGCGGGATTCACAAAAAGAACGGGAAGAGTGCCAAATTTAGCTTTCTTAAAGGACCATCCTTTACTAACCGGTTTATTCTGTCAAGGTTAATGTGGCCTAACTTGAGATGCCAAAGATACGTGTTATCACTATGGGAAACTTTTTGACGTTTGTTAGATTTAGGATGTTCTACTTTGAATAATTCTGAATTATTTAATGATCGCTCGATTGGCCTTAAGGCGTCTGGGCCATTTCAGGTTTTACATGACAAATATCTAAACCATTTCTTGAAATAATAATCTCATTATTGATAAAAGAAATACTAAATAATTGTTCATGCAACATAGAAATAGAAATCAAATTTCTCCTAAAACCAGGAATAAAAAATACATTGTTTAAAACAAGAAATTTATTCCTAAAATTTAAACGGGTGACTCCCATTGCTTCTTTGAGGCGACCTCCCCCTTTGCCAACTCTCATAGCTAACGTCCTATTAGCAAGTTCCCTCTCGAAGAACTAAGCATACAGAAGAACAAACATGGTTAGTGGCTTACGAATCGACCATCGAGGGTGACAAATCATCTTCCACTAAGAGCTTTGAAACCGATCGTATATTTACCTTTCTTTTTGTCCTTGATTGAAGAGATTCTTTATTCTGATTTCTCTTCAGAGTGATCTTGACCCCACAATGGAAACACTTTCCTTTAGGCTTCTTGTCCTTGGGGTTGTTCTTCTTTCCCTTGCCTTTGGTTCCTTTCTTGGGTTGTGCTCCAGACCCACCTTGTGTGTTCTTCATCTTTTTATTCTTGCTACCAGAAGAGGAAGATGGCTTATGCTCAGCAACATTTGCTTCTTCCTGGGCTTTCGTCTTACTTATGGCCTCGAGGAGTCTGCGGTTCATTCGGGGCTGAGTCATGTTATCTTGCAGCTTGTTATCTTTATGGATTGGTAGTGAGCTGCTGAAGCGGTGTCCCGGGGACTCAAGGATAATACTAACTTGAGTACGCTCATCAATGGTAGCCCCCATGCATCCCCGCCTCGTGCATCAGGTTGATCATGTTCAAAACATGTTCCCTGATTGAAACTCCTTTCTTCATCTTAGCGTTCATGTAGCTACGAGTAGCTTCATGGCATTTCTTCAGTAAGATTGTTGCCCCGAGCATGGCACGGAGAGATTCCCATATCTCATATGCAGTCTCCATGTCCTCATGCTTCTTCCTAAGAACATTGTTCATGCTAGCAAGCATGTAACAATGGGCTTTGTTGTTGGAATGAATCCAACTATCATATCTTTCTCGTACAGTATGAGAAGCATTAGCAGGGGGCTCTGGAGGACATTCCTCAGTGAGAACGAACTTTTGGTTCTCCTGAGTGCCTAATATTATTTTTGACTTCCATTTAGCGAGAGTTATCACCACTCGATTTTTCATTTGCGAGTAGCGAATGGCGGGGTTGTTTGATGACATGTTTTTGAAATTAAATAACTCAAACAATTTACTATAAATGAAAATAAATATCCTGACTTTGGAAAAGTAAGCGTGATGCATGAATCTCAATGAGTAAAACACATAAAACCTCATACTAATCCACGATAAATTGATTCAACAATTAATATGGGTCGTAGGGTCCGTCATACCAATTTCAAATCAACTTTGAGACTATCTCAAATCAATAAGACAAAATCAAAATATCTCATATTTTCTTTTACTTATTAACTACCGTCAAAATTTGGTCAAGATATGATGAACAGTTTAACCATACCCTTGTGAGTGTGTGACCCGTTATTTGGTTAATGACTTAACTCAAATTTGCCGCGTGGTAGGACAATCCTGAAATACATCACTCAATCCTATCTCTAAAGTCAACGCGATATTAATATAGATGAAAACCCTAGTATAGACAGAAATCTAAAAAATCCCACACTGGCCCTTAATTTTAAATTTTTCAAGGGTCTTTTTTTTTTTTTTTCATACAAGAGTTTCATGTACAACTTTTTTACATACCAAAATATATGAAACTATATTGTTCTAATATATTTTACAAAAGTGTTCCTCAAGGCCACAACCCGGCCTTCTTCTTACTCATGACCTCGAAGGAGCACCGTCTTCTAGTGTACCTGAAAGGGGGGGTCCCACGACGGGGTGAGCAAAGCCCAGTAGTGATAATCTCCTCTGAGGTTACTTCCCACCTAAGTGCACATGCGGTAAGTAGTACAACAAACACACATTCAAGTAAAATGTCTACATGAATGTCATATGTAAATCCATGAAATGCCATCATGCCCATATCCCAAGTCACTCATCGACTCCTCACCTGACTAATGCAAAGTGTGAAAAAACAACGAATCATTTTTGTTCGGCAATGACCATTTTTTCAAAACAAAAGTTTTGTTTTAAAAATTTGTAACCCGATGGAAAAACCTCAATGTTCATTTGATTTGATCAAATTTCGTGTGTTTATGCATTTGTGGGCCCGCGTATTTTTGGTTCACCTTGGATGCCGGCGCACCTTTCGACACTTTTGTGGGCTTTCACGGTGATCATGTCTAACCTCGATAAATTTGAATTAACTCTGCACGAGGGCATCTACCCCATCTTTCATGACACGTATGTTATTTTCATTTCTTTCAAAACGTCTCACGACTCATTTTGGGACGTTGTCCCATGTTGGCCCACCATCGAACACCAAGCGTAGTGTCGATCAACCATGTACCTACGACATATTGCCTTCGAACACCAAACCTGTCTATCTCTACCACATACACTCGCTGCCCATGTCATGTGATGTCCTGGTGCATAATGCAATGCAATCATGCCATTGCCTATCCATAACATGTTATATGTATAATGAGTGCTATATGTGCATTTAACTCATGCATAATACATGCATCATTAAGGAACTTATATCAACAGCATACAAAATTCCATGTATTATTTTACTCATGTAAACATACCATGCACGCATATATCACAAGCATATAAATTCCATACACTTCATGTCAATATATATATATATATATATATATACATCATATCAAACATATTAGCATTCATCAATCCATGACTAAACCATAATGTCATACATCCTTTCCTTAGGCTAACTCATGGTAATTCCTACCCATTACAACAGCCTACAACATGCCATGCAATGGTCATGTTAAAACCTTACTATTTCCTTTGACACAACCATGCAACCTGCATACTAGGTTCAAAACATAAATTTCAGAAAGGTTATGATCACCTAATGCCCTTCATAGGAACATGGATGGAATCTTGACTCAATGGTCTTTCCATAGAGTCCAAGAACACCTGAAACAGAGTTCGGACGAAGAATTTATGACCTTAGAAGTTGGAGTCCTGCGTATTAGTTAAACCCAGCCGAGCGCTGACCTGACACCGGATGACCTGACCATCCAGACCTCGGCCTGACCTCCACTGTCCTCCTCAGAATATGAATGGAATTGTGACTCAATGAGCTTTCCATAGAGTCCAATAACACTCGAAACGGAGTTCGGATGAAGAAGTTATGACCTTCCGAAGTTGGAGGTCACACGTAGTCACCAGACCGAGCTGACCTGAACTGACCGAAGTGTCCTGACCTGTCCGAGCTCAGATGACTTGTCTGACCTCACCTATTGTCCTCTACAGGAATATGAATGGATTCTTGACTCAATGGGCTTTCCATAGAGTCCAAGAACACCTGAAACAGAGTTCGGACGAAGAATTTATGACCTTCCGAAGTTGGGGGTCACACGTAGTTAAACCCAACCGAGCTGACCTGACTTGCCAAGCTGACCTGACCTTCCAGACCTCGGCCTGACCTCCACTGTCCTCCTCAGGAATATTAATGGAATCTTGACTCAATGGGCTTTCCATAGAGTCTAAGAACACCCGAAACGGAGTTCGGACGAAGAAGTTATGACCTTCCGAAGTTGGAGGTCACACGTAGTCACACCCGACCGAGTGACTGTAGGCCGGCCAGGTGTCGACCTTTCAAAAGCTCTGTGACATGCGAGCTCACCTATTATCTCTGAGGAATATGAATGGATTCTTGACTCAATGGGCTTTCCATAGAGTGAACACAGAAACAGGATTGGACGAAGATTTATGACCTTAGAGTTGGAGTCTACGTAGTTAAACCAATGAGCTAACGACTTGGCGACGACCTTCGGAGGTGCCTTGGTGAGGTGCCTTTGGCGGAGTGTATTGGCCGAGGAGTGCACTATCAGGTAAAGGGCCATAACTTAGGCTATAGGGTTCGGGTGAAATTAAAAAGCCTAACATCAAGTTCATTGGGGTGGCTACAATTTAACAAAGGACTCGCTGCAAATTCCCTGCTCCCACGAAAAACACATTCTAAAGTCCGGTTCATGTGTACCACCACAATGTGGCAGCTTCTCATGGTTCAAAATACAACCAACCATTTATTTCCTTAGGGCAGACCAGCACCACACAACCCACTTAGGGTAAGTAGCAAAGTAAGAAGACCTACCTCTTGGAGTTTAGCCGAAAACTCCCCGGTCCACGAATATACATGTGGAAGGCCCTTGCGTGAGGATGAACTCTTCCTCTTGCTCCGCTTGAAACCGCCGATCCGATCGTCGAGAAATTTAGAGGGAAGGTGGAGTCTCTCTCTCTAAAACTCTCTTTTTTCAAATATGGTTTGCCTTTCCCTCCCTGCCTCTCTCAGTAGATTGGAGAACATAATCAGTGAGATGTCCTCTCACTTGCCACTTGTCCAATTCTAAGTGGTTCTTTGGATTACCCTTATCACCTTATCCATCTACCTTGGATTTCCCTCCAATCATGTGTTGCCACATGTCTCTTCTAGGTCCCACTTGAGCTATTTGTTTGACTAGCTCTCCACTTGACACGTGTCTCATCTTGAGCCACTCAATTGCACCAAGTGTCCCACACTACTTTCGGTGCCTTGAAAAGCGTGAAATTCCGATTGTCTTAGAATTCGATGAAATTCGACGTGGTAGCTAGATTTCGTGAGACGATTCCAACGGTGAAGTCCGTTTCATCATCTGAGATCTAGAAAAATTACGGGTTTTGATCGAAATTACTATTTTACCCTTTTTCAGAAAATTATAATTTTCTCGGGTTTTACAGATAGGCCCTATCTATATCTCACGGTGTTGCACTAATAATGGAGAACGTAGGGCATATTGTCATATAACCTTCTCCGACTCACTATTTTGAAATCATTGTTTTCTATTTACTCTAAAACATCCTTATGTCTTATAATCCTAATATTGAGTATTATATCCTATATAATTAATTACTAAGATGTGAACTCTAATCAAATTATGAGTCCAATCCAATCTCTTCTTATTTCAAGTCTTACAATTGGTGTTCTATCATTGAAATGATTTTCAATAAATTGCATATTGAAGTGTTTTAATTGATTTAAGGCAATTAATTATGAAATGATTTGCATATGAAAAATTGCATGAGTATTGAAAAATGAATTATTTGTATATAGATGTATATCTTATATTGTATTTTGCTATGAATGATTTGAAACCGCCTTGTAGAATCATTAACCTTTAAATTTGAGTTAAGGATAGGTGGTAGCACCAATAAGGAGTCAAGTGCGATCTTGTCTTCGAGCGTATTGATGTGTCACTCAGGTCGTGTGTGACGAGACAATATCGGTAGTGTTCACGAAAAGATTTTTAATAACCAGTCAATAGCCCAGCGGAACCGTATTGTGTTATAAAATTTTTTTATACCAACCTGCAACCCAGCGGGACCATGCCGGTGATTCGTTATCCTGTGCACCGAAAGCATAGGTTAAATTCTCTTAACGGCAAAATGAAAAGAAAATTGTGAAATGCATGATTTGTCTTTTGAATGATTTATTGCATTTGAAAGTGCATATTTGGAATGATCAATAAACTATAAATGAATGAACATATGTATTGTATTGCATTGATCATTCAAAAAGGGTAAAAGGGCATTGTTGTAGAAAAATGCATGACTTGATTTAAATTGAAATGGAAGAGAGTATTATATAGAACCACTAAGCATGAAAATTCTTAGCGCGTTGTTTTATCATCAGCGCGGGTATCAGTAAATTAAGCGGGACCAAAAAGATGCGTGCAGCGCGAGTCATCATCAAACAGAGCGGAGTATAAGTAAATGCTCCGTGTCATGCATATCATTTCATACATGATATTTTGTAATTATTTTGCATTGAACTCAAGGATGTAAAAGTCTTCATAAGAAGATCACATTTTTTTTTATATCTTTTTGAAAGCATGAAAATGTATTTTACATATTGTGGACAATCAAGGTGAACTCCATAAATATTTTGTAATTGTATTTGAAAAGGCATGGAATGCCAATTTGTATAAATGCGTTATTCAAGAACAATTATGAGCCCTATTTAAATTAAGGAATGTATATTTTGTTTTATCAAAACTACAGTTAAATTGTTATAAAAGGGTGTGGTGCGCCACATTTTAAGTGGTATCGAGCACAAAGTATTATAGAGCTCTGAAATTATTGAAAACGTATTTGTATTTGTATTGGTGTTTGAATATATCTTAAAAGTAAAAGTATTGGTAGTGCAATGGACGCTACATTTAAGGCCTAACCTTAAAGCCTCATATTTCTTAATATTTCTTAACAAACCCCCTTCCAAAACTATCTCTTAGATGCGGCTATTGATCTTAATAATGTGGCTCACTAGATAGTCAAATTTGTCATTCTTGTCTTTGACATCCATTTCAATGTTCTCAATATCCCTTTCTATGTGTTCTATTCTTTTCCAATGTGCCAAGGTTCTAACGGCCTTAACAATCCTCATTTGTTGTATCATTGTATTAGGCACAAAAAAAATTTAATTAAATAAAAATTAAATAGATTCGAACTAGGATTTTTATAAAAAAAAATAGAGGAATATGATGAGAAAACCTAATGGCCTTTTCTAATCATACTAAAAAGAAAATAGGAACATATCCTTTTAATTATTATTATTATAACAATAATAATTATCTAAATTTTATTATTCCAAGACACTAATTGGGCCATTCATACTTTGTCACTTCATATGATTGTAGGGGGCGATTTTTTCATTGAGAATAGATTATTAGATTTGTATAACTATCTAACATCCTATCCATCGAGAATAAGATATTTTTAATTTTTTTTTAAGGAACAAACTGACCTAGTTTAGACGGGGGGCCTTCGGGTATGCATAAGTGGATGTGCCCACAAACGTCACTTTGTATACAAATGTGTCCATATGTGCCCAACAACGACCATGTGCTAAAAGTTAATATGGTGCATCATCATACTTAATGATGGGGTTTTTCCATATGAACTTATCATGTTTAGTTCATCAATCATACTATGGAGTTCTAATATATATATATATATATATATATATATATATATATATATATATATATATATATATATATATATATATATATAACGAAGGGGTTGAATTGGTTTTCTCAAAAACTTTTTGCAAAACAATAATAAATTTCCAAATTAATTCAAGAATAATAAATAAAGAGACAAGGATAGAAAGGGAAAACTCGGATTTATAGTGATTCGACACACCCTTGCCTATGTTCACTTTTCCTCGATCTTCAATCTCAGTGAGGGTTCCACTAAACTTGACCTCTAAAATCGAACTTGTTCTTGTACACTTGGACTTTGGCTCAAATGGGCTCTTCACAATCTTTTCACTCTTAAGCACAATAAATCACCCTCTAGTTTTAAAATATCACTCAAATGCAAGAGTAGGATGAATGATGATGCACTCTAAATTATGCCAAGTGAGGATTAGACTTTAAGAATATTAAGAGGTGTGAAGCAAGAGAGTTGGTGGTTGTGATCTTTAATGCAATAAGTCTCATAGCATTAAATGATCCCTAACACTCTAGTTATAGAATGGGAACTCGACAGCAAAATAAGCTGCCAATCGATCGACCGGTTCGACCAACCAATCGACCGTTTCATTAAATGCACTGTAGGTTATCATTTTATAGCCATTGGACTTGACCAATTGCTAAACCAGTCGACCATTTGCTCTTTTGGATATATAGATGAGCTACTGCATCCAACTGATCAAGTTTCACAACTTAGCTGGTTCCTAACCAATAAACTGTTTCACTGACCAGTTTCAAAGAGATGCTATTGGATACAAACAGTTGAGAATGCACATCTTCAATAGGTTCAGTAACCCGGTTGACCAATTCAACCGGTAGACCCTAACCGGTCGATCGGTTTAACCGCTATGCCATAATCGGTCGACCGGTTCAACTAATGGACTACAATTGGTTGATCGATTGAGGCTCTGCCTCAGTTGGTTGACCCTATAAATGCTCAAACTTGTGTTTTTATTTAAAACACTTCTAAACCTTAGGTGTCTCATTGAAGCACATTTTAGGATTATAAAACCTAAGGTTTTATGCTCGAACTCGAGTTTTCAAAGGTTATGCAATTTTTGCATTTAAAAATCGAGTTGTGAGTGATGCATGATAAATGATAATATCTTAAGTGTACCAATGCTATCATCTTACAAGGATTCCTAAGTTTACAAAGTCTTCATAGTATGGTTGAACTTGGAATCCCTGTTTTCTTTACTTCTTGAACTTGATTTTGATTTAAATCTTGGATGAATGATGTAGTTTTTAAGTTCATAATCTTTTGCCATCTGTCACTCATCTCAAGTAAATCATTAGTAACTAATTACCTTGGTTTGTTATCATCAAAACCTTAATTAGAGGTATCTTTGGGCTAACAATATATATATATATATATATATATATATATATATATATATGTATATATTTATTTATTTATTTATTTATTTATTTATTTATTTCAAACATAGCATGATCGGAAAAAATAATCCTTTATCACATAACAAAAACATATTGGACACATGCCTGGCACATGCAATGCCACTTCGCACTGCATTTCCTTATGCCACTTGGGACCACTACTTTTATTTGTATATTTTGAATAACATGTTCAAGCATGACCAGAACCCAAGATTGTTTTTCACATAATGAACCGAAAATTATTCACATATCAATATATATATATATATATATATATATATATATATATATATATATATATATATATACTTTGTATATATATATATATATATATATATCTATTTAATTAAATTTGTTTAAAGAAAAAAGATGGAAATTTAAAAAAAAAAAAAACGAGTCCTAGAAGACCTCCAAGACTTTCTGTGGTGCTTTAATAAATAAAAAAAATGTAACATGCAGACTTCTGCAAGGTTCATAATTTAATATTGGAAAACTTATAGTAGATAAATATGCATCATTTAAGAAAAAAAAAATTGAGAACAGAATGATATTCTATTAAAACCTAGACCTCTATCATAACAGGAACAACAGTATTTATAAGTAAATCGGTTTATCCAAAACCAAGCAATTCAGAAGATAAAACAAATATAATTTATATCACCTAGATATTTAGATATTCCATAGATATTTGGATATCTGTTCATAATAAAAAAATAAAGAAATACACATGGCTCTGATACTAGTGTAAGTTTCATTTTATGCATCCTAACTTTAATCAATAATTAAGCATAGTACTTAAGATCATTTTTGCATAATTGAATTTCAATTACATCATTAAAGATGAACTGAAAGAGAATTTTCACAACTTAAATAACACTTACCTCTTGAAAAAAGATTCACAAAGGTTTGAGGGTAGGTACTTGTGGCATGCTTTTGTTGGGATAGTCAGAGGAACAAACATTGTTATTTTCCAAAGTGAGATAATCTCTTTTTGTGACACCCCAATTTCCAAGGGTCATTTTTTTTTTTTTTTTTGAACAGTGACTCAAAGCGGTCGCGACCACGATTGCTTGTCACAAGCTGTCACGTGCAATTTGCTTGCGGCGCCAAGCGGCGTGGTCGAGCCCCGAGCGCTACTGTCTCCGCACATCTGACCACCCGACCCCAAACGCGTGCGACCACGAAACCCTATCACGACACTAAGTCGGTCATTCTCCGGGCATTCTTGTCGCCCCCTTTTCCTCGTTGTGCGCTGACGTACGGTAATGAGCTTGATCACGGCGCCTGTGTAACGAGGGTCCCTTGAAATATTTGGGTCGTGACATGGAAAGCGGTGTCCGCGGCGGGAGAGCTAAGCCTTCTCTGTCGTATGAGGGCGCAAAGTATCTTCGCGATAGAGAATTTCGTGTCGTGACGGGCTTCGAAGGGTTGGGGCGGGCGCGACGACGGGCGCACGGCCTGCGTGCGACGACATGCATAAAGCGCGGTGATTGCGTGCACAACTCTTTGAGCACATGAGTGAGGCGCGCATTGCACCTGTGAGACCACTTAACAATTCACTATGTTAATGTATTTGTTGGGAGTCCTTGTTCATAGACTTGTTCACGAACACTATACATGGAGGCCTTGGTAAAAAAAAAAAAAAAAAAAAGACCCTCAGAAATTGGGGCATCACAGTAGCCCCCATCCTGTCGCGACATAGAAAACCCTGTCGTGACACGGGGTCCAGGGAACCCTATTGCGATAGACTTTCTCTGTTGAGACAAAGGCCTTAAAATGGGCAATAGCCCATTCTGGCCTCCTGCACTTCCAGTTCCCCTAAAACGCAACATGAGTACCATCATGTGTGTGTGCTCCTCTGTCTCTGATCGATGACGACTCGGTATAGCGTCGACCAGTCCATCGAGGATGATCGCTAGAACTCACGACATGTCCATGACCCTCAGGTCCACTGTGAGTAGAATCCCAAAGATCTCTAACTCACAACCTCAACATATCATATTTAAGCTCACCCTAGTCCCTAAGGGAGAACTCACATATAGGGCTCCTCAGGCCTCGACCTGCAAAAGCTGAATTCTCCTCACACACATGATGCAACGATGAATAAATGCGAGGCACTAGAATCAAATAATACTTTGGCCCATAGGCGAGATAACATAAACATACCTGTATAGGCGCCCCAATCCTCACAGAAGCAGTCAATGGTAATGATGCGTAAGACACGCCCTAGGTCCTTGATGTCTCGGCTTTGTGGGCCACTGTCCTTGCCTCCATATGTTACGGCCTCTCTGGCTTGCACACCGTGTAACGGGGAGGGCGCCTGTGCGACACCTAGGACTGATACTGGTTCCTCATTGCCCCATTGGGAGTAAGAAGGAACATATTGCAATGCGCGTCCCACGATGGCCCCGGAATTTGGGGTGTCCGTGTACAGGATCCTTGCCTCTTCGGACAATTTCGTCTCAGATGTCCGGGCTGTTGGCAATGGAAATATATCATCGGTCCTGACTGGCTAGGAACCACAGTGCGGCCTTGGCCACGATCGCCATGACCTCGTCACTGAAACTTTCGAGGGCATAAGTCTTGCCTCTACGAACTAGAAGAGGAGTTAATCCTCCCTCTTCTCACTAGTACACCTTACGAGATACTCCGTATCCTCTGTTCTCTCTCTACATGGTCGCCAGTAAATCCCACGACCGTAGAGTCCTTTCATGTGAGGAGAAGTCCTACGATTTTCCCGAATGGACAACTTATTGTTCTCAAACTTCCTCACCTTGGCCATATCTATGGCCACGTAGTCATCAACCATCACTGTCATCGTTCCTTGCTTTAGCTCTAGGAACTCCTGGGCCTTTGCATACCTAGCCGTGGCCGAAAAGTACTTGCCCATGAAGAGCTCATGGAACTCTGTCCAAGTCATTGTCTTTAAGTCTCTAGAGGTCTTAACCCAGTCCCACAATACTTAGGCTTACCCTCTAGATGGAATGCAGCTAGCCTAATCCTGGTCGCATCGGTTGTGATCTCCATGGCCTCTAATACCATCTCGATCTACCGGAACCAATGGTCTGCAACCATAGGATCTCCTCCCCTGATGAATGTCATCGCGATAGAGCTCTCCTGTCGTGCTGCGCGATGCTCGTTGCGCCCTATCGTGACCACGGTTTCCATCGCGACACAAGGCCTTTGACGCCGGCACACCTGTCGTGACCACGATCCTGATCATGACACGGGGCCCGAAGGACTTTGTCGCGGCAAAGGAAACCTCTTATCGCGACTGGTCGCAATCGGCCCCGAGCCACGTCACGACGCCGGGTTATGTCGCGACACGGGGCCAAGTGTCTATGTCGTGCATGTGTCCCAGCCGCGCATGCATGCATCGTGCGCACCTGCAATTCGGTCGCCTTTGGCACGAGAACTGTGGCGGCGTGGAACCCCTGTGCCGCGGCAACGGGGCCCGAAGACCTATCGCGACAAACTTTCTCTGTCGTGACAGAGGGCTCAAAATGGACAGTAGCTCATTCTGGCGTCCTGAACCTCCAATTCCACTTTTTCTTTTCTTTTTCCTTTCCTTTCCAAAACACCCTAAATTCAACATAAATTAGTCTTTTTATTACAAAGACAATAGGGAGCCATGAAAACTTGCCAAAATATATAAATCATATAAAAACATACAACCCTGTCCTTCTTACATATAAAGAAAACGAGTTTCCTACCCAAAATTTACAAAATACATTACAATGCCAAATTTGGCCCCTTTTTCAACTAATTCCTCATACGTGTCCACCTCCAGGTGTACCTTCAGCGCCTGAAAATGTTTTCCCACGACGGGGTGAGCAATGTCTAGTATATGAATTCTCCTATAAGGGCTACTCCCCACCTAATTGTCCATGTTATGGCAAACATACACACATTCAAGCAAAGTATGCATATTCCTACTCAAATGTCTACATGCCATGGATGAGAATGTGACTCACCCTTTCCCATGTCCCGAGTCCTCACCGACTCCTCGCGTCACTATTGCCAAGTGTGAGCAATGTCGTTTTGATGACAACCAAAGATTATTCTTAATCATTTCATATTTTCATTACAACCATGCGCCTTTTGTGGGTAGTGGATTTTTGGTGTCACACCACGGGCTCCACAAACCCAGACACTTTTACGGCCTTTCACTGCTAGGGACTATGTCTAACCATAATTGATGGGTCTTTCACCCTGGGGAGGAATCTATCCCAACTTGTTGATACCCGGCACATAATTATCTCATCTCATTTCCTTATTCCGTGCGACTCTTTTTGGACGTTGTCTTATTACCGAGCCCACCCAATCAACACCATACTCAGTGTTGATTAACAACTGTGTACCCATGACACACCATCAAACACCAAATACAATGTTGATCACAACCCTACACTCACTTTGTGTCATGCGATGTTCTCGTGCATATGAAATGCATGATGCCAATACATTTTACTTCATGTCACATGTATAAATGTGTACTACATGCAACATTAACAATTCATGGATAATTATATTTTCTACATATAATTTGCATCCATCAAAATTCACCGTGTTAATCGTCCAGTAAGCACTAATATCAGCATAATTTTCTCACACACTTGCGTGTTAATCAACTACCAAGCAATAACACACAAAAGATCCTTAATTTAGGACCTCAATCCAACAGGGCATTATCTAGCCTCAGCACCCCCTCTGAACCAGTCTCAGTTCCATTCATTTTACCATTTTCAGCTTGAGCTAAAACAGCCCCAAGCACAAAACACACAACAAAACCCATGGACCTCAATCCTGGGAACAAAATCCATCTTCACACACATTCCCAGACTGTCAATAAATAGTCCCAGAATTTCCATCATTAAGTCCCAAATTTTTGGGACTAACCACGGCCACTCACGACCCTAAAACAAACCATGCCATCAAATGACTCTTAAATAAAAATATCTGGGAGTAGGAAAACCCTGCCCCTTGGAGTTTTGAAACTCCCGATTTGATACCATGTAGCTCTCATTGCGGGGGATGGAAGCTTTGTCTCTTGCTCCGACGAGAACCAATGGTCCGATCGCCAATCTAGAGAAGAAGAGTGAATGACTCCTCTCTTTAAATCCTTTTCTTCTTCTTACTCACTCTCTACCAGCCTCTTTCTTCTTTCTTTTCCTTCTCCCCGATAGATTGTTGGTCAAAGTCAAATTAGGATGTCCTCATTATACATGTCCCAACACACCATTGGCTATTATTAGATTTCCCTTATCCACTTATCCATAACTTTGGATTTCCCTCCTATCATGTGGTGACACATGTCCCACATGGGTCCCACTTAGGCTTGTGTTTGACTTGCTCTCCTATCGACACATGGCTCAGTGTGAGCCATCCAACTTGTGCCAAGTGTTACTCGTGACTCTCGATTGCCTCGCGTGGAAATTCCGGTATGTTAGAATTTGTGAAATTCGATGTGGTATCTAGATTTCACGAGGCGATCCCAACGGTGAAGTCCATTTTATCATCCGAGATCTAGAAATATTTCAGATTTTTCAACTGAAATTACCGTTCTACCATTTTTAGAAAAATTGTATTTTTCCCGAGTTTTACACTTTCTTTCTTTTTTTTCTGATATATTAAAAAAAATCATTCTCGAAAAAGTGTCGCCAATAAAAATGGAAGCTGGTTTCCTTTTATTAAAATAAAATAAAATATTTTATTTTAACTGCGAGACAAGAGTAACTTCAACTCTCCACACGTTCCCATTATATTTTAATTAGAGAAGCAGTCGGGCCACAACTTGTTGTGCCCAACCCCAAAAATAACCAACACAAACAAAGGGAAACCAATTTCAATGGCCTTGGTGCAACAGCTCATAAGTGCGACCTGATACACATTTGATTAAAGAAAGGCGTAGGGGCTTTATGAACCAGTCCTCATTATTATTTTCAAATGACATTGAATTTAAAAGAGACATTGTGTATTTGTCAACATTCTAATATGAAAAATTATTGCACTGGTTTATTTCATTTATTTTGTTATCCATAATTAAACAAAAATGTAGTTTAATTTCCAGTTTAGGAGTCCAAGAGATCTTATAGTCGGCTTACCTCCGTAACATAGCATCATACACTTTCTAAGTTTCCCAGACATGATTCTCTTCCTTCTTTTTTCGCTTGTAAGACTAAAATAGACAGAGTAATTAAAATAGCAAGCACAAAATAAAACTTGGTAAAGACTTGAGAATAGAATGCGAGGCCAAAATACAATTGATTAATAGATTGTTTGCCAAAACTATGGACCCCAAATGCCAATAATGTTTCTTTGTACCATAATATAATATGCCTGATGAGAATAAATTCCATTCGGATGATGGATGTGTGAGACAGAGAGGTGAAGAAAAGGGTGCTCTAAGTAGGGTGCATCAAGGGCATCTTTGGAGAGGATGGGGGCAACGGAAGTTTGAAAACGGTTGAGTACTATTGCTTTTTTTGGATGAGAACTAGACTAGGACATAAAAGGTGAGAGTGGAGCCGAAAAAGCTATGGTCATGATCCTATTCTTGTTGAAGACGAATGAAGAAAGAACTCTGAGAGCTCTATCTTCCCAATGGATAAAGAAAGGGGAGTGGGAAGGTGATCAATTAATAAGGGCGTCGTTCTATCATGAAGATAATGAGTTTGTCTGAATTCACGTTAGCTGACCAGCTCAATAATCTCCCATTTCGACATTTCTTTGGCAATGCATAGCCTCTCATTTCGACGATGCCATCTCGTCGCAAAAATCAATATCAATGATTTGTCAACTTTTTTATTCATTAAATATACTTTCATCTTCTATTTAAGATATAAATCAATTATGTAGCAGATCCATTAAACCCTAGTGAGTAAAGAAACATCTCATCGGCAAAATCAAAATCAATAATTTGTCGAAATTGTGATTTCTTAAATATTCTTACCTGATCAATATAGTAACTTTTTCCACTTTATGTTAGATTATTTGTAAAAATGGAAGCATTTATTGATCAACTGACCCGTTAATGCATTAAAAATTGAAACTTTATTGAAACAATGAAGCATGTCATTTATAGTGTATAGAAAACTTACTTGGCATGAATTCAGAATTATTGACTGTCATTTATTTCCACAAAAATCTATGGGAGACAAGAAAATAGAGAAAGGTTTAAGATGACTCTTTCCTTTTCTCTTTCATGTGTTCTCCAAAACCCCTTAAAAAAATTTTAAGGCTCTATTTACTTAGCACAAGGGAACAATTGGGCTTTGGTATAATGGTCTTATCAAGTGAAGAAGATATAACCATGGGCTGTGCGAGTTAAATTAAAATCATCCATAAATGACCATAGTTAACATGCATAATTACACAATTAAAATTTGTAATATGATTATATTTAATCCATAATTAATAAATTAATCCCAGTATTCTCCCACTTAGACGACATAATCATAATTTAAATGTTTTCATAATAGATTTACATAGCTATAACCAGTCATATACAATTAACACCCTTGAGAGGATGCATAAATTGTACATAATTAGAGCTACTAATCAAATCTGCTCAAATGCTTCAACAAAGAGACTTACATATCCTGCTTGATTATATACAATTCCCACGATAAGAGATGCATATATCGTACATATCAGCCCTAATTAATAAGTATATCATTCTGAGTGTATAGAACATACACAGCATGGATCAGTACTTACTACCATTTACTCTCAGAAATGCAGAGACACGATCAAAGAGAAAGGTGGCTAGGGTTCAAGATGACTCTTTCCTTATCCCTTTCATGTGTACTCTAAAACCCCTTAAAAATTTCTAAGGCTCTATTTGCTTATATATGTATAGAGCATAAGGAAGCAATTAGGCTTTGGTCCAATGGGCAAACCAAAGCAAGGGAGAAGATAAAACCATAAGCCCATAGCAAGTTAAAATTAAACCATCCAATAAATGGTCCATAGTTAACATGCATAATTACACAATTAAAATTGTAACATGATTATGCTTAGTCCATAATTAATAAATTAATCCAACATTCTCCCACTTAGACAATATAATTATAATTCAAATGCTTTTACAAAAGATTTACATAGCCATAACCAGTCATATACAATTAACATACTAAGAGGATCCATAAATCGTACATAATTAGGCGCTACTAATCAAAATCATGACTCAAATGCTTCAACAAGATACTTACATAGCCATAATCAATCATATTCAATTAATATATAGAGGGGATGCATAAATCGTACATAATCAGGTGCTACTAATCATGAAGCATTACAATGACATGGGTATTGATTCAATGAAATAAAGAACATTATTATGTCATTCATCGAGTCAAATGACACAAAATCACAAGATAATGACAAACGTCAAAATGTGCATGTACCATCAAAAAAACATGAGTTTTCCTTACAAAATACATGAAAAGGCAAAACTCCCACTAAAACATAGATTTTAGGCTCCTAACAATCCCATGTGGGTGACGTGTTCTTGAAACACACAAATAGGTAAGTCTTTGGTTAATGGGTCTGCCAACATGCTAGTTGTAGGCATGTGCTCAATAGAAATGATGGACTCTACAACTTTCTCTTTGACAAAGAAGAACTTCACATCAATGTGCTTGGAGTGAGAAGTGATCCTAGTATTCCTAGAGAAAGATACAACTGATGAATTATCACAAAACAATTTCAGAAGTTTGGAAATGGATTTAACAACCCCCAAAGCTAAAATAAAGTTCCGCAACCATATTGCATGATAAATAGCCTCATAAAGGAGTGCCACATATACCTGCAGAGTAGAAACATAGTGTTTTCTTAACACTTTTCCATAAAATATATATTGATATCACAAGGAGTATAACTAGAGTGGACTTAGCATAATGGAAGCCTGACCCTCATGTCAGTTACTAAAACCATCCACTTGAAGAGTGTCGATATGCCAATATGTCAACATGAGATCCTTGGTACCATGAAGATACCTTAAAATTTTCATAGCTTCTTTCTAGTAGCTATGACTAAGTTATCAAATACCTACTACGCCCCGAACAACAAAGTAATATCAATTAGTGTGTATACTTGAGCATACATTAGGTTGTCCACCACTGAAGAATAAGAGACTACTTTCATTTGATCTCTCTCAATATCATTCTAAGGACATTGGCCTTTGGAAAATCTATCACCCTTTATAATTAATGCCTAGACAAAAGAATATGATTGCATATTGAACCTTTTCAAAATGCGTTCAACATACGTTTGTTGAGACAATCTTAGAATGCCACTAGGTCTATCGCAAAGTATTTGTATTCCCAAAACATAAGATACTTCCCCAAGATCCTTCATATCAAAATGGCTAAACGATAACTACTTTGTCTTAAGCAACATGACAATATCATTGGCTGCGAGCAAAATATCATCAACATATAAAACTAGGAATATGTATTTACTCCCACTAACCTTCATATATATGCATTGATTGACTATGTTCTCCTTAAAACCATTAGCGGTGACAACATCATCAAGCCCAGGAAATACCACTTCCTGAAAGCCTACTTTAGACCAAAATGGATTTATGAAGTTTACACACCATGTGTTCCTTACTAATTTCCTCTCAAACATTAGGTTGAGACATGTAAAACATCTCAACTTCTTTCTTTCAAGAAAGTTGTCGACATCCATTTGATGCAACTCCAAGTCAAAATGAGCCACCATAAGGCACAATAATACACAAAAGTCTTTAGTGGACACGGGAGAGAACATTTCCATGAAATCAATACCTTCTCATTGATTGTAACCCTTAGACACTAATCTTGCTTTATGTCTCTGCTTATCCTGCTTGTCCGCAATGCCATTATGTTTGAGGAGTACTAGGCATTGAATGCGAGCATGATACCACATTCCTAAAGATACTTCAACAATGGTCCAGGGTTGAGCCCCGTCTCATCATATCTACCATAATACTCACCACCTTTGTCAAAATGAACCACTTTGATCTTCTTCCCTTGTAGGAGCTCAACTTTAGCTTTGAAAGCTTTGAAGGCCTCTAAAGAGTTAGACTTCTCATGAATGAGCTCAAAAAAACCACAATGGTAATAATCATCGATGAATGTGATGAAATATTTGTGGCTACCCATAGAAGGAGGGGTGAATGGCCCACAAATATTTGTATGAATAACCCTAAGCAACTCTGTGCATCTATCAACCTTGGTAGTCAATTTACCCTTAATACAATCTATACATGTATCAAAATCTGAGAAATTAAGATCCGGAAGAATCCCTTCCTTAATTAATTTCGCCATTCTCTGTTTGGAAATATGACCCAGACGTTTGGTGCTACTAATAGTATTAACATCAGGAGAAACAGAAACATAAAGCAAACCATACAACTCTAATCTGTAAAGATTACAATAAAGCATTCCATTGCCAATCAATAAAGAATCTTGGTACAATTCAAATTTTCTAGTTTCAAAAAGAAAACTATATCCAAGTTTATCTAAAATAGGTACAAATATCAAATTCCTCTTGATTGAGGGTATGTACACCACATCAAAAAAAATTTATGTACTAAGCTGCAATCTAACAACTTGAACTTTTGTATCATCTCCCATGTAAACATACTACTCCTGACTAGTTGGACTCTTTCTGATCATTACCTACTCAGAATTGCAAGCATGAATGGTGTCACCACTATCTAACCACCAAGTATCAAATGACACACTAATGAAATTGGATTCATAACAAACATTCACCAAATGATTATTAGATAGCTCATTTTTCTCATTCTTTGAGAACTTTGTATATTTCTAAAAATAGCATCCAAGAACTCTTTTGCATTTTCAATCATGGGAATTCTTGCATAAATAGAGTCTTCCATATGATTCTTTATGATTATCAAACAAAAACTATTGGAATACTCCCAATTCTCATAGAACTTTGTCTCCTTTGCAGAATTCTCAATAGTGTGTTTTGGATGAGTTTCAACTTTCAAGGCCAAGTTCAGTCTCATAATTGTCAAATTCATCATGAGAGATTTAACCCATTGTTTGCAGTTACTCCCATTAAGTTTCGTGACAACAGAGAACTAAGGAAACCTCAAACCTGAAGAACAAAAGAGAGAGCAATGTAAAAAATACATGTAAAACAAAGACATGAAAATTGCTCCATCCTTCGACTTACCAAATGACCCACAAAAGTGGTCACTGAATGCTAGAGTCTATTGAATATCAAAAGACTCATACACATGCAAGAGCAATTCACTACCCATGATAACCAAATGCATCAATTTCCCATCGATAAGGTAGTAAAATTTTGTGGTTCATGACATGTAGTGAAATCCCTTCACCAAACTAAGCATCCTACCAAATAATAAAGTAATCGATATGAAAAATTTACTATCTCTATGGATCTTAGCAAAATTAATGTGCAAGACAGGAGAAATTTGAGTTGTAATATCAATTTAAAAAAAATATTTGACATGTTCAGACTCACGAGAGGAATGTTCACAAGTATTCAATATTTCTCAAATTTTACCCAAGTGCATTAATACTAATAATAATCATATTCACAATATGATGCTATAAATAATCACAAATAGCACAAACATAAGTTGTTAAAGCAATATGTGAAGGGGAACAGTAAAATTATTGCAAACTTGGGTAAAAATTCAATTCTAACAAAAACCAAATTTAATGCTTAATTGGGGTTTTTTTTTTTTTTTAAGTTTTCAAATTAAGCATACAAAAACTCGGCCATGAACAAAAATTTGAAAAATTCTTCAAATTTGAGCCATCAAAGTATAAAAAACTTTGTTATATAAGTGCCACATATATGCTCTCTCATAAAAAAAAATTCAAATTACTTTAAGATGATAAATTACCTGTAAAAGAAAAGCGGTAAGACTTCTATAGTTGATGGGGAAAACAAAAGAAGGCCTCCAACTTCTATGTACTAATAATCAATAAGGAACTTGCTTTTATTGAAAAATGTAATGCATTTCCCAGACTCAGTCCCATTGTCATCCATCGAAAGCTATATGATGAGCATAAGATTATTTTAAAATTTCTTTTACTTTCATTCTCTTTATCATCATT
Organism: Tetrastigma voinierianum; assembly: GCA_016808115.1. Classification (NCBI taxonomy): domain Eukaryota; kingdom Viridiplantae; phylum Streptophyta; class Magnoliopsida; order Vitales; family Vitaceae; genus Tetrastigma; species Tetrastigma voinierianum. The sequence continues at coordinate 458,008 of JAEQBH010000727.1, forward strand.
GCCTTCACAAGAAGATCCAATTTACAGTGATAATGCAAACAAAATTATATGGGTAATTCCATAAATGAGTTCATGGGAAACCTAGGTTTGACTCCGGGAGCTCATTATGTTTTCTAAAACCATCTACCAAAAATCAATGCCTTATTCGACATGATATTAATAATAGTCAACAATCTCGAGTGCTTCAACGTCTATTTCACTATCCCAGTTATAATCGGTCAAAACTTAAAGACCGAACTTGCAATGATGCCCACATTCAATCAAAATTAGAATTAGTTCAAAAACAATATTTTCAAAATCTTCCCCATGGTTTAACATAGCAGTAGATATAGATAGATAAAACCTAAGACTCTTTATTGTCTGAAAGCAGCCAGAAATACATATATCGGAAAAATGCAAACAAAACCCAGAAATATAGAAAAACAAATTTGATAGCTTCAATGCCAATTAAAGTTGCTATGATACTAATTGTTAGATTATTTGTAAAAATTAAACCATTTATTGATCCAAAAAAAATTGATCAATAATAAAAGGATCTAATAAATGCATTAAAAATTGAAACTTTATTGAAACAATGAAGCATATCATTCATAGTGTATAGAAAACATATTTGACATGGATCCAAAATATTGATTTCCATTTATCTCCAAAGAAATCTACAGGGGGCAAGATAAAAAAGAAAGGTGGATAGGGTTCAAGATGACTCTTTCCTTCTCCCGACTAGGATCTATTAAAAAGTAATTCCTTCTTCTAGTGCATCGATGATTATTCCCATTATGGTTTTTGTTGAGCTCATTTGTGAGTAGCCTGACTCTTTAGAGACCTTCGAAGCTTTCAAAGTTAAAGTTGAGCTCCAAAAAGGGAAGAAGATCAAAGTGGTTCATTATGACAGAGGTGGTGAGTATAATGGTTGATATGATGAGATGGGGCACAACCTTAGACCATTTGCTAAGTATCTTCAGGAATATTGCATTGGTGCTCAGTATTCAATGCTTGGTATTCCTCAATAGAATGCGAGAGAGAGAGGAAGAGATCACACGCTTCTTGATGGTGTGATGTATGCTTGGTAATTCCTCAGCATGCGAGGTTCTTGTAGGTGAAGTGATAACCACTAGAAAAGTGCATTTTTAACTACTTAATTTTCAATAAGCAAAACCTTTTCTTGGTGGAAACTCACATATTACCGGCTTTGCGCAATGTTAGCCCCAAAACCTTGCTACTAATGGTTTTATTGAGTACAGGTATGCATATTGGCCATTTTAGGTGATTATTATGGCTCTTTGGAATCATAAGGTCAAGCAACAAGGAAATCTCAAGCCTTTTGTGTGAGCTTGGAAGCCGTGGTAGTAGTTCTTACGAGTTGAACCATGATGGAATGATCGCATGAGGGAATGAAGAAGTTTTTTGAAAATTTGGACTATTTCGTAATGCAACAGAGCGATTTCGCAATGCCTCAAAAGGCATTGCAAAATTTTGCAATTAGAAGTTGTCTCTACCCGATTTCGCAATGGTGCCAGGGAGCATTGGGAAATTTTGCAATGCTTCCTAAGAGCGTTGCGAAATTGCCGAAAGTCACCGAAATAGAAAGTTTTGATTCTAATATCCTAGATATGACTTGTATTAGGAAACTAATTGTACTTGGGCACCAAGAAACCTCCCGAGAAGTACTTTAAATAGGAGATCAAATCAAAGAGAGCGATTTTTAGAGGGTGAATTACCTAGATACTTTTGTAATTCTTCTTTTTCATTAATACAAACTTTTAGTACATTTTCTACAAATTTTTTTCGGTCTTTTTTGTTTATGGCTTGCTTCATACTCACCAAGAGTTAGTAGTTCACTTTCTCGGGATGAGGTGGATCCAATCCACCCCACCAAAGGGGATAGCAACACTTCATACAAAATATAGGGCTTTGATTACTGTTTGGAGGCTTGAAGGTTAGGCGTACATTAGTTAGGGACACCACATGTCGGGTGGCAATCTTGGTCCCGACAATTCGTATAGGAGTCTCTGCTTTCTCTTGACCAGGTCTTCTGCTTACTTATCAAGTATTATGAATGGTATGTTAGATTCTTGAAATTTGTGCACCTGACCCGGTACGTGGAAGAGATTGTCCCTTGCCCGGAATCCACAATAGGGTTGAGTTGAGAACCTCTTAGACATCTCTAAACATCGGTAAGATCTACTCTATCATACACCTAGAATTTATGCTTAATAAAGATCATGAAAGAGGCACTGTTGACTTTTAACTTATAATTGAAATTGAGCTCACAAGGTCTATTACCAAGTGTGTGTGTGTGTGTGATTTAATGTGTGTGAGTATACGTGTCGTACTAAGCAACACAATGGCAAGTAGAGTATCGTCCCATAGAGAGCTGGTTACCAATTATTGTAATTATGATACCTTAAACTTTATCCGGACTATATAAATGGTGAGATGAAATTTAGCTACACTATGACATAAAAAACACTATTCTAAAGTCAAGCCAAGAAATGAAGAGTTATATGAAAATAAAGGAACCTAGTGTTATGGGTTTCATTTGACAAATTCCTACGAAGGAGCTTAGGTAAATAAAGGCCATGATGCTTGGTTCAATTACCAAAGATGGATTTCAAAGTGATTTAGCTATTCTTTCTCAAACAATAGCTAGGTAATCTTAGAAAAGGTTTAAACTGTACTTCTACCTCAAACAACCATAACTCAGATTGTATTAAGTGCCATAAATTAATATTATCACATACAACCCACAAATACCTCTATCTTGTGTGAGAGCATAGTGTTTTATACATGATCTAACCTAATATTCTCTTCTCATACTCACAATAGGTCATTCAACATGCCAAAGGTGATTAATCAATAGCAAATAATTAAAGCCATATAAAACACTTGATAAACAAGAACCAAGCATCAAGAATTTACAACCTAAAAAGCAAATCCAAAGTTCAATGTCAAACTACTCCTAAAACCCTAAATAGAAAGTCTAGAACAACATAATAGGAGTTACAATGGAAGAAAATGAGAAAAACATTGAGAAAACGAGAAGAATAAAACTAAAACTGGTAGAAAGTTGCAGCTTCTCTGTATACCTCGAATTTCTAGTTGATCCCCCCCTCATTTTTGCCCTAATCCTGTTTCTTTTATACTCCCAAAAAATAAGCTAGAGTAGGCTTCATCGCACGCTGTAGCTTGACAAATATGCGTTGTAAAATGGTCCATAAAATGGCAAGAAAAAATTGTACGCATTGTAGCATGGAGATCATCACTTTCTGACGTGGAGAGATTTCATATTTGTAGCGTGAAATCTTTAAATTTACTGCAGAATCGCCCCTCCTTTCTTCCTCTCTTAAAACCTAGCCCGATCGGTTTTAGATTTATGAACTAGGACTTTTTGGAAAGATCTCCAAGTTTGGATTGTGCTCATGCTGAAAAATTCATCGAGTGATCTTCAAGTCAGCTCAAATTTGCACTGTTTTTCTGGATGATTAACCTAAACACAAATTGGATAAAGAGAGCGATTAAGGGCTTATTTAAACCATAAACAACTCAAAATTTGATCAAACAAGGAGGTAAAATGAGTATATAGGATACTCATCACACCCCAAACTTAAATCCTTCCTTGTCCCCAAGCAAAGGATAGCACACAGACGAAAACAAAAGAAAATAGGCCAAACAATCTAATAACCAAACTAAACAATTGACAAATCACTTAACAAACAAACCAACAACTAACAAGGAGTTATCAACTAGTGTTAGCAATGATATTAAAGGAACACTAAGAGCAAGTTCTTCCAAAGCACGGCCTGCAAGGATCCTGTTTTTATACTCTCTAAAAGGACTAAATGATTTGAAACCATAGTGATCGGAACACCTTGTTGTCCCAAACTCTCGACACACTCTTCCTAGGAAACTGGTGGGCTGGTGTGACAAAGGAGTCTCAGGGTATACGAGAAGTCCCAAAGAACTCTTCAACCAAAATCAACTCACACATTTGAAAATAAATGAACCGAAATAGGTTGAGAACACACTTTTTATTCCACAAAATACAAAAATAGTAGGATGCAATGCTAAAGAGATCTAGGAGGGTGTCCATGTAGCGGGGATCCATTGGTGACTCCCCACTAGTTGGTTAAGGGCACTGGGCATTCAGCTCCCCTCGAACTTCATCTCGAAAACTCAACTAGAAACCCTAGCACCTACTTGTGAGTAAACTCACTTATTTGTTCTTTTTCATGTTTTTGGCTCTTTTCTCTCTCTTTTTCCTTTCTTTTTTTCTCTTTTCTTTCCTTTTTTCTTTTCTTTCTTTTTCTCTTTTTGGCTAGGGCACATTGGCAATCCTCTTTATTAAGGTGTCCTACCACCATCAAGGTTAAGGTCTTACAAGGCTAGTTGAGTTCAAGAAAAAGAGGTCGGGACCAAGGTATACACAAGAGAACAGTGTGTGTGGAAGTTTCTATAAGAAATGATAAGCTAAAGCTTGTAGCGGGTTCTTCAAGCCCAATCTCCCACAACCCATAGTTACACTTTAATCCTAGATCATGCGAGCATAGTGGTATCAGATAGTGTGATAAAAACTAAAAGTGAGGCGCAACTCAAAGCATTCTCTGCACCTATTACTAGCACCAATCAAACTGTTAGACTTAACACAACACACAAAGAATTAAAAAGAAGTTAACAAATAACTAAGAAAGGTTTAAAACTCACAAACATGTAAGACACACAATAAGACACTACATAGATCTCAAAGATGATTCTAATACAAAGCTATACCCTGAAACATCATGACCCATCAAACTTTGAATTAAGAGTACTTTAATGAATGAAAACATGAAATATAAGGAGGAAGAGGGGACACCCCTGAGGATGATAAGGCTTGATCATCACCTCCCCCTTGGGTTTAGTTTGGGAAAAATGGAACAACTGGATCCACAGGTGGCATCAGGAATTGCTCTGGGCGTAGGATGGAACTACCCACCTGTGCCATGGATGGATAAGAGAGGAGAGCTTGCAATGCAGCGTTTAGTTCAACAACATTTTAGCTCAACACGTTATGTCTCTAAGCTCTAAGCTTGGTATTGCTCCTCTGAAATCACAATCTCTAAGCTCTATTGTAGTCAACCTCTTGAGATTGCCTATGGAGTTGGGTAATATCACACGAAAATTTCGTGATCGAGAGCAGAAGTTTCTAGAGATCTGCCCAGGGAATTCTAGCAAAGAACCACGAGTAACATGTTGTTTGACAAATCAAGAATCTGAAGGTTCGTAGCCAAAAATATCTTTTGGAAATGTTCATTTAACCCCTGAATGGCCTTAATTGACTCAAGTCAGAAACTCACCGGGAAGTGCGGAACGGGAGCGGCCCAGTTGTTATGGTCGGGCGGATGCGAGGAGGACAAGCTTGAGCAGAGGGGAAGAATCAGAGGTCGAAGGTAACAACTGCAAGCTCAGCACATGGAGATTAGGCGAAGATGATAATGGCCTTTCCATTCCTTCCCTTGTGCCGATATGTTTTACACCATCGAGATAGAGTTCTCTAAGCTGGTCGGGTTACGAACCATCATTCTCGATTTGGGTTCTCCGAGTTTGAATACCGAGTTAGAAATCAATTGTAACCAACCTTAGTAACCCCTAAAATCTCGATTGGAATGCGCCCATAGCTTCGACCGTGATTCGAATTAAATCAAATTGCCAAACTTCACCAGAATCCGGGTGGAATTTAGCGAAGAATGTTAGCGGAAATTGATCTGGAGATGTAGATTGAAAAGGCCTCTTTGGAACCATTGAACCCTCCGGAAATAAATTCGCTACTGAGATCGAGAGAGACAACATGACGATGGCGTCGATTCCCACCTCCCAGAACAACAATGGGTGCTTTGGTTCCGGGAAGCAGTTTATTAGATGCGGCATCATTAAATTTGAGGGTGCTCTTCGATTCGCGACAACAACATCATCTCATCTTCCGGGCATACCCTCCCATCACGAGACGGAGTCCCGGATACCAAAGCAACATGGATCACAGAAAAGATTGAGCCTGATATGGTAAGAAATAAGCCATGAAAATAGCTTAATTCTCATCGGAGACGAAAGGAGACACTTCCAGTAGTCTGATTTAATATGATTTTTTGATGTTTGAGCAGAGATAATATTTTCTGTTCCTATAATTCGGACAAAACCAATTGATAGTTTCAATATTTACCTCATCTGCTATATCTTTTTTTTATTTTTATCATGTTTGGTTCATAGAAATTTTGAGGAAAGTGCAAAGAAAGAAAAATTGAGAAAAAATAAAAATAACATCAAAAGTCTACAGATTATTTTTATTTGCACCTTTAAACTTATTGTATTCATTTTAACAAAGATTAAATAATTTAAAAATGCATAGATTTCTAACTAATTTCAAATAAAATTTATTTTATTTAAAGATTCTCATAGAACAATCAAATACGAGAAAAATAATTTTCCTTGACATTATTTTTAATTTCTTAGCTTGGTCCTTTCGATGAACCAAACACAACATTTGTTCTTGCCTTCCATATTCCCTCCATCTATACCATTTCAAGTCACATGATAATTTGTCATTTTCTTACATTTTTACTCTCTAAGAACTGTGATATGAAAGACATGTTCATGCATGTTAAATGAACCACTGAATTTCATGCATGGTGATCAAATAAATCGAGCTATTGACGCCCGGAAGTGGAAAATTAATATTAGTCTGCCGCTTATCTAAATTTCATGAAGTCTTTAACGCCTTTGATTTTAGTAAGAGTAGCTGGCCTTCATATTATTTACTACTATCACTGATAATCAGCATAAATGTATTATCTATCTTTTAATACCATTAATTTATTTTCCTCCAAGGCTTCGGCATCGTTCATTAATTTATTTCATAGCCTTCTAGTTTTCCTTTGAAACATTATATTTCAATATTTGAAATGATCCATATTATTTAAGAGACTAGGAACTATATATGAAACATATATGGTGATAACTTTGTCACAGGAAGAATATCTTCATGCATGTTAGATGAGCCATTAAGGGTGCATTTGAGAGAGGTTATTCACAGTTTATTTGTGTTTATCTTTTTACATAAGTACTTTTAATAAAAATTATAGGTATTTGGAAAAACTTATAAAAAATAACTTATTACCATTATAAGTCAATTTTATCTTATTTCAATAAGCTTCATGAAGAAGTTTATCAAAATAAGCTTAAAAAAGTTGATACGAAGCCTAAAAATCGATCATTTTAATGACAAAACTCTCTTTGACAATTATGAAAAAAAATAGAAAAAAAAATTCTGAAAAATAGAAAGGGAATTCCAAATATATGTAAAAAATAGGTAACATTTTTAAAAAATTTATGTAAAAAATAGGAAATTTTTTTAACAATAATAAAATAATAGAAAACAAATTCCAAAAAATTATGTAAAAATAGGTAAATTTTTTAAAAACTTATGTAAAAATAGGAAAAAAAAGAAAAAAAAAAAGAAAACACCTAAAAATTATGTAAAAATAGGTAATTTTTTTTTTAAATATGTAGAAAATAGGGAAAAAATCTTAAATATAATTAAAAAATAGAAAAAAAATTATATTGATGATGAAAATAATGATATTGATGATTGTTTTCTTGATTTAGAATTTGATGTAGATCCATAAGTGTTTATTTTGTTTTAAAATTTAGAATTTTTGTGATGATGAGAATCATTAATGATGTTTGATATTATTTACTTTATTGTATTTTATTATTAGGTAAAAAAGTATAAACAATATTTAGTGAGATATATAATTTTTATTTATATTAGGTAGGGTGTGCACCATTTAAAAATGCTCACGCCTTAAGGCCTAAAGAGGCTTTTGCTCCTTAGATAACTATGAGTTCATGGTACATCATGTTCAAATTTATAGAAAGCATCCCAAAAATTTTAATGAAGAAAAAAAATCTAAAATATTTAATTTTTATTATCTCTTTGATGCATATGAAACAAAAGTGAAGATGAGATAATGGTTCTTTAACTAATTTTTATACTAGAGATTACATTTGAATGATAAATGTTTTCAGTATATAATGAATCTTTACTTTATCTCTCACTCTCTCTCTCTCTATTTATATATATATAATATATATATATATATATATATATATATATATATATATATATATATATATATATATATATATATATATATATATATATATATATATATATATATTAAAATATTAAATTTTAGTTTTTTAGTTTTTTTAAATTTTTAAAAATTATGACAAGTACTTATTTATTCAAACACTTCAATTTTATAAGTGTTTATGATAGTTTTTTTAGTAATTTCAACTTTTATAAGTGTTTTTGTAGTAATACATTCAAAATCTGGCTTGGGCATCTTTATAGTCCCTTAATAATAGACCACTTTCTAAAATTTCCTAAATTAGAATGAGATGGGTAGTGAGCTAATTTCACTTTTTTAGTTTTACTATTGGAATAAACCCGATAAATTAAGCTATTCTATTAAAATTTCACAACAATTTTTTATCTATATTCTCTAGAACTTTCATAAAAATAATTTATGTAAAATCAAGAAAATAATAATAGGTAACAAAAAACTAAAAAGAAAAAAAAATGAAAAACACATAAAATTTACCGTAGAAAACCCCGGATAGGAAAACCATGGTAAAGAAAAATCCACCATTCTGAAAACTGAGTACAAAACTGGATTATAGAATCACAAAACCCTAAAAAAATGTAACATATTTATATGCTATCACAACAAATGCCAAAAACTCCATAATATTGCCTTATCCAATTTTTAACATTATATATGTCATTCTAAATTTAAGCCTTATCCAATTTGGCTTTGACAAACGAGGTAATCAAGTATAGTTGCTAAAGTGGGAGTAATTCGTGAGGGAAACGGTGGTGGCCGAGAAAATCACTGGGTTTCGGATTGGCTTCAAGTCTTCACAGTCAAGTCCTTGTGAAAGAGAAAGAAATTAAAACAAAGGAAGCAGGGTGCCTACCGATATGGAATGGAATTCTTTACTTTGAATGAGACTAGAAATTTCCTCTTACAAGCTGTCCTTTCACAATCACTTCATTTTAAGTTCTTATTTCCGATTCTTCTGTATTCTGTCCAAAGGAAAAGTAGATTTCAAGTTATTAATCTAAAAATATTTTACATAGGTAACGAAGAATTGGATTTAGATTGTTCGGGTTATCATGAAAACAAATAATTGTAGATGAATGAATATACTATCATAACTAGTAAATGTACAAAATTGGATTTAGATTATTCGGGTTAACAGGAAAAATAATAATTGTGGATCAGTAAATGCACTATTAGATTAATTTATTAATTATGAATTAAGCATAATCATATTACAATCACTACTACAAAATTTTACATCTATGACGCTTCATTAAAAGCATCATAGTTGAAAATGTTTTAAAATAACCCTCAAACCTAAATACCCATGCTCGGACTCAAAAAATCCCTAAAATTTTGAAGGCCTTTGAACATTTGGGAGAAAAAGTAGGTGGAAGAAGAAAGCCTTTGAGTATTTCTACTGATGATGGAGAGGGTCATTAGAGAAGAGAAAAATTCGGATTGCACATTTTGGGTCGTTCTGCAATGGAACTTCTTAGATCTGATGAAATTAGTAACAAAGTGGGAATCTCACAGATCTGGATGATAAGCGATTCTGGGGAAGCCTTGACCTTACGGTGAATCTAAGCCACCCTAAGGTGCGCCCAATTGAGGCACCCATCTCTTTCTTCAATCCAAGGTCGCTCACAATCATCTCTATGGTCTCACCCAAGCTCAGTGGTAAAGCCAAAAAATGTAAGAGGGATCGTTTAAAATTTTTCCTTTTTTTTGGTTGATGGTAAATTACTGGAAAATAGAAGAAAACCTGACTCGCTCTCTTGTTGTAGAGATTGGAGTGATTAAACTGGCTCTAGAGGCAAGGAAGGCCACTCCAGCATCACCCGTTTGGACCGCTTTGGGTTCCATTGGTGTGAATGTCAGGACTTTCTATAAGGATTATAATGTTAGGACTGCCGACAAGGTTGGCTATGTTATTCATGTTGAAATTACGGTCTACGATGGTTTATCAACGTTTTTCCTTCCTCATTCCTCGTGGAACTTTGGAGAAAATGAGTAGCTTTTATTTTTTATTTTATTTTTAGGGTTCTTTTCCCTCACAGGATAGGAGCTTCACTTTTATTTTGAATACCTCACCTGCTTGGGTTTTGCTCCTTAAGGCTATAGGTTTGTATGCTCACCAAGTGTTTGAAGCTCTGTTGATTGCCAAGAAATTGTAAGACAAGAAAGAGAGAACTTGGAATCTTCCAATTGCAGCTCCAACAACCAGCTGCTATAAGATTTCAAATTTTCATTTCTTTTTCTACGTTTCTATCAACAATCAACGATCGAAAAATAGAAAATATAGAGCTTCTTTTTCCCCTTTAGTTTACCTTTTGCCTGAAGCAAATTCAGAACTCAAATTTAAAATGAAATTCACAACTTGTTGCTTTGAGACAGCTTGAAATAAAATAACAAATCGGAGTCGCAAATCACTGCTATATGCATGCTTCTTCGGGTTATTAAGTGACAGTGTTCTTTACATGAGAAATCCGCTAAAATGTTTCTTGGGGTGCTTGATGTTTTTAGCTTCTAGAGTTTAAGGACTAGGCTAAATATAGACTTGAGGAATCATTTCTTATCAGTATGGTTCTTATCTCAATGGAAAGTATTATAATAGTGCTAGCACATTACTTTGGATGGTATCAATAAAACTGATGAAGCATCACCTACAAGTTAGTTGAACTTTAAGCACATAGTTGTCTACTGTTGGCTAAGTTTAGCCTCCCTTGTGAAGTATTGCTTAAAATTGATATTACTAAAATCTGACACCTTTTCTTTTGTATTGCATAGATCAAAGTGGAAGGTATCCACCATTGAAGTTGAGGTTAGTTTAACAACCTAATTTGCTCCCAAGTTGAGCTGAATTTGTTACTTCCCTCCTCCTAGTCTTGAAACTCTTTCAACTCCCCTAACACATGTATTATTTTATTTATCTTTTTTTTTCAACACATGTATTATGTTATTTATCTTTTTTTTTTTTTTAAAGCATGGTAGGATCTTTTTGGATCTATTTCATCTTTAGTTTGAATGTAAAGAGTCGTAATAGGACTTGATGTTTTACCCCGAGCTCTCGTTGTTGATGGCATTTCAAGGGTGAATCTCCGGTGTATGAGGCATTGGCCGGCATTTGCAAGGCTGGAATTGTGGTGTGTTTGCGTTTTCCCTTTTTTTTTTTTTTTTTCTATATGCTAGAATTTAGAAAAGGAAGAATGTGGAAAAAAAATTATTTTTTCTGAATAGCATCTGGAAAAATTATATGCAACATGGATAAGTAATCATTTTGGTTTTAATGAAATATCTCTTATTATGAGTTAGTTGTTTAGTTGAGAGGTTTTAAGGATTTAAACCCATGTGACCGCTCAAAATTGAAGACACTACTCGCCAGAAATGCTAAAGCATCTTAGTAATTTTACTAGAGACATGAGATTAAATATATATCATACTCACTACAATAAATTTATGAAATGGGAGTATTAAGTCAAGAAAACTATTAAATTCTCTTCATTTGAATATTTCACTTTTTGGATATGTTAAATTTCAATGTATTTCAGGATATGATAGTCTAGTGTTAAAGTTACTGACAGGAGTGCAGGTGGACCACCTGGGTGGATCCACAAGGCCTCTAGGGGCAAGTACAACGCCGCCCCTCCCTTTCCCGCCTCCTCCCAAATTTTGAAAAAAAGTTGTTTGCATACCAGCCTCTTCAGTGATTGTGAGTAACGAAAAATAAGAGCTCTTCCTCTGTGTGGATTAGATCAATGGACTAGACATTTCTCCGAATTGAGCAGTTGAGAGCTTTGTTCGTTCAAGGTTCCTTTTCTATTTCATTTTCGTTTCTCTACCAGCCAAGTGGGTCTCTGATTGCGTGTGACTAATTGCTGAATTAAATGATGTCTTGTGAGTATTTGAGGGTTATATATTACTTTTTAAAATACCTATTTCATGTTTTCATGTTTCTCTCCATTGCTTTCTTTAAGTCACTAGTCATTCTTGACTTTTTTTTTTTTTTTTTTTGACGTGGGTTCTTCTAAAATTGTGCCTAATTTCCGAATTAGCTCAGATTTATTTTACTATTTTGATTGATTTTATTTCTTTTTTTTTTTTCAAATTTAAATGATGAATTCCTGTGCAAATAGTCACAATAGATTGAAACCTGCCAATTTATCCTGATTCTTAGAGCTGGATAAATCTTCCAATTTCAAACATAGATAAGTGGCTGGCATATTCTTTATTTTGTTTTTACCGTAGTCTATTCTTCAAGGGTTACCTAGATATGCTCAGCCCGGACATTTTTATGAAAATATCAACATGGATAGGAAATGATGGTAGAAATTATGGACAATTGGACACAATTCAACAACAATTGAGCCCATTTATTGGTGAAGTTGACAACATATATTCCACACAACTAAAGACCATGTGTGGAGGAATAGGTCTAGGCATAGGAATTGTCGGAAAGTTGTACATGAGAAAGAGACATGGTGGTGAGCATGCAAGGCTACTATCATATGTTCAGGAGTTCCTTTCCAAGAGTTCTATATTCACAAAGGTAGGACCCATGTAAAGGACTCATTTAATGGGGCTCAACCTCAAATTTATGATCAGCATTAGTTCTAGACAATGATGAACATATGGTGGTTATGGGATCTTTGATTGTTCTTCTCCAGAATGTCATAGAGTTCCTAAAGCACAAGGAGAATTAAACAAGCATGAGCAGAACCCACAATTTTCTATTCATGGAGTACTAGAAAGGAATCAAGCATGTATACTGGCATGTCATTATTACATACAAAAATTACAGAGAACTCCAAGCAACATGGTACCACCGATCTTGTTTAGACTAGATGACATTGTCATCAAGCATCTTCTAGACACATACAATTGTTTGTAGTTTAATGGAATGTGTTTTTCAAATATCAAAAATATATATATATGAGGTAGAGTTATATATATATATATATATATATATATATATATATATATATATATATATATATATATATATATATATATATAGTTATAATTTTTTAATTTCCTCAAAATATTCTAAACTTCCAAACCTTTGATTGATCATTCTTAATTCTTACCGCTAGATCTCTTCGCCAAATTTTGGGATAAAGATCCTCGGTTTATAACTACCTCTAGTACTTAAACCTGTGCAAAATTTCTCTCGATAATGTTCCATGGTATAATTTGAATCTAATCCATTGCAATTCACATTGCTATTTCCAGCCATATTAGTTTAAATAAGTAGTTAAAGTTTGAAATGATACAAGTGGAATTTTTGCTAATGTGGGTATGGTGGCAGCTTTATATAATTTTAAGTGCTACTTAGTATCATTTCACTTTTGTTTTTTTTTTAACTTCATTCACTTTTCATTATATCGCTTATAATACTATCGGATTTGAACTCGTGATCTCCCATAAACACATCCCACATCTTTACCCCTTGACCTCATATCTGCTATATTTTTTACAATTTTTATTCAATTAAACATCTCCTGAATCAATGACTTTATACTTTTCCTGTGTGCCCACATCTTGTAGCAAGTAAAAGTACTTATGAAGAATGCTTGAAACTTCGCTGTAAGTGCCAAAAGTTTCCTTTTCTTATAAGAAAACACTTAGAATCAAAGACAAATGATCCATTTCAAAAGTCTCGATTATTGATTTGTTTATTTGTTTTCTCTCTATGATAATTGTGGATAATAAATTTTGGATACCAGGTTGATATTGGATGATAATAGAATGAATGAATTTTAAGCCTTTAGCCTGGCCAAGATGAGAAATAGTAGTGGGGTTTCTTAGAAATCTAGTTTCTCAGATGTGAGTTTTAGTTTACTTTGCTAGTAATGTGTTTCTTGTTAATTGTGAACTTGTGTTCATATGAATCTTATGATTGAGAAATAGCTTTGCATTTGATGTCACTCTCATTCTTTCACTTCTGCCGATCAGAAACAGCCCTTTGTTGTTCTTTTTTTTTTCTTATTCACCTTGATTTTCTTCCATTATCATTCTCATCATCATCCATGGTTTAAAAATATCCCTTTTGTAGAAAGATGAGAATTGCCTAGTTTAGAGACTACTTGATGCAAGATTTTAAAATTTCTATCACTATATGACTTTCTTTAAAATCATGAACTAGTTGGAAGAACTAGGAAGATAGCTAGGAATAAATGGAAGATAAATCATTGATAATCTAATTCAAAGTACCCTTCGAGATACCAGCGGAAGCATCAAGAAGATCCATGGTGCTCAATTGGCTTTTTTGTGGACATAATACGAACCACCTAGCAATGTGAGGCCATTGATATTAGTCTTCAACTGGTATGCATGTAATTAAAAAATCTTCTAGCAAGGAGTTGATGCTTCCTTCTACTCTTGTTCTTTTCATCCTTTAACATGCTGGTGAATATAGTTTTTATACTTCAGTTATCTACTCCTTTTTTTAGATGCAATTTTTGTTTAGCTATTAAAAGAATGTGTCACAATTTTCAACACATAATAAAACCCTTGTTCTTATCTACTTGATACAATCATATAGATTTTTATTTTTTATTTTTTGTCGAATTGTGCAAATTATGAAGGAGTATGTTGGAGTAATTTTCTATTTGCTTCATGTCAAAAGTTTCATGAGAGAGACTCGCCAATCCAGTTGATGACTTTGTTTTGCCTATTGATTCCACCTTTCATGGCCACTTCATCATTGATGTTGAATTTTTGAAGTTGAAGCTATGCTCATTGAATGCAACTTGCTGAAAGAAGAAAAATCATTATCTCAAGTGGCAAGATATCGAGAATCATGATTATTATATCAACAAAGTCGTTGGAGGTGGAAATTATTCTTTTGTAAAATATAGCTTTATAGTAATGTTGCCTTTAATATTTGTTCTTTAATTGTTCTGAAATGATTAAAAATTGCTATTGAAATATCTTGATTCAATGAACAAATTGTATGTAATTATTATATTTTAAGTATTACATCATTATCGAATTATGTTATTACAATACTAATATTTGAAGATATGTTTATCAATGAATTCAATTTATTTTTGAGGCTTTATTTTTATTTTATCATACAGGAAATTCTTATTTTAATAACAAAATATAAATATTATTTTTAATATAAAATGTTCAATAATGACATTTTTTATGGGTGTCATTGTTACCATTTTTAGAAGAGTGACGTCTTAGAAGTGTCACATAAGTTAACACATATAATGATACCGGTAGACATGATACCCTTAAGTAAGCTGGCCATCTATCATGCATAAAAAAATGTCATTGTTCAACATTTTCCTTGTAGTGAATTTTAATTATATAATTGTGCATGTTACTTATGAGCAATTTATGAGATGATTTAATACTAACTAGCTATGGGCTCATGATTATATCTTCTCCCTTGCTTTGATAAGCCCATTGAATTAAAGCCCAAGTGTTCCCTTGTGCTATATATATAAATAAGTAAATAGAGCCTTAAAATTTCACAAGAGCTTGGTAGAACACGCTTTGGGAAGAAGGAAAGAACTTTTTTCAACTCTAACTTTTCTTTGATCTCATCCCTTACAGATTTGGGAGACAAATAGCGGCCAATAATTCAGAATCCATGGCAGGTATGTTTTTCTACACACTACGAATTGATATACTTCTTTGTTCAATGAAATTATTATTTTGTAATGTATTTGTTAGGTCTTTTGATTATTGATCAATTGTTGGGCTTAATAAATACCTTTGATTATACAAAATAATTTAATAATTGGTATCAAAGCCATGTTTAAATTGATATCAAGTCAAGTAGGATTTGTTTTTTTTATACTCGGATTTTGATTGTTTCCTTACTACCGATTTCAAACCATGAGAATCTGTTCATATTTGATTTTTGTAAGATCAACTTTAAAAAAATGGTTTATCTGTTCATATTTGGGCGAATTGATTATTGAAGGAAGTTCGTGCTTCATTTACAAATTGAGCTTGGGACTTTTGCCATTCCGCTTGTGACTTTTGCATTTCCATTTGGCATTTAGCCAATTTTGCCATTATGTCCTCCAAACTAGACTTCTTCTTTTGAGGAAATGGAGGTTTACTTTGCTCCACATGCATCATGTTCGGATTATTTCTCTATGAAAAATTTGGATGATTCCTCCATCCTGAATTATAAGTATTGGAGAATGGGTTGAATTGGGGTTGAAGTTGTAGAAATTTGCCCAAGTATTGAGCGCCTATTCCATGTGTCATTTGCCCAAATGGTTGCTTCCACTTGGACATTTTTGAACTTAGTGAGGTCGCTGCAAAATTCACATAAGGGAGTGCACACTTGAACTGCATTAGCCGATGCTTGCATATTTTGAAGTTGTGTAGCTTGGAGTACAATATTCTTATAATTCTTCAAATTGTTCTTCATTTGTTAGGATTGCCTCATTAAAAACCTTGCTAGTAAAACCCAGTGGGACAAAACTTGGATAAAGGGATGAAAAAGTGCAATATACTAAAATCATGTCATAAGCATACTACTCCTCATGTCAATATCCTTTAATTGATGCATTCCAATCCTATATATCAACTTCAATGTGTGGAGTTCGACGATGATTTTGTGAATAAATCCACAGATTATCACTTTGAAGTTCATGTATATTATATATTTTTAGAGTGAAATGTGTTTAATTATATTTCTTTGATATAACTCTTTGATTGCAATAATGCATGCAAAATTATCTTTTAAATACCATTGTCGTTACTTTAATAGAAATGAGTTCACATGATTTAATATGTTTCAAAGTGAAATATGACTTAGCAACTAATCTAAGAATTGGGAGGGAGGGGTTGTTGAATTGGTTCTCTCAAATGTATTTTTGCTTAGCTCAATCCTAGGCCTTAGCGATGCATTAAAGAATAGGAAACTTAATTATGCCTCATGGTTCTGCTAAATCTCTATTATCCAGCAAATTAAATTGAATCAATGAGAAATTAACAACCAATTGACAAAAGAGAAAAAAAAAATCAACACGTTAATATAAGGTTCATATCCAAATTATAGTCAAAATCCTAGGCTAGTGAATTAGAACATCATTATGAGCTAATACAAAACAAGATAAACTTAAAACATAAAGAAAAGAGGAGAAGAAACTCTAATAAGTTGATGATCTTCAATCTTTGCTCTTCTTCTTCGTCTAATCTTGAAATCTTCAAAGGTCTCCCAAAGGACGTGTCTCCAATAGGTTGAATCTCTAGCCTCATTCTCCTATTTGAAAATTATGTTAACATGTATTAGGCAGAATTCTACTTAATTCCTAGTTCTGCATCCCGTCAATACTGATATTTGTCGGGCATTACGTATTTTGTCAATATTGATTTTTTCTTTTGGGAAATACTTTAACATATGCTGAAAGGAAATACTTGTTCTTTAAGAAATAAAGTGGCTATCAGCAATGGTGCACATATTGTTAGAAATATTTTTAATTCAGCCAATAAAGTGGCTCCGCATCCAGTTAGCATATCTTCACCCATCCTCCAGCCTAGCTTTGACTCCCTGAATCTTACCTAGTGAAATTTTTTTATAGCAAATAAGAAGAAGAAAACTCAAATTTCTTAAAGTTAACATGTCATCTTCCCATATTTTTGGCTCTACCTAAACATAGAATTGCATACAAGATCACGATCAGAAACCACATACAAGATCAAGGAACTCAATGCGGCCGTGAATCGCACGCTTAAATATAATGTATGATAGGATATATTTTCATCACCCATTACTAACCTCAGAGTAGTGTAAAATCTCTTATTAACTTTACAAAGACCTTCCAAGCTATTCTCTACGCGATGCATCCGTGTGTGGGCGCATTACGATCACAAAAGATTGTCGAAAAACACTCTTGGAAACCTTCACGGTTCTGTTTCTCTCTCAAAGGTGTTTTTCATACTAAGAGTCTCAATCTCTAAAATAATACTTAAACTTAAACACGGAGCTAGTAAGCGGTGTATTTATAGCTTGCTAAACCTAATCCCTCTGAGGTTTTATAACATAACTAGGCCTAATAAATGGGCTCCTTCTTGTATCTTAATAATCAGTTAAATGGGCTCTGTCATCTAATGAGCTAACAGGGATCTATGGCCCATTATTAGTGGAAAATCTTGATCAATGGTTTAGATTGCTTCTGGAGCACTAATCCAACAATCTCCCACTTGCTTAGACGAGTGGGACATAATCTAAATAAGACTCTCACTAAAAGCTCATGTGTGGTCCAAAATTAATAATAATTTTTATATCAAATGTATTTTCCTCTTTGTAAAATATCAACCAATTAATTGATAATTTTTGTCATCAGTAATTATTTATTCTCTTAAACTTATCAATTTCTCTAATGGATCCATGCAGCAGCGATGACTTTCCCAGTATCCGTGCGAAACATATCAAGAGGATATTTCATACAGAATTCCATTTGTATTCATAAATACTTGATAATCAAAATACCATAATCCCCAGATTATCAAGATATTGATGCGTTTAAAATGAAGCCTCACTTAGTAATGCTCAAAGAACCATACGTAACTTAATTATCTATTTATAATATGCTGGGATTGAAAAATAGCGCTATCTAATATGCTTTGATTTGAATTCCTTTCACATAAATTTATCATGATTAAATCTCTTAGATCCTCGAATGACCATAATTCATTCCAATACTTTATAATAACCAAGACTGATCATTTTCATAAAATATTGCAGTCTAAATAAGATTACTTGACTTTATTTAACAACTATGAGACAATTCATTAATTGAGGAACTTTGTGATCATGTCTTCTTTTATAGACTCACTTATGATCATATACTCACATGGTGTCCCGGACATATAAGTAAAATATAATGTGCATTAAACTTCAAATTATTTCATAAAAAAATACTTGCTCTAGGCTGCAAATGTAACCAACTCCTCCTCTAAAGTAGCTGGGACCCTCTTAAGACCCATCTGATTTACATGTTTCTCGAACACACGTTCGAAGAGACTTGAAGTAAGAAAGTGCTGCTTTGAAGTTCTCCTCGAATGCTATTTTAGTAACCACTGTATCTCTATCAATGAAATCACGGATCAAGTGGTACTTTCTTAATATGTGTTTCTGCTTTTTATGAGACCTTGGTTCTTTGGGCAGTGCTACGGCCCCTTTGTTATCCGCAGTGAGGTAATGGCCGTCTGTGCCCCGGTATCACATGAAGATCAAAGAATTTCTTAAGCCATACGACTTCCTTTGCAATTTGAATCATCACGCCCGGCTTAGGTTGGTAACGATCGGTAACTGAAGTGCGTTTTGCCTCCTCCGTGTGGCTCCCTCATTTAGGATGAAACACATATCGATGTTGAAGTTTACTCGAGTCAATAATGTCCCATGAAAATGCAGTCAAGATTCTTGGTGTTTAAGACTCCTTTGGGAATACACCAACATATAATCCCTGGATTCTTTAAATGCCCAAGGTATATGTTTCACCTCTTGTCAGTGTTCTCGGGATCGATTGGGTACCCATTACCCAAATCCTTTGCATAGCGGATGTTTGGCTGGTACATAGCATGGCAGCATGCATGGGACTACCAGCCCAATAGAGCATAAGGTTTCTTCTCATGAGTTCTTTCTCTTGGGGAGTTTTTGGTGATTGCTCCTTAGAAAGATGAATTCCATAATACGAAGGGTAAAGTCCCTTTTGAATTTTCCGTATGAAACACAGTCTATATTTTATCAATGTAGGAGGCTTGGGATAAAATTTAACACCTTATTCTTAGGTCTGCGTAAAGTTTGATTCCTAGAATATAGTTATCTTCACCAAGTCCTTCGTATCAAAGCGCTTTTTAGGTAACCTTGTATCGACAACACTTTCACTGTTTCAGTGGAATATCATCACGATAAGGAGATTTAAAAGAACTACCACTATTCCTTGAATTTTCTTATACACACATGGTTAAATCGAGGACTTTTCTCAATTCATATAGGTGATAACTGATCAAACGTGTTCCATGACACGGTCTTACTTAAGCCCATAAATAGACCCTATGCAACTTGCAAACCATGTGTTCTTGACCTAGGCTATGAACCTTTCGATTTCTTTTTCATATAGATATCCTCTTCTTGCTCTCGGCACAGAAAAGTTGTTGTTTTGGCGTCCATTTGCCAAATCTTCGTGTCGAGAGGCTGTACCGCTCACCTGACTAAGAGAATGGAATGATTTAACCATGGCTCTTTGGCAAAAGTTTCATCATAATCTAGCCCTCTTGGGTGTAACCTTTTGCCTGATCTAGCTTTGAAGGTTTCAACCTTCCCATCACAGTCCTCTCTTTTCTATTGTAGATCCTTCACTTTGATTGGTTTTACCACTGGGTGCTTCTCTGAGACAGCGAGTTACGAACCCATAGATTCCATCTCAGGTCCATTTCCTTTTTCCCACTCTTGCATCAACATCCTCAATGCCTCTTCGTATGTCGTAGAATTGGAAGTCATCGAGTTATCCAAAAAACGACATTAAGTCTCTTAACAAGGCATACCTTACGAGGTTTATGTCGAGTCTCCACTCCCAGGTTCTTTGCATTTAGTTTGTTGTACATGTCTGAAGGATCAAGTTTCTGAGTTCGGTGGATTACCAATCTCTCTTCATTATGTTCTTGTTCTTGAGTTTCTTGAATTTGGTCTGACTGTTTCACATGTTTGTTCACCTTCTAATTTTTGTTTGTACATTTTCCCTCTTTGAACATCAACTAGAAACGAGGGGTGGAAAATGAGTTTGTGGTGGATCTCGGCGAGTCAAGCTCTTCAAGAACCGCTTTGCTCTTAGGTTTTAAAATTGTTCATATAATCCTCTTCTAAGAAAGTGGCATAATTACTCACTATCCACCTTCTTTTCCTTTGGATTATAGAATATTCCCTCGTTCCCTTAGTGTGATAAACATACACATTTAATTCTGAGATTCCAACTTTTGTTGTTTCGTACTAAGGCATTAATGCTTTGGAGCTTAAATCCTAATATGGTTCAAAATTTGGGCTTTGCGCCTTTCCATAATTCTATGGGTGTCTTTGAAGCAGTTTAGACGGAACTAGAATTTAGTATGTATGCGTGACTGTTTCACAAGGCGTATCCCGAAACGATTCGAGGTAATGATGAGCCAAGTGAGGCATCGACCTCCATATCTAAAGGGTTCTTCTCCCTTTGGAGACTCCATTTTACGAGGCGTTTCAAGGATGATAATTGAGATATTATCCCCTCTTGAGCCAAGTAAGAGCGAACTCTTGGACAAGTATTCACCTTACTCAGTCGGGCCAAGTTTGCTTGATATGGACACTTAATTGCTTTTCTGCCTCAACCTTATACTCTCGAAATTTATCAAAAGAAACCGGACTTATGGGCGCATTGGGTAAACATGGCTTATCTTGAGTGGTCATCGGTAAAATGCGATAAAATACTCATGCAGCCTCGGGCTTGAACCTTCTTGGTGCATTACATCGGTGTGTGCCAATTCAGTAATATAATTGTGCGATTTCCTTTGGCCTTGAAGGCCTCTTTGTCATTTACCTTCTAAGCATGATTCACATGCGGTATGAGTTCAAAGATCGAGGAATTTTAAAATTCCACTTTTAACAAACCATGAATTGACTAAATTAATATGACCCGATCATTAAATCTGCGTATAGGTTTCATTTGAAACCTTCCTTTCTTAGATAAAAATTGCTCATCATCGGTATTTTCAATAGCATTAATACTATAGGACATAGGAGTTAAAAAATATATACCATTTATCAATCGGAACGAGATAAGCGTGTACTCTTTATTTAGGCGAGGAATTAAAGCGCAACTTTGTTAAACCATATTCAACTAAACATATTTACTTGAAGCCAAATTCCTCTTAAAATCGAACAAATGGCGGTTTTGATAAAGCATAAAGTCTTGTTATTAAAAGCATAACTCCAGCCAGTCCCTCTTGCATAATTCACAGGAGACATATTCCGTTTCCCGACTTCAGAAGCTTCTTTGTCCGCTTTGTCAAAGTGAAATTTTTGTTTGAACAGCTGCAAAGAGTAATAAACATGGTTAGTGGGTCCTGAATCAATAATCCATTTATCATTGTGATTCTCAACCAAACAAGTCTCAACAACATTTAGACTACCCAGCCACGGTTTTGAAGCGATCCTTCGGTGACCTTCACATCCGCACTTGAAGCGCGCCTTGCCTTCGAACTCTTCATTCTGGAGTTGGTTTGATGGCCGAGACTTGTTTCCTTCTACTTTTGTTCTTCTTTCACCATGGTTTCCACTGGGTTTCAAGAACTTCCCGGCATGACTCGCACTACTGCTTTACGAGAGACCTTTCGGCACTCTCGAAACTCGTGCATAAGTTGATAGAGTAAGCTGCCCGGTTTGTTCATATTATAATTCATTTAATTGACCAGCTATTGGGTGGTAGAATTCTATGATCATGTCAATCTTCATCTCTTGATCCAGAAACAGCCCCGTCACCTCATGATCTTAGTGTGCCCCATCATTTTTAGGCAGTAGTCCCTTTTGTTTCCTCCGATCCATCTGATGCTATTAGTGCCCCCATGGTTGCTTGTCTAGTAATCTTGCTGCACAGCAAACATCCCATACAGAGTTTGAATTGTTTCTAATACCTCCAGGATCATTAATTTGCTTTAAGCGGATGTTCTGCATGGCTTGTGAGAATATAACAGGGCTGTGGTATTTGCCCGTTGCGATCTGTAGGTATTCTTCGTTTCCTGAAGCATTAGTAGTGGAGCTCTTGGGGTTTCGAGTTGTTGTAATGAATTTTGTTCTCTCAAAATCAAGGACAATGTAAGATTGGTTTTCCCATGGGTAGTAGTTATTTCCATCCAGCTGGCTTTGACTCAAGTAATAGCTAGAGGGATTAAAGGATGCCATTTTTAAATTTAAAAAAAGCACATATATTAACACGTATTTCACTAACATAAACATACAAATATGGTTGGAATCCCTTAAACTACTTATTATTAATGTTTGTACAATAATAATTTAGTTTCCATTACAAATACCTCGTTGGGCAAGACATTTGTAATAAACTAAACTTTGAACATGGTATGTCTAGTGTCCTACTAAGTTATCTCCGGGAAGGTGGGGTGGGTCTCGGACTCATGAAAACCTACCTCCCTTAAAATGAGCCTTCCTAGATAACACTAACACACACCATTCCAAAATTGATTTTTAAAAAAAAACAACCACATTGTTTCAATATTCTTTTTGGGCCTTTAATAACATTGTGAGAAAAACACTTTTTGAAACCTTGGAGTTTACACATTTCTCTCTCAAGGTGTTTTTTTCTCTTGAGATTCTCAATCTCTAAAATAATACCAAAAACTTAAAACCACAGGAGGCTAAGTCTTTGCTAACCTAATCCTCTAGGGTTTTATAACTCTGACGATAAATGGAGCTCATACTTTGTGTCTTAATAATCGGTTAAAATGGGCTCTTGTCATCCCCAGCAAGGCTGAAGCAGCAGGATCTATGACCCGTGTAATTAAAGGCTCATGATCGACGGTCTGGGTGCTTGGAGCATAAATCAAACATACTCTTCCTCGGTGCACCATTCTCGCCTTGGTGTGTGAGATCTTAACACCGCTTACTTTCTTCATTTGTTTTTGGTGATTGAGAATCACTTGAAAAAGTCATCAACATGTTTGTAGTAGCATCTCCTCCATCTCTTGCTCGGCACTAGAGGCCTATCAGATTCCCGACCACTATCCACAAATCCAATTTAGACTATGTATTCCTGCAATCCTTCACCGGAACTTAGTGCACATACGTCGGTGGATGGTGTAGCATCTTTGGCTTTGAAACTTACTGCATTCAAAGAAATTACATAATCTCTGACCTAAGGTAGAATTTTAATGTTGCAATTGATTGCAGTGGGGATTCTTCCCACGATTGATTGAATGAGATTCGGGCGAAAGAATTAAAAATTTGTGTTTGTGCGAGGATCTCAGCTCGACTTGTTACGCGTCTAATGACTCAAAGCTGTCGGGTATCCTATTGATGATGGGATCAGAGCACGTGAGCGTTACGGATAAAGTTGAACCTTAAAGCAATTTCAGTCTCTATATCTTTATGGTATCTCAGCAACGGAAATTATTGCATGAGGAAATCAATGGAAGTGAAGATGATCGGGACATTCACAAACTCGTTTATCTACCTTTCTTTGGTAGCCCATTCTTGCATCCCGATGGTCTGATTGACCGAATTGTGTGATCTTTATAAATCTCAGGTAATTGGACTTTGATTGGACGTCATCTTACGGCCGTCATTGCTCTCCAGTTTGAGAAACATTTTTAAACCTTCCGTTAAAATTGTTGGCCCCAAGTCAATGATTGGAAACGTGGCGGTGGGTACTTTATCAGGCATCAATGTGTCCATGGAATTTGTTGCCTCTCGGGAACAAGCTGCATAAAACTGTATGTTCTTGTTGAGAAAGAAATGTGTCATTCATCCCATTGTTCCCGAGTTGAAACCTCTAATGCTTGCAATTGGCTAGAATTTTGGAAATTTTAAAATCTAAGATTCTCATTGAGATCTGAAGTCTCTAAAAATATGTGCCCCTAATTCCCCGGTATCGGCAACAAGGCTGTTCCTCCCAGTTCAACATTGCAGATCCTCATTCTGAATCAACTGAAGGGATTGTGCCTTCAAGCATTATCGAGAGAAGATGAAGACACTGCAGGGAAGCGCATTGCATGATTTGGGAATGATTCCCGATGTGTGTTGTTGTTTGAGAGGAGAAAAATGTGTGGGACATGTAAAGACGATATCATGTGGGATGGAAGAGGTGTTTTGTTGTTTGAGTAAATCACATACATGGAATATAGTGAGGAGTGGGAATTGTCAATGGTGGTTGAATCGAAGATTGAGGGTAGAAGGAAGGGAGGAAGATTGAATGAGTTACGCAAATCCTCCAGTAAATTATAGGAGAGAATTTAAATAGGCGAGAGAGCCATTACCAATCTTCAATCTGACTAGGTATGCTCAGTGATTTGGTTATTAGAAGATCTAAATGTATCAATCTTGACAGTTTACTGGATGAAATATTAAGACTTTTGAAACTAATATCGTGGTAAGATTATATTGACAGAAGTGGCATTAATGAATGATTGTTTGTACGAAAGGCTAAGAGAGGTAAGATTTCCAGAAGTTTAAAGGCGATCGATTCAGCGGTGCCATTAATTTGTTGGAAAAAGATCTCAGGATGTTAAACTGGAGGAATGAAGCGGATTCGATTATTAGCCTTGACTTAGTTTGTTTCTTAGTCGTAATAAATGCTGTGATGGAAAAACGTTGCGTGGGAGACTTCCATTTGGTGAATTGTTCTGTGGTCGAAAACAACAGATTCTGTGAGGCCATCTGGGTGAAAGGAAGATATCGGACTGCTAATTATTATGAGAAAGGTATATTGGTGAGACTGTTGGACAAAACTCAAGGCGGGTTGACAGGAGAAAAACTTAAGTAATAAGAAAAAATCGAGTAAACCCAGTGTGTAGGGTTTTGTCTTTGGTATTGGATAGTGAAATCCACGATCCCAGCTACATTGTAGTCAACCTCTTGGGATTGCCTATGGAGTTGGGTAATATCACGAGATTTATTTGAGGCACCAAGGTTTCTGAGATCTAACCAGAGAGTCACAACAAAACCTGTCAGTAACATGTTGTTCCATGTCAGTCCCGATATTCGTTTATTGAACGGACGCGGTGTGACTCAGGTCGAGAAGTGCTAGGAAGTGCAGACAGGGCTTGTGAGAGTTGTTTGTAGTCAGTGGATCTTGAAGGATAAACTTGTGAAGAATCGAAATTCAGGAAAAGTGCTGACTTCTGGCTCATTTTTGCTGTGGAATTAAACGGTGAAGATGATAATGCACGGCACCATTCCTTCCCCTTGACACGATATTTTACACCATCAAGATAGAGTTCTCTAGCTCGGTCGGTCCCGAACCATCATTCTCGATTTGGGTTCTCAAGTTGACATACGAGAGTTGAAGAAATCGGTGTTAGAGAAATCAATTGTAACGACATCGACCACAATCTCGATTTAGGTCACCTTGGATTACTATAAAAATGCAAATAATGATGCTCAGATTCGTTTGTAAACATAAAACGTCTATATGAATTATAATATAAATTAATGTATACTTAATTATCATTGTTTATATAAAAATTTAAAATCTGAAACTTATTACCAGATTATCATGTAACATGAACTCTTATCATATGGTAGCTTTATAAATAATCATGATCTATGTATAAAATAAATCCTTTAAATCAGAGTGAAGAAAAGATAAAGTGCGGCGTAGTAGAAGCCTATTCTGACTTCTCCTCTACACATAAACATTTTTTTACAAACATCTTGTATCTCAAATGTCTCACTTGATCAGATTTCTTTGTGACATAATAAATGTAAATTTAAATCAAACTTTTGGTTTTGTCTCGGCTTTTTCTCCTGATGTAGATTTACTCTTTTTATTTTTAAAGTGATCTTCAGAGCGTAGCCTTTGGTTTTCTTTTACGGATGAGATTTGTGTAATTGTTTGGGTCATGAATTGAAAAGTGTATAGAAAAGTCTGATCACACATTTGATGTTCAATGTTTGGTGAATTTTGTTTCAGTTTGATTTTGTGCTATTTAAAGCAGAAAGTAGCGTGAAAGGGGAAGATGGCATAGTGGAAAGTGCAGATCTCATACATTGTAAGAGACCTCTCAAAAGCGAATCACACAGTACTACTAGATCATGTTCTCTTTTATTGGCTTCTTGAGAATGGGCGAAAATGGGTGGCAGTATGTTGGGTTGCAAATCGTAGCGTGGTGCGTAACCGTGGATGTTACGTAATTAACCACACTTTGCATGGTGAAAGGCGGTGTTTGTTGACGTTTGTGGTGCCATATGAAGTGTTATTAATTAAGTGACCATGGATTTTAATGGTTGACCATAAATTACCTGGTCATAACTTTATGTCTGACTCGAATTTTATATGTCAGTACCCAAATCTGAGTGTAGATTAATCATATCTAGAGGATTTGATCTGCCCCAAGTCACTCTTATTCTTTGAAAATGTTAAAATACGTTAACCCCATTGTTGCATCTTGGCAGCGGTGTTTTGATTTTCCACTTTTGGCTTTGTTTTCGCTCCGATTTCGTTCGTATGCATTTAATGGTTGACCTTGTGAAGCCCGGAAAAAACGTATTTTTTTATCAGTGATAAGTAAATTTATTAAGACCAGTACAAACAAAACCATCAGAATTTCTTTAGATCTTGGATGTAACTGAATCATGTTAGAATCATCATCTATCTTCACAATTTGCTTATTTAATTGGCATTCTGGACTTGATAGATAATCTGATGGTTGTTTTAAATTATTTTAAGTTAAAAAGTTAAGAACAAACAAAAAATAAAAATTCAGGTGTTCAATAAATGAATTGTTTCCTAAAACATAAATAGTCTTTGAAAGTGAATATCATCACTTTGAAGATAAGCAAGAGGTTCTTGGATTTCTCATTTTTAAAACATGTCTTTTGTTTAAAAATTAAAAAAAACCTAAAAAACTAGTTTGGAATTGTAAAGGGCTGTTTTATTATACATTTCAAAACACATTTTTCGAGATAACACGTTTTTATGTTCTCTTGTTTCCAAAAACAATTTTCTAGAATAGTTTAAAAGAACACAAATCAAACAGCCCCTAACCATTTTCCAACCTACGATCATGTTCAGTTCTTGCTTTTGAAAACTGTTCTTCAAAACAGTTTTTGATAACATAGAGAGTACCATTTTGGTGTTATCTTAAAAGTGTTCTTATTTTTCTTAATTTAGTTTTTTTTTTTTTTTCTTTTTGTGTTTTTCGAAATTAAAAAAAATGAAACCAAATATGTTTTTTTTGTTCTTCTTATTTTTTCAAAACAAAAAACTGTTTTCAAAAACATTAATCAAACTAACCCAAAATATTTCTTTAAATAACTTGTGATACCCTGAATTTTCAAAGTAATTTTTTTTAATAAAGGGTATATTGGTAATTCATTAGGGAAACTCTCGGTATAAATAGAAAGGAAAATAATAAAATATATATTATTATTCCTTAGGTTCATTTGTTTCTCTCTACGTAGCTTCCCCAAGCATGCTAAATTCAAGAACTGTATTTGAAAAAAAAAGCTTCACGGGAGATTTCTCTTATATTCCATTCTAGAAAAATAATAAAATAATATAATTAATGGTAATAAATCTCTTCTTCTTGTCTATATAATCCACTTATTCGAAATTTTTTTAGGAAAACTTAGAAAGTCAGATCTCGGGTTTAAGAAACAACTCGAAAGGTAAGATCTTCATTATTCATTTTTCTAGATTTCTTTAGTGTAAATTCTTTAATTTAGATCAATCCTGAAGAAGTAAAATTTAGATTTCACTCACTTTCTTTTAAAAATAAAATAAAATGCTAGTTGGTAATATCGCACAATTGTTTTGAGAATGACAATTTAAAAAAAAAAAGAAATAAAGATAGTAGATGACCATTGTACAAAAAAGAAGCAAGGGGACCACATTAAAAATGAATATGTGTGGCAAATAGGTCCAAAGTAAAAAATAGAATCTTTACATGATTTTGATTTGTTCAATTTAAAAGAGAAAAATGAACATTTAGTAAAAAAACCAAAAGAGATATATTTTTAAGATTAATATCATTTAATATTAAAAGAAATTAGGTCTAAAAGCTTTCATAAAATAAGCTTTACTAACTTCTTAAAGCCCGTAATGATTGATATAGGAAAAAAATATATTTATAGATTTTCCTAATTATTTTAGGAAAAAACAAAGAGGTAAAATTTTGATGATAAATTCTTATAATAAACAAATATGACAAGTTTGGAAGGTAAAATATTATAAATATTTGTATTTGATAAGTAATTGAGGATATATTTTTTACAAAGAGATATTTGCTATGATTTGATAATTTATTTAATATTGTGATCAAGATAAATATTGAGGGATAATATGATATAAACTATACTATAATAATTATTTTTAGTAGAGTAGATGAATTAATTAAGAATATAAAATAAATAAATTTTTGAAATCATATCGAAAGGAATTCAACTTTTATAAAAGTTTTGAAACTTATTAATTAAATTATTAGTTATGAAATTTAAAATATTATTAGGATTAATAATATCGACATTATGACATTCTTAGGATTCTCAAACTTATAATTTTAGGTGAATAATTAATGTTGATAGTTCCTCCTTATTATGGTAGGGGCGAAATATTCCTTCAAAATTCTTCTGATTAGCTTCTTCAAGATTCTAAAGAACTTATTTGAGGAAAGAAATATTAATGCAGATTTTCTAAAAGATAATTATTTGTTTTTACGTCATTTTTATGATGAAAAGTTTTGAACTAAATTATATATCATTTTGGTTTATGAAAAGTTTTGTTTTTTATTTATTTGATTATACATTGATTAAACAGTGATTTTATATGAAAGTATCTTTGAAATTTGTTTTGTTTATGACATAAAATTTAGAAATATATGACTTGTGATTTGAATTTTTGAATGAAATATTTTATTCTGGTTAGTTTTGCCCTATCAACGAGAATAATAGTTGACACTATTCGGCCTTTGTCGACAGGAATAATAGTTGACACTATTCGGCCTTTGTCAACGGGAATAATAGTTGACATTTACATTATTTGGTGACAAATGTAATTTATTTGAACCCCAACCTCTAGGGGTATCAGTTAGAGGTTACTAGTACTAGTAATGTTTGGTTTTGTCCACCTTAAAATGAACAATTTGCAGTTAGTCACTCATTTGAAAGTCCCACATGCTCTAGGCAATCACATTTGGATATTTCTGATGACCGTGAGAAAATATATTTGAAATGTATTTGATTTGGACTTTATTATGAAAAACCGCTTTGAATTTAAATTTGGATATAAAAATTGTTTGGATCACATTTGATATGAAACTAATTTGAAATGGATTTGGAATGTTTTAAAGAAAATTTTGAATGTTTCATTTTTATTCAATCGAAAGTCGCATGAAAACATCTCATTCTATATGATTGAAAATTTTTTAATCCATGAAATCGTATTAATATTTCTTATTGAGCTTTAAGTTCACTCCCATTCGTTGACATCTTTTTACGTATATTTAATTCGATAAGGAGAGATTGACTAGGATAGAGATACGCTATCAATAGGATTTGATTAAAATTGTATATTGGACTAATAAGTTCATGTTTATATGAAATGTTTGGTTTTGGAAATTAATTGAGAAAGTTGCTTGAATAATAATATTCATTTTTTTATTAGTTCAAAGTTGGATTTTGGAGATTCTAAATATAATTATATTTTGAACAACTTTATTTGAGATTTAAAGATTTAAATAATTTATTTGCATGAAATTTAGAATTGGAGAATTTATGAATTTAAAAGTTGCACATTTGCTCACGGCTGAGTGAAATGACGCTATGCTCCCGATCGAGTTTTAGGACGTGACATAACTTGTTTTTAAAAATAATTTCTTGGTTTTGTAACAACATTTCAAAATCATTTTATATAATTTAAATAAAATTTAATTCTTAAAAATAAAAAATAATTTGGTAATTATAAATAGATAAAGTAAATAAATAGCTTATAATAAAAACGGAAAAATCATAACTTATATCTTCTTAAAGGTTATACTAATAGTTATTTGTTCCAAAAAATGTAAAATCAATGTGAATTTTTGTAATTAAAGTGAATAATAGTAGATTTTTAGTGAAGTTTTATATTAAATAAATAATGAATAAGGTTTAAATTTTTAAAGATATAAATGAGTCAAAATTTTCATTTTATGAATACATTTAGTACTAAATTACGAATATAATATTTTTCTTTGATCTATAGTTAATTGTTATATCGATATTTTAAATTCAAAATTATTCTTAAAAATTAGGGAAAATAACAAAAAAAAAAAAAAAAGACTTTGATTTTAATTGCAGATGTAGCCTCGGACTCCCCGAATCCAATTTCAAACTTAGACACCTAATGATATGGCGTCCCATGTGGTAACTTAAGTTTGGTAATTAGCAAAATTAATCCAAACTTATTCGGGTAATGAAAAAAAACCTAACTTTGATTTCCCTTGGTCCCTAACCCAATCGAATGCCAGGCTGGTTTAAAATCCTCAATTAGTAACATAAAAATATATTATCTCTCTCTCTCCATGTCTTCTTCTTTGGGTAATGAAAAAAAAAACCCTAACTTTGGTTTCCTTTGCCCCTAACTTTCCATCAACCTTTTTCTTTGTCGTTGTTGTTACATCTTCTTCCGATGCAATCGAAGCGAAAATCGCTTGGTTAGTAAATATCAAAAATATATTTCTCTCTTTCTCTCTCTCTCTCTCTCAATGTCTTATTCTTCAACTCCGTATCGAATATCAACAATATTTCTCTCTCTCTCTCTCTTCCTAAATTTCCCTTATTTTTTCTTCCTCTTCTTAGTTGAATCGTTGTTTTGCTCTATCTATCGATGCAAGTTATGCGATTTAGATTTCAGGTGTGCTTTGGTGGTTTTCGATCGAAGTTTTAAAGCATGACCGTATGGTCGGATCCATGTCAACTATGAGCTCTAGTGGTGCATGGAAGGCCGAAGATGTGGTCCTAGAAAAAAGAGAGAGAGAATAAGAAATGGGAGAAATAAGAGTATCAAGATATCACTATGTAGAGAGGAGGGTGCCTTTTATAGGCTTCCAATTGACCTTCCATTATTCATTCTAAATATGATTAATGATAATTATGCATCTTAATTCATTCATTAATTAAATGAATTTCAATGTGGTCATCCATGATAAGCTTTCTGGGCGTAGCACCAAAGACTTGTTAGTCCCCACATCTATGCCAAAAACTTGATAGGCTTTTTACGTGATGTGCAATTAAAATAATATGTGAAAAAGTACGTACCACGCCTATTCAAGGCAAGTACGTTGTCAAGTAATATAGTGTACTGAGCATACAAAGATGGATCCATAAGGAAGAACGAGATGCTAAGTATCAAAATTGGGCTACCTCTCTAATATACAAACCGTCAATTATGATGGGCTGAAACAGAATCTAATTTAAACTACTGAAATTTAATTCCAAGAAATTGATCATGCAAGTTAAGGGTCCCAAGAGGATAATGAAGTTCTAGGTTTTGTGCCACTAGGACAATCCACTTATATCCCGACTGTAATCCTATTCTATTGTTTCATGAGAAAGCTCAAAGGCGTTTTGATCAATTTAATTACAAATTCTCTCTGATACAAATAACCTACCAACTAATACTAAGTTTCTTGCTTCTTAGCTCAACCCCAAGCCTTAGAGGTGCTTTAAGTCCCAAGAACCTCACACTCCTCCTAATTACTGATGATTTCTACACCACTAGGCTAATTAGGTTGATTCACCTATGTCTAATTCTCTACTCCCTTCTCAAATCTTACAAAGAACCACTCACCACATTGAGATTGATTATAAATCAATATGGCCATAATCGGGCATGAATCCACATGTTCAATTCATGAAATAATAGAAAAGATATTCTAGCAATTATATATGTCTCTATGTCTAAAATACAACCCAAAACCCTTGCTTATGAATTTAGAACATAATGAAAAAACTGGGAACATCAGAAACTTAGATAAACATGAAATCAAAGAGTAATGGTTTCAATAAGTCGACATCGACAGAATCTTCATCTTCCTCTTCCGGGATCACAGTATTTTCCAAGAGCAGATGTTGATCTTCACATCGGGCCTCGCATTTTCTCTATCTTTCGAACCCTCTCAAAGTGCCAACTCAATTCATTCCGAAAGCCCTCTTGCAGACTCGAACATGGGCCATTGATGGGCCAAAAGTGGGACGACTTCAGTTCCAATCAACAACGGTTCGTCGTGACGAGCCCGTAGCGCATGCTTTTCATCATTTCATCATTCGTCACAATGAACCCATAGCTCGTGCATATGTGATCTTCCTGCTTCGTCATGACGAGCAGCTTCGTTGAGACGGAGGGATGGTTCGTCGCAATAAAGCAACCTGTAATAGCTCATCAGCTTCCTTTTTGCTTAATGTTTGCCATTTCTTCATCACTCTGCTCGGTTTTCACTCAAAATTTGCAAAACACAATTAAATGAGGGCTTAGAGCATTCTTTAGCAATATTAGTGTGAATCTAGCATCAAAGTGGTATAAGGCATGTGAAAAGTGCCCTAAAAATGCTAACAAGATTCACACTTATCAATCCACCACCTGTAAAAGAAACTCTTAATTTACAACACTCCCTTTTAATGACCACCATAAAGAATATGTTTCATTAAAACCTTACAATAAAAAATCTAGCGGAGGAAAAATAGTACAATATTCTTATAATTCTTCAAATTGTTCTTCATTTGTCAGGATTGCCTCATTAAAAACTTTGCTAGTAAAACACAATGGGACAACCTTGACGAAGAGATGAAAAAGTGCAATATACTAAAATCATGTCATAAGCATATTCCTCCTCATGTCGATATCCTTTAATTGATGCATTCCAATCTTGTATATTAACTCGAATCTAGAGTTTGACAATGATTTTGCAATAAATCCATCGATACCACTTTTAGAGTTCATGTATATTACATATTTTTAGAGTGAAATGTGTTTAATTATATTTCATTCATTAACTTTCTTTAATTATATCACTTTTAGAGTCATGTATGCCATATACTAGCTTCGTCATTTTTCTGCTTTCATTCTATTAATAAAAATACAATTATAGATTTATATTAATTTGAACAATTAGGGTGTGAAATTGGCATTGAAAGCTCAATATATGCACAAAATGCATGTTAAAATGCTAACATAATTCACACCTAACATCTGTTATTAACTTTCTTTTATCATGAAAGAGAACTAATATGAGATGACAGCTAAGCATTCCTAATATTAACTTTCCTTTATCAGCCTTTTCCTCTTTGACAAGCTGCGAGGGATTAGTATTTGGGAAAATAATTTCC
Source organism: Tetrastigma voinierianum (assembly GCA_016808115.1). Taxonomy (NCBI): domain Eukaryota; kingdom Viridiplantae; phylum Streptophyta; class Magnoliopsida; order Vitales; family Vitaceae; genus Tetrastigma; species Tetrastigma voinierianum. The sequence continues at coordinate 492,184 of JAEQBH010000727.1, forward strand.
TTTGGTTTGGCTTCAAGTCTTCCCTGTCGAGCCCTTGTGAAAATAAAAAGAAAAACAAGTACGCAATATGCCTACCAACATGGAATGAAATTCTTTACTTTGATGAGACAAGAAATGTCATTTTACAGGTTGTCCTTTCACAATCACTTCATTTTCAAGTCTACTTATTTCTGATTCTTATTTATTTTGTCAACGTAGATTTTTTTTTTTGATATATATATATATATATAAAAGCTTAAACATGGTTAATTTCCTAATTCGTCCAATCCTTAATTATCAATCCTATAGATTTTTTTTTTAGGATATATATATATATATATATATATATATATATATATATATATATATATATATATATATATATATATATATATATATATATATATATATATATATATATATATATACAAAAGCTTAAGCATGGTTAATTTCCTATCTTCGTCCAACCCTTAATTATCAACCCTAGCCTCATTGGCCTATTTGAAAATTATGTTAACATGTATTAGGCAGAATTCTACTTAATTCCTAGTTCTGCATCCCGTCAATACTGATATTTGTTGGGCATTATGTATTTTGTCAATACTGAATTTTTCTTTTTGGAAATACTTTAACATATACTGAAAGGAAATACTTGTACTTTAAGAAATAAAGTGGCTATCAGCAATGGTGCACATATTGTTAGAAATATTTGTACTTCAGCCTAGCTTTGACTCCCTGAATCTTACCAAGTGAAATTTTTTTATTGCTAATAAGAAGAAGAAAACTCAAATTTCTTAAAGTTAACATGTCATCTTCCTAATATATTTTTATTTCATCAAACATAGAATTACATACAGTACTCATGACTAGAAACCACATACAGTACTCTTCATCAGTGCTACATTCTCCGCCTTCGAATTGTGTGAGATCTTCTTCCACCACTTGCTCTTCGTTTGTTTTGGGTGATTGAGAATCCTGAAAGAATTCTATCAACATGTTTGTAGTAGCATCTCCTCCATCTCCTGCTCAGCACTAGAGTCATGACGATTCCCAACTCTGTCACAACCAATTTCAGGAGCTATGTATTCCCCACTTAATCTCCTTCCTGGAACTTGAGTGCCTGCCATCGAGGTGGATGGTGTAGTTTATCTTCGGCTTTGAAACATTCATTCAGAGGGAAGCCACATAACTTTCTCTGTTACCAAGGTAGGAATTTTCTGAAAATGTTTGTACTGATTACCAGTGGATTCTTCCCACCAATTGATTGAATGAGAGATTCAGGACTGAAAGGAAATTAAGGCTGGCGAGGCTGTGTAGGGATCTCCCCTGCCAGCTTGTTCTGCAGAGGTCTAATGACCTGCTGTCGGAGCTATCCTATTGATGATGGGATCCGGCCTGTGAAACGTTACCAGATAAGTTGAGAACATAAAGCAATTTCAAGTCTCCTATATCTTTGGTATCTCCTTGGAAATTATTGCATGAGAAATCAATGGAAGTGAAGATAGTCAGGACCTTCACAAGCTCCATTTCTTGACCTTTGCTGGTAATTGTTACTGCATCCTGATAGTACAATTGACTGAATTCTAGGATCTTAAATTCCAGGTGACCGGACTTTGATTGGACATCATCTTCACCAGCCATCATTGCTCTCCAGTATGAGAAACATTTTTTCATAACACACCATTAAAATTGTTCGTAGCTGGTCGACAATTTGAAGCATCGCCGTGTGGAATTGCTATCCTGGGCATCCAATGTGTCCATGGAATTTGCTTGCCTCTCGAACAAGCACACGCAAACCGCTTATGTTCTTCAACCGTAAAGGAACCGGTTGTAAGATTTTCTTTATGTGGGCTTTATTAATTAAAAATTAATCGAATTAAGTTTGGTCTAATAAAGTGAGACATAAGGATTCTTATTAATTTACGGGCCGGCAAGTGTGTGGGCTATACGTCTCTACCAGAATGAGAGGCCCGTGGTCAGAACTCTATAAATAAAAAGCTCAAGTCCCTCCCAAACCCTAAGGATACGTTATTTCAGACTCACATACAGATTCTGAGAGAAAACTTTTCTCTAACTCGTGAGGCATAGCCTCATTGCCTGTCATAAATCTCGTGATACAAATGGTAAGATTCGAGATCGCATTTCTGTGTATCTTCATTGATTCCTCATCAAGCAAACTATGGATTCCAAATCGTATGCTATATCTGTATTCTCTCTATGAATTATGCTTGTATTCTAACTGGTGGTAATCTAGATGATTTACGGTCTCGCTTGGTATCGAAAGAAACCATGGATTAGAAATCAAAACATATGAATTGGAATATTTTATTTTTTGGGTTTTATTCCAAACCAGGTTTATGTCCAGTTTCGGAAACTTTCTTCATATCAAAACTTGAATTTTATTGCATATTTGGAATCTACAAATCAGGACGAGAAGATCGGTGGGTGGCACGTCACCGGAGGAGGCCGGACGCGCCCTCACGCGCCCGTGCGCCCAATATTACACGACTGAGCGACACGCGCCGACCTAAACCTAATCGGCTTGCTGATCGTCATGTCGAGGTCGCCTTGACCCACACCACCCGGCCGTGACCGTTCAGTTACCCTGTCGGTTCTCATCTTGACCCTGGCCCGAGCCGGGACCGATTTTAACCACCCTACAAGACCTCGACCGGATGCACCACCCGGCCAACACCCGACCCGTATTTTTTGACCCGACCGGGTCAACGCCCTAATCTCTGATTTTGGCCCGACCAAGATGACGCTTCATGATGACTTCCATATCATTCACTGATGACGTCATGCTGACGTCATCCGGTCCGGATCCTGACCCGACCCAACCCGACCCAGACCCGGCTCGCACTCCGCGCCTTCCGACCACACCATGCTAGCGCCCGACGTCCGCTTTTGGACGACGGTACCGACGCACTCAAAGATCGAGATGCTCTACAATGTGGTATATTTATTTTTACATGTTTGAAGCTGTTACGTGATTCAAAATACTTGAAAACTCTATGTACGCCGTATTTTTGTGTGGTATTTTCAAGGTTGTTTTCTTTGAATTTCTATGATTTTGGAAATATGTATGATAGCTCACATGTAAATCACCACATAAGGACTATGTAGAGTGTAATTCATTGACTATTAATGAATTAAACAGTATAATTAGCATGACATGTAATGTAAAAGACATACGCCCCTGTTTTTACGTCTGGCATTACATATATATATAAAGTGAATGTGATACATAAAGCTTATATCCCTGGTATGAGAAATTTTCAAGGATTCAATCGGGTTGTGACCGCCAAAGTGGCACACTTTACTGGGTTTGAGAAAAATCAGTCTCATATTGTGGTGGGATGTCTCCTGTTTTATTACGTGATCATACTCCCAAAGGAGGTGATCCTGTGTTAGTTCATGGAGGGATACATGTATAGCATGTGCTTGAGAAATGACTGATCTTAGTGGTTCATACACCCAAAGGTGGTGATTTCACGAAAGATTAGAATAAGTTCTCATGGCCGCTGTCATGTGGAGAGTGTACAACTGCATGTCATATTTCCCAAAGGTGATTATATGATGATGTATGTAATTCTCTGTATAAGTATTCACATGATGCCGATTGTATTGTTTGTTTGTTTTGTTTTTCACCAATTTTTCAAATCCAAGTAATTCCATTTCACCGAGGTCCTATCGGGTTTGAACTTAAGAAATGGAAAGGAGGATTTTCATTTGGAATGGAGCCGACGGATGTTCACATTGCCTACAAAGGATGTTTACAGACATCACAACCACCGTGAATGTTTAGAAAACGGACTATGCTACTGAAAGGAGCAATCGGATTTGCTTATTGGACAATGAAGAAATCCATTCAAGAACACTTAAAAAGTGGTTACCATTGATCAGATCGCTAAGGAATGATGGCACCATAGAGGCTAGAAATCGAATTTCATCTAATGCCGAGGTTGAACACTTCTTCAAAAGCTCATGAAGTATGATGGTACCGGCCAGTTAGAGATTATGTCCGTAGGATGGTAGACCCAAAGACGGCTTCGCTCTAATGTTACCATTCCCGATGCTTCGTATTGTGCATCAAGCCCTAAACACCCTTCCACCCGATTGGGATTATAAAGACAAATTACAATTCCCAAGATGAGACTTGGTCAGTTAATGACTTGATAGCAAGGGTGGTGGCAGAAGAAGAGAAACTTAAGAAGGAGAAAGAGCATCTGGCCTTATATGCTTCTAGTTCCCATAAAAAGAAAAATAAGAAGTTCAAAAGTCGTACTCATAAAGGTACTCAAGAAACTACCGGTCAGTCTGACAATATGGGTCCAAAGAAGACATTCTTGAAAAAGGATGGTGATCTCTGCTTCTTTTGTAAGAAGAAAGGTCACATGAAGAAGGAGTGTGCAAAATTTAAAGCTTGGATGTCTAAACGTGGGCTTACAGGTAATGATTCTTTAACACTTGTTTGTGAATCCAACCTATCTGAAGCACCATCCAGTTCTTGGTGGCTCGATAGTGGAGCAACTAATCATGCTATGCTTACTCATACAGGGTTCATATAAACCTATAAGCCAAATAAGGATGAATCAAACTCACTGTGGGAAACAACGAGAAAGCTGATGTCATGTTCGTGGGAGATGTAATCTTAATTCAAGATTCTTGTTTTAAATTGATGTTGAAAGATACTTTATGTACCTTCCTTTAGACGGAATTCTAGTTTCGTATCGTGCTCGATTTATATGATTATTCTTTTGAAATCAAAAGCAATGTTATTTCTATTTCTTAATTCAATAAGGTTTGCGTCACATATGCCCAACGGATTACAATGCATTGAGCTTATCTCCCAATGATTATACATAATGTCGCTTATACAGTCAGTGCTGTTGTTTCTAAGAGACCATTACCTAAGGAAGAGTCTTATGCATGGCATAAACGACTCTCGCCATATCTCTAAGGATGTAGAAAAGGGTCCATAAAGACTAACATCCCGTCTCGCTTCTTAAGAATGACTTAGAGGTATGCGTAGACTGTTGTAGAGGTAAAATGACCAAGATAAGAAAGAAAACTGTAGTCCGTAGTTCTGACTTGTTGGGTCATTCACACCGATATAAGTGGACCTTATACGACAACCTTGTGTAGAAATTTTTATTTCATCACATTTATTGATGACTATTCTCGATATGGTTATTTGTACTTGATTAAAGAAAAGGCTGAGTCTCTTGACAAGTTCAAGATTTTTCGGACTGAAGTCAAGAAACAATTGGGAAAAGTCATAAAGGTTGTTAGATCTAACCGAAGTGGAGAGTATTATGGCAAGCATGGCGATGCCGGACAGCTTAAGGGGCCATTCGCCAAATACTTAGAAGATTCTGGGATAGTGGCACAGTTTACTATGCCTGGGAGTCCTGAGCAAAATGGTGTAGCCGAAAGGCGCAATCGTACTCTTATGGAAATGGTAAGGAGTATGATTAGTAGGACAAATTTACCCGGTTGTGGTGAAGCTTTGAAAACAAATTTTGTACATTCTCGACCGTGTACCTACAAAAAGTCGCGCTCCATTGACTCCTTGAAAGTTATGGACTGGCGGTGAGCCTTAGCTAAAACCATCTTAAGGTTCGGGGATGTCTCGCAGAAGTGAAGTTGTATAATCCAACATTAAGTAAGTCGTGACTCTGTGTCCCTTTCCCACTCGCAGTTACTTTGTATCTACCTGAATATTCGGGTATGGATACGCTCGGCAATCCCACCGTGAGGCACAAGAATCAGAGAATCACGTGCATGTACCAAGTTTTTGAGTTTGATGTGGCCGAAGAAAGTAGCTGCTCACAGACTATTGAGGATAATAGTACGGTGGGTGATATGGTACCCATCTCCTCCCATACGTATAATTGTGGGAACTCCCACACAACCATATCAACCCGCTGGCATCGGATCCTCGGCAGTCGGTACGCCTCCTAATGAAGTTCATCAAGGGTCTCGAAAGCAGATGTGGCTACATTACCCGTAAGAGATCCACTAGGGAGAGACGACGCCTACACCAGACGACTATTTAGTCTATAGGAGAGCAAGACTATCGATATCTACGGCGGATCGATCCAATAATCTTATGCTAGTTGTTATCTCGCCGAACTGCGGGTCGATGCAATGAGAGATGAAATTCAATCTACGAGGCATACGGAGTTTGGAAACTAGTTGAACTACTCCGAAGGTCATAGACCCATTGGTCGCAAATGGGTGTATAAGACTAAAAGGACCCTAAAGGAAAAGATTGAGAAGCTTAAAGCCGATCGGGTAGCCAAAGGTTTCACTCAGAGAGTATGAGTAGACTATGAAGCAACCTTTTCTCCGATCTCTTCTAAAGATTCTTCGCAGTGATCATGGCATTAGCTGCTCATTTCGATATGGGAGTTACACCCATGGATGTTAAACCGCTTCTCAATGGAGACCTTAATGAAGAAGTTCATATGATGCAACCAAGGTTTTGGAGGCAAATGATTCAGTATCGCCGTATTTAGACCGAAAGTCTATTTATGGTCTCAAGCAAGCTTCTAGACAATGGTACTTAAAGTTTCATAGTGTTGTTGCTTCATATGGTTTTGTTGAGAACAAAGTATATCAATGTATATACTGCAAGGTCAGTGGGAGTAAATTCATTTTCCTAATACTCTATGTGGATGATATGTCTCGCTTGCAAGCAAAGTGACCTGCTTACCGTGATGAGACAAAGCGGATGTTGTCAAAGCACTTTCATATGAAAGGACTCGTGAGGGCGTTTTTGTCTCTAGGCATTGAGATCTCACGCAATCGCTTCGCGACTATTGGGTTTATCTCTCGCGAGGGCATATGTTGATCGTATTTTAGGAAAAAAGATTCAATATGCAACAATGTGCCGAATTGCTCTCGCTCAGAAGGTGATAAGTCGAGTCTCTGGTCACAATGTCCTCATTCCGAGAAGAAAAGCCCAAATGAAGAATATACCTTATGCTAGTGCACTTGGGAGTATTATGTATGCTCAAGTATGCACTAGGCCGCATATCGCTTGGCAACAGACTTCAGGCGTATATCGCCAAATCCAGGACACGATCATTGGGTTGCTACCAAGAAGGTTATAAGGTACTTAAAGAGGACAAAAGACTATATGCTGATTTACAAACATGATCAGGACCTACAGCTAGTTGGGTATTCGATTCGTGACTTTGCCGGGCTGTCGTGATGAAAGAAATCAACAACAAAGTTACATCTTGCTAGCGCGAGGTGCAAGATCATGGAAAGTGAGAAACGTAAAATCAATTGCATCCCCACCACATGCAAGCCGAGTTGCAGCATGCTTTTCAAAGAACCACTATGCAATTTGGCTCCGAAACCTCATTAAGGAGTTAACCGTATGGATTTTGTAAGGTAGAGCAAACATATGCTGTGGGTCATGATGGCACTCAATATTTGCTTATTAACAACGAGGTCTCAAGGGGGCCTAAGCACATGGAGGTCAAGTACCGACTATAAAGGAAAGTTCAAACCTGATTATTGCAAAGGGGAGCACATTTCAACGTATGATATGATAGCAGATCCGTTAACTAAAGGCTCGCCTTCTTGTGTATTTGATCGACATGTCATTAACACGGGCTAGAGTATCATGCGGGATACCGTAAATTGAGTGGAGCCGTTAAGTTTTATGTTGCTCTTATGAAGGTTGAACTGATTTCATTACATTTTTGTAATAATTGAATTTATCAACTCTCTTTGCATTCAATAAGGGTATTTTTGAATGTAGATTTATCAAGTTAGAGTACAAATAATTGTTGAAAATCTCGAGTATTGTAAAACTTTGAATACAAAGTATGGGGCATTCTTGGCATTAGCCTTAACAATATGTCTTATTACACATAAAGTAAAGTTACCTATCAAGGTAACACATATACAGGTTCGTTGGAACCATGATGGATATTCTCTGGTGACACACTAGGTTTTGTGACACTTAAGGAGAGAGAATTTGGACTAACAAAATGGATAACACATGAAGTATCACTCATTATGAGGTATTGTCCATTTAACACACTACCATATTAATCCATCAAGAAAGTTGAAAAGACCTCACGACCATGGAAGGTTTGGCGTGAGTGGCCATGCAATTACCGCCATGATCTCGTGCGTTGTTCGAGACTTTATGGGGATGGGATTGACTATTAAGAATAATCTCTGCATCAATATGAAGGTGCGCACACAGTTTTGTTTCAATTAATATCGCCCAAGTGGAAGAATGTAAGATTTTCCTTTTATGTGGGCTTTATTAATTAAAATTAACTGAATTAAGTTTGGTCTAATAAAGTGAGACATAAGAATTCTTATTAATTTAATATGGGGCTGGCAAGTGTGTATCGAGTACTCCATTCGCCTCGTAATGAGAGGGCCCGTGGTCAGAACTCTATAAATAAAAAGTTCAAGTCCCTCCCAAACCCTAAGGATACGTTATTTCAAACTCACATACAGATTCAGAGAGAAAACTTTTCTCTAACTCGTGAGTGGCAGTCTCATTAAGCCAGTGTCATAAATCTGGGGATAAGGGAGAAGATCTTGAGATCGTACTTTGCAGATCTTCATTGATTCCGCATCAAGCAACCATGGATTCCAAATCATGTATGCTATATTCAGATTCTCTCTATGAATTATGTTTTGTATTCTAACTGTGGTAATCTAGGATGATTTCACGTGTCCTACAAATGTATCATTCATCCCATTGTTCCCAAGGTTCAAAACCTCTAATGCTTCGCAATTGGCTAGAGATTTTGGAATTTTTCCGTCTAAAAGATTCTCATTGAGATCTAGTGCCCAGAAGAACACATGTTCTAATTCCCCGTGTATATTGCCAATGTCTGTTCCTCTCAGATTCAACACTGCAAGACCCTCATTCTTAATCAAACATGAAGGGATTGTGCCGCTAAAAGCATTATCAGAGAGGTCGAGAACTTGCAGGAAACTGGCATTGCATATTGAACTGGGAATCATTCCAGTAATGTTATTATTGGAGAGGGAAAAAAAAATAATGTAGGAAATGTAGAGACCGATATCATGTGGGATGGAAGAGGTGAACCTGTTGTTTGAGTAATCCACATACATGGAAGATGGCGGGGGAGTGGGAATTAGCCCACTGAGCTGGTTGAACCGAAGGTCAAGGATATCCAGAGGAGGAAGAGGATTGGACAAAGGTTGCTGCAAATCCTCCAGTAAATTATGGGAGAGATTCAAATGGTAAGAGAGCCATTACCAATCTTCCAAATCCAACTAGGTTACAAGTTCCACAATTTGGTTATCAGAAAGATCTAAATATGTCAATTCGATCAAAAGTAAGATCAGGAAATGTTCTGAGCTTGCAAGAAGCCAATATTAATGCGGTAAGATTCAAACTAGGTATGCTCCCACTAATTTGGTTATCAGAAAGATCTAAATATGTCAATCTTGACTGGGTGCTAAGATCAGGACCTGCATTGATGGACAAGTTGTTGTACGAAAGGCTAAGAGCGGTAAGATTTCCAAGTTTCTGAAAGCTGCTCAGTTCAACAGTGCCATTGAATTTGTTGGAAGAAAGGTGTAAGATGTGAAGAAGCTGGAGATGAAAGACATATTCAGGTATTGGCCCTTCCAGATTGTTACTACTCAAATCAAGGGTGTTCAATGCAGAAAAAGGCACTACCGGAAATTCACTCAAGGGACCAGAAAACTGGTTGTTACTTAGTTCTATCATCTGCAATGATGGAAGGGAAAACAGTTGCGTGGGGAGACTTCCATTTAGTGAATTGTTATGCAAGTCAAGAACCACTAGATTCACAAGGCCATCCCAGTGAAAGGAAGATATCGGACCTGTTAACATGTTGTTTGACAAGTCAAGAATCTGGAGGGTTCGTACCTGAAATATCTTTTCTGGAAATGCTCCATTTAACCCACAAGAACTGAGCCGCAATTGACTCAAATTCGAGAAATTCGCTAGGAAGTCTGGAACAGGAGCAGCAGAGAAGTTGTTATAGTCCAGGCGGATGCTTGAGAGGGACCGAAGCTTGAGCAGAGAAGAATCAAGAGGTCCAGAAAGGTAACAGCTTTGCAAGCTCAGCACATGGAGATTAGGCACTGAAGATGATAATGCCTGGCACCATTCCTTCCCTTGTGCCGATATGTTTACACCATCAAGATAGAGTTCTCTAAGCTCAGTCAGGTTCTGAACCATCATTCTCAGATTTGGGTTCTCCAGTTTCAGAATACCAGAGTTAGAGAAATCAATTGTAACCAACCTTGTCAACCCTGAAATCTCGATTGGAATCTGCCCATAAAACTCCGCTTCTGACAGATTCAGGTAAATCAAATTGCCAAGCTTACCGAATCCAGGTGGAATTTGAGAAAAGAATGCGTTGTTAGCCAAATTCAATCTCTGGAGATGTTGTAGATTGAAAAGGCTACTGGAACCATTGAACCCTCCAGAAATAAATTCGCTACTGAGATCGAGAGAGACAACATGACCAGTAGCGTCCCAGATTACACCTCCCCAAGAACAACAATGGGTGCTTTGGTTCCAGGAAACCAGTTTATTAGATGCAGCATCATTAAATTTGAGGGTGCTCTTCAGTTGCAGCAACAACATCATCTCATCTTCCAGGCATACCCTCCCATCACCCAGACAGTCCTTTAATATGTTTAACCATAAAAATCCAATTCTAGATATTATTTATTACATAAAATTATTTCCATACATTTTTTAATTTAAACATCATTTTTTTACACTAAAAAAGTAATATTTAAAATAGATTATGGAATTTTTGTAATTTTATTAAATAATATCAATACATTAATTAATTATTGATTATATATATATATATAGTATATATATATATATATATATATATATATATATATATATCACCAAGAAATATAGTGTGTATTTAGTGTATGGAATGTGTGCTTGCCATCCTTCCTCAAATCTACTTTTAATCCTTGATTTACCAGAGTCTCCCAAAATATTCATTCACAATTTTCCGATTCTTGGACATGTGGTAAAAGAGTATATTTTCTTCTGAAAATAAAAAATTGAAAACTCAATGCCCTTGCTCGATCCATTATATTATAAGATAAAAGAATCAAGATTGTAATTATATAATTATTATAACCCAAGTTGTTTGATTTTTTGGAAAATTGTTTAGAATGAATACTACTTTTTTTCTTTACCGTACCAGGTTATTTTATAATATAACGCAAGTGCCATCATTGCTTTTAATACAAGCGTGAAGTTTGAAATAGCACAAAAACCTTGAACTCGATTTTTCATTTTTTTTTATCCCAAATGCGAGCCAGGTTGTTGAGATTCGCCTTGCAATAAAAATATATGCAAGCTCCAAAAGAACATGCTGCCTTTTATTCCTTCTGCTTCATTGATTTTCTAATCAATGCCGTTATAATACTGAGCCTTTGCTACAGGTTCCATTCCTTGATGGAGTATGTAATGATGAAGCTTTTGAATCAAGAGCTTCCACTTTGAACAAAATTATGGATGTCTTGCTTACTATAACATCTAATTCCATTGAGTGGTGGGATTGGGGGCGTGGCAAAACCAAATACCACGGGGTTGTTGCTCACATCAAGCTTGCAGTTATTCACTACGCAAGTCTACTTTGATTTTATCCTGGACCTGAGACTGGGATACAACTTGACAAAAGTAATTTCACATATGCAAGAAAACCAAAGATGATGTTTAGCTGATACAACCCTGGTACTTGAATTGAATCCAAGAGCAAATGAAACTGGGGCAAGAGAATCACAAAGAAAGAGAAGTGTCCCAATAATCTTAGGATAACATTTCTGAAGGAGATTGATTTGGAGGAAGTTGGAATCTCTTCAAAGATGATGATTATATGTTCAAAATAAAGGGTTGAGGGTAGAGAGATGGAGAGCTATTAAGCAAAGATGGGCAATAAAATATGTTTTCCAGTGGACTTAATGTCACAACAAAGAAGCTGGTTTGTTCATAAAGATGGTGTTTCTGCAGGTGCATTTCGATGCGTGCGGAGCAGACCGGACATCCGTAAGAGAGAGAGATCCCCACAGCCAATCGGCATGGCCGAAGAATGTGAGGCAGCCCAACACTTCGTAATCAACAACGGCAAAGCGCACTTCGCATTATAACCGTCGGGCCGCGCGGAAGCAACGCCCCGGAACAACTCAGAACAAGCAGCGGGTAAGAAGGTTTACTTCATGTCTTGGAATGTCGGAGCTACAATTCCATTTGAAACTTAAAGATGCGTCACGCGTTACGTGGTGGCTGGGCGGTGGTGATATTCCATTGATCTCTTGTTACAGTATTGCGCGCTCGACTACTTTGACCGCACAAATAGCTAGAGCATGCAAGAAATAAACACTCACTGCGAAACCCTCAAACCTCAGGCTAAGCTACCATTGAACACAATTATAGAAAATTTTATGAAGATTCAAGTTTGCTTTTCATGGATTCTAAAAACAAGTCTCTGCAGATGCACGATGTTGTTTCTGGTGTTGCCAGAAGAATTGCATCCATGGATCTTCATCGGCCATTTGTAGTCAGAGAAGATGTTGGATTGGAAGAATGGTCAGAGACTGACGAATCCAGAAGGTTCACTTTCATTTCTTTACACTGCGAAGCAGTGAATTATCAGCTTCCTCAAGGGTTAGTATGTCCAGAACTTCAATTTTTTCTATTGCATAATAACGACAACCCTTCCTTGAATATCCATATCCTAACTGCTTCAGCGGATGAAAACTCTCAAAGTTTTAGATTTGTCCGGAGTGGAGCCGCAATACTACCTTCGTAGCACTTTATTCCTTTGAAAATCTTCGAACGTTACGTTCATATGTTGGAAGCAAAATTGGCAGCATGCTTCCATTGGAAAGTTAAAGAAACTTAAGAAAGTTCAGCTTTGGAGGGTTCGGTAATCCACGAACTGCCTGATGAAATGGTGAAATTGTCCAACTATGCCGTGATCGAATTGAATCGAAAAATAAAGTAGTTCCGCTGTGAAAGTCTATCAATTCATCACATTAGAATGTTTATTCATAGAGTTGTAGGGCTTCAACACTAAATATAGATGGAAGGTGGATATGAAAGCACAATGTTTTTATTTATCTTGAGTTTCAACCATTTGGTCTTGTTTGACAACTTATACATAGCTGAAACAGCAGATGCTGAGTTGCTAGCCACAAAGGATATCCACTGATAGTTGACAAGATATATTACTGCTCGTCATTTGTAGGGCCGAAACGGATAAGGCATTGAGTTCAATAAAACTCTGGCAGAAGTCTGCATTTGAGGGAATGAAATTAGTGCGGTTGTTGAGAGAAGTAAAGAACTTGAGTTCTTAAAATTAAGTGGTACTAAATTTGTTCTTCACCCATTAGATAGGGAGAGTTTTCTTGAACTGAAGCATCTGCGAGTTAATGACAGTCCCGAGATTCAGTATATCATTGATTCAAAGGATCAACGATTTATGCAACTTGGTGCATTTCTCGTTAGACATTGGTTCTGGTGATATGAAAACTTAAATAGCGGCGCGAAGCCACCTCCAACAGGATCTTGGCAGCTGAACTTCAAATGTGTTTTTGGCGTTCTAAATTGACATTCCCCTTTTGTTTGGCGTACAGGGTCTTCAAAGCTTGAAAAATTTGAGTATTATGTTGCAAAACCATGCAAATAATAGCGCAAAAGGAGCCAAAAGTAAAAAGAAGATATGCCATGACTAACTTGGTAAATCATTCTAAACTCAGAAAGCCGGGATTTAATCCCTGAAATCTACCACAGCTCATATCAATTTTTTCAGTCATAAGGTACGTTAAACCCATTTTCTATGCTGCATTTAAAAGTATATATGCACATTTTATATACACAAAAACAATTTTTATTGGGATCTTAATAATGATAAATTTCTTAAATTATTGAAAACACCTTGAATCAGTAAAAATATTAAATGAATAATAAATCTTTAACTCTTTGTTAAATCAATTTTATTAAATATTCTTAAAACACTGAAAGTTAATCTTAAATAGCTAATATAAAAAATATTGAATAATAAATAGAATACGAAGGAGTTGAAAAAAGAATAAGAGTTATATAAAATTTGTTTTGGAAAGACATTAAAATATTATTAATACAGATAATAAAATAAGAAAAATTCATAAAGCCTATTTTACTTTAAATAAGAAAAGAAGTAGAGCTTAGTATGAGTACATTCATAATAACTTCAAGAGTGAAATCATTAATAGTAGAAAATAAGAGTACATGTGATTGAAAATAATTTATTGTTATAAATAAAAATAATTTAGGGCATGGAGTTTTTTCATTTTTTTAAATATAATTAAAGTAAACATGTGAATAATCCACATTAATTGAGTTATATTTTGGGGAATATATTTATATTTATCATAACTTTCCAATTGATAGTGTGATGTATTTATATTACAGGTTTTATTCTCTAAGTTAGAGGTGTTGGAACTCATGGGGTACCCAAGTTGAAGAATGTGTGGTATCATCAAGGCCCATTTGGGTCCTCTAGTTCACAGATCTTACATGTGTGTCCGAATGTCGATGCTGGCCATTCATATTACCCCCAATATTCATTTTACCCTTACGATTATACATATGCATGATCGTCATGAACTCCTAGAACATCATGTATTCTTGAAGAAATTGATGGAAATGTATCTGAAAGTAAACCTTGGGGTTGGGGTTATGCATTAATTCCTGTAGATGAATGGATTGAAGATACAACATAGCACCAAAGATATTTTTCTCAGGCCTACAGAAAAATTCTGAAAACCTCTAAGAGCAACATCCCAGCATTGTCGAATGGAAGACTTATAAAAGACGTGATGACAAGGTTGGTCCTTCTATTTCTCATTATACTTTTTTTTCCTTTTTTTAAGAAAATTATTCAGAAATATTCCTTGACTTATTTTTTTAACATAGAAAAGATTATATAGTGTTTAATAAATTGATTCAAAATTAATTTTAAATATATTTATGTAAGGGATTAATCATTCCTTCAAAATTGTCAAATCACCTTATTTTAAAAATAATCCTTAGCATGATTATTAAAAGAAGAAAATAATATTTTGTATGTCTAGTGTTAAATGTATACATTATCTTTTTTAAATTAGTTGTACCCTAATTTCAAATAATATAAAAATAAAGGAGTTAGAAACAATTAAAATTAAAGAATTTTTAATTTAAAAACATCAAAATTGAAGATAAAAGTGAATCTTTTCTTCTTTTTTTAACCAAATCAAAGAATTTGTTTTTTTCTTCATAGTATATTATACACACAGTATTGCTAAGTTTAACTTATTTATATTGAATGTATCATTTGTTTATCATTTCATTTTTATTGGCTTAGTAGATTAGCTTATTTTCCTATTTATATTAACATGGTATCATCTGTCTTTGTTCTTATCATTTTTAATTTTAGGTACATGATTTGCTTATGTTTGGCTCCATTTGAGATGAGAAGTGCAATTTCAGCCTGTGTAAGAGATGGTTGTTAAATGATATTGAGACATTAGTAAAGTATTATTGTATCATCATTCTTGCATTTTTCGATGTTTTAATATTTGGCAATTGTGAAACATTGTAGTAAACTTTGTATGTGTCAAATATAATATTATTTGATTTTTTTTTTTCTGGGTTCATTTTTTAATCTTGGATGAGAGAACAATTTTTTTCTGTTTGATTCATCCCCAAACTCTGTCAAGTACCAATGAGCTGTTTGGTGCTAAGCCCCAATGAGCTGTTTGGTTTAGAGTTCTGCTCTAATGAGTAAACTGTAAAGTCATATAGTTGTTGGTTCTTGTGATATAGGAGATCAATTGTGCAATTCTTTCTTTATTACTTTTTCTTTTTCTTTTCTCTATCTCTCTTTTCTTTTTCCTTTTCCACAAATTGGCTGAGATTGCAAGCTGGACTATGACCCCAGTTGAATCTTAGGTTGTTAGAAATGGAGTTTCTGGTGAAAGTTTCAATAAATCCCACGTCAATTCAGCTGAGATTGCGAGCTTTAATGCACTTAAAGTTAGAATCTTAGGTTAATAGAAATGGAGTTTCTGGTTAAAACAATAAACTCACGTCAATTCAGTACTAGTACAGTTGTTTCAGTGTAAAGAGAAGTGACTGAAATTGCAAGAATGTGAAGCTCCCCTCCTTACTCCATCATATATCTCTCTCAGTAAATATAGGTTCAGTCATGTGTCAAATAGTATGTTGGTTCTCGGCCGGATAATGGTAAAGGTTAATGATTCCAGTCTTCTGTTTCTTTAATTTTTATTTTTTTTTTTATGTAATGCTTGAAAATTGATTTGGATGGTGGTAAATACACTCGTTTTGTCTTGGACATGCATGTACACGTTGGAAGGGTTTGGTCTCTGGTGTAGAACCTGAGAGAGATCCCGGCGTGAGGAAGTTGACTCTGTGGCTGGAGTCTACTAGTGTTTTTACAGATAAGAACAAAGCTGCTACTTAAAGGATGGTTTGGAAAGTTTAAAAAGATTATGAATTATGTTAGATTTGGCATTTGGGTGGGTAATTTTGAGGTTGATGGTTGGATTTCCATGTCCTAAATTATGAACTGGGTGCTGACAAGAAGGTCATCATCTCTGGTCCAAGCAATAATGCTCCCATGTTTGTTATGGGTGTTAATGAGAAGGAATACCAAGTCAAACATTGACATTGTTTCTTGCTCCATTGGCAAAGGTAAGATTTTAGAAAATAGTTTAAGTCTTTGTAATTGAGCCATTGGCTGAATTATGATCTTTTGTTATGTCTGTTGAAATAAGTTGGGCAGGTCATCCATGACAAATTTAGAATTGTTGAAGGGCTTGTGACCACTGTCCGGGCCATCACTGGTTAATGGGGTGTTTTTATTTTCCTTTTTCTGTTTCTAATTGGTGAGGATTTTCTTGTTGATTTATGGTTCAATGTGATTCAGCCACACACAAGTCTATTGGATGACAATCAATGGGGCGATTGAGAGGGGTGGTAAAGGTAGAGATGTTCCTTCAACATTATTCCCAGCACTAGCCTCCTATGGCTGATATATGATCAAAAGCTGCCATCAAGTAAGAAAAATTTCAAACTTCTACCATGACAACAATTATATTCTTACTGTTAGGGTTGAAATTGTCAATATCTTCGTTTCAAATGTTCTATAAGAAGATAGGGCAACTCGCAGATCGAAAGCTGTTTGACGGATGAATATAGCTGAAGTCCCTAGTAGGATCAAGAAGTAGTTCGATCATGGAATCTCGTGGTATGGAAGTGCCAAACAAGTCCACCATAAGGGGGAAAGCAATGCTGTGACGACATTATCATTTAGCTGAGGGCCATGAACTTAAGGAGCAAGTAACCGATGGGCCTATAGGATCTATTTGGCAAGTGGATAGTGATTGATGAGTGCAAAACTCATCTATGTTTTGAGTTCATTTCATGCGTTTTGTGAGTAATGACATCCATATTCATGGTAAAACTCATAAAATTTCTAAACTTTACGTTTCCTTTGTAGGATATTACGAAAGCAAGTGATTTGCAAAAATGAGCAATTTATTTTCAAAAGAAGAGCCACCAAGAGTTCAAGTAGCGCACTACTGAAGATGAATTTTCTAAAATTATCTGGAACATCAAATGGTTCAATTCCTCTCATGACATTCCCATTCAAAGAGCTTTCCAACGAACGATTTCACACGCTCAACCGCAGTTTAACGTAAGAAGTTATGGCTCCATAAGTTAGAGAAGAGTTCACCAATTACGCCCAGAATGATGTCTGACCGTAAAATGATGTCGCATCAGATTTGACGTCAGCGTAATTCCTGTGTCGCTACCGAACGCGTGCAATGTGCAAGGTAAACCTAAAAAGGCCAAAAATTGATATTTTGAGACATAATTTCAAACCCATTTCACCTTTAGACCATTTATAGTAATTGCTTAGTAAAGAGGCAAGCTTAAAGATTGAGAGCCTCTCTCTCATAGTTTCTCTCTGTGAATCGCCATTTTTCCATTTTTCTATGAGATTTTCGATTTGTTTTGTAGATTTTGTATGTTTGTTATGATTTTTATTTCTCTATTGAAGAGATTTCTTGTCAGATAATGTGAGATCATTTCACTATGTTCTGACAAAGATTAGCCAAGAACTGGATTTTCTCCCTCTCTCTCATGGTTTTCCTTAAACTTGCTCCATTTCTTTCTTGTAGCTTTTACGTAAATTTTTATTTTTAATAGATCCTAGAGCAGATTTTATTTCCATCACATTTCAAAGCTATCAGATCGATATTCAATTTATTTTAACATTGAGAGAGAAGATTTAAGCCCAAACTGAAGTTTTTCTGGGTTTTTCTCTTCTTCGATTTCTTTCTTCATTTTCTTACTTTTTGTTTGATCGGGTGATGATTGAATTCAAAGAATGAAACATTAAACACCCTTTAGGGTCAGTTTAATTGCTGAACATCCAGATTTGCGTAGCTTTCAGCTTATTTTTCGGGGTTTGAATATCGACTTATAATTGGTACTGTCTCATATAATGAATTGTTCGAATATTAGTAGCCTTATACCCAAAAGAAATAGATCTTAAGCTGATTTCCTGTGAGTCTCTCCGAGTGACACGCATGGAGATTCCCGAGAGTAAAGAGCAAGCAACTTAGTGCATGCTAGGACTAATATCTTGGAACTAATGAACTCGAAAAATTATCGTATAGATCACTAATTACCTCATGGTGTGAGGATTAATTAGATGATGTATCAATTTAGTTGATCGCAGGTTTCTCCTGGGCCTCATGAAAGGATCTCGATCCCGTGTTAGCAAAGATCTAATCAAGGAGATAGAAAATTTTATTAGATTTGAAGGACGAGATACCAATTACATCGAGAAGGCTTGCTATCCCCGTCAATGGGGGCAAGAATTCTTCAAATTCTAATAAATGGTTGTGAAGTATTGGAAAAGAAAAACAATCAAATCCTAAAGAGGGTCAAATTTTACAAGTAGTTATTTAGACTTATTTGTCCTGGAAAGGAATATGGTATGTTAGATAGTGAAATGTATGGGTGTATGGAGAAATCCAAGCTTATACTACATTGCTCTGACAACCAACATTCAATCCTCACAAATGTCGCACTTTCAAGGAAATGCAACCGTTTTAAAATAATTATCTTCATCCCTAATGACTCTCTTCATACCTTTAGAATTAAGTAGTTGTTTATTTGGTAGATTTTAGATTAGCTTAAATCGGCTTTTTTTGTTTCAATTAAATTGATTTTTTATTCCACATCCTACTTGGTCGCCAAATAGTGAAGAGCCCTTGTAATCTGGTGATCAAAATTCCACCAGAGAACCTCCAATCCGCTGGCACGATATCCCGAATTCTAGAGTCCACTTTATTACTTGTATGACCCGTACCAAGGGAAGGGGTTAAGTGTTGGTAATACTTTTCATTTCGCTTTTGAGTATACTTACTTGCTTCAAACGTTTTGAGTATTTATCACATTCACTCCCTTTGGCCATATTTTCACATAAACATCAAATCGGGTCTCTTAACAAGTTTTTTAAGGCTGTTGTGGGATTGGCACTGCTTCACTTTCTCATTGGAAGTTGACATTTTGGAAGAACTGCACTTGCTAATTTAGGCAATTTTTTTTTTTTTTTTTATCTTTTTGGTTGTGATTTGTTTTAGTTAATTTTTTTATAGTATTTTTGTAGTTTATTTTCTTTTGTTTTTCTTCTTATTTGTTGGTACTTAGCGGAGGAACATCTAATAGAAGATAGATTGTCTCCCATAGAAGCCAAGCTTGAACTACTTCTTCATAAATCGACCAAAGAATTCACAATGACTCACTCATGGAACAAGGAGTATCACTATTCAAGGGAGTTCAAATCTCATTATACTCGTGGAGGAAGAAGAGAGTTGTCTCCCCGTTAAGGAGCAGATTTTATCTACATGGAACAAGAAGAGGATTAATCTTCATGAGCGTAAATTTCGCATTTAGATGCCTTCCAAGTCAACACTAGTGCTAGATTGAAAATGTAGAAGCTCAAACAGAGACTTGGTCCAAGCATTCATGGAAAAATTTCTAGGACCTCTCCTAGTAACACTTTTACAACTTCAATGAATACCGATACTCCTTTTCGAAAGGAAGGTGCGAATTTCCATCATCCCAACTGCAAGAAGGTGAAAATGAGTTGGAAATTGAGAACAAGGAAATTCTAAACAACTTAAATGATGAAGAGTCATTATCGGATAAACTGGAAATTTGAAGAAGTAAGTCAAGTAATGGCTATTGAAAACATTTTGGTGAAGATTATTACTTACCTTCCCCATGGATTTTGTGACTCGGGGGCATCAAGGGGATCTACAAAATTCTCATATACTAAGAAGACCACTTCTTCTCAAGCCATGTGGCATGGATTGACATCAACAAGGAGCTCACCTTGCTTGTGGTTGAGGAGAAAGCAAAGTTCAATTTCACCAACCATTACCTTGACGGAGCAAGAAAGAGCTATGTGCGTAAAATTTCGCAGCCTTGCTTCAATCAAAAGTGGAATTATGCCTGAACAGCTCCTTAAGCAAATGTGTTTACATCTACTTCACATAGAGGGGACTGTTTTGAAGAAATTGTGGCTGAACTAATTAGCCATAATTAGAGGGGATTTGAGTTTCTTTTCCCTTCTTCAAAGTCTCAAAGAAAACATCTCAGAGCTGAATGGTTAAGTGAAGAGGAAGTGCTTCCAAGATGAATGATTGGTCAAAATGGAAGCACTAGTATCAAATGAGTCTAGTCGACTCTAAAACTGAGCGTACTTCGGGAGGCAATCCTAAGCTTGGCATAAGGATTCTATCCATTCTCTTTCTTTTTTCTATTTTTGCTATTTTATTTGTTGTCGTTTTTTCTTTTGATCGCTGGGATGAAAATTCCAGCAGTGTTTTAACTTTGTTGTTAGTGTTTTCAGAATAAGGTAAGTTTGAAGCTCAACATGTTGTCAGTGAATAGTTTGCAAGACAAGGCAAGAAGTTGGAAAGTGGTTGATGTACTAGTGCTTGAAGTGTGAAAAAAAAAAAATCGAGTGGAGATGGTCATCAAATTTCAGTTTTTGAGATGAAATGAACCAAATTGAATCAAATATAAAGTCGAAGGTTCATGATCATGCTTGAGGAGAATTGAAGACAAGAGATGAGTTTAAGCATGAATGAAAGCATTAAGGGTTTTTATTGGAGAAATTTTGAGAGCATGAAGGACTTTTGAAGGATAGCAAGTGATATGGGCAAGAGACAAAGCAAGGAGAACCTAAGGAGTCAAGAAATCTTCACACTAGACAGCATTGAACATTCTGATTTTTTCTGTATTGACTGAGGCTCCAAATGGTTCACCTCAGCCCATGAGCACATTCTACATTGAAAGGGCTTTCCAACGAGTCCTTACACATCCACTCGAGCTAAATGAAGGAGATATAACAAGTTGGATAAAAAATGTGGGTGTTGAGCAGAATTGCCGAATTTGATTAGCACCACGCCACGAAAAACAGAGGCTTTTAACCCTTTAAAACCCATTTTTCTCTTCCTACTTTTTATACTCTATCTTGCCACACTCTTCCCCTCTAACCCTTGTAACTTCTAAGCACTTTCTGGCCCCTCTTTTCTCCCATCCACTCAAATCTCTGAAATCACATTCCTCCCTAATCCATCTTCATCATCTTCGTTTCAAAACCCATCACAAACCCAATAAACTTACCTTTGTTGAACCCCAATTTTCATCCATCATTCCGCTAATCAAGAAGAGTTACAATGGAAGAAAATTTTTGTGCTTGGTTGTTTGTTTTGGGTTCTTTGTGGATCATTGTTGATTGCGAGATTTGTATGTATTGAAGGAAGTTTTGAAGAATCAAACTCACTCATTTGAGGTGAAGGAAGTTGGTGCACACCAAGTGTTTGAGAAAATGCCAAAGCCACTTTCATGGCTCCAAAGAAGCAAAAGAGTGTATCAAGGGGTAGTACACCAATGTCAATGTCCGAAAATCATCAAGGTTCCTATTCAAAGTGGCCAAGACTACAAAGGAGTCTTTCTCTCACTTCTTCCAACTCTCTTTATTACCCTTTACTTTATTGCTTCCTTTTGCTCATTGTAGATTTAGGACAATGTTCATCTCGTGTTTATTTTGTTAGTTTATCATGTCACACCCCCAAATGTTGCAAATGACAACTTTGAAGATGAAATTTTCTGGTGCTTTTCTCGATAATGACTTGTTTGATGCCTTAACTTACATCTTAGTTTGGTATATTTTTTTAGTTAGAGTTTATTGAGTTAATTGAGTTTTGCTTGAGTCATGTAGTAGATGTCAATAAGGACCATAAATGAACACTTGGCATATGGACAACATAGAGAGATGAGACTTAATGCTAATGAGCTATCTCTTAATAGGCTATTTAGTCATTGGTTTCTCAAAATCCATGCACGGGTCACTAAGTACCCTTTGAAACAGCTTTTGGTTTGCTAGAGTAGTTTATGAGAATCCATCTAATTTGATCTCCATAGGTTCTAGAACTTGTCTCTATTATCACTTCGAGGCGAAATCATAGGCAACACAACAATTGAGAAATGATATAAAGCCATCATTGGAAAGATTGTGCCTCAAGTTAACTCCTATTAATATGCATATGCATATTCCTAGTACCAAGATGTTGAGCCTTAAAGAGCCAAAATTCTGTTTATAAAAAGAACCAAGTTTGAAGCCAATAACCTTCCTATACATCACTATCCCTCAATAAAGAACCAAACTCACCCATAACATGAGGATTTGAACATAATTGAGAAATGTGGTGAAGAGCAGTGCTTAGGGAGTTATTTTCCATAGGAAAATAACTCCAAATTGGTTGAAATGAGTTGTTGAAAATCAAAAGAAGTTGTCAAAAAAAAAAAAAAAAAATCAAGTGTAAAAGAAGCAAAATACAATAAAAGTCATAAAGAGTGAGTCTAGCTCAGCCTTCCTTCCCTAGAGCAAGTAAATCCTAAGGTGTCTCAACACCTAATACCCTGCTGTCAATCGTCAGAGCCATTGATTTAAAGTCGCTAAGGGTTAGGAAAGCTTATGGGATTGCACTACTCTAATAACCTGTCTAAAGAAAAGTTGCTTTTGGTGTTTGTTGAAAGAATGCAGAATTTGTGCGTAAAGTATGAGGAGGCGGGAAGGATGCACCTCAAACAGCTGGGGGTGCCTGAGAGTGTCACTATGTCGATGGTAAGAATCAGGATTAGCAGAAATGCACTTAAAAATACGTGATGCTTGGTGGGTAGTGCTTTAAATTTAAAATGACTACTCAACTACCCCTTACCTAAGCCTTACATTATACAAGATTATAAAGACCTACTGATTCGAGAGTTGTGTGTGCCTACATTAGCAAGGAGAGTGATAAGAACAACAAGCCTATGGAACCTAAATTATCTTAGGAGATCCACATACTTATCTCAATTCTCATAAACTCTATCTAGCTTCTGCAATTGTTTGGATAGGGAAGACCACACACACACACTAGTGAGAACCATGATCTAAACTTGTCTAGTTATGAGATTAATTACCATTAAAATGAATAAATTATCTTGACTATATTCTCATATTCCTTGTAAGGGTAATTTTGGAGACACATATCACATAAATTTCTGCAAAGCTTAATTACCTCGCTTATTAAATGTACATGAAATGAACTCTTCTCTTCCATTGCTCAGGGACAAGCAATTTCTTTTCTTTTCTTTGCTTCGAGGACAAGCAAACTAAAGTTTGGGGGTGTTTTGATGAGTGCAAAACTCATCTATGTTTTGAGTTCATTTCACATGCTATTTTGTGCATTTAATATCCATACATGTAAAACTCATAATATTTCCTCTAAACTCGGGTTTTGTAGGATTATTGATGAAAAGGCGATTTTGGCAAGAAATGAGCAATTTATTTTCAAAAGAAGAGTCAACCAAGAGTCTTATAGCGCACCACTGGAAAGATGAATTTTTCTGTACCATCTGGAACATCAAATGGTTCAAATTCCCTCATGGCTGCATTCTACATTCAAAGAGCTTCCAACGAGCAATTACACGCCCAAATCCCGGAAGCTTAAACGAAGAAGTTATGGCCCCGGCTGCTAGAGAAGAAAACCAAATTGCTGTCCAGAGGCACGATGTCATACCATAATTGATGTCGCGACCAGGACCGATGTCGCGACTGCATTTGATGTCGCGACCGAAACGGTACAAAACCTAAAAGGCCGGAAAATTGATATTTTGACTTAATTTCAAACTCATTTCACCCTGCGACCATATATATACCTTCGCTTTTTAGGTAAAGAGGCGCAGAAAAGATCGAGAGCCTCTCATGGGGTTTCTCTCTAGAATGCCCATTTTTCCCGCTTTTTCGTAGATTTTGATTTACTTTAGATTTAGAGTAGTTTTAGGGAGCATTTTTTATTTCCTATCAAGAGATTTCTACAGCTGTGACAGAGATTTAGATTTCACTATGTTCGTACAAAGATTGAAGCTAAGAACTGGATTTTCTCTCTCATGGGTTTTTCTCTCTAAACCGCCCATTTTCTTAGTTTTTTGGCCGCAAATTTTTATTTTTAATGTATCTGGGAGCGCATTTTTATTTCTATTGGAAGAGATTTCTGCCGTACTCGATATTCAATTTATTTACCGGGTTGAGGAGAAGATTTAAGCTCAAATCGGTTTTTCTCTTCTTTCTCTTGGATTTCTTTCTCTTCATTTTCTTACTTTTTGTTTGATCGCATGACGATTGTAATCCAAGAATGCAAATGATTAGTGATCAAATCATAGGAGATCCCCGACGCGAAGGTTTCATCAAAACCGTAATTAGGAAACTTTTTAGACTCTATTTTCAAGAGGATTCTTAAGCAAAGAAGCTCCTGGCTTCTAGGGATAGCTTAAAGGAAAGAACATAAAATAGAAGGTAGGGTTGGAATCATATTAGGATAATGATCCACCCTTATCTAGTTTTCCAAGACCGAATCCACAAGGATATAAATTCGAGGGTTTGGAAGATGCTCCAAACCATTTCGTGAGTGAGCTCGAGGGAAGAACAAGTGACATGTCCGATGTGCCAAAGAAGTGCAGAGCGCATAATTTGGTTGAGGTATTGTGCATTAAAAGCCTTTCATCATGTGTGAAAGATGATGTTATTTATTTTTTTCATCTTATATTGATGTAATGTGGGTTATGGGTATGCAATGTTGTAGAGAGGGGAATAGAGGGAGTTCATTCTGAATTCCATTATGATCAGTGATTAGGTTTCAAGAAGAGTCATGTGTAGAGAAAGGGGTCTCGTACCACATAAGACTAATTGTAAACCTTGAATAAGATTAGTGGAAATCCTGGATCTGAGCACATACTCATGGACTTAGGCAAGTTTCCGAACCAAGTAAAAGATTGTGTGTGCTTTTACTTTATTGCAAAAATATCACATTTGCTCTGCACACACTAAGACCTACAGAGGGAGTTCAGACACACTACCTTTTCTACATATTCCCTCAAGTAACCTCCAAAAGTCCAAACTTTCTACCTTGTTTCATTCTTTCTTAGATTTCAAAATGTGATGACAAGACTGGGATGTGGCCCAATTAAGACTAGCAAGGCAGTTCTTGTTTCGGGAAGGCAAGGCACCTTTGATCAAGAAGGATCGATAATAGATCCCGCTGATGTGGAACTTTTTGAGTTCGTCAAGCCAATCATATTAGTTCCCTATGGGACCTCTAAAGATGAGATCCATGTAGCAGAAGGTCTCGAGAAGAAGGAAAGCTACCTCATGGAGGATCAAAATGCCAAAAGTTCAAACCTTGAAGATAATCTAGCCCCGATCACAGACAGAGACTATGGGTAACAACGCCAAAACAGAGGCCGACCCTTCTGGTCAAAGGGATAATTCTCCCATCAAGAAACATGGCAGCTAGCATCCAAACCCTAATGAATCAAGTGTTCAAACCAACACTAAGCCGTTGTCGAACCTAAGAAGAAGAAACAACGTGTGCCAATTTCACAGGTAGGCTAGGTTTTGACCTGATTCCTGTAGTAAATATTCCGAAATCCCAAAACAAAGAGTCATCGATTACTATTCAGAATAATCTAAATACCCTAGTCATTTTCAACATGTTTAGGGTCTTTTGTAGGCATAAATTGAATTTTTCGTAATTTAAATGCAAAACATGGAAATTGAGAAACCCGGAAATTTTACAAGACTTAAGGACATAAAAGTCATAAGTTGTTAAGATTAGAGATCAAAGTGGAAATAACATAAATTGTAGTGGAAATAAGAGAATGAGGGAGGACTAAAAGGCAAATAAAAGAAAGTTAAACTATAAAAAAAGAGGGAGACAAAAAAATAACTCATTTTTTTGTCTCCAAACAAGAGAGCTCATACGGGTTGGGATAAAGGAGGAGAAGAGGAAGAGGAAGAAGAAGAAGAAGAAGAGGAAGGAGGAGGAGTCAAGCAAAGGTATGGATTCTAGTATGATTTTGTATACAAACTATTTGGGTATGGATTTCTAGGGTTTTCTTTGGATATTATTCTTGTTCCCTAGGTTTTGTTAGAATTCATCCCCAACTTAGAATTATGGGAAGTTATGTTGAAAACACTAGTTGATATATCACTAGATATGGGATCCTTCCTATTTCTATAGTTTTGTAAGATTTGGTGAACTTTGGAATGAATCCTTTGATTATTTGGCCAAGGTTTGGCTTAAGAAATTCTAAACCACCATTAAAAGTGTTTGTGGAGTTGTTAGGAGGGATTCCATGTTGGTTTTTGATGAAGGATGGAATAGAAGATAATTATGGAAGAAAAGGGAAGGAAAAAGGGTGAATTATGTCATTTCTATGCATCACTCGTACTAAGATTAAACAGCAGGTGGTACCGATACCACTTGGCGTAAAGGGTGGTATCGATACCATCCAAGTGGTACCAATACCACTCTTCCGTAATCGCTTGGTACGCAGCATCAAACATAGCGGTACGGCATCACCGTCCCCCGCAACCTCGCCGTATTTTCGCATAGCTAAGCTTATACTAGCATCAGGTACAGAAATCCCAATAGATGATTGATAAGGGTTAAGATAAGAAAGAAATTAAGGAAATAACCGCACACGCCACTGGGCGTGAAGCTTACTTCCGGGGCAAAATTTCATGCCCCTATAATAAGATAGAAGTCAACACACATAACTGTAAGAACGCCTAAGACCGCATTAAATGATCACCCGACCGCCATGCTACCGCACTGCCGATGCGAGCTAGCACGTTTTGGATCTGCTTCTGGCACTCGCCAGCTGATACACTTCGCTACGGGCAGCATCGCTCGATCGCTAAGGTTTCGCAAGACTCGCTTCAGGTTACCAAGACTTCAACATCAGATGCGCATCTTCTGGTACTTATCAGGTTGCGGTCTTACTCATTTATTATTACCGGGTCTAGGTATTCCCATAGTTATATGATAAGAACCCGAATGAAGAATAAGAGTAAAACAAAATGTGTATCGCGAGATCCGTAATACCTACGGTATTTCTCGAATAAGAATAAGCTCAGAACTCCCTGGAGATCTGAACAAGCATAAAGTTGCTATAAGTACAAGTATGAGTCATATGGGAGATCCGAGTAAGCATAAGTCTGTTATAAGCATAAGTTCCTTATATGAATGCATGAAAATTCTGATGTCTGTTATTGTTATATGCTTACTATAATTATGTATATGCATAATACATATGTTTCCCACTAAGCGTAAAGCTTGGAAGTATCGTTTTTAATCCGCAGTACGTAATAGCTGAGATTTGATCTTCCGCACTCTGCTGGGCCAGGACACTAGTAGGGGTTCATCACTGTAGGCTCTACGCTCTTATTGGTAAATGTAAATGTATATTTTTTTTGTATACGTAAATGGGACTCAGGACTGTATGTATGTGACACTGTAAACACCACTACAGTGGTGGTTTTATTTTGTATTTTTATATACGATATGTTGATACGATTATAAAACTTGGACACACCAACGTCTGATAAAGCAAGTAAAGAGTCCCAATCTATTCTGCGCCGCTCTTCCTCCGGCATGACAAGCTGTATCGTGAGCCTGTGTTTAGGGCGTTTAGAAGACTCTTAGATGAAGGATGTAATCTACCTAGTAATGTGTCGCCTAATGCGAATGTCTTTGTTTTCGTATCGCTCGTAACGGATCCATCTCTGAAGTCAGACGAAACTACCGAAAGCCAATCCTTCGGGATCAATCTCGTCGGGTCCGTCAGAGTCAACGATAAATGAAAATGCTTCAACTGAAGCATTGATAAAAATCTCTCAGGATATGGCAAGGGTCCTAGATCAACTCACGGCCCCTCGAGCTCCGAGTGATTCAATACTAAAGCATGGAGTGGAAGAATTCCATGGTACAAGTATGGAAGAGTCCGATAAAGCCGAGTATCGGGCTTGAAAACTTGCGCGGGCTCTCTAGATGAAGTGAGATGTCCTGCGGACCAAAGGTCACATGCAGCTTTTCATTGCCGCAGCGTGCCTATGATTGGTGGAAGCTGGTTTCAGAAATCCACTACTCCGCATCCGCCATATCTTTCGTGACTACTTACACAGAGTTTAATAATGGCATGTCATCGATGATTACAAGGAGTCAAAATGGAAGAAATTCTGACTCTAAGATTAAGGGAAATGACAAAGGGCTGAAATATGAGAAAGAATCTCACCCGCTTTAAAATATGCAATCGAACTGCTCTACTTAAAATTCCGATGTGGACAATTTGAGGAAGGCTTATATGAGTTTATCAAAAGGTACCTCGCGTTTGTTATCGCTTATAAGTCTGGCTAATTTTTATCAACTGGCATGCTTACTATAAAATTGAGAAGTCTCGAAATGAAGAGTCATGAAAGAAAGAAAGAGAAAAAGTTCTCAAGAGGGTTCCTCTTCTGAAAAGACCTAGAGACTCACAAGTTGATTCAAAGATATGGTTCAAATACAAGGTAGGGAAAACAAGACCTACCATGACACAGAGTTCTGGTCGAGGCATCTCAACTGGACAAGAGGAAAAACATGTATGCCCACACTGCCACAAATATCATAGTGGTATTTGCAGACGAGTAACTGGGGGTTGTTTCCAATGTAGGAGCACAGATCATGTGATAGCTAACTGTCCGCAAGGATCGGGAAGTTCTAGAAATCCTCAAGGAAGTTGTAGAGGAGGGTCAAATGTACCTTACGCACTCAGAGTAGGGTAGGAGGACGGCGGCTCACAAGGAAGAGGTAATGCTTCGTAGACGCGGAATCGTTCCGCTTACTACGACCCCCAAAGACGAAGTATGTTGCGAGAGCTCGCGGAAGATCCGCAGATACGGGGTTATTGTCAGGTACTTTCACTCTTTGAGCATTGACTCAGATGCTTTAATTGATCCTGCCTACGCATTCACATATATGCATGGAAACAAATGAATGATAAATAGTCAGTAGCAGTTGTTACCTTAATATGACTGCTTGTTACAAGTCCTCTGGGGCATAGTGTTAGAGTCAACCGTGTGTATAAGAATTATCCCTTAATGGTCCATGATAGGGAATTCTCGCTGGATTCTAATTGCTTTATTTTCACAGTTTGATTTGATTCGGGAATGGATTGGGTTATCCAAACATCGCCATAGTTGATTGTGATAAGAAAATAGTCTCTAAATGCCTCGACTCATCGTATAACAATACAGTATCCAATCGAATCAATACCAAAAGTTATTTCAATACGAAGCCCGTACTGCTTTCTGAGAAAGGTCATGGGGTTTTCGTTTTATTCTTGACTCCAAAAGAGAGCAAGTAAATTTAGAAAATATTCCTAAGGATTAGGAGTTCCCCGATGTGTTTCCCCGAAGAGTTACCGAGTGCCACCGAAAGAGAAGTGATCTCTATTGAAGTCGTAGTGGAACAACCTCATATCGAGGACACCTACCGTACGGCTCCAACTCGAACCGAAAGAGTTAAAGATCCAACTACGTGAGCTATTGGATAAGGGTTTCATCCGACCTAGTGTCTCACTCGCGCGCTTCATATTTGTTAAGAAGAAAGATGGCACTCTTCGATGTGCATTAACTACTAAAGAAATAAACAAAGTAAATGTGCTTAAGAATAAGTACCTGTTGCCAAGAATAGAGGATTTATTTGATCAATTGAAAGGAGCAAGTGTCTTTTCGAAGATAGATTGCAATCGGGATATTATCAACTCTGGGTAAAAGAGGTTGATGTCCCGAAAATGCCCGTAACCCGTTATGGCCACTATGCAGAGTTTTTAGTAATGCCATTCGGGGTTAACTAATGCTCTCGCCGCATTTATGGACTTGATGAATAGGGTTTTCCACCCCTATTTGGATCAATTTGTTGTGGTATTTATTGATGACATCCTGGTGTATTCTAAAGATGCACAGGAACTACCTCCCTTTGTGTCACAAATCATCTTGTAGTTATATGTAAATCTCTCCAAGGATATGGGAAATCCCATGCTCGAAACCAACTAAGGATGAGTGAAAGTGAGGCCATTCTTTGACTTTTCTCCTAGCATCATCAACGGCGAGTCAACAGTCCAACATCTTAAGAAGAAGAAAAAGAAGAAGTGCCTAATATAGACCCAATGGTCTTGGTCATAACTGGGGAACAGGTCTAATCCTTGTCATTTAAGTTCAGACTCCTCTCCTCACATCTCACCTCAAGATATTCTATCTTACACAAGATTGCTATGTGCAACTGGTTTCCAACCACTCATTACGCTACCGTTACGAAGAGTTTTGCCACCTTACTATTTCAAATTGGAATGAGATGAAAATTCAACCTAGGAAGGATTATGTTCGAAAACATCCTAGGACATGCTGAGAGTAAGTCCAGCCGGAAGGCGCTCGAGTATCCATTGCTTAGATATGGGATTCTTATGGCCCAAAAACCAGAACTTGTGACCCCCACTAACATTTTGGGGCCTCCAACAGCCGAGTTGTGGATCAATCATAACCTTTACGAAGGACATCACCTCTGAGATGTCCCTTCAATGACAAATATGTGAAAGAGAAAGGAAAAGGTCTCAAAGACCATCCCAAACCCCGAACCAGTAGCTGCACCCAAGGGACAATCATTCAACAATACTGACGAAGTCCAAAATTTTGGACAGACCATTCAATCCCATGAGAACATGTTGGTTCATCTCTATGAGCAACAATAACTATTGGAGTTACAACTCTAAGGTATTTAGAAGGAGCGACAAAGAATCACAACAATTGTGGAAGATCTGAAGAAAACAAGGGCTCAAGCTTCCATTTTTCTCCACGTCATACTATCACTGGACCTCACTACAAGTCCGAATTACAAGCCAGACCCACGCTTGCAACCAAACCTAATTTATCTCATGAGAATGAAACTCCTACCTTTGGAACCAATGTTGGTCAATCAGACTTTACACCATCGCCCTCACTAGAAGCAGCCACAGCCACCAATCTCCAACTAGAGTCAGAACACAATGGTAAGAAAAGTGGAGACATTGTGCTTTTGGACCTACCATCTTCTCGCTCCCCTACATTCTAAGTCTTCAACAAAAAAAAAATGGAATCGAAAAGAACGGAAGCCGATGGAATGGTAACATGGGTCAAAGGGATACTTTTCTCTTGTATTTTTAATCCCTTCAACATTGTATTGGCGAACATGTAAACAAGGCAGACAATCAATGAAATGAAAAATCTTCATCCCAAAAGTGTCAAGTGCCTCTTATCTCCCTTCTTCGCATCTTCGCCTCATTCTTTCGGTGGATGTTTTTAGCTGTACACACAGACAAAGGGGGAGAATGTTGGGGTTGAAATTGTCCATATCTTTGTCTCAAAGGTTCTACAAGAACATAACTACTTTAAAGATAGATTTTGTTGAATATTTGATGGAATAAAGGTGAATTCCATCGTACAACCAAGAAGTAGTTCAGAGTAAGGCAGTCCTGCGGTGTAGGGACATGCTAAACGTTGGAAGTCCGGACTAGAAGTAGAGCAACCATGGGACGCACATGAATCTGTTCGCTTAGAGGCCAATAAACTTGGGCAGCAAGTAATCGATGGGCCTAGGATCTATTTGGAAAGTGGATAACGATCAAATCACAGAAGATTCGATCGTCTAAGTTGTCAAACCAGAATTAGAAACTTTTTAGGATTCTATTCTAAAGAGTATACTTGAGAAGCAAGTCTCCTATTTCCCGTATGATAGCTTAAAGGAAAGAAAAGAAAATATAAGGTAAGGTTGGAGTCATATTATGATTGTAAAACCCGAGAAAATTTTAATTTTTCTCGAAATGGCAAAATCGCAAATCACGAAATGGTTCCTCGGGAAGCCTGAAAATTTTCAGATTCGATGATCAAATTGCATGAAACAAAACCCAAATTCATGTTTTAATTGTCCCACCAACCAGAAAACCTCCTCCCATCCCCATCTTCTTCTCTTACTACGAAGGAAAATTATAGACCCTGCAGCTATCATCCGTACAAGCTACTTCCGCCACCAAAGATTTCAAGGCTTTTGCTAAGCTCATGCCCTCCTACAAAAATATAGAAAAAAAAATTGTTATCGCATGCCAAGAAAGCAAAGATATGCTCAAAGCTAACTAAAATAAGAATAAAGATGAAAATAGAAAATACATATGTCAATAGTCTTTGTTGCGATATCGATTAATAGTCAAAGTGAGTTCTCTATCAATTCTTTCCTATTACTATTCTTCTCTCAAGAGCAAATAACTTAATTATAGGAATAGCTTTGATCAGAAGATTCTACTATCTCTATAAATATGTACATGTAAAGATACATAATTATTTATGAATAAAAAAAAATATTCTTTCTATTTTATGTTGCATCGTAGCCTTCGAAACCCTAAATCACTTTCTAACTTAAACCATGAGCAAGCCTCGATTTCAAACATTCAATACTAAATCTAATTCCCCATCATTATCTAAACACGAAGGTTCATCATTCAATTCAGAATTAGAGATTAATGAGACCAACTATGATATGTGGTCTCAAATGTTAGAGATGCAAATTGCTGAGAAGGAGAAACTCTCCTTCATTCGTGGCACATCGCCGCCACCTAAGGAGAAAGATGAAGGCTATGAAAAGTGGTATTCAAACAATCAGAAGGTCAAAAGATGATTGATGATGTCTATTTCCCCAGAGATTATGAAGCAATACATTCGCTTACCTACCACACGAGATATTTGGAAAGCTCTGTCTAAAGCCTTTTATGATGGAGCAGATGAATTATAGGTTTTTACCTTAAACCAGAGGTCTTTCTCTGCCAAACAAAATGGCATACCACTCTTTATATATTATGGAGAACTTACTGAAATCTTCAGTGAGTTGGATCATCGTGATAAGGTGGTTATAGTGGACCAGACAGATATTGCATCCTATCATAAATTGTTTCAACGATAAAGGGTGCATATCTTTCTCGCTAGATTAGAGGGTGATTTCGAGCAAGTGCGCGGCGAAATCTTGAGGAAGGATCTTATCCCTGAATTAGAAGAGTGTTATGCCTTAGTTCGACCGAAGATGTTCGGACGGTGACGGCAATGCATTAACCGGAAAATCCTCTCGCTTCAACCATGGTGACTCGAACCGATCGACCAAAATTGGTCCTCTAACACCAAAGAAGACCAAAAAGGCCCATCCATCCCGGCACTACTAATGGTGGCGACAAATCATCATACAAAATGTGCACTCACTGTGATCAAACCGGGTCATACAAAACCGGAATGGTGGATCATAGCCATGGATTCCCTAAGAAGAATTCCGCTAGAAGGCCCTACCGCTAAATTGTTTAAACAAAGACAAAGGATGATAAATGATGAAAAGTCCTCTGCATTGGTAGTAGCAACAGTGTAATGGTGGTAAGGTTTAAATTATTTCATACACATGTTTTCTAATAGTGCATGGATAATCGATTGGTAAGCTATTGATCATACATGACATTTGATTCTGCATAAGTTTCACCTCTTAAATCTTCCTCACAAAATTTTGTTTCCACTACCAATGGTACCTCACCTGATTATCGAAGGATCTCGGTCCTCACTAACACCTTGAATTTAGATTGTTTTGGTGTTTCCTTGAATTATATAATCTTTTGTCGATTTCAAATAAACTAATTACCTTATTTTGTGTCATTACTTTTTAGCCTAAATTTGTATTTAGCGACATTCTACGCTGCAGCAATTGTCGCAAAGCAAAAAGGAAGTCAGATTAGTTGGACTTGGCGCCCAAAGTCTATGTGAAAGGCGCTGCTTAAAGATCGGGGTTCTAAAAAAAAAAAAAAAAGGAAATTCAGATATGGCTTTACATCGACGCCCAAGTATGCTTCTTTGGGTAACATGAAGAAATTATTTCCTAGTTTATTTGCAAACTTTGCTGTCTCTAGTTTCAAATGTGATGTTTGTGAACTTATGCGTCATCGTGTTTCGTTTCCATTAACCTTCATCAAAGTCCAATTTCTTTTATGATCATACATTCGTTGCTCAAACATCTAAATTTGGTTACGGATGGATCGCTTGGTTTGTCTTTATCATGATTGTACCTCAGATGACTCAGGTATGCTCTGATGAAGTCCAAAAGCAGCAACTTGTTATTTCCAAAATTTTCATAAAATGGTTTTAGTCGCATAATGCATGTGTTCACTTTCAGAGTGACAATGGAGGTGAATATTTGAGCCTGAATTGAAGCAGATTGGAAGCCCATGGTTCATTCATCAAACTACTTGTTCGATACACCCCAAATGTAATGGGTATGAGCTTGAAAAAAATCGCCACTTGTCGGAGGTTTCAGTCATTGATAGAAGCACATGCTCTTATTCTATCGGGGGACACGCCTTACCTCTACGATATTTGATCAACCAAGTACCTTCCAGCACTATTGATTTCCGGACACCATCCCAGCTCTCATTGAAGCAATTGTTGCTCCGCTTGGTCCAAACTTACCTCATGTCTTCGTTATGTAGCATTTGTACATCTTCATAAGCGTTAGCGCAGTCAAGCACACTCTCGAGCATTACGATGTGTCTTTTGGTGGTATGATGCTTACTGCAAGGGGTACTGAAGGTTATCACTCTCTACAAACGTAACGTTTGTTACAATGATGTAGTTTTTCATGAAGACTTGATGTATTTTTCCTCTGAGCCTAAACTTCAAGGGGAGCACCTGGAAGAAGTTCAAGCTCTAGACTATGATTTTCTGATCTCTATAGAAGGGGAACTCTCTGAACCTAGTAACAATCTTAATGGGAATGAAAAGGAACGCCATGAACTTGGTAATGAGAATGTTGGTTAATTGGATTTGAGTGGTATAAATTTGGACCATAATGGTGATGAACGTGATGAAGACCTA
Source organism: Tetrastigma voinierianum (assembly GCA_016808115.1). Taxonomy (NCBI): domain Eukaryota; kingdom Viridiplantae; phylum Streptophyta; class Magnoliopsida; order Vitales; family Vitaceae; genus Tetrastigma; species Tetrastigma voinierianum. The sequence continues at coordinate 527,604 of JAEQBH010000727.1, forward strand.
GACAATGAAGTTGTGGATCAACCTCCATCTGAATCTCTTGCACCACAGGCAACTGATACACCAAACCAATCGCCTGCTGAGGATGGTCCTGTTGTAGTGTCTGAACCACCAAGAAAACAACTACCACCGTGTCAAACCAGAGGTATTCCCAAACCCACATATGGAACCCGACCCTTAGTAAAGTTAAATATCTCATGAGTCATTATGTGTCTAAATCCATTGTTTGTCTGAACTAAATAAGTCATTTGTAAATCAATTAATCATCAGATTCATTCCTAACACAAAAGGGAAGCCTTAGTCACCCAAGGTGGAAAGTTCGCTTATGAAATGAGGCAGAGATGAACTCCTCATAAGAATGAAACTTGGGAACTTGTTGATCGGCCCTCCAGTGGAAGAAACCGCTTGATGTCTGCGGGGTTTATACCGTGGAAGGTCAAAGCGATGGTACAATTGAACGCTTAAAGCGTAGGATCGGTGGCAAAAAGGGTACACCCAAACCTATGGAATTGATTATACAGATACATTTGCACCTATAGCTAAAATCAATACAGTTCGAGTCTTATTGTCTCTAGCTGCGAACCTGGATTAGCCATTGCAACAATTTGATGTGAAAAACGCCTTTCTGCATGGTGAGTTGTCCGAAGAAGTGTACATGGATTTTTCCACTGTGGTGTGCTGATACCGTATGCATTGTCGAAGTGTGCAAATTAAAGAAATCGTTGTATGGGCTAAACACCGAGAGCATGGTTTGGAAGGTTCACGAAGTCCATGAGGTCTTTTGGCTACCATCAGAGTAATTCAGACCACACTTAATTCTTGAAAAAATAGCATTGTAAGATCACTGCCCTTATTATGTATGTTGATGACATGGTGGTTACAGGAAATGACCCTGATGAAAGGAAGGCTCTACAAAGTTACTTGTCGTTTAATTCCAAAATGAAAGACCTCTGGCCACTTGAAATATTTTCGGGATCAAGTGTCTCGGGACCGATGAAGGGATTTTCTTTGTCTCCAAATAAAATATGCTTTAGATTTGTTATAGAAACTCGGGTATGTCAAGATGTCAACTAAATGATACACCAATAGAAGAAGGATTGAAGTGTGTTGAGACTAATCAGGTGCCTGTTGATAAAGGAGTATTAGAGGCTCGTTGGAAGATTGATGCATTTAGCCCACACTAAAGGATCTTGGGTTTATGCATCGAAAGTATTGTTAGCCGCTTTATGCATAATCCTCGAGAACAACATGCGAAATGCGCTATGCGCATTTTATGTATTTGAAGTCCGCCCCGAGTGGCATTTGTTCACTAAAAATGAGATTGTCAAAGTGTGATGGCTATAGTGATGATGACTGACTAGAGCAATAGATGACGTGACTTTGTATCTACTTCGTGATATTTCACCTTTCAGAGGTGGTGCAATCTCGCTACATGGAGAAGCTAGCAAATGTTACACGTTCAAGCGCAGCTGAATTTAGGGTATGGCACTTGGAATATGTGAAGAATTGTGGCTAAGACTTCTATTGATAGATTTGGCTATCTCGCCTAGGGTAACTCGATTCGCTTTTATTGTGACAATAGCATCATGTGATATTGCTCATAATCCTAAGATAATACATCAGACAAAGTATGTGGAGGTAGACGCATTCTTCATTAAGGAGTAAATCGATGAGAATATTGTCGAAGTTGCCTAAGATTCGATCCTCAAGATCACTGGGCTGATATCCTCACCAAAGTTGTTTCAAGTCGAGTGTTCTCAAAAGTTTTGGGCAAGTTGGGCATGTGACATCTATGCACCAACTCGAGGGGGAGTGTCAAGGATATTGATTAATAGTCAAAGATTCTCTATTGTAATTCTTTCATACTATTCTTTCTCTTATTAGGCAAATAACTTAATTATAGGAAACTATATTTTTTCCTAGTTTAGAGATATTTCTCTGTTAGGCAAATAACTTAATTATAGGAATAGCTTGATTGTAGGATCTCTACTATCTCTATAAATATGTACATGCAAAGATATTACTGCACTATTTATGAATAAAAAATATTCTTTCTATTTTACAAGTGTCTTAACAAAGCCGGGCTATTCCCATTTTGGCTAGAAGTTTCCTGTGGACTTTATGTTATAGTAGATGAGCCACGCATTCTCTTTGTACTGGGTGCTAGATCTCAACAATATTATGACAATCTTCCTGCGGATTTCTAATATTTAGCTTAAATCCTCCAATTTAGTGTAGTATATCAGTACATCCTTGTAAAAATGAGGTAACATCAAGTACCTCCATATTGACACAACAAAGGCATGATTTGAAAAGCAACTTATTCTATTTTCAAAACATTACATCATCAAACAATCCTCCACACCATAAAAACAAGATTTGAATTCCAGAACAAGTTCACACAAATTTCTCTCTCCAAAATTCATCTTGCACAGTTTATATAAGATCAATAAAAATAGTCATCCTTGTTGAACGAGATAACTATGCTGCTGAGATAGTCAAAATAAGTTACGATTTGATGCTATCTTGTAGGAAGTTAGTTTAGCACATTTTAAGGAAGTCGGTTTAGGAAATATCTAGCCTATTTTTTTTCATTTCAGTTAACAACTTCCTGTATAAATAAGTGATTACAATTCTCAATAAACATGACCTTCTTCCCTTCTATTCAGTCCTTTCTTTGTCACGTTATATACCTACAAAAGTGGTATCAGAGCATGTTATCTTACGGGATCCACAGAGCATGTTATCTTACGGGATCTATGAAAATCCTATACCCAAGCCAAGGTGGAAGCAGAAACGCATTCTTTCAATTCTATTTCATCAACAATATTTGATGGCACAAATTAACAAATGTGGGCTGTCAAAATAGAAGCCTACCTTGTTGCTAATGACTTATGGGAAGCTGTTGAAGATGACTATGAAATTCCCACTTTGCCGTGAAACTAACCTCAGATAGATGAGGAATCTACAAGAAAAAGTGGCTGAGAAGTCAAAAGCTAGGTCAGTCTTGTTTATAGCAGTTTCTAATATCATTTTCAACATAATTATGACAATGAAAACAGCCAAGGAGATCTGGGTTGAAGAAAGATTATGAGGGAAATGAGAAGATCAAGTTAATGCAAGTATTCATTCGAGAATTTGATATGCAAAGATGAAGTCATTAAAGATTATGCATACAAGCTCTTAACTCTTGTCAATAAGGTTATACTACTTGTTTCTGATTTTCCTGATTCTAGAATTGTTCAAAAAAAATCTTGTAACAATTCCTGAAAATTTTGAAGCAACAATGAAGAAGCTCCTATGACAAATATAGAAAATCCAATTGGGCAACTAGCTCACGCATTAGAGGAGCAATATTCGAGGACACTCTCAAGCGACATAAAGGATGAAGACAAAAGAGAACGTAACTTTGTGCCTATGAGTTTTAAGGAGGAAATCCAAGAACGGCATTGGTTGAGGAGAAAAAGAATGAACTTGCTAATGAGGAAAAGCTATTAATGGAAAAGAGGCAAGTTGAAAAGAACCATTCGCGAACAACAATTGAAAATGTTTTCGTTGGGATTGACAAGTTCAATTTCCCCATAGACTTTGTGACTTTGGGCATTGAAGAGGACCAACAAGTGTCATCTATAGGAACACCTTCCAATGCCACAAGTCAAGCATGGATTGATGTAGAACATGGGGAGATGATCTTACTTGTTGGTAAGGAAAAAGTGAAGTTGAACCTCCACCAAAGCATGCAACTTACGGATGAAGAAAAGATGACGTGCATGCGGATAGAGAGCTCATTTCTACATTCTGAGGAGCAAGCACCCAAGATCCTTCAAGATGACACTCTTGAAGGATATAAATTTGAGGCTAACTCTTTCCCCACCAAAGAGTTGGCATTTGAGCGTACATTATCCATTATGGAGGTGGAGGAACTCATCCTCACGAGAGATGAGGATGAAGAGGGAGAATTGGCCACAATTGATGAAGGGCCAAAGCAAGCATTTCTGTAAACCCGAGAAAATTTTAATTTTTTTGAAAAATGGCAAAAATAGTAAAATTGTTGCAATGGTTCAGGGAAGCCTGGAAATTTTTCTAGAACTTGGATGATAAAACGGATTTCACCGTTGGATTCGTCTCGCGAAATCTAGTTACCCAGAAAATTTTCATCGAATTCCGAGACAATCGGATTTTTTCACGATTTTTGGGGTAACATACGTCTAGTGACTCCCTGGGACGAGATTTTTATGAGAATCTCGGGAGTTAGGAAATAAATCAAGTAAAATTCATTTAAAATAAATTGAACTTGAACCGAGATGAAATAAATTATTTCGGGGCAGAAACGAACCCAAATGAGTAATGGACACATGGCGCGATGTAGGTCATGTCTCCAAACTTAAGAATTAAGTTAGACAAATAAAAAGTAAAAGAAAGAAAAATCAGTTGGGGGCAGAAAATGAGCAGATTTTTTGCTGGGAGGAGAGAAAAAAAACCTGTAGAGTGAGAGAGAGGAAGAGAAAAGAAAAATCAAAAATCAAAACTTCTCTCTTCGATCCACGGAGTTCCGTCGGTCGAAATTCGTCGGGCCAAGAACGAAAGTTCATCTACTCTACGAGGGCTACAGGTGGGTACCGAAAACACGTGATTTCACCGAGGATTCAAGCGATGAGTTTGGGAAATCAAAGGTTTCGAGTTTAGGAAGTGTCCACGGGACTTTCTAGAGTTTCTTCTGCTCCAAGAGGTAGGGATTCTTCCTACTTTGGTTATTTTCCATTCTATGGGTTGTTTGATTGAGTTTTAATGCCCTAAGGGGCTGTTTGGCAAATTAATGGGTTATGGGAAAAGTGCCATGTTTTGACCCTATATGATGTCCAAATTTTTAATTGATTTTAGGTTGCAAAGGGAGAATTTGACCAGTATCCTTCAAGGAAATTGTAACCCTATCTGAGAACTTGATGTTAGGCTTTGAATCACCCAAATTGAACATCTATAACCCAAGTTATGGTCCGTCAACCACACAGTCGCCTGCTTTGGCCAAACCTACTGTCAAGATTTTTGGGACTGATTTTCTGCTGGGAAAAAGTTAGAATTTGAACTAATATCCTTCAAGGAACTTGTATATCTATCTGAACTGATTTCCTAGCTTTTAATTGCCCAAATCGACTCTATAACTCAAGTTAAGGTCTGTTTCTTTCTCCCGGGACTGCTACAGGACATTAGGGTCGTTTAAATGATTTGCGGTCCGCATTTTGCTACAATTGCATATGATTGTAAATAACATATCACGTTATAATCTGAGATACTTGGTTGAAATTGTATTGAAGTCAAATTGTGTATTCTAATTAGTTTGGGCTTGTGATGTGTTTGTGTATGAAACGCTACTCATTGTAGGCTTCGGTTTATTAGAGGTTATCTAGGACATGGTGTCACAAATTAAGCCCCAGAGTATAAGGTAAGTCATTTCTTTTGATTATGATGACTTGTAGATGGTCAATAAATGTGTGTATAATATGTTGACATGTAATGTGTGGTTTATTTGGAAATTGTATGTTAATTGATATGATTGTCCAAATGATGCATGGGTATTATGCATGGTTTAAAATGTCCATATAGCACTCATCATATATATGGCATGGTATAGGCATGGAATGGCATAATTGCATTTCATATGCATGGGGACATCACATTAAATGGGTGCGTGTGCATCGTCATAATCATTCATCATTCTTGGTGAGTGGGTGGTGAGCTCGGTACTTTGGACTATGTCCAACGGAGTATCACGGGTACATTTCATAGCTTTGAATAAAGTTGTTTATCGGAGACTGTCCAATGCTTTTGAATAAAGAGGTTTATTTAGACTGGCCCAATGCTTTGAATAAAGCGGTTATCGATCATCCAATGCTTAAAGCGATTTATCTGAGAGTCATTCAATGCTTTCAATAAAGTCATATCAAGATCGGCTCCAATGCTTTAATAAAGTCATTTATCTGAGATCATTCAACGGCTTCACAAAGCTGCTTATCGGGGACGCCCAATGAGTTTTTAAAATAAAAGCTTTTTGTTCTTGATATATCATTGGGTGTGTAACGCCTAAATACCCCTCGGAATTTTTATAATACTCCCATTATATAAATTCATCAATAGAATCAAACTCGGGTTTTCGAGAATTTGTTAAATGTTATATGACAATAATAATGTCAATTGTAAAATGATATATGATTGAATCTTATATGATATAACTATGATTAAGTATTTAACCCGAAATAACCTCAAGTGTAAAAAGGGCAAAATGGAAATTTAGAAATGAGGACCTAAGGGTCAAATGATAATTTTAAATGCTAATGAAATAAATGATAAGTGAATGGGCAAATAAGAAGACTATAAGATTTCAGAGAAATGGAAATGGATTTAATGAGTGTCAAACAAGGTTTAATGAAGGAATGGAATTAAGACCAAATGTGGTCTAAGAAGGCCTCATTTCTGGGGCAAAACTGCTGAGACAAGAGAGAGAAAGAGAGAAGAGCTAGGTCAGAGGAGAAATTAAGGTTTGGTGGGAGATCATCCTACTTGGCTCCCAAGTGATCAATGAGGAAGAAGGGAAGGCAAAGAGTTTCAAGAGATTCAAGATATGAACCTAAACCCTAGAAAGTTGTATTTGATGTTCAAGAAAACTATAATCCATCCATGGGCATGGTTGGTTTGGATGGATATTAGCATGTTATCGAGGATTCCTCATGTTTTGTTTTGGGATTTTGGGGTGATTTGGAGAAAATCGCAATGTAAGCAGTAAAAAAAAAAAAAAAAAAAAAAAAACTAGAAAATCCGGGCATTATCGGGCTCCTACGCCGCAGCGCAGGGAACCCACGCCGCGGCATAGACCTACACCAAGGCGTGGATACCCTGTCACAAGAGGCTCAGGTGCCAAATACCCCCTTCGAGCACGCCATGTGATAGCTACTATTCACAAAGAGCAATTTTTTGGATTTTTGTTTCCGAGCACCTCATATTTGTACACCGATAGTTTAAGGACCCTAATAAATTATTAATGGGGGTTCAAATAAAGATAAAACTAAATGAAAAACGTACCATACCTCACCGCCGAGGCAAAGCGAATCGTTAAGTGTGAGTAGTGCTAGTTTACTAAATGTGATGTGTGTGATTTGCTAGGGGTTGATGAGGATCACCTAACCTAGGACCAAGATTGAAGGCAAGGCAAAAAGAAAGAGATAGATTTGTTTGTTCTATTTTCTCCTATTCTCGTTTCAAGATTAGAAATGTTTGTTCTAAATGTATTAAAAAAGCATATTGATTTGTTTTAATTGATTTGAGGCAATTGATTGTGAAATGTTTACATATGACAATTGTATGAGAGTATTGAAAATGAATGTTTATACAATGACGAGTGTAATCGTATTTTGCTTTAACGGATTTGGAAATACCCCATAAATGTTAACTTTCGTTTATTTCGTATTACAGATTGGTATACCAATGATGGTCAAATTAGCAGTTCTACGAACAAACATATTAATGTGTCACTCCGATCGCCTTCATGAAGAAGATTTCTGGTAACCACTAATCTGATTTTCTTTTATAACCAATTAGCAACCAAAGATCCAAACTATGTTATAAAACAATGTTTTATGTCAAATTAACCCAGCGAGAGTGTTAAATATATATCAATCCAAAGAAGAATGTGATAAAATGATGGGGATGGCACCGCAATGAGGATGATGGCAAAGCAAAGAAGATGATCGTGAGAGCAAAGAGAAGTCAGATGTGGAACAAAGAAATCGTGGAGTCAGCATACAGCAGCAAAGTCAGAGCGGAGCAACAGCAAGTTAGACGAAAGTGCTGGAGTGTTAGTCAAAGTAGGGTCAAGTAATCATTCTCGTAACACAATCGGAGATGCAAAGTGGGATCTAAGAACCCACTGTGACCGAGGTGTAACACTGCCCTAGGGAATTTATTTCTCAGATCCAAATGTAAATTCTTCTAACCTAGAGGTCTAGATCAGAAATGCTATGAGGAGAACTGGTACTGGGTAGAGAGGAAAATGGGGACAGTTAAGACCTCTTCTTCAAAGCTAGTCTACATTTGATTTTATAGGCAATAAAAGAAGGACCATAACATTTAATAAAATTAAATGTATATTATAGCAGTGTTTGAATTCAAATAAGAACTGGCAGGAATCAAAACACAAAACGAATTCTATAGGAGTTAATAAAATAATTTACGCTATAACATGCACAAAACGGATTCTCGATTCTTTTGAATTCAAAATACAAAACTATTGTTTTATATTTAAGCACTATTACTTTGATTCAAAGAAAACCTTTTGGTATTTTATTGCTATTTTTATGATTTCAAACCGATTTGATTTTAAAATAAAACTGTTTTTTATTCAAGTTTACAAATTAAATTAATTCGAGAAACCGAATGTGTCCTCAGTTTATACATCAAGATAGGTAAAGTAATCACCGATTTGTGACTGACTTGGGCTTTCTACCATTCCTCGTATGCAGGCCTGCCTCACTCCTTTCTTTAATCCATGGAGTAAGCCTATAAATGGGTTTTTAATATATAAATCACCAAAAAAAAACTCATTTTGTTCCATGAATACAACTTTTGTTTTTGGTTTTTATTGAAAAACCTATTGTTTACAACAATCCCTCTACATTTTTCAAAAGAATAAAAAGTTTTGTATTTAAACATATTGTTTAATATGAAGAAGGTGTTATCGTTTTAAGTTTGGGTGTTCAATGAACTATGAACCAAACATAGATGAATAAGGTTTTAATTCTGCTGTAGTTTGGTGAAGCGAGAAGCTTTATAACTGTGCACTCTTAATCGCAAATTAGAATCACGCACCACACATCACGATTCTTGTTGCTCACGCGCCAGCGATTAGCTAAGTGCTGCGGCTCGACAATTCATATGTCAGAAATCTTGCCATACTCACTTCATAGGAGCGAATTTACCTGTTAATTTATATAGTGGATTTCATCAAATACATACTCAGACTATATATACCACCCATAAGTGATATGAAATCATTAAGAATATTAATCAACCTTCAAATTATGCATTCTAGCACCATAATCACACACCATAGAAAGGGACCATTTTTGTTAGTGCTAAAGTGTGGATTAACAAGTGACTTGTTATTACCCATATGAACTCTTCTTCATGGGATCTCCAATCACAAAGGTCGGTTTCCATCATCGTTAATCCTATATCGCTTAAGTCTCATTCAACTCGATGTTTCCAAAATTAATTTTTTTTCCCCAAAGGCTTAGCCGCAGGATCGGCCACCCATTGGATTTACACAATCAATGGAAATGATTCCATCTCTTCAATGAAATTGCTCACTACCTCATGTCTTAGACTTAATATGTCCTGCTTTTCCCATTAAACGCTTTATTCTTTGCGATCGATATTACTGCTTGGCAATCACAATGCATAGACACCGAAGGTGTTGGCTGCATTCCCAAAGGAATTTCTAATAGTAAGTTCTTTAACCACTCAGCTTCTTTACCCCGCAGTTTGATTTACATAAGCTACGATTTCATGGTAGAAGAAGCAATGAGGATTTGTTTAGATGATTTCAAGCTCTGACACCACCTCCCAGTAAAGACATAACTGGCTCGTGGATTTTTATCTCATAAATCGAGATCCAGTTAGCATCGCTGTATCCTTCCAACACGGCGGAAAACCGCATATAGGATACCATAGTTCATGGTACCCCTTAAGTATTTCATTAGTCTAGTTAATGCACTCAATGATCTTATTGGGATTATGTATATCTACTTAATCCTGCTTGCATATGCTATGTCAAGTTTAGAAAAGTTCATTAAATGCATCAGACTCCCAATAATCTGTGCATACTCAGCTTGACCCACAGGATCACCTCTATTTTTCATTAAATGAGTGTTTGCATCATAAGGGGTACTCACAGGTTTGGCATCGAAATGACCGAACCTCTTGAGTATTTCTCGACATAATGTTCTTGTGATGGTATTATACTATCACCACGTCATATGATTTTCACACCCAAAATGACCTTAGCTTCACCCATATCTTTCATGTCAAATTGTGAAGCTAGAAATCTCTTGGTACTATATACCATACTCAAGCTAGTGCCAAAGATCAACATGTATCTACATACAATGCAATGATTACACATTCTTTTCCTGTACACTTTTTATATACACATTTATCCACTTGTGAATAAAAGCAGTTTTCAACAAGCATTATCAAATTTCTCATTCCACTTGTTTGAGTGCTTGTTTAAACCATATAGAGACTTGTTTAATTTGCAAACTTTATGTTCTTTTCGGTACTATCTGACCTTCGAGGTTGTAACATGTAAGGCCTATTTCATCGAGTCCCCATTTAAAAAGGCGTTTAACATCCATTTGATGGATAAAAAGTTTATGAATTGAAGCCCAAAGCAATTAAAATGATAGGAAGAGATCCTGTCGCGGGGAGCAAATGTATCAAAATAGTCAATATTTTGTTTTTATAAGAAAAACCCTTGGCTACTAACCCCAGCTTTGTATTTTCAATGGAACCATCGGAAAGTATTTTCTTTTGAAAATCCCACTTTGTAACAATGGGTTTTCTGAAATTGTCGACTACTCCATGTTTATTCTTTAAAATAGAGTCAAGCTTAATTTTAATGGCTTCTTTCCAAAGTAATGCGTCAAGGGAAGAAATCGCTTCAAAATAAGATGACGGTTCATTTTCAAATAAGTAAGTATAAAAATCATCTCCAAAGGAAACCTCTTTCTTGATATATTACTCCTTCTCGGCTTCATCCTTGAGCTTTCAATATCATCACACTAGTGGGCACATGCTCATCATATGATTTTTTCAGCATCCACAATTGTGGGTGTACGAAATTTGCTCTGAAAGTGGGAAAATTTGTTGAAAAATTAAACATTTTTTGTCTCAATAATAGTGTTTTCTAGAACATCACTTTTTAAAACTAGAAATCTATAAGGCACTGTACTATACCCAATAAACATGAAATCGGGAAGTCTTTGACCCTATTTTCCACTCTTTTTAGGATCAGGTAACATAACCTTGTAGGAACACCCCCACTTTTAAATAATTAAGGTTAGGTTCATGACTTTCCATAACTCGTAGGGTGTTTACAGTTTTCTTGTATGGAATTCTATTTTGTAGATGACATGCGAGGAAAGTATGGGTTCACCCCTGATTTATTTAGGTGTTGAAGCACTAACAAGTAAGAGAATTCATCATTTCTTTAGAGTCTATTTTTCTTCCAGCAACTCCATTTGACTTGGGTGAATAAGGAGTCACTTCATGAATTATTCCTTCCTTTTCCTGATAATCATTTAAAGGGATATATTCGCCCCCTCATCGAATCTAATCCTTTAGATTTTTCTATCAAGTTGATTTTCTACTTGACTTTATAAAGCTTAAGAACATGTCAAATGCTTCATCCTTACTTCTAAGTAAGTAAATTCTGTAAACTAGAATATTCATCAATAAAGGTTACATAGAATTTCTTACCTCCCCTAGTCATGGTTTGTTTTAAATCTCCTAGATCAGAATGAATAAGTTCTAATAACTTTGTTTCTCTAGTCATTGAGCTACATGTCTTTTTAGTTAGCTTAGAAGTGGCACATATTTGGCACTTACTTAAGCCTGAATAATCAATATTATTGATTAGGCCTAGTTTGCATTTTCTTAATATATCCCACTTTACTCACATGTCTAATCTAGCATGCATATATCATACGAATCAACCCAGTAGCGAGAAGAAGAAGCATTCTCATTCATAACTTGAGATACTAAGCCTGAATATTTTGATTACAAAACCTTTTTCATACAAGATATTATCTTTTGTCATTATAATCTTGTCATATTCAAATGACACTTTAACCCTCACCTTTCCCAATAGAGCCACTGAAACTAAATTTGCTCTTATATTAGGAACATGCAGCACATTACTTAAGGCCAGAGTCTTTCGAGAGCGAGCTTGGCCCTTGACTTGCCTTTTCGAGGCTTAAAGCGGTGTGAGAGTCACTAAAGGTGAACAACCTTTTCATCATCCCCCTCTGCAGGGTGTAGGAGGTAAAAACATCTTTGTTTGCCTGAAATATGCCTTGTTGCGCAGTCACCACCCGATTCTTGGAATTGGTCACCGTATTAACGGCGGCTATTATGTCATCTCCTTCGACCAAGTTGTCTTTAGGAGGATTTCCACTGTTTCCAGTTTTTACTCTCTTTCTACACTATGGTGCAAGATGGCCGGGTTTGCCACAAACAAAACAGGTGCCTCTCTTTTTGAAAGCATGAGGGTTAGAAATTTTGGGTTTGTTCCCGAGTTTAAGTTTATGTTTGTACCTTTTGTGTCGGTTTGGACGGAGTTTGCCTTAGTCGACATACGCCGCACTGGCTACCTTTTTTGTTCTTTGCGGTTTATCTTCTATAATGATGTGAGGTGATTAGATCACCCGAGGATAATTGCTTGTTTGTGCTTGGCCCATTTGTTTGTACTCACTCCATGAGTCAGGTAATTTCTCTATCAATAGATCTGCTCTGGCCCCATTGCAGTAGTTCTATTGGCCTGGCTTTTAGTTCCTCGGCCAATTTATGGTACTCATTGATTTGGAGTTTTATGTCTTTGTTGTTGACCATCTCCCGTTTGTAGTAGTTTCCCTCACAACAAATTTATGCTTAACATCCTCGACCATGTATTTTTTGACATTAGATCCCGTATAATCTTTGCTTTTATAGGCCGCAGTAGACATCAAATAATTTATTAGATAACGTATTTAGGATGGTATGTCGACAAACCTTGTTCACATATGTACACAGCTCAGAGTTGGGAAGGGCGTTTTTAGTTGTCAGTAACCATGCCACTCCGTACATGTCGAGTGGAATGCTTTCCATTCACGCGGGGTTTATAATTTTGGCGAGAGAAAAGACCTGATTCTAGAATGTCGGAAATGGCCGCAGCGGGGAGAGCGGGGAACTTGTGGTATAGCGTGATTGGTGGGTGTGGCCAGATGTCGGGAGTGATCTGATGGAGCAAAACTGCGATTGTATCGGCGAAGCGGGGAAAATTCTTTGGAGCATTTGTTTTATGATCGAAATGACAAATTAAATTCCCTAAGATTGTTAAATAAATATCAATCCAGCCCTTGAGATAAAATGAAATGTAGATAAGCGAGTGCGCGAGGATGATAGACATGACAAAGATGATCGATGAGAAGAGAAGTTGTATGCGTGTGGAACAAACGGCGCGTGTGGAAGCTGAAGCGGCGGCGGCGGCGGCGGGTTGTGGTGTGGGCGGCGGCCGGCCAGTAGTGGTGTGGTGGCGACAATGTAACAAATAGCGCTGCGCGCCGTAATAAGCGGAGATGCATTGATCTAAGAACCGTGTCGAGGGTAAGGTGTATGCTCTTGTCAGCAGAATTTATTTCCCGGGATCGAGCGTTAGCCAGGCAGGAAGGTCTAGATCGGGAGCAGCGAGAGAGGCTGATGCTTGGTAGAGAAGAAAATAGGATGAAGAAGATCCCTTTCTTCAAAGCTAGTCTACATTTGATTTTATAGGCAACAGTAGTTGACCGTAGCATTTAATAAAATTAAATGGTATTATAACGAGGATTTGAATTCAAACGAAGCGTATGAATTCAAACCGCAAAAAACGAGATCCTATAGGAGTTAATAAAATAATTCTATTATAACATGCACAAAAAGCAGTTCGACTTTGAATTCAAAATACAAAGCAGTTGTTTATATTTAAGCACTATTACTTTGATTCAAAAGAAAACCTTTTGGTATTTATTGCCATTTATGACTTCAAAACCGATTTGATTTTAAAGACTAAAAACTTCGGGTTTTTAATCGGGCTTTACAAATTAAATTAATTCGAAACAAGCAGATCAACATGATTTATACACGGCGCGAGAGGGGATGAGCGAATCACCGATTTTTGGACTCGGGCTTCGACCCATTCATATCTGCGTGAAACTCCTTTTCTCAATCCATGTATAAGCCCATAAATGGATTTTATATATAACTGAAAAAACCTTGACTTTGTTATGCGGGACTGGCTTTTTTATTTTGTTTTATTGAAAAACCTGTGTTTACAACGAGCCAGTGCGAATGATTAGATATCTGTATACCAAAAACATAGGTTAAATTCGTTAAGGGACTGAATTGATTTTGAGATTGTTGACATATTGGTATTGAAAAGCATGATTGCAAATTGAAATGAAAAGAGCATGGTGAAATGCATGATTTGGTTATAAATGATTTATTACATATGAAAGTGTAAATTTGGAATGATCAATGAACCATAAGTTATTGTATATGAAATAAGTATATGTATTGTATTGACGTTGATCATCCAAAAAAATTTGAAAGTCTTGTTTAGTAAAATTTCATGATTTGACTTAAACTGAAAAGGAAGAATGGAATTGTATAGAACCACTAAGCATGAAAATGTTTAGCATGTAGTGTTGCCTACATTAAATAGCATTTAAACCTAGTTTGGAAAGTTTGAAACACAAATACGCAGTACCTGCTTCATGAAAACAGAGGAACACCCGCAAACCCACATCAACCAACCTAGCAACCCTCCTCTTCAAGGTTTTGAGGCTTAGCCAAACATCCTTTGAGTTGTCATCCTCAAAAGGGTGTGTTTGGCAGCCTAGAAAATGAGAGAAAGAGGAGAGAGGAGAGAAAATGGGAACCAAAAATAGGGGTCGTATGCAAAACTGCGTGAAATGAATAGTTAGGTTACAAAATGTTCACAACATGGCTTATATAGCCCCACAAACATGCGAAAATACCAAACTAACCTAAATAATATGATTACATTGAGGGCAAAAGAGGAATTAAATAAAACTGAAGTCGTTGATCACAAAACAGATGCAGAATTTTCGCTTATATCAGCATTCTCGGCTATGATATTTAAATTATAGCGAATGTCTCTTCGCTTATAGCGAAATTCTCGCTATAGTACGCATTCTTCGCTATGATAATGGATAATTTTCGCTATGATAGCGAAATTTCGCTATCATAGCGAAAATTTAGCTATAGCGAAAATTTCGCTATAATTGCGAAATTTTCGCTATCATTGCGAAAATTTCGCTATGCCTACGAAATTGCCAATCTTCTACTGCATCCTCCAGCCTGCAAAATGCATCTTCCAACTTGCTATTTCTTCATCCCAGGCTTGATAAAATCGACGAGAATTCATACGAACTCGACATAAATTAGCACAATTTCGATGCCAAGCTTGATATGATGGTGAAGGTTTACGAAACCTGCAAAACTACCAAAACAACCTCGAAACAAAATCAGTAGTACTAATCGGACCTACACATGTCAATCGGCTTAAATAATATGATTAGTACGCAAAAAGCACTCAAAACCTATCTAGTCAGACTCAAAATAACACTTTTGGTACTAATCACATCCCCTCTTAACCGACACATTGCTACCCTTAGCAATGCTAAAAATAATAAAGGGTATGCAGGCTATACTTTTGCAAAAAGAGTATTCTGTTCAAAAAGTGTGTGTACAAGTGAGGCTTTACCTTTAGTATGGGCTCTGTACAAAAACTATCATGAGAGAATAATTGCCATATAGGAACAAGTTTCAGGGCAGCATCAATTCCAAGGAAGTCAACTTGAACTTCCACCAAAATCTATGTGTTTTTAGGTAACCAATTTGAACCAATAAGCTGCTAAGCTATTCCCTCCCCCCAACCAAGCTACTGCCAAGACCTTAAACTGATGACCAACTTAAATAGATTCAGCTACACTCTTATTTCTTACTTTGATTGTATTGCAGGGTGCAATGCTAAAAACTCGACTTCACCAAAGTCCGTGTAACGGGGGTCCAACGATGACTCCCAACCAATTAAGGTTTAGGGCATCAAGTCATGAGGATCTTTCGACCACTAACTCTTCGTTTCACCCCTGACTCAATGATTTCAGACTCCTCAAAGACTCACAACTTGAGCCTCAACTCCACCTATCCACCCATGTAGCGAGCACTAAGTCGGTGGCTCCTAACCAGTTGGCTTAAGGCACCAGGCTTTGAAGGCTTTCGCCATATACCCCTCGGACCGTGCTCGGGTTTCAAGGCAAAGCAAAACGATTCAAATCTTTTCTTTTCTTTTTGATTTTTCTTTTTCTTTTTCTTTTTCTTTTTCTCTTCTTTTTTTTTTTTTTTTGGAAGACTCATTGGCCTTCTTTCCACAGGGGTCCTTAACCTATTAAAGGTAGTCAACAACACTAGGATAGGTTGTGCAAAGCAAAGGAGGCTAGGTGGTTTTTCAGGTTATTGAAGAAACCTGATGTGCACAGTGTGTGGTTAGCTAAAGGTGGAAGAAAAAGGGTCGAAAGCAACAAGAGTTCAATTGATCATCCACTCAACCAGGCATGGAACCAATCTAACATCAATAGAATTGGACAAAGTTTCAATTTTTCAAACCAATGTGTTAAGAAGTAAAACACAAAAATGGGTGCGCTTAACAAAATAAGTTGTATAGTATAACTGCTTCACAAAAAATGAAACCAGCAAGCCACTGAACATTACAAAATGGGCTTGCTCAAAATAGTAACAAAAACATAAGTGCAAAAGCCACTTCCTTTGTTAACTCTCCCCCCCAACCAAATGTCTCATTGTCCGCAATGGGGCTCGGATTGGAAAGTTAGGGAAGGAAGTGTTACCTCCTTGATGAGATATGATCGTTGTTGGATAGGATATTTCACAAGCTTTCCATCGATTACCCATTCACTCCGCTTCAGCTTCAAATGAACAAAGCTGGGGCAAGAAAAGAGAGGAAAAAAAGTGACCAAAGCATTTTCGCTAAAATTTTACCTTCATAAAAATTTCAAAAATGTTCTTTCTGGCTATTTTTGGATTCTACACTCTCTAAGCTTTCCAACGATACCAAAAACACCTAAAACGGAGTTCGGATAAAAAAGTTATGAGCGAAACAAAATCAGGAAGCAAAACAGTAGGGAATAGCGAAAAATTTTCGCTACCATAGCGAAAATTTCGCTACCATAGCGAAATTTCGCTATGATAGCAAAATTTTCACATAGCGAAATTTTCTCTTTGTTTGTGAAATTTTCGCTATACACATAGCAAATTTTTTTTTTTTTTTGAAAAATAAAATAAAATAATTAATAATAATAATAATAAAATAATAAAAATAAAAATAAAAACATTTTTTTTAGAGAGACAATTTTTTTTGACAAAATGAAAAATAAAATAAAATAAAAAAAAATTTTTGATAAAATATCAAAATAAATACAAAAACAAAATTTTTTTTTTTTTACCTTACTGTTCACTATTTTGTCTTTAGTGGGGGGGACAGCCGTACAAAATTTTCGCTACATAGCGAAATTTTGCTATGTAGCAAAATTCCACCCGGTGGATTCAAGCAGACCAGAAAATGCTATTATTGCGAAATTTTCTGTTGCTCCTCCTGCTTGCTCCTACTTGCAATCTCTTCAATCCAGGCTTCAAAATTTCACTCAAACTGCAAAAATTAATACAAAAAAATTAAGAAAAATTGCAGAAAAGTGAAAAACAAGCTAGAACAAAGATTAACTTAAAAATTAGAGAAAATCTAAGAATAAAACTTATAGGAATCCAAATAAAATAAAATAAAATAAAATAAGACAATAAAAATTGCAACAAAGCTGGGGAGACTGGTACTCCCCCAAACCACTTCCCTTAGGCTCGAGGTCATTGAACCGCTAAGCTTAGAAATGCCGAGGTTGGGTACTCCAAATCGGTCCAAAGACCAATCATCCACTCATGCCATGCGATGCGAAAGCAAATGCGCCATTGTTTTTGATGTAGTGGCTAAATTCTGTACAAGGGTCACTAATCTCTTGAAGTTTTGCATGGCGTGCAATGATGGGCCGGGCCTTAGCTAGGGTGCTTCGGGTTGGCCGTGGCCGTGTGTAGGCGTAATATACACTTGGTCGCTGAGGGGCTACCGGCAATGGGCTTCGGGTGGCTCGGGCAAAGGGCGCTGGGTTCAATTCTATGGGAAATGGTTTCCGAAACAAGCTTTTGGGTCATCCACGCTCTTTCCACCTCCCTCCTCGCTATAAAGGGAAAGATTTCTTCTTGGTTCTCCCTTGGAAAACAACACACATATCCGAGGATCTCGATAATCCTTCGACAATTCAATAAACCTCTTATAAGCCCCCTGTGTGGTCACGAGCTGATTAATCGCTCCTTTGCCATGGTGCGTCACTTTTGGTACCTCTTCCTCCCCCGTGGACATTGTCGCTAACGATTAGGTTTTTCAATGGAGTCTTGGTGTGCTGTCCCATTTATGCTCAAAATCATTTTCATCCCATCCAATTTCTTGCTCAAATTCGTCTTCCATAAGGACAATTCTCCTGACCCGAACGGGCATTAATCCCCTCTCTCGCTCTGCCACAAAGTCATCCACTCATCCCGGGTAAGGTCCAAAATGGCTTTGTTCCCAATGGAGGTAGACGACTCTGTGGTGGCTGAGGTGACTGAGGAGTTGAAACATAAATGGAGGTTCAAGAGGTACATCAGGAGGTCTCGTTCCCATGAGGAATCGTGTGATTCCAACTACAAGTGCTACCATATGGTGAACTCATCCAATGGTTTCTATAGTCCCTCATAGAACCATATTCATTTGGATTCCTCTCCACAGTTGTCGACTTTACCATGACTGCCCTCGTAATCCCTCATGCACATGTATGCAATACAAAGGAGTAGCTCGCTCTCTCGATTTCTGTATCCATCGGAAATTCGCGGTAAAACAAGCAAAACACCCAACGACCAAGAAGCAATCCTACCTAAAAAGGTTAGAACTGTGAACCGAAACTAATATTAACAAGAATATATACGCAGAGAATTACCAAGACTTGTGATTTGTGATCGCAAATTCATCGTCATTTGCACTTAAGCACCATCCCCGAGTAACGGCGCCATTTGATTCATGCCACAAGAGGGTGCCGAATCAATGCAAAATCTCTATACCTAAGTTGCTCCTACTGTCGTAGCGTAACTACTGCAGTATAGCGGTTCTAGGATCGAACACAATGATGGGTTTTCGTCTTACAAATGACTTGTATAATGATTCAAAATGGTGAGGCTTTCATTTGGATTTTCGGATTTGCATAAAAAGTGTGGTTGTTGGTGTCACTAAGATAAGTGAGCGCTTAAAATAAGATAAAAAAGAACACCTTAAAGTTTTGGGTCACTAGTTTGATATGATGGGGTTGTAGATGTCCTCGGGTTATTTCCTCAGATAGTAAGCAAATGACATATACTATTTCCAAAACCGTATCTTTGTTTAACTTTAAAACCAACCCTAATAACATTCCTATTTTGAACCATAGCATTTACTCGACATTTAATGTTCCTTACACAGCTGAAAATAAAGCATTTAACCTACTTTCGTTGTCGTAAATGACATCTAATGGATGTCGGCAGTATCTACCATTAAGAATACACCGAACCCCGAAGACGCCGGGCATCGACCAAAGAAAATACATTAAATAGCATTTAAACCTAGTTTGGAAAGTTTGAAACACGTCACGCTAGCACCGCTTCATGAAAACAGAGGAACACCCGCAAAACCCACATCAACCAATCTAGCAACCCTCCTCTCTTCAGTAAGAGGCTTAGCCAAACATCCTTTCGAGTTTTCTCATCCTCAAAGGGGTGTGTTTCGCGTACTCTAGAAAATGAGAGAAAGAGGAGAGAGAAGAGAGAAAATGGGAACCAAAACAAGGGGTCGTATGCAAAAACTCAAGGTGGAAATGAATAGTTAGGTTACAAAAATGTAAACACACAACATGGCTTATATAGCCCCACAAACATGCGAAAATATTAAACTAACCTAAATAATATGATTACATTGAGGGCAAAAGAGGAATTAAACAAAACTGAGTTTTTGGATCACAAAAACAGATGCGGTAGCACTTTCGCTATGCATAGTACTCGCTATAATAGCGAAATTTCGCTATCATAGCTAAAATTCACTATAGCGAAAATTTCGCTATGCACAGTAATTTTCGCTATGATAGCGAAATTTCGCTATCATAGCGAAAATTTAGCTATAGCAAAAATTTCACTATCATTGAGAAATTTTCGCTATCATTGCAAAAATTTCGCTATGCTTGCGAAATTGCCAATCTTCTACTGCATGCTCCAGCATGCACTATGCATCTTCCAACTTGCTATTTCTTCATCCCAGGCTTGATGAAATCAACGAGAATTCATACGAACTCGGCATAAATCAGCACAATTTCGATGCCAAGCTTGATATGATGGTGAAGGTTTACGAAACCTGCAAAACTACCAAAACAACCTCGAAACAAAATCAGTAGTACTAATCGGACCTACACATGTCAATCGGCTTAAATAATATGATTAGTACGCAAAAAGCACTCAAAACCTATCTTAAATAGGACTCAAAATAGCACTTTTTGGGTACTAATCATGAGTGACACTTCATTCATGGCATGTAGGCATTCCAGAGTAGAAATTACATTTTACTTGAAATGTTTGATTGTGTGAACATGGCATTGCATGTGTACTTAGGTGGGGAGTAGCCACTGTAGGAGTTTACCCTACTCGGAACAAACTAGTTTTGGCTTGTATTTTGTGTAAAAAGAATTGTAAAAATACTTTGCAACAACCTTATTCTAATTTGTAATATTTGTAAGAGTGTTGTAATTAAACTCTTGAGGACTATGATAATTGGTCATGTATATTCTGTAGTGTGGATGAGTGGGCCCAGTTAGGCCACTCTCACTCATAATTGGACCCAATGAGGTCATTGTATTATATTGGGTGATGTTGTCAGGTTTTTTGTATAAGTTTTATTTTGGGTAGAGGTAAAGCTCCCCGTACAAAGGAGACTATCTGATTTTCGTTAAATCATGGGTCCCGGAAATGGGGACACGGTGGTGTGGTGTCGGGTTACCTAACATCCACGAGTCTTCCTCAAATTGACGGGTTGTTGATGGACCCCTGAGTTTTGGGGCATCACAATTTCAGACTTCCCCAATGAGTCTAGCTGGACTCTAAAAACGGACCAGCTCTTAGGAGGCACCCCAAGCAAAAATAAGAAGTTTTATCCATTTAGTATTTTAGTTGTTTGTTTTTAGTATTTTTTTTTTTTCATATGTGTTGCATGTTGATTTTATTTTAAGTGTTTATTTGTTTGTGTTTTTCAGGACATTGAAGCTGAATCTTATTGAGGGAGTTTCATTAAGACCCATCACACCCAAGCCCAATGGTCACAATTGATCATCAAGGGGAGTCCTCTGTTCTTACTTTTATATTTCATACATTAAGGACAATGCATATTTTTAAGTTTGGGGGCATTGGGGGGATTTCCCTTTGTTTTTAAATTTTTCCAATAGCTAATCTTTAGTGTTTTCTTTCAGTTGTTTATTTGTTTTAGTTGCTTTTAAAGGTTTTCAGTTTTTAGGTTAATTTTTTCATGTTAAGTTGTTTTTGTTTTGGTTAAGCCTGTTGTGAAATATTTGGAATGCCTATGATGATATCAAATTATGTTGTTCTTGACATTTGAATAATGTAAGAGATAGTTGATCTAAAAACCAAATTGGTTGACCATACACTGTACACTTAGCTATAGGTTTGTACAAAACTAAGCACAAGTCTCTTGTACCCTTGTTAGCCAATTATGCTTGGTTTAGAGAAAAAAATTCAGAAATCATAACGTTTAGATCTCATAAGACTTTAGAACTTGTTTAATTACCATTTGAGGTGAAATCCTAGGTATCACATTTTTTGGGAAATGATATAAGCCATCCTTGAAATCGATTGAGCCTTCTTATCCTACCCTATTATGTATTAATCCATAGTCACCCTGCTTGAGCCGTAATAGCCATATTCTATCTTGAAAGCCAAGAATGAACACTCATATCCTTTTGTGTATTACCCTTAACATGTCACTTATAAAGTACAAATCATGAGGAGGACATGTAGTTTGGTGGGAATTTTGAATGAAGGGAGTTGCATAAGTACAAAATGTCAAGGAAGGGTTGTTTGGAAATAGCAGAAAATAAAAACAGTTAGAAAAAGTGCAAATGAGAAACTAACTCAAGGAGGAGCAAATTTAACCTTGTAGTCTTCTTACCTTGAGCTACTAAGTCCGTAGGGATATTTTAACACCTAATACCCCAAGACCAACTGGTCTATGAGTTATTGACCTAAAACTCGTTACATGGGGTAGGTAAGAAAGGTTAAAGGGGTTGAATATTGTACTGCTCCTACCTTGATGTTTAGAAAAAGCATAAATTCTTGGTGATTTTGAAAAGAGATAGAAACAAAAAAGTTTCGGGGTGAAGCAATGTGGAAAGCACAATGATGCTAATTGGGTCGAGTTTGAATGACTCAATTAGAGACATGGTGCAATTTTAGAGGATGAAGCACAAGAATAAAAAGAAAAGTGCGCTTAAGTGTTTTGAGTAAAAGTCGAACCTAAATGACTTATTTAACTACCCCTCACCCTAGCCACACACTACAAGCTTGTAAAGACCTGTTTGATTCCAATAGTGTGTAATACCTACATTAGTGGAGAATGGTATGCCAAGCAAGTCTATAAAGTCTTAGTCACTCTGCACTTATGGAAACTTTTTAGGAGTGAGAGATCTTTTACTACATGCATTCTCCTGTTTTTCATCTAAACTGCACACTGAGTAATATGGCGAGATCAGCACACATTCTAGTATTGGAACCTTTGATCTAGGTGCATTCGGGCCTTTGCGTCAACTTATTAATTTTAAAGAACACTATCTCAAAACATTATTTATGTGTTGGAATGTAACACCCCAAATTATACCCCATGCGCGGCAACATGTTTAGGGTATAGTAGTGCTAAAGCATATTTTTCCATTTAAAATAATGCTAAAATAAATAAGCAAAAATCCTAATAATTAAGAGCTTCTATGTACTGGTAATTTATCAATCCAAGACCCAAAAGGTCATAAGGATAAGAATACTATAGGCTAATATAGAGATAAGAATAAGTTATATTTGTACAAATGAGTCAATGACCAAATGGCTAAAAAATGAGGAAATTGGCTCAACGGATGGGCGCCAACATGGCCTTAGAAATATCTCATTTGGCATTTAAAGGCTAGGGCAAATACAGTGGGAGAAGAGAAGAGAAGTATGAGAAGAAGAAGAAGAAGAAGAAGAAGAAGAAGAAGAAGAAGAGAAGAGAAGAATGAAGAAGGAAGGAGAAAAGAAAAGCAAAGTTATGGAATGTTTGGAACTTTTGTATGGAATACTTGGTTGGAATTGTTTAGAACATGTATGGAATTATGTTTGCTAGGAATTTTTCCAACCAAATTCTTTGTCTATATGTAGGTTAGGAAAAACCCTAACTTATAAATGTGTTATATGGTTATTTGGTTTGGTCAGTCCTCAATGAAGGAAAATTTTGTATGAGAAAATAAGTCATTTTAGGGGAGATGTCATCTCGCTTTTTTTTAAACCCATGTTTTTGTTTTGGTCATCACTCAACCAAATTGAGTAATTCAAATTTCTGGGTAAACCATACTTTTAGGATAACAAATCTCCCTGAAATAAGTGTATCCAAATTTGAACCCCATTGGACCCAGAAAATTCATCAAAGTGAAGCTCAAGCTTTCTATCAATTATGGTTCGCTCGATACGCTTTGGCTTCAAAACAATTTTGGTATTTAGGCTATAAGTTAAGTTTCACTCATCCAAATCTGAGTGATTCAAATTTCGGTAAACTAGACTTCTAGAGAACAAATCTCCTCGAAATAAATGTATCCAAAATCGGGACCCCACAGACTCCAGAAAATTGGCCAAAAGCAAGGAACAATTTATCCCCGAACACCCTCACGCCCCTCAACTGTGAAGTAATTCCTATTGTTTAAATCATAACTTGAGTTATACTGGTCCAAATGAGATGATTCAAATTTATGTACAAACTAGACATCTGGAGAACAACTTTCATGAAGAAATTATGGTCAAATTATGTCTCTAACATTACCAGAAAATTTTCAAATATAGGACACAATTCTAGATTCTGTTCCTGGAAATTGTCTAGAGCACCGTAATGCTTTAGTAATTCATATCTCCCAAATTAAAAGTCCAAGCCATATGATATGTTTGAACCATAAAACTTTAAGCACATGGGGTATATTGAAAGATCACTTTCTCTAACAATCCTGTTTACATGGTCAAAATTGTAGTCGAAAATGGACTTGGGAACTGCCTCGAACTATTCAGGCTGAATTGGTTATAGAAATTGAAATTGTATAAAGGCTATATATGTGACGCCCCCAACTCGGCACACAGTGTCAAGCTAGGGTGTCATTTTTTTTTTTTTGTTTACTATAAACTTATAAACTTTAAGCTTGTTCTCATATAAAGTTAAATAGTTAACTTGTATCATATTTTGTAGCAGCGGATTACAAAATATATATACAAGCTCCATATATGGAAGTGTTCAACATTTACAATATTTACATTGTTTACAAAATAAACAAAATTACATATACAAAATAGACCAAAAGGTCTTCCATGGGCACCTAGTGATGCGTTGCCTTTGACTAATGACATGTGATCGGTCCCGTCCTTCCGGGTTTCTCTTGTACCTACACGCATGAACACCGCGGCTAAGCTTTAGTGGGAATAAATACATATGGATCTAATTCATAGCACCTGATCATCACACTTCTATACACATGCATATATTCTATGGCAAATATAACATTTACATATATTTATCCATTTCTCATATCTACTTTTTCATAACATGTTCATTCTTATCATATTTCATATACTTTTCATGTCATCTTCACTTTACTTCTTGTTCTCACT
The DNA here is from genome assembly GCA_016808115.1 of Tetrastigma voinierianum. Classification (NCBI taxonomy): domain Eukaryota; kingdom Viridiplantae; phylum Streptophyta; class Magnoliopsida; order Vitales; family Vitaceae; genus Tetrastigma; species Tetrastigma voinierianum. The sequence goes on from JAEQBH010000727.1 coordinate 552,480, forward strand.
GTATTCTATCATCGCATAGCGTTATGCTTCTCATATCATAGTATCACGCTTTACATATACTTATTTCATTTTCTTTTATTTTTCATGCCTGCAAAAACCTTAGAAGCGGATACTCTGTACAATCTATGTACCGAAGGCACTATCACCATGATGTGCTGATCTCTATCTGTATGACCCAAACGAGGTTGCTATAATGATCCAAACGGGATCTATGTTATCGACTCAAACGGGGTCTCGATATCTATAAACTGTATGTTGCAACAACTATATCCCTATAGGCATGTCTATCTATCTAACTACCCGGTCTTAAGCAGACAATCATTTTTATTATGTTTTCTTAACAAACTTTCAAGTATTAGAAAAAGATATCTCATATACATGAATACCTATTGATATCATGTATACTTATGAGATATTCATTTTCAAATAATCTCTTATAAATATTTAACTGTACTTTTTCATATCACAATTATATATGTATTCTCTTTAACTTTCATAACACATGTTATCATAATCATATTACTATGATGCATTATTTAATATAACAATACATTTATATAACCGTTATACAATTTTAGTTTCTATAACCAATTCTGCCTGAACAGTTCTAGGCAGCTCCTAAGTCCATTTTCGGACCCTACTTTCTTCATGAAAGTTATTCTCCCCGATGTCTAGTTTGTACAGAAATTCGAATCACCTCATTTGGACCAGTATAACTCAAGTTATGATTTAAACAACCGAAATTACTCTAGTTCATTGGACTGTTTTGGGACAGATTTTAGGGACCGAATTGTTCCCTTACTTTGACAAATTTTCTAGGTCCAATGGGGTCCAAATTTGGATATACTTATTTCAAGAAAATTTGTTCTCCTAGAAGTCTAGTTTACCCAGAAATTTGAATCACTCAATTTGGATAAGTGAAACTCAACTTATGGCCTAAATACCAAAACTGCTCTGAAATCCAAAACTGTATCAGAATTATAACAGAATTGACCTGAAACAAAGCTTCACTTTGACGAATTTTTGGTACCGTCCAAATTTGCATTGCCACCTTATTTCCCCAGGAGAGATTTGTTCTAGAGTTTACTCCAGAAATTTGAACTTCCTCACTCAATTTGATGAGTGAAACTCAACTTATGGTCTAAATACCAAAATCGAAGTTTCAAATCCAAAATCAGACGAATTGTAATGTATCTGACCCGAAACAGAGCTTCACTTTGACAAATTTTCTGGGCACCCTGGGGTCCAAATTTGCATACACCTATTTCAGGGAGATTTGTTCTTCTAAAAGTCTAGTTTATCCAAGCATTTGAACTCACCACTCGATGAGTAATGGCCAAGCATGTCAAAAACAAAAACATGGGTTGGAAAAAAACACAAAGATCTCCCCTAAACCCAACATTTTCTATACAAATCTTTCCTCTATTGAGGACCACAACCAAAACCAACAAGGATTCTTACACTAAACAAAGAGGTATTCCAAACCTCCAACCAAGTATCCATAAAAAAATTATACAAACAAGTCCATACAAATCTCATACAAGTTCCTCCATACTATAATCCATTAAAAAACCATACAAATCCATACCTTTGATCTCTTTTTTTTTTTCTCCTCTTTCCTTCTTTCCTTCTTTCTCTTCTCTTTCTTCTTCTTCCTCCCCTCCTTCTCTTTCTCTTCTCACTTATCCTACCCATAGGAGCTCTTCCTTCTCTCAAGACCAAATGAGCTATTTTTGGTCTTATCTCATCCTTATTTATTGATTTTTCTTTTCCTTTGCTTATTTCTCGGGTCCCTCATCTGCTTCATTTGTATTTCAACTCGTGCTTATACTCTACTTTGCAATACAATCTAAGGGAGATTATGACCCTTAGAACCTAACGTGGTAAATTAATTTACTTGTATCTTATGCAAATTCCAGGTTTTTGCTATTTTATTTTTAGCATTATTTTATTCCAAAAAAAATATATACATTTACTTTTATTATAGCCAAAACTGTTAGGGTATAATTTGGGGTGTTACAATATAAATGTATTATTATATGAAATAATGCATCATAGTAAGTTGATCATGATAACATGTGTTATGAAAGCTAAAGAGAATACATGTATAATTTTGTTATCTGAAAAAATACAGTTAAATGCTTATAAGAGATTATTTGATAATGAATATCTCATAAGTATGCATGATATCAATAGTTATTCATGTATATGAGATATCTTTTCAATACCTAAAAGATTATTAAGAAAACATAATAAAACATTGTCTACTTATGACCGTAGTTGATAGATGTGCATGCCTATAGGATACAAGTTACAAAGATAAAGTTTATATATCAAGGCCCCGTTTGTCGTATGACATAGATCCCGCTGATCATTATAAGAAATTGCTGCTCATATGCAGATAGAGATCAATGCTCGCACCAAAGGATAATACCTTCTGCACATATAGTTCTTTCCCATATCCACTTCTAAGGTATTTACAGGCATGAAACATAAAAGCAAATGACAAGAATATGCAAATGATTTAAATATGATAAATGGCATTATGTGACATGATATGAGAAGCATAACACTGCTATGTAATGACAAGTATACTCGTGATAAGAATAAGAAACGAAATATATATGAACAATGATAAGTAAATATGAAGTATGTATGGCATGTGTACTACATGAATGAAATATGCATAAGCATGGGTATAAGTATATGATGTGTTAAATGTATATGCATGTGTTTAAAGTGTGATGATCTTTATTAGGGGTCATCCACGAGTATTTATTCCCACTAAGCTATAAGCTTAATACGAGTGTTTCATCCGTGTAGGTACAGAAGAAGAAACTTAGAAGCCCGGACAATCCACATCAGCAACAAAGGTCAAGACATCACTAGGTGCCCACTGAAAGACCATTTGGTATAATGTATATGTATTTTTGTTTCTTTTGTAAACAATGTAAATATTGTAAATGTTGAACACTTCCATGTATGGAGCTTGTATATGAGCTTTGCAACCGCCGGCAAAAGAGAAGTACAAGTTAAATGTTTAACATTATATGAATGAACAAACTTAAAGTTTATAAGTTTATAGTAAACAGGAAAAAAGAAAAGTGACACCCTCGCCTGACACTAGGTGCCGAGTTGGGGGTGTCACATGGAATGCATAATTCCTAAGGCAAAACATTGCAAAGTTTATATCTCCATGGACTCATGTTTTATCCTTAATAAGTTGGGAAAATAAGTGTTTTCGTTGCTTCGAGGACAAGCAAAATAGTTAAGTCAAAGTTGTTCTGTGAATTTCGCTCATGTAAAGACTTGAGTGTGTTTTTCATGCATTTATATAACTCGAATGCTAAATTCACACCCTATTCATCAATATTACACTAATCCCCCATTATATAATGTTTTGCAGAATATGAAGGAAAAATCAAGCAAAAGAAAAGTTGAATGACATGAAGGCAGAACAAGAGTTGAAAAGTAGAAGACCTCTCGGGTTTGCCTAGAAACAGGCCAGCCTTCGCCACAAGCCCCGAAGAGGTTCACCTAGAGCGAAGGCATTCGCTAGGTGGTGTTTTCTTGCCATTTGAAGCATGCCAAGACCACTTTGGGTTCGCCTAGGCGAAGGACCATGTAACACCCCCAAATTATACCCTGACAGTTTTATAACATGTTTTGGGTATAATAAAAGTAAATGTATATTTCTTAGGAATAAGAAAATAATGCTAAAAGAAAATTTAGAAACGAGACTTATACAAAACCAGGTAAATTGGTCGTTCACCAATTTAGGACCCCGAGTCATAATTTAAGAAGATTAGAGGCCAAAGTGGAATTAACATATATTGTAGTGCAAATAATTGAGTGATGGAGGCTAAAAGTGCAAATAAAGGAAATTAATAACTATAAATAGGAGGTGAGAGAAAAAATATCTCATCTTTGGTCTCTCATTTTATGGAAGTAGTGAAGAGGAAAGAAGAAGAAAGAGAAGGGAAGAGGAAAAGGAAGAAGAAGAGGAAGAAGAGGGAGGAGCCAAGAAAGGTAAGGATTTCTATAATTTTTGGTATGGAAGTCTAGTTTTTGTATGGAAGTAGGTATGATTTTGGGGCATTTCTTTGTTTCTTCCCATTTTAAAAGAATAATGAGAGATGCCTTTTTGTTTTTTGTTTTTTTCAAGGAGTTATGGTCCTCCTGAGTGAAAAGATTTACTACATTGTTACTACTTATTTTTCGGTCGTTGGACTTGTTAAAGTTGGGACGACGCCGCCCGATTTAGTGAGCGTAGTGGAAGCAATCACGAGGATTGATTGTTCTCTCTTTCCCCCAAACGGCTTATTCTGTCTGCAAAGACTTTGTTACCCAAATGCATCTTATTAGGAGCTCATGGCTATTTCAATTTTGGAGAGAAACATTCTAATTCGATACGTGTAGCTAAGAATAATGGTTTTTGTTAATTGAATGAAAGCTTAGTGTTTTGGTTTCAGTTTTAATGGAAACCTCTCTAGATTAGTGAGTAAGGTGAAGATCAATGGGTATGATTTAGTTGAAAATTGTAGGTCTTTCACATCATAGGAGGTAGCATCCTGAAATGCAGATGTAGTAAAGAATAGTTGGTGGCATCACTTGAGGAACTGGAGGAAAAAAAAATATAGGGCTAGCGGCAATATGAGGAATTATAATGAATCTTTTCTTTGTTGTCGGTGTTACATGAGAAAGAAGAGGCATTGGGGAGCCCTACGTGATAAGACCTTGGAAGCTAATGACAACGTGTTATATTTCTTTGAGTTCATCTGTTTCACTGATACTTTTGAGAATAGTTTGAATGCTGCTTTTATTGCATTAGTTTTTATGAAAGGTGGTTGTTAACCGAACCAAAACACAAATACAAATTTATGTCACTATTACCAAAGGACTATTGTCTAATCCTGACAGCGCCAAAAACTTGTTAACAGGGCCCAAAACACAAATACAAATTTATGTCACTTATTACCAAAGGACTATTGTCTAATCCCCGACAGCGGCCTTGAAAACTTGTTGATATTATACTATATAAATCACGATCTCTTAGAGTAAATCATTTTCAAAGTTTGGTTTGGTGCGCTGTCACGCCAGTGCACGGTGATGAGTAATAAAATGGATTTAAGTCGGATGCTCGATCCCACAGAGATCTCGAATTTTAAATCAACTTCTGCGACTACTCAATTTCCATACTATTTGGACCACAAAATGATAGTAGGATCCGGCATTAAGGTCTTTGGAAAATGAAAGCGAACAAAAGGAAAATAATGAACTATCCAACATCTTTGGAAGATAAAGAATAAAGAATAATGAATTTCTAATAAAAATGAATCTTGCGAATAAGATTATCTCGAAGGACACATCAATAGAAAGCAGGTTATAATTGGTATCGATTCCATGGTTACTCACGATAAAATTTCTTGATTATCTCAGTTTCAAAAAATCTGTCCCGGCGTTGTAGTGCGTGGATCTCTCCACACTCCACATTTCATTATCTAATGGGCTGATTCTCTCGAATACGAAATTAGATAACTACTTTTAACGGGGACTTCCTAATTCTGGATATTTTTCTTTTGCATTACTTCATACCCATTTATGAATTTGTAAACCTTAGCTCCCAAGTTATCGGTCGAGCAAGGATATCTGACTTAAGTTGCTCCTCCTCGAAATTAGAATAGATCTGACCTTTCCTTGATTAGATCTCGGCTAACTTGGGTTGGCCTCGCTATCAGGAATTGAGGTGAACTCTTTCCTTGTTTAATTAGATAACTCATTATTTCGTTCTTGATTTCAAGTGAGAGAGAGGATTTATCTGAGTGAACTTACAAAGCTAGATCCTAATAATTTGGTTAGTATACCCAGCCCGAAGAAATGTCGTGCCCTGGGAATGTCTTCCTGTGTCACTCGAGAGGACCTCCGCGAAATCGGAACGTAGCGCGCCAAATCTTAACGGGTATAAAGCGTATTCGGATCCCGAGACAATAAACCCCGAGCAGTAAATTCATTAGCGAAATTATCAGGCTGGCATATGACTACCGGGAAAGATAAATTCGACTATAACGTTCATAATGGAAGCTGGATTCCTCAATTCTTGAATTACACGATCTGACATTCCTCTAATCATAAGAATAGCGCAATTTGAAAGCCCGAACAATCGAATTCGGAAATTTGTCCCGAACTTCAAACATTCGGGTAGTAATTTGAAAGAAATTGGTGCGCATTGGCTTGACTCAAGCGATAACATCCGGATTCGGAAAATCTGACGAAAATAAAATACGAGCATAATCTGCTCTAAAGCGGCGAGAATAAAACAAATAAGGAAAGAAAAAATAAATAAATAAGAAAAGAAAATAAAGAAAATGAGCCTTGTTATCAGGACACTCGTGCGCGGCGCCCAGTTGCTTTCATAGGATTAGATAGGCTGCGTATTTATAGGAGTTCCTCAATTGGGGCCCTAATCCCGATGTAACTGTTGTGGATTTTTGAGTATCGGGCCCGATTCAGCACATTCAGTCGCGACCCGAGTTTCCTTGTCGTGACATCTCATCGATGTCGCGACATCGATTCACGTGGCGACCTCGGCTTACTCACATGTAACCTTGATTTGGTCATTCTTGATGTCGCGATGTCAATATCTTGTCATGACATCTTCTCGACTAGCGAGGTTTCAATTGTTCTCCTCACGATGTCAGCGGCGTGGTATCTTGTCGCGACTTCAGCTCAAGTCATCTGCAGTCTTCAACTGATGTCTTCGGATGTCGCGACATCAATCTCTTGTCGCGACATCATCTTAAAGAACCGTAGGCTTCAACTGGTTGCTCATGTTGTCGCGACATCAATATCTTGTCGCGACATCTCTTTATGGCTCTGCATCATTGATCTGGTCGTTCCTGATGTCACGACATCGATATCTTGTCGCGACCTCACCTTAAGGAGCTTCAACCTTAACTGAGCGGGTCTCGTGGCGACCGATCTCACGTCGCGACGCTCGGCGAGTTCGGCGGCCGTGATCCAGACCTCTCATAGCTTAATGGTGTTTTTATTTGTCGCGACCTCTTATCCTAATCCGCGACATCAACTCTTGTATCGCGACCTCGAGAATCTTGTCGTGACGTCGTTCTCTTAATCCCGGATTACCCTTGGTGCTTATACGGTACTTCTTGTCGACGCATCAAATTCCTTCAATTCTCTTGGTGTCGCGACCTCAGAATTTGACTGTGCAAACCCCAAACTGCATCAATGGATCATTGATTGTTGGTTTACGCTCGCCATTCATTGCTTTTCCTCCACTTATTCTTTGTATTTTCTCACGCATTTTCTTCTTTCTTCCATTTGCTAATAACGGATGGGTGAGTTTCTTCATATTTCTGCAAAGTAATTGTCTCTTTTGATATGAAAATTAAGCAGAAAAATGGACTAAAAATAGATGACTTTTAAGCTCATCAGTGGTCTAAAATACTTGAGGTACTACAGATTTTTTTTTATGCTCATCATATCTTAGTATTTATCAATATATGTTTGGATAAAGTGAGACATTGCTGCCATATTCTCCTTTGTTTAAAAAGCCAGGTGTGGTTTAGAAGTGAACTATAGGAAATGTAGTCTTCGTGTTCATTCAAAAACAGAAACAAAAAATATGAAGGAAACAAACCTGCAGTACAAACAAACAATTAGAAAGCTGACGGTCAAGGCCTTAGCGTCGTGTCCTTAAGGCAATTTAGCCCCTCAATTTGTCTTAGAAGTGCGTGGGGGACAGGCCTAGCTTGGTGTAGGTCCTCTCCTTCCAAAAAGTGGGGTGCCCCTTGAGACTAAACCCCGTTACGAGGAGGCTCCGGCTATTGCAACTCATCTCCTTCTTGTTTCTATTCAATGTGGGACAGCACTTTTCATTCAATTATGGGTTTGTGGATTCCAAGTCCCAACTATCCCCACATGAATGAAAATTCGATATCAGCTCTCGGAGTGTATGCATGAGATCTGAGAATGCGATTATTCCATGAGAAAAGCGTTGCATCGGGATAAATAGTCTAAGACTTTGAACTTTCCTTAGTAGAAGCCCTATCGGGCTTACTCGGTCAATCAGTAGACTTGAAGATGTCTTTGAGTATCGACCTTTGTTATAGCCTAGACAATAGAAATCCACTACAAGCTTGTTTCTTAGACAAAATTGGTTCTCAGCATTGTGTTCGTTTTGCCATGAACAGCACGGTCTCATGAGTGTTTTAGAGAATTCGACCTTTGCAATTCTCACAGAAGCGGCCCTCACTTCACACTCACATAGGTGATTTATGAACAAATAGTTTCATAATCATTAAAAGCTTTTGCTTAACCTTCACATATTAATCGCCTTTATCAGAGATGTATAAAACAAATTTGTGAGGTACTACCTTTGTCTTCATGACTTAGATTGTCCCTTTGAACCTAGATCCACAGGATCTCAGTCAACTATTAGGGTGCCGTATGATGACTTGTTTAAAGGCCTTAAACCCATTCCCCCTTGATGTTTTGCAACCATCTCTCTAGTTAGGCCTTTTGTCGATGGATCGTAAATATTATCTTTTGACTTCACATAGTCGATGGTGATAATTCCACTTGTAAAGAAGTTGTCTTCTTGTATCATGTCTTCGACGGTATGTGTCGAGGACTTACCGTTATACATGACATTCCTTGCCCTTCTATTTGGCCCACGACAAACTGACTATCTGATGTATACATACAACGGGCACTAGTTTAGGCCCGAATGAATATCTTCAAGAAATTTGAAGCCACTTTCGGCTTCTTCCTTTGAAACTTTTATCCAAAGCGATAAATTCGATTCATAGTGGATCTATGTCTGAAGTTTGTTTGGATGATTTCCAAGACACTACATACAGTGTGAATACATATCTACTTGTTGATTTTGTGTCCTTAGTGTCGATTATCTGGTACATCACGAGTATCCTTGAAATGCTGGGATATTACGTGTAATGCAAAGCATAATCTTAGTATGCTTTAAGTAGCCCGATAAGCGTTCATAGCTTTCCAATGATTTTCATTTGGACTAGCTATCATCGACTTAGCTTGCTAGCAGCGCAATATGTCAGGCCTAGTACAATTCATGACATACATTAAACTGCCTAGTATACTAGCATACTCATTTTGAGCTTTGTTTTCACCAGTATTCTTAGAAAGATGTAAATTAACATCTATCGAAGTCTTTACTGGTACAATATCTAGATTCTTGCACTTTCCAAGAATCGTTTCAATATAATGGGATTATGATAGAGCTAATCCTCCAGATGTCTTATGGATTTTAACTCCTAAAATAACATCAGCGACCCCCATATCTTTTCATTTCAAATTTACTTGCAAGCAAGCATTTGATTTTCTTCTTGATCTCGCCATCAACACTGTTATAAGCATATCGTCTACATATAGACATAAAATGGCAAGCAATTACGAGTTTGCTTCACATATACACATTTATATCGCACTCATTAATCTTGAAACCATTCGATGACATGAAAACCCGTGAATTTAGCATGTCTCATTGTTTTGGTGCTTGTTTCAATCCATAGAGTGACTTGATAAGCCAACATACTTTCTGCTCTTGTCCCGAACAATGAACCCTTCGGGTTATTTCCAAATATTTCTTCTTCAAATCTCAGTTTAAGAAGGCCGTTTTCACACACCACATTTGATGGATTTCAAACACATACACCGCGCTGCCAATATTTAGCATCACTTATAGATGTAATTCTAGTAACAGGTGAATAAGTGTCAAAATAATCAAGACCTTCTCGTTGCTTGTATCCTTTTACTACAAAGCCTAGCCTTATATTTATCAATAGCACCATCCGCTTTCATTTTCCTCTTGAAAATCCACTTACATTGTAGTGGTTTATTACCAGGAAAAAGGTCAATCAATTTCCATGTATGATTTGACAAGATAGATTCAACTTCACTATTGATAGCTTCTTTCTAGAACGGGGCTTCTGGCGAAGTCACAGCTTCTTTGAATGTCCGAGGTTCATTTTCCAATAGATACGTTAAGAAATCAGGTCCAAAAGACGTGGAAGTCCTTTGTCTTTTACTACGTCTAGGTTCATCCTCCATTGGATCACTTATAGTATCTCGAGACCTCTTATTATTATCAATTGACTCATATACTATGTTATATGGAAATATATTTTCAAAGAATGAAGAGTCCCTTGATTCAATGATCGTATTGACATGTATATCTGGGATCTCTGACTTGTGAACAAGAAAACGATATGCATTTCTATTTTGAGCATATCAGGTAAAGCACAGTCAACGGTCTTTGGTCACACCTTAACCTTTTTAGGCTTAGGAGCGCGGCATAGCGAAACACACACTTTGAGATAATTCAAGTTAGGCATTACGCCTTTCCATTTCTCATAGGGAGTTTGTTATGTCTTTACGTAGGGTACTCTGTTTAAAAATAAAATTTGCCGTGAAAACTTCCCCCTGAGTGCGCGAGTAAACGAAACTATTCAACAATGCATTCATTGTTTCCTTTAAAGACTAGTTTCTTCCCATACTCCATTGGGTGTGGTGTATAAAGGAACCGATCATTTGGTGAGCGATACCAAACTTCGGTACAAATTTCCTCAAATGGAAATTCATATTCACCTCCTACATCCTCCTTATGATTTTAATTTTCTTGTTCAACTAAGTTTCAACTTGACCTTATAATTTTTAAAAGCATTCCCAACCTCATCTGCTACTAAGCAACACAAACATAACAATCTGTGACAGTCATCTATAAAAGTAATAAAATACTTATTACCCTTGTGGTATTGATTTCATATCGCATATATCTATGTGTATTAAATCTAAAGGTTCTGAAACTCTATTATCTACAAAGTGGAAAGGGGGCTTAGAAAATTTAGATTCAACACACACTCACTTGGACAATCAAAAAACGGCAACAGTCCCAAATTCATTAATTTCTTTATTGACTTATAGTTAACATGTCCTAGTCTAACATGCCAAATGTTAGAAGACTCAAGCACATAAGAAGAAGCAACTTTATTCAAATCATCCTTAGTTACAGTCATTACATTTAGCCAGACAAACCATCACTCATATAACCCTTTCCTACATCGTCTCATTTTTTTGAGAGTACAAACTTGTCATATACAAAAACCTGACTTGAGCCATTCTTCTTCAGGAGAGATCGACACTAAATTCTTATAACATCGCACATGCGAGAATATTAATTAGTGTCTCAGTGCTCCAGATGTAAATGCTGAAGCGTCTTTACATGACATTTCAACCTTAGAGGTTGATAGATTACCCATAAAGTTAGTCATCACCCCAGTTTGTGTGGGGCGAAAACATCGATCTGTTTGCCTGAGAAATGTGACAAGTTGCTCCAGTATCATCACCTTCTTTAGGGTTTCCGCCATAATACACTGGAATATCATAAGCGGTCAGTTGATATCATCAACACCATTAGAGATCTTTCACCACTTTAGCTGCGTTTTGCATCTTTTACTTGGCTCGCGATCTTTGGCTGATGTCCAGACTTACCCTGGTTAAACGCCTTAACAACTGTGAAACCTTAGTTTCAAGATCCTCTCGAACTTATAGGCATTTCCCTCTTCTTGGGTTTGATCCTTCTTCAGCAACATAGGCTTTTGAAACTTCTAGATTCTTCCCAACTTTCTTCTCGGGCGGCTATTGTCTTCATGATATAATGAGCAATCAAGTCTTCAAGTGACAACTCCTTTCTCTTGTGTTTGAGATAATTTTTAAATCCTCGGGATGGTGGCGGTTTTTCAATGAAAGCGACCACTTGAAATATCTCGCAAGTCATTCCTTAAACATGAATATCATACGCAACCACTTGAAGCTCTTGGGCACGACAGGCGGTCTTCGAATCAACCATCTTGAAGTCGAAATTTATAGTCAATTTCTTGATCCAGCATCTTGATTTTGTACTTGCTTGTCCAAACTATCCCGCAACTCCTTAAGTAGTTTTGATGGGTAAAGGCGTTACATAGAGAGTATTTTTCTAGTGTTGAGGACATAGTTGCTACCTGAAGTCAGTGATTCCATGCATCCACAGCCCCGACCAACTTTTCTTTATCTATCTCTCCGGCGTCCGATTTAGGACCATCTCATTGAGGAATCTTGCTAAGTTGAGGTTGTGAGATAGAACAACATCTTTGTTACCATCTCTTGAAATGATACATTGAACACTGGCTTTTCTCCATGATTCGAAATAGAGGTTAGTAGGAAATTCGAGGCGAAGCGGTCCCGAAGGATAAACACATAACATATTCGAAAAAATTAGAACATAAGCAAAAAGCCTTAACAAATTTATATCTGAAAGCAGAAAAGCGTAACAAATATTTGTATCTGAGAAAACGAACAAAATCAAATTTCGTCTTCAAAATTTGAATACGAACATAAACAAATTCGAACGAACAAAAACGGAGAGAAAAAAAACTGTAACGAATTATGAGCAAGTAAAAATATTAAAACTGAAACATAATGCTTTTACAGTATTATTAAAAGCATTACAGTATAATGCTATTACAGTATTACTAAAAATATTAAAACTGAAACATAACGAATTTAGCAGAAACATAACGTTTTTGCAAAAAATTAAAAAAAATGAGAAATGTAGTTAGCGAAAACCGGTTCACCGGGAAGTTCGGTATTTCAAAGCGTATTATAAAATAAAATAATTAAAATCGGTGCGTACTAAAATCTATATTTAAAATAACATATAGGTGTTTTGCAAACTTGGCTTAATGATAAAACATACAATGTCTTGAAATATAAAAATAACACAAGCAGAATCTTTGGTTTTGCAAAGCAAAATTCGTGCTAATTCGTGCCTAAACGAATGTCGAGAAGGTGAGAGCCTTGCATAAGCGAAGCGAGCGAGCAGAAATGAAATTCGAAATTCGTCTTAAGATTGTAGTCTTCGTGTTCGTTCAGAAACATAAACAAAAAATATGAAGGAAACAAACCTGTAGTACAAACAAACAATTAGAAAGCAAAAAGCGGTCAGAGCCCACGAAAAGCGTGGAGTGTCCTTAAGGCGGGTTTTGGCCCTCAATTTGTGCGGGGATGATGAATGATCGTCCCAGGGATCGACGGATCTGGTTCCTCAGCGGTCGTGGTCGGAGGACCCCAGAAGGCGAACTTAACACGAATTTGCGGAACAATCGCCTGAAAATGGCGGTGATGATGAAGTGAGGAGAATATTTTGTTATATGAAAAAATGGGAAAAACGGGAGTATAAATATACCGCGAGGTGTCTCCATGAGCAGACATGTTTGTTCGGAAAAAAAAAATAATCCAACCGAGGTCCCGAACCAATGGGATGACGGCGCCAGTGCGTGGGGGACCAGGCCAGCTTGGTGTAGGTCCTCTCCCCTTCCACAAAAGTAGGGTGCCTTGGGGCTGACCCCATTCAGAGACTCAACTATTTAAACCCATCTCCCTTCTTTGTTTCTATTCGATGTGGGATGACACTTTTCATTCGATTATGGGTTTGTGGATTCGAGTCAACGAGAAGAGGTTATTACGATTGGTGGTGGAGGCTTGGAGGTGTTGGGTTGCAAACTTGGTAAGCTTCTATTGAGTTATTTGGGAACGTACATTTTAGGTCAAACTTAAAATCAATTCCAGTCTAGAACTATAAGGGCTTAGAAAGATCTATATTCTAGAAAGTCCATGGGGCTTGGGCTTAGGTGGTAAAGGGTTGGATACATGTTTGGGTGGTATGGATTCAAGTATGGAATTAGTCTAAAATGTATGGATACATGTTTGGGTTGTATGGATTCTCGTAGAAACCTAACCCTAACCCCCTTCTTTGATGGATTTTGGAGATTTTCGGAATGAAAAACGCAAGGCAGAAAAGTGGGGAAAATGTTAAGCACTTGCTGAGCCGCTAGGCGTGGAGTGCTGTTATTCATAGGACGGATTTTTTACGCTTTTGTCTACAACCGGACTGACCATTACTTCTTCGTCGAGTCAGGTTGGTGTTCTTGGACTCTATGGAAAGACCTTTGAGTCTAGAATCCATCCATATATATCTTGATATAATCTTATGCTTATATTAAGTCCGAAAATAAAAAAAACCAATGGCTGCGCTCTTAACTGCAAGTTCTTCGATTTTCTTCTGACTTGCAACATAACTCCTTAGTTAGGACTCCGTTATGGAGTATTCTTGGACTCTATGGAAATCCCTTTAGTCCCAGAATCTATCCATATAGATTGATATAATATTGAGCTTTATAGTACACACCCAAAATGACAAAGATAGTAGCCTGCTCTTTGCTCTGAGTCTTTGCAAGTTCTTTTGATTTTCTTCGACTTCTGACTTGCATAAACTCGCCCGGTAGGACTTCGTTATGGGTATTCTTGGACTCTATGGAAAGCCCTTTGAGTCTAGAATCTATCCATATATAGATTGATATAATATTGAGCTTATAGAACACCTGAAAATGACAAAGGCGGTGGAACAACTGCGGAGTCTTTCGCAAGTTCTTCGATTTTCTTTGACTTCGCGACTTGCATAACCGTTAGGACTCAGTTATGGGTATTCTTGAACTCTATGGAAATTTCTTTGAGTCTAGAATCTATCCATATATATTGATATAATATTGATCTTATAGTACACACAGTAATGACAGAGATAGTGGTGATCTTTGCTCACTGCCCGAGTCTTCTGAGATTCTTTGGTGCTTGCAACATAACTCCTTCGGTAGGACTTCGTTATGGGTATTCTTGGACTCTATGGAAATCCCTTTGAGTCTAGAATCTATCCATATATAGATTGATATAATATTGAGCTTATAATACACCCGAAAATGACAAAAGACAGTGATTGCTGCTACTGCTGAAGGTCTTTGTAAAGGTGCGAGATTTCTTCACGACTTACTGACTTGCATAACTCCTTCGTTAGGACTCCATTATGGGTATTCTTGGATTCTATGGAAAGCTCATTGAGTCTAGAATCTAACCATATGCTATTTAATGGAATTTGGTGCCCACATCTTGTCTGAAAATTGAATTGTTGTACCAAGTGTACTAATCACTTGGTTAAAGTTAATTGGAATACATGGTAAGAAAGGATGTAGATATGAACAAGAAATAGCAATATATGTAGATCTGATATGTAAAGGAGCATAGATAAGAAAAGTACCTACATGTATCAAAGGAAAGAGTCTTTGTGCAATACTCCTACGGGAATGGGACCAGTCGATAAAATGCAAGAAAATATCTGAGTATAAGAATGTAGGTATATGTCATAAGATATGATAGTACGATAAAGTACGCTTGAAGATATAAGTTAACAAGATATAAGATCTTCTGAAGTAGATGACATGATATGAATACATAAGAGTATATGATATGAATATATGATTGTCATACATAAGCAGAATAGATGGAACATGATAGAACACATGAATGAGTAAAAGCATACATATTGAGAATAAAGAAAATTACATGAATAGCTAAATCATGATAGAAGCGATAAAGGATATGATGCATAAATGATATAAAGGGATGAATAGATAAGATATATATATGAATATATGAATACAAGAGTGCATAGATGCATTCATGATATATGATAGGATTACATATATGATCTGAAGACAAAACTAAATGATAGAAAAGATATAAATATACGTATTATGAAATATAGAGAACAACAATACGAAACTAAGAAATATGTGAAGGTATTACGAGGCGAAATAAATAATAATGTATATCTCATCGGCATACATGATAACGTAGTTATTCATGTAGATGAGATAATAATACGAAAAATGCAATAAAATGGATTGTCGAACACAATGGAGGATGATGGGCATGCCTATTAGGGAAAAACAAGTGCGACTATGCGGTCAGTTGACCCTAGTTTGGGTCATTACAGCCTTCGGGCCCTTATAGACCCTTTGCTTCATACAGGTGGTCACAGCGCCTTGGGCCCTTATAGTTTCCTTTATCCCACTTCTAAGGTTTATGCGGGCATGAAACATAAAACAAATTATTTGAATATATGACATGTGAAAGATGATATGATCCTAAGAAGCATAGCACTACTATGTGATGATAAGTTCTATAACATGAGATTATACGATCAGATGATATATGAAAATGCTTATAGAATGTAAAATGATCCCGAAGAGTTAATATGATAATAATTACAATCTGAAGAGTCTGAATGACGATTATGAAATATGAGAGTATATAGAAAAGTACATAGTACAACAGTACATGAATATATTATATGGAAAGTACAAAATAATTTCTGAAAAGTATATGAACAAGTCTGATTATATGAAAGAAAGTAATATAGAAAGTATAACGAGGGAAAGCGGTATATGAAAATAGTACATAGGCGAGTACATGAATACGATATGAAATTAGTACATGAACCTGATACATGAGCGATTGCACATGATAACGATGCGTGAAAACAATACATGAAAATAGAACATATAGATGGTATAGTATATAACCATGAAAGTAATATATGTATCTGGATATGACATGCACGAATAGGATATATAATATGAACCATTAGAAAGATAATAGATCAAATGATAAGTACTAGAATAAGAAATAAATGATATGAAAGGTTATATGTCAAACGTCACATGCTAGAAGTGTAGTTATATGAAAATGATAAGATAAGTGTATTTGTTGAGACAATCATAGTTATTGGTCGTCCTTATATATGTTTCCCACTAAGCGTAAAGCTTAACACGGGTTTTTAATCTGTGTAGGTACAGAAGCAGAAGACAAGGATAGAGGGACTGGGACATCCCACATCCAGCAGGCAGACATTTCAGGAGATAGGTACTCCTTGCTTACTTCCTTGTAATCTGTATTTTTGGAATAGGTATAGAAGTTTTGTATATTGAGAAGTAGTGGACTCGATGTATAGAACATGAATACCACTACGGTGGTACTTATAATCATAAATATAAATGTTGTTTTTTATTTGTGAAAAGGCAAGTCTGAAGTTAAAGAGCCCCGAGTTCAACACGGTGTCGCGCACCCATGTTAGCCCGGCGAGTGGGGGCATATTGAGACCACCACATCAAAAGAAGACACTTGTCTTCACCTAGGCGAAGAACATCGGACTAGAACATGAATATTCCCCTTTTTAGCCCAATCATTGGCCCATTTCCCGATGGTATATATATTAAACATGTAATAAACCTAATGAAGGGGAGGAGACTCGAGAAGGGGGCTACACTTCCATTTCTAGGGTTTTGCTCTCTAGGCTTAGCATTTCTAGGGTTTTTAGTTTTTACTTCATTTTGAGTTGTATTGGAAGATCCAGCTGCTTAGGGATACCTTGTAGTAGTGAAGCTAAGTTTTGGACGAGATTGATTGCACGTTTGTTTTGTATTCCTTAACTCTACTCTTATCTTAATCTTTCAGTATTTTATTTGGTGCAAATATGATATTGTTGGGTTTTGAGGCTGCTATGAGTGGCTAATTTATCCCCTATGGCTGGTTGTTGAAATTGGTGGTTGACTTATGGTTTTTATTGAATGATTTTGGTGAATTTATGCTTGTGTTGAGGTTATATACATGTGGTTCCTTTATTGTCCAGGTTTTATCTAATTGTTGCATGCTAGAGGGTGAAGTTGAGACCTAGAGCTCAAAGGGTTCCATAGTGACAACTAGAAGCATCCCCTTAGGAATTGATTTTTACCTCTAATATCCCACAATTGTTAAAATCGAATTAACTTAATCAAAGAGATCTAGGAAACTACGAATTCCTAGTACTAGGTGGATTTTATTAAAAGAGACATCATTTAACTTTATGGGAAGATCATGAGGACCAAAAGGTGATAGATAGGAGAACAACCCGAGTAACTCTATCGCAAGGACCGAAAGGAGACCAATAGAGTTCCAAGGATTGATTTGCCTTAAAACCAATATCACATTGTTTGACCTAGAAGGACCGAAATGAGAATAGGAATGAGGTGTGCGAAATTGAGGGGAGAAACGAAAGTGTAAACCTCATATCGGGTTCCTTGGGTAAGCACGAGAATATATTCATTTTGATCGATAATTTATAGTTATAAGTCACAAACCCATCATTGGAGACAACCAGCCCTAGCTTTAATCATTAAAGTTTTCTTCCATTTCACTTCAATCATTTGCTGATTTTCAAGATTTAGGTTAGTTTAATTTAGTTTAAGTCATAGTTAATCATCATCTCAATCAGTCACATCATTTAGATAGTGAATTTCTTTAGTAGTCGATGTACTTAATCCCCATTTAAACTAATTTTTCCCTGTGGATTCATACTTTGGGTTTTTAATTAAAAAGCCACTATATTACTTGTGATATGTACACTTACGGATTTGGTTATTTTTATGCCAAAATTTATATATATGCAAATAACCAAACGGTGTAAGCCTTGATGCTTAAAACACCTAGTGCTTACCACATTGAGAGACACGAAGCGCAAGTAATGCCAGTTGGCGAAGTGGCGTTAAGCATACCTAGTGGTACAAGAGAGGTCGTGATGATATCATATACGTTTGTACCGCTCCTTGTGGAGTAGATCTCGCATCCAACCAAGTCTTTAACAAGGAACGGGGGAATTCCCACTACCACTGGCAAGCCAACCGGACCATGAGCGTGGTGGGAATAGGCTTCCCAAAAAGCCAACTCGAGTCGGGGTCAGCATAGAATGAAGGGGACAGCCCTAATGTTGTAGGTATACAAGAGATCTCAAGCTCGAGTCTTTATAAGAATAGAGTATTACAACGATGTAATGTAAAGTGAATATATATCAATATATATATATATATATATATATATATATATACACATCTCAAAACTATGGCTTTCAAATCACATTTTTAAACCACGAATTCAGTACAAATTTAAGTCATATATTGAAAAAATGAAAGTAAAGATCCACATAAGCCATTTAGTCGACATGATCTGATCATCATTCGTAAGAAATTGTGGAATGATGTTAAACTTGAGAGAGTTCTCCTTTGTGGTCGGTCTTTAGGTTGGGCTTTCTTATTTAATTTGAATCTATCATTGGTGATTTTATTGAAAGCTGATGCGTAGTGGGAAATGGCTATCTAGTGCCTTTAGAGAGGGTGCAGTGAAAGGCTGGCATGGAGTGTGAGACATTCGCGGGCGTCCAGGCTTCTCTACTTAAGTTTTAAATTCTCGCATTTGCTCCAAAGGCGGTGCTTTTGGATTGGCTACTCTTATTGGAGCCCAAGCACCTGCTCAAGGTGCATCATTGAAAAGCCGATGCATAGCGGGAAATGGCAAACCTAGTGCCCTAAATGAGGGTTCGAAGTGAAAGTTATCTAGAGTATGAGTCATCCACAAATGTCTAACTTCTCTAGGTGTGGGTAATGATACGATCAAGGCCGGTTTTTAGGTTAGGCTCTCCTATTGGACATGGGTATCTATAAGAATAGAATATTACAACGATGTAATATAAAGTGAATATATATATATATATATATATATACTTTCAAACCACATTTTTAAACCACGACTTCATTACAAATTTAAGTCATAGATTGAAAAAACGAAGCCAAGGAATACCCTAAACCCACTAGTCACTCTATACTTGATCACGAAGCAAAAATGAAATGCATCTAGTTGGAGAAAAGGAAAAGGGAAAATTCCTATAAAGACCTATAATGATACAAATAGATAACTTGGTAGTAAGGTAAAACCTCGTAATCTTTTACCCTTTTATCACTCTCAAACATCATAGGCTTTTATCACCTTCAATAACAAAAAGAAACCCCAATGCCTATGGCATCTGCTATTTACTTTCATCTTTTGGGATTTCATTCTTTTTAAGCTTTAAGGCTCCATTTCATTCTTTTTAAGCTTTAAAGCTCTATTTAAAACCTGAAAAGTATTAAAAAATGTATATGTAAAGAAAAAGTGAAATTAAATAAATTTTAGAGAAAAATAAAAAAAAATTTATATATTTGTTCCAACTCATTTCATTTATTTCCTTGTATTATATTAGGTCAAAAAAATTTTAAATATGTAAAATTTTAACAAATTTTGATTATATTTAATATTCTTTTATATTTTTCACGATAAAACCAAACATAAAAAAAAAAAAAAATTTCTTTTTTTCTATGGTTCCTAAGTAAGCAATTGCAACGGCTGGCTCCCTCCCTAATGCTATTGTACAACGTACACACACCTTTCCTTTTCCCTCTGAAAGTGTATAACAGGCAAGTGATATCTATGATCTTTTATGTTGTATTCAATGATTTGTTCATATGATTGCAAATTCTCTGAGGACCAACCGACAATATGAACATCTTCTATCCATGATTGGTGGGTTAAGTTCATGCAGGTGATTGAGTTTGTACAAAAACTAAAAGTGGAAACAGGCTCATCAAATATTACAGAGAAAAAAAAAAAAAGGAAACTGGAAAATGACCACCTTAAACAACATTATAATATCACTGGCTAGTCACTCTATACTTGGTCAGGAAGCAAAAATGATATACATCCATCCTCAGCAAACAAGTGGAAAAAAAGGGAAAAGAGAGATTCCCATACAAAGTGATTAACTTTGTAGTGAAAGGTAAAACTGCCTTCTTAATTTTTACTCGAAACACCATGTAAAAAGAGACCCCCTTTTTTCTCAGCATCTTAATATCAAAGGCGTATCAGGTTAAGCAGATTGTAGGTGGTGGTCATGGCTCATTCGGGTAGTTTCAAACGGTTGAACAGCACAAGGAAACTCTGCTCAGGAACGACGTAAAGGAAACCGAGATCTGCCCCTCGGACATATGGTCCCATGCCCTGAATGGAACATATTTGTACCTCATATTCAACTCAATTCAATTTGGACTGTTAAACAAAAGTTTTAAGTGTTAAACAATCCTGGTAGTTTGATTACCTTGCCACTGAGTTGGAGAAGTTCACCATCAACCCATTGGGGATTCTTGAATCCGAATTCAGCTATTCTTCCTTGACCGCTGTAACTTGCAATCTGGAAGAAAGTTTTTCCGTTATAAGTTCTCATGTTCAGAAAATCCAACACATACCCAATAAGGAGAGGTAACAAATATTCACATTTCCACTTTGAAATAAACTTTTATCTCAATTGAGTGAACAAGAAAAGATGTGGGAATAGAAGAGAGTGTATTAAGCAATGAAACAAGGGCAGAGAAACAAACAAATATCTAATTCATTGATTGCCAAAAACTTTATAAGTGACCGGTTGTTACAAAGAAAATTCGCTTTTATTCAAGTTAATTGGAAATTTGTAACGACTCGACTCTTCACTCGATATTATGCAGTTCGCGGGGCTGATGGCGCACGCATAGCTTCCCACCAGTCCGCCCTAGTTTTATAACCTGCATTAGGCACATGCCGCCAGAAAATAATACCGATAGTGTTGGAGTTAAAGTCTTACATATATGGGCCTTAACCTTTTTCTCACACGCCAGCGATATGGACTTGCACAATCAACCCGCAGGGTTAGTCCTCATTGGCACATTTCCGGCTAGAGATCAAGCTCTAATACCATTTGTAACGACCCAACTACTCAAAAAAGCATGAACTACCTGTACTGGACACATTATGAGTATGGATATTTCAAGGGTCTGCACCCAACACACTAATGGTTGGATACCGATATGCCAAGGCTTTGATATGTATTGTCAGTTTATTAACAAATAGTTAAGCAGTCAAAGGCACGAGTTTGAACCTTACGGTGTTTTCATTTCCTCAATTATGAATCCATGTGCAAGCAAGAGGAGGTTGCACATGAGGCAGATTACACTCTTACGTAAAATTGATAGCTTTAACCACAGATGTAACCAACAGGAGGTTCTGACAGAGGAAAGCATGTATTCCCTTTTCATCACCAATTTCAGAGGACCAATTTCCCAAGATAATAAATCTAACACATTTATTTCAAAGTGATACAGTTACGATATTAAGTGATCGCTTTAACAACAGATGTAACCAACCAGGAGGTCTGACAGAGGAAAGCGTGTATGCATTCCTTTCTGATCATCAATTTCTGAGGAAACTTTCTCAAGATAATATTTTTATTAGATATTTATTTCTAAGAGATACAGTTACGACTATTTTGAAGTGAATCAAGTACATATATGGCATTGTTCAATGAGGTATTTGATAGCAAATGCTAGTATGCTATTACTACTTGTGAATATACATAAAACAAGATGACAACAAATACTAGTATGCTATTAACATTGGTTAATCCACAAAACAAGATGAATGAGATCTGAATATCCAGTCCCCTATAAATAAATTCCCAAAGATAAAGGTTACTATTTGTTACAACCACTTGGATAGAACTTACCCTTAAAAGCTAGGTGTCAAGGGGAGGCCAAAAGGTTATAAACCCATAAGGCCAAGCCGTAACTTAGCGATATGGGACTCAAAATGGGTCATAACAATTCATCTCTCTTTCAGAACCAATGTCCACAGTGGCTGGTGACTTCGCAAACCCATGGGTAGCAACCCTCTCATAATTCTGAGACGAGGGTCATTCCCAAGGAATGAACCACTCTAATACCACTGTTACAACCACTTTGATAGAACTCACCCTTAAAACTAGCTATCAAGGGGAAGGAGCTCAAGTGGTTATAAACCCAGACAAGCCATAACTTAGTGATGTGGGACTCATAATGGGTCTCCTTCATTTGGTACAAGTCTAAAACTCCTTCCAAGTGTAGTATAAACTTTCTTAGTATGCCATGAGAAGGACTGGCAGGAGTCTTCTAAAACATTTTCAAGGATCCTCAATTCTTTAGTACAAAACAAAGAGCCTAAGAGCCATTCAAGATTAAAGGTTTAGAAAAGTTGATATTTGTTAATTACTTATGGTTTTGAATTAGAGGTGAAAATATCTCTTGTGCTTAGTATGAGAGAGAGAGAGAGATGCATTGTGCATACCACACCCAACTCATCTGGATACATTCCACGATTGGAAATACGACTCCCTTTCCCAATTTTAGCACGAAAGGTCACCTGAGGAATCAGAATATGCATGAATTAGAATTTTGTAAAAGAAAAAGAAAAATGAAATAATAGAAAAATACCATTTACATGCACAAGATTTATTATAATTGCAGATAATAAACAGAATGGCATAACTAAAAAAAATTAAGAAGATATAAACCTGCCCAGCAGGAACATTAGGTCCCCTGTTAGCTTCACTGCCTCAACATATTCAAAGAACTCAACATCTGAGACTTATCATCGTCATCTCATTCCAGTGGCCAAAATTTACGCCTTAGTTGTACCACCTCAGTTCCATAAGGGGCCAAATGCGCCACTTATAAAAATTTATACTTCAACCATAAAATCTTACTTTCCAAAAGGACTATATAACTTGAATTGAAAATTAGAAAGAAAAATAAATAAAAAGAAGCAAGCTCACCATCAAATGGATCTAAGCTGCTTTTGGAAGTGGAAATCCGACTAAAATTTGTATGCTCAGATAGTCTATTCCGCTTTTGTGCCTGACTAACAGCGAATTTGACAATTTCACGCACATCTCGAGAAACCTAAGATAAAAAAAAAATTGATTAATATATTGTCAAGAAAATATACTAGTGCAGTAGGAACTAGGAAGTAAGGAAGCCCAGATGAACAAGGTCTCAACTCTTGGTTAAATCCCCAAATTTCTGTGTTTCAATTTACACCTCTTCCAAAAGTATGAAAACTCAACTAGCTCAACCAAAATAAAAAAAGAAAAAATAATAAGTCCTGATAATAGTTCAAGAACTCAGAGATTATCAGATATTCCTTCATTGGAAGCTAGACAGATCAGCGATTAAGAATGGATATTCAAACCCTTAGCATACTTTGTCATATAGACCAATTGAAAGTAGGATAATAACTATTTTTATGATAAAATCACCCAAAGAAAAAAGCAAAGCGGAGGTGTTTTCCCCAAAAAAATTTCAAAAACTCAAAACTAAGTCGGCTATGCTCAAAGCAACCCCCCTTATGTTCATGCAAAAGCCCCAGATCTCATTTTCCAAATTCGTTGAGTGTCAGATACCTATGTTACCTTTGGAGAAACTTTATCAACACTCCAAAATGCTTTAGCAACTTCAGAAGGCATGAGTTCAGATACACCCTGAGCTTCTAGTGCTACCACTTTAACCTTGGACACCTTATTTTCTCCAATATCGGGATCTTGACTTCTCACAAGAACATGTAGCACAAAAGAATCTCTTTCCATGTCTCTAATTTCAGCTGGTTGACACACGTAATCATCCTTGGAAGATGTATCCTCTTTATTATGCAGAACCCCACCAATAAAGCATATCAAATCCTGGTCATCTTCTGCTGTGTTACTACCTTCTCCCAAAGTAACCTCATCAGGCTGAATCTTGTCTAAGTCATCAGTTTCATCTTCAGAATCATCACTAGATTGTGTCTTCTCATCATCTTCTTGCATGAATTGCTTCACAGAATCGTCATCCTCTATCACTTCATCAGGAACATTAATTTTCATGACTTTGACTTTCAATTCTGGAATTTTATCTTTGAGAAAATTTATCACACTTTTTATCCCTTCCTCGGTTGCCCCCTCAATGCTTATGCCCTTCTCCTCTCTTTTCTCTGTCTTACCTTCATTCCCCTGGACATCTACTACAGATGCAGTCTCAGTTTCAGAAGTAGATGAGCCTTTTGTCGGCCTGGATGTCAAACTTGTGGGGTTAGCTGTACTTCCCTTGGCTCGCTGCAAGTATACAACCTGTCAAAGGATATAAGATCAGTTGCTATTTGCATAAACAACATAAAGAAACTTAGAAACCTTGCAAGAGTTTCCATGTAAGAGATGCAAGGAGATTGGAATTCATAGGGGATAGAGCAAACCCCATGCAAGTTGTGTTTTTTTTTTGACAAGTAATAGATTGTATTAAAAAGCATAAGGTGCACAAGATTACAATGGGAGTACACAATAAGAAAAAAAAGGCGTAACAAAAAGGGGGGGAGAGCAGGGGGTAAACAAAAACTAGGTCCCACCCTCAAGAATGACCTAACCATTCTACACATTCAATTAAGGATAAAATTCCCATGAATGTACACTTGAATACACAAAGCAAGATTGTAAAGGAAATAACTTTTAAGACCCCAGCCCAGATTATTATTAAAAGAAAAGTTCAGTTGCATAATCTGTTAGAGTATTCACTGTTGAATAATCTATTACATGTGGTCTGAGATGATGCAACAGTTTAAACCTAAGGGCAATGCACACAGAAGTCGGAAAATAGAACTCTCTATAATTAAGAAATAATTAGACAAAATAAAAGGAAAATAAAGAAATGATCAAGCTTTTTCTGACTATCAACCAAATCTTGTGTCCCAGCTTATGAAATGGAAAATAGGATGTTCAATGAAATTCTATTGCTTAAGAAAACTAAATGACTAGTAGGTCCAGTAATGTGAACAAATCCAGCCTAGTTTTGCACAAGACATGAGCCCAACTCCCAGAGGGAATAGATTGGGGTATCAAATTTCAAGACCCAACTAGGTTTCAAACCAAATTAAGGATTATCTACATACTAACAAATTGCTGGGAAATTTCAGGATGTAAGCAAACCAGGTGGGAAGAACAGTAACAGTCATTGAAATTCTAAGACAGCATGGTCACCAAAAGGTTTTGGAACAATCTTGAACAGTTATCTTCACATCAATCTCAGGCTGGACCTGCACTTTTGAGTCCAAATGCAAGATAGGAGAGGCAAGGACTGAAGATTTTGTAATGATCTTGAATGGTTATATTCACATCAATCTCAAGCTGGACCTGTACATTTGCATCCAAATGCAGGCCAGGAGAGGCTTGGACCTTGATGACTGTTAAGGATTAGTTTCCTAATCCATTTAGGAATCTTTTCCTTCTTTTCTTTTCACTTTAGTCTCTTAATTAGACTTTAACTTTGTTTCCTTTATTTGCTCTAACACTTAGAGTAGATTATAAATATGAAAGTTCCCTCACTTTGTTAATTAATGAAAATCAAATAGTTATTTTTCTCTTCACATGATTATCAGAGCCATAGAAGATATTGGAATTTTAGGGTTAGGGTTAGGGTTTTTCCGTGTAATCAATTCTGGCAACCCGTCCAACAACCGTGTCTCACCTCGGTCACTTTTTAGTCGTCATGAGTATTAAAATCCGCGCCACCGTCGCGGCCCGCGCCGCGTGACCTTTTTCTACCAAGATTTTCCAGCAGCCCTTTTCTGGCAACTCTCTTTTTCCGGCAGCCCTCTTCCAGCAACCGCTTAGGGTTTAGCCGTGTAGTCAATTCCGATGACACATCTAGTAGCAGTGCCTCACTCCAATCACATCAACTTGCCGTGCAATTAATTTTGGCGACCCATCATGACGTGTCTCCTCCATTCATCTGACTCGCAGTGTAGTCAATTCCGACGACCCATCTAGTGATCGTGTCTCACTCCGGTCACATCAAATCCATCGCAAAACACCCTGAAAGCTCTTGATATTGTCAGAATTCTACATTGCCGCCAGCATTCACCGACTTTTCCAACGACCCTAGATCTAAGCATAGGATAGGATTAAGTACATGTGTAACAAGCTTGGTGCATTTGTCCTATATGCTCCAACTTGAGGGGGAGTGTTAAGGATTAGTTTCCTAATCCATTTAGGAATTTTTTCCTTCTTTCCTTTTCTCTTTAGTCTCCTAATTAGACATTAACTGTTTCCTTTATTTCCTCAACACTTAGAGTATAATATATCTTCTCACTTTGTTAATCAATGAAAAACAAGAGTTATTTAAACTAATCATAACAATGACCATTCTATCCCACCGTCAATTAAGTCTCAAATCAAAGCATCTACACTGTGTATAGTTTATTATTATATTAAAAAAAGTGGCTACCAGGCTCAATTACTATCCAAGTCTCTAAAACTTTTTCAAGGTCTAAAGAACATTTTACATAGGTATTAGATTTACCAAATTTATTGACAAATATACTTCTTGCTTTACTCATCAAAAAAAAAAGTTACCAAAATTTGAAAGAATCAACTTCTGAAATAATGTAAGAATAAAAACAATGCACACACATCCCCATTGCAAGGTGTGTATTTTGAATTAAAAAAATTTGTTTTCCTAAACAAATATCCGTCAGAAACAGTTTGAATATCCTCACTCTACATATGTGTAAGTGTATCTAGCCAAACTCAGTAGCAGCTGAGTTAGCCAGGCACCTTGGTCATCAATGATCATGAGTATGAACCTTGACAAAATAGATGAATAATGATTTGTGATATAAAGAAGGTATTTGGATTTCACCTGCATAATGTACTGTTCATCAGAATCTTTGACCACAAAAATTTGTTAAGTGGAGTTCCTGGAATCGGTAACCAGCTGTCTGCAATAAAAATAGTCAGTAAGGCTTCTCATGATATCAGGAATTACTTGATACACAAGTTTTTGTTTGTTATTTTTTAATTTTTTACCTAGGACTGTAACTCCTGCCAACAAATCGTCCAACACCAGGAGTTATATGAACTAATCTGCCAAAGGGATCATCAGAATCAGCAGAGCAGCCTACCACCCAACCTGCAGATTTATGGTTTAAAGCGCCTATACGATGCAGGTCCATGAGGATACCATGAGTACAAGTATCAAGCTGAGATACCCTTTAAATAGCATAACAAGTCACATTAAGTTCATTAGGTAACATGCATGAACATGAAACACAATCCACTTATTTAGGAACTTAGAGATAGATAAAAACAGCTGACAAGGTAGAGAACTGGAAATTAGATTCATGTCAAGAGTTATCTCTAGCAGGTTTCAAACAAGCCATTTCACAAACAAAGATTCATGAAACTGACATTTCAAAAATGAGAATAATATCATTAAACTGGATCCTAACTTATAGGCCCACTCACACCCTTCTTACACTCACAGCAGTCTGATTGCCTTTGATTGTAGGAGTATTGTATGCAGCAAGTAGTAGGCCTTTATCCTTTTCAAGCTCATTGATGGCATTTAGCCTTATCTACCAAATCATGTTCCTATCTGTTAAACAACCAAGCTTCTTACAAGGCTCCGACTTAGGATTTGGGTTTAATATGAATATCATTATCTTTAACACCCTCCATGTACAACCTCATGCCTACGTAGAGAGTCAAATAAATAATGAGTCCTGGACTCAAATTAACAAATGGAGAATAAATTGCAAAGAGACGGTCGAGGCAAAGACTCGTCCAAGCGGGCACCCGATCTGTGTTAAGCGACCAACTCTCTAAGCTCGAGCATCAGGGTGGGATTGATAGATATCATGCCTTTAACACTATCTATTCAACTAAACTTCTTTAGAAATCTAAAGCTCCATCTGAGGTCAAGGTCTTTGTTTGACTAGTGATGTAACAAAGGCAAACACCAATGACAGTTGAAAGATCTTTCAAAACCCAAAGTCCTTGCCATTGCATTTTCTGAATGGAGAATAACAAAGATGGTTGATCACCTTTTCCTACATTATCCATTGATTCAGGGGCTGTAATACAGATTATTCAATCTTGACAAGTTGGATAAGGTTTCCTAAAGGAGTATCTGTGACATGTTGACCATCTCTTATAGGGGTTAGGAGTACTTAAGAAGCAATGTCCTTTGCCAAACAGTTTACCTCGGCTTGAATTGAAATGTGTGGGGAGAAAGAAATGTAGAATTTTTTTTAGGACAAGTGAAGGACTTCAGAAACTCTCAGACCTAACCATTTCTATTCATCTTTCTGGGCATCTTCTACCATTACTTTCTTAGGCATTCTTTTTAATGTTGTTTAGCACGATTAGAACTTGTTGTGTAGAACAAAAAGGTATGGATAGCAAGGAGAGGAGCCTAACTAGGCTCAATTCGATGGAGATTGAGATAAACCCATATGGAGTGATAAGTCGCTTTATATGTATATTCACATGTGGTAGTATTCCGATGCAAAGGTCTCTTAGTATAGCAGAGGAGTTTAGTCATATACCTTTTCATTGGTATTTGTATTTTTGGGGAGGGGAGGGTTCTTCATCCTTCTTATGTGCTTATTATCATGTTTGAGACTTATATATATATATATATATATATATATATATATATATATATATATATATATATATATATATATATATAAATACCTTAAGACAAGATGTAAATAAATGGGAATTAGGTTTTAGTTTTCAAAGAATTTCTCATCTTTCATTTATCCTCTCTATTAAAAGCATATCCCAGTTTTCATCTTTGCCTGCAAAGAACTGTAACATTTCCATCACATGGATAGAAGAATTCCAAAGACAACTGGCATATCATCCTGCAATATTTAGACAACCTACAAGAACTTAGTCTGCAATATACCCTGTGAACTCTTTCTATCCATGTCTTCACAATTATATCCATCAGAAGATAAATTTGTTTTTGCATTTGCTCTATCGCATGTTTTGTCTTGACTTGCTAATTTCCTAACTTTTTCCTGGCAACCGATGATATTTCATACAATCAAGTTGATTTTCATCAGCTTCTTTCTTACCTTTCAGTTAATATGAAACTTTAAGGCAAGCCATGGTTTTCTCCACGCCGATCCAAGAAAGTATCCATGGGTCATTTCCAATTAACAAAGGTTTTGGATAATGTTGTCAAAAGCAAAAGTCGATATCAAGGCAATAGGACTCTTTTTTAACTAAAGGTGAAAGATGAAAACAGCCAATAACCTAACCATAGAAAGGTAACAAAAGATTTACATATGTTTGTCTATTTGATACGTAACCAATATAAACATTGCCTTCAACAATCAATAATATCAATCTTCCATCCTTCGTAATTGCCTTATAAATGGATAAAGTGGTAATAATTTATTCAAATTATTAAACATTATACCAACCTCATAAGAAACATCTACATATTGTCTAGAAAATGTATATTTTAATTTTCAGACATCTAAAATCAAAATAAGAGAATGAACATCTTAGAAAAGTTTTGTACATCATCATCATATTCAGCATTGAAATTAAAATCATTAAACTTCTATGAAGACTAGATTCAAAGTTCCTTATTTCATTATCACTATGATGAATAATATAATATTTTCACCAATACTTTATTTAATTTAATGTTAAATTGAATTAGATTGCAATCCAAGTATGTTTAATCTTATGGTAAAGGCAATTGCCTATATGTCTAACACCTTATCCCGTGACAAGGGCCTAAGCATCACCTCTTCTAAGCTGCCTTGCCTAGGTCTTCAAGAGGTAGCGTTTATTTGCCCCACTCGGCCTAGTGACCAAGGCAACACAAGCAATCGCATGTTAATAACACTAGTATGAAATCACTTGCTTGCTTAACTTTGTGATTCTGGTGAACATGAAATGTCTTCAAGTCTTACTTATAGCCTTCATACTTGTAAATTAGGCATAAACATGAAAAGGAAAAAAAGTTAAAAGTTAAAAAAAAGGGAAAAAATAAAGATGGTGTCATATATTTGTCTATCTCCAAGCATAAGTACAAAAAGAACCCCATCCATTGGCTACAAGTAACAAGAAATCTCTTGCATGTAAAGAAATCTATGTTCTTTTACCAATAACTAAGGTGGCGTTTGTTTTTTTTACTTAATACCAAATAGAACTTTTGTTATGAATAGTGCTTGTTAACATATAGAGTTGTAACTAGTTAGGAAACTTAACATATAGAGTTGTAACAAGTTAGGAATCCTAACATGTGAAGTACATGTGATTAAGTTCTAACTAGTTTAACTTTACATGTTGAGATTCACATAGATTTGCTCTATATTTCTAACAACTACAAATCCACATGTATTATGATTACAACTCTAAATGTTAGGATTCCTAACTAGTTACAACTCTATATGTTAACAGGGCTAAATAGGATTAAGTATTTAGTTGTTTGTTTTTTCTAAAGAAAATCGACTTTTTAAGTTTTATCTAAATTTTAGACAATAAAATTTTAAATAAAAATTTTAAAATACATATGATTTTATTTAATTAGCATAGAAGAGGATCATGAGAATTTCATTCAGATCATAAAGTATATGATTTTCTCATATTTCAATATTTAGTTTTTCTTAATAGAAAAAAAACATTCAAAAAAAGCCAAAAAGCCAAATATTTTGGCTTTTTCTATTCAGCAAAAAGTTTCAAAATTTCAGCAATAAGTCATCAAAAAGTTAAAAAACAAACAGCATAAATGTTGAAAACTATTTTGCTTTCAGCCAAAAGTTAAAAACAAACGCCACCTAATTCTAACATCAAAGAAGGGCTTATTGCCCTGTTTGTCTATAGTAATAAATATAACTGATAAATGGTAGGTAAGAAAGTTACCAGTCCACTTCCTGTGTGCCTACACAACTTTGAAGCATCATGGTAGCGCTCTTCATCTATTGCATTCTGCGTGTTACAAAAGAAAAATGTCTCAAGAGTTAAAAAAATGTTCTAAATTGAGTTCTATACCCACTAATAGTGATCCAAATACAAAATCTAACCTTCAGCTGAGACATGATTTCAGTAACGCTATCCACTGACACAGCCTCTGCAATGGCTGTTTTCAACTTGGCAGCTTCCTCAAAGTCTTCCCTTTCAATTGCATCCTCTAGTTGAAACTGTAAAGCATAGACTCCAGTGAAAACAAAATCATGCACATGCCACTTATCTATGTTTGTAATTGGAACATTTATCCAGCTCTAAGTAACAGGGATAGATCTCAACTACCTGATCTTAGTTAAGTTCAATCTATTATTTTTCTTCTATAGGTATTTTTTTCTTTTTTCTTTTTTTGGTGTGTATGTGTTCACATTGGGACTTGAACCTGGAACCTCTCATAACCCATCTCATCCCTTTACCACTTCAGTGAGGCCTCAAGGGCTAGCGAAGTTCAATCTATTATTGAAACTTGTTATAAAGGAATACATCATTAAATTAGGGGAAAAAAAAGAAGTGATCAATCAATCAATTTGACCAGCTCTTTGTGGCTCCTTCATTATGTGACATTCTTCAACATTAATGGAGCCACAACTGATAGAATTTTCAGAGTTTTGTACGGAAATGATGCATTTGGTAAAAAAAATATAAAATTAGTTTGCAAGGCAAACTATTGGCCAGCGGTGTGCAATCTTGCCGTGCGGGAGCTGCCCGACAAAGTTGGATCCTGGTCTCCCGCGAGACCACACCAGCGGCATTTCGTTAAAATGAAATGCGGAAATGGAAACGTGACAGGTAGTTCAAATACGCCCGATGGCAGCGGCAATTGGTGGATTAAATTACCTGGCAGCAGCGTGGCATTTATTTGGATAAAATTTCGCACTAGGGCTTTTTTCCCATTTTCCTCTTCCTCCTCGCAGCGGCAACATCGACAATTCATTTCCTATTTCCTTTCTCACCTCAGTAGCTGTTAGATTTCCAAGTTGATCTGCTTCATCGTTAGCAATAGAGGGGTTGCTAGAGCAATCGACAGGGGTTGCTGTACCTCAAACTCTGTCTCCCCAGCAGAATCAGCTAGGGTTGGGGAAAGAACAGAGGGTTCGAGTTCGCCCAAGGTTCGATCCTTCAACTCTTTCGCGAAATTTTATCCAGCCAAATGCCGTTGTTGCCGTCTACGGCAATTTAATCACCAATTGCCTGCATTCGGGAATCAATTGCCGCAGTCCCAAACGGCGGCATCTACAGGAATCAATTGCCGCAATCCCAGATGGCGGCATTGCGCACCAATTTCGTCAATAGTTTGCCTTGCAAACTAATTTTATCTTTTTTTTTTACCAAATGCATCATTTCCTTACAAAACTCGAATTTTCAATTCAAGAAAGAGAAAAAAAAAACTACAATATTGAATCCAAACCAATCTTATCATTTATTTTTGGCTTTCGAAATACGGAACCAAAAAAAGCC
This sequence comes from Tetrastigma voinierianum, assembly GCA_016808115.1. Lineage (NCBI taxonomy): Eukaryota > Viridiplantae > Streptophyta > Magnoliopsida > Vitales > Vitaceae > Tetrastigma > Tetrastigma voinierianum. The sequence goes on from JAEQBH010000727.1 coordinate 585,397, forward strand.
AAAACATATAATCGCTTTAGGCTCCAAAAAAAAAGTAAAAAATGAATGCTTCCTGGGGCTTAATTATTCTCAAATAAGTAAGCCGAAAAAAACAATCTTAACCAATCAGCAGTCAGCTACACTATATTCAGAACCCAATCAGGGTAGTAAGATGAATATGAGCAAATTCGGAAATTAGGCACAATTGGAAATTAGGCACAATTAAAGAAGAACCCACAATTAAGCACAATTAAGAATGGAGAATCATGAAATGTGTATTTTAGAAAGTAATACATAACCCTCAAATGCTCCCAAGACTTCAGTGAATTCAGCAATTAGGCACACGCAATCAAGAACCGACTTCGCAGAATCGATGATTCACAACAAAAGAGAGAGAGAAAGAGAGGGAGAAACGGGAAAATGAAAAGAAAAGGTACCTTGAGAACAGAAGCAAAGCTCTCAACCTGCTCAATTTCAGAGAAATGTCGACTCCACTGATTCCAATCCCATCCGGAAGCAGAGCTGCTATTCCCGCTATTGGCAGTGATGGAGTCGTTGCTACAACGACAACAAAGATTAGAACCCTTGCGGGGCCTGAAAAGAACCGCCGGCTTGTTGTGTACAGAAGAAGAAGAGCCCAGACCCCAACCAAAGAAGAAGCCGAGCTTGAGATTCGAAGGTTTCTTGGGAAACAACACGAAATCAGAACAGAACCTGGAAGGCCTGAACTGATACATGGAGGCTATCTGCCCCATGGCCCAGGCATTTGTCACCGCCATTTCTTCTCTCTCTCTCTCTTCTCTCTCTCTCTATATCTCCTTCTCCTCCTTGTATCGATCTTTCGATAAATGGATAGAATCGCCGGATAATTCAATCAATGTGACACTAAAACACTTCCATAAATATACGACAAGCCACTCACCTAGCAATATTTTTTTACATACAACAACACAAAATATCCATTTTTTATTTTTTATTTTTTTAATCTCGAGCTCTTCGGCCCAGGGAGTTGTTATCGAAGTGTACGTCATGCCAGTAAATGGCGCTCGAATAATCGGCTTTCCAGCGGAAGTAAGCGTCGAATAGCAAAATGTAATTAAGGGTTTTAGGGTAGCGTATTTGCGGCTTTTGAATAAAGGTGAGAGGTTACGAAATAGCGGTTGGTGATGTTAAGTGCCAAGCCAGTATATTTCATCTATTTTGTCAAGTTTAATTATATTTTTAATAAAAATATTAGATTAGTAAATGGCGTTCAATTTGTATTTGTAAGCAATATTTGTCGGGGAATTCTGAAATAGCATTCTTAGCACTCCTTTTAGTAGCTCCCATTAGGTGCTCTCATAAGTTCCAAAATTAGCATTAGAATAAACCCTCCGATGGCTTTAAAGGGATTTAAAACTATTTCTCAAATTTAAAGTGGAATCAATTGAGTCATTCATTATAATTAATTAATACATTTATTATATTTTTAAAATTGTATTAAATACATTTTACTCATTAGTTAAATAATTTTTAAAAAAATTTATATAAGTTTATTAGTTAAAATTATGAAATTATTTTTTTGTGATTATTTTTTCTTTTTAATATTTCATTGAAATCAAATGTAATTTTTTTTTTTAATGCCTTACAATAAAAAAAAATATATATTGTAAAATTTAAAGATAACTATAAATTCACAAATTATTTATCAAACTAAAATCTATATTTAAAATGTAATGAGAGGTATAAACAAAAACACCTTTAAAGGATGTAATTGTAGTATGGCAGATGGAACAAAATTTTCATGAATTTATCTTTACATTTTCATAGTTTTTTTTTTTTTTTTTTTTTTTTGTAAATGGTGAAATTTTAAGATTACTTTTACAATAGGTTATTATTGCATATATTTTTTAAGTTTATCCCTTTTAACTCAATTTCTTTGAGTTAAAAGTGCTTTCTAACTTCATAATTAAAATTTATAAGGCAAAGTCAATTAAATATGACTCAATAATTAAGGATTAGCATATAAGCAAAAACCAAATTTATTGGATGAGAATATAATATTATAATAATAAAATTCATAAAAAAAATAATAAATGAAGATGAGGATATGGACCTACAAGATAAGATTTTCAATTTAACACTAAAATTATTAATCCATCAAATGAAATGATTGACATTGTATATTAAATAAGTGATGAAATTCTTTAAAATAGAAAAAGTGAGCGGTGCAGGCTGCACGTGTTGTGAAAATTAATTTAACACGTGGAGCCCCACTTTAAGAATTATAACATTTTTTGTTTAATCTTTTAATTAATTTATTTATTTATTTATTATTATTATTATATATATATGGGTGTAAAAGTGTAACTGGTTGTAAAAAAATATTAATATGATGATGCGAGTGGAGAAAGCTTGGCTTCAAAGTGCAAATAACATACAAATGCAGTTGATGGAATCATGTACAGTAGGTAGTATCGTAGGAATGGACTCAAAATGATTACAATGACAACCCCCACTTCAACTCATGTTTTAGATCAAAATACTTTATTTAAAAAAAAAATTTATAAAATTAGTTTAAAAATTAAATTAATGTATAAAATAATACGTAATATTGTTATAAGCAGAGCCGATATTAAGGTAGTAAATTGGCAGCCGAATGTCATTTAATCGTAATAACGATAATTTGACTTATAGTAACTCCAATAATAAAATAGGGAAAAGGCGAAACAAAATAAAAATCTGAATCGCATTATCAGGAATGCGACGATTGAAGAAATTTTAAAATTAAATAATACGCGATTGAATCGCGATTCAGTGATGTATTTGAACTTTTGGAAAGGAAAATCTTATAAAAAGCAATTGTTACAAACACATTAGTTTGGGCGTTAGTTTATCAGCCCAAATTAATTATTTTGCTCCAGCTTATTTATTCGATCTAAAGCTCAGCGATCCCTTTGTTACCATTTTTTTTTCTTTGTATTTATGTTTACTTTGTAGCTGTTCTTGAATTCAAATTTGTTGTTCTCATGATCCATCACACATGTAGCGTTTATTCTTTATAAAGATTAATTTCCCCTGATTTCTCGCCAACCCCATCCCTTTTTTTGTGTCAGGGCTCAAGGTTCGCGACGAAAATGTTCTTTGTTAACATGAAGTTGACTTAAGATTTCCCAACGTGACTTCATCTAACTTAAGATTTCTCATAACTTCATCTCAACCCTTCACTTCTTGAGCCGGACCTCAAGAGTCCCCTTAAACTTAGGATTTTCCGTAATCTCATCCCACCATTTTTCATCTAATTTAAGATTTCTCATAATTTAATCTCACCCATTTTTACCTTTTAAGTCATGTCTCCAAGGGCCCTCGTGAACTTGAGGATTTTCCGTAATCTCGTCTCACCCTTTTAACTCTTGGGCCAAGCAACTCAAATGCCCTCCCTTCCTTTTCCTTGAGAACCACATTTCATCGCTCCAACGACGATGAACCACATCTCAACACCCAATACGAGATGTTCCCTGGTACAAGGCAAAAATATGATTTGAAAAAATTAGTATTTAAATCTTAAACTTTCATGACTTTCAAATTTAAATCCCGAATAAAAAGTTTATTGATTAAGTATAACAATTTTAATGAATTTTATTTTTATATCCCAATGAGACTTCCAAACCTCTACCTTATCCAACATAACAGGACAAAACAACGTCATTTACCAAACCCATGTTTCATACTCTTCTTATGGAACTGGCCCCAAAAAATAGACAAGAAAAAGTTTAAAAAAAAAAAAAAAAAGTCAATCTTCACATGATCATTCATATATATCAATAAATTCTTTTCATTACCATGAGAACCAAGTATAAGCATATCAGATAGGTATGTCTCTCTCCTCTCAATAGATGCTGTTAGATGCTAACATAAAACCTATACCAGAAAAAAAAAGAAGAAAAAGAAAAAAAAGAAACTCTTAACGCTGAGGTAGGATGGATTGATGAACCAGAAGTCCATTATCATGAGTTGGTACGACTGGCGGCAGAACTCCGTTCTCGGCATTTTCCAAAGCGTCATCTGCATTTTCCGTCCGGACAGGGCGGAGCAAGCCCTGCAATCTCAACAGATAGCTATGGTTGGGAGGTTGGACTCTCACGTACCGGGTGGCTGTCACCACACTAGCAGATGATCTCTCCAAATCCGGCCGGAGATTGGTCAGTGCGCTAAGGTCGAGGTTCGGGAAGACTGAACACCGGCAACGAGGGCATTTCACGTTCAATCGGAGCCACTCGTCGATGCATTCCACATGGAAATTGTGAGCACAGGGAAGCCCACGAACCTACATCATCATCAAAAGTTAGTATCCAGATGTGGCATGCAAGTTTTGAGCCTGTTTTTCTTTTCTTTTCTTTTCTTTTCTTTTCTACCTATAATAGTTCCACCCCCATCACTTTTGAGGCTGTCACGCTACATGCATCCAGCCAAAAGAGAATTTGTGAGGTTGCAACCAGAATTTGTCTGGAAAATAAAATAAAAAAATCTTTAAAAGCAAAAATAGCCTTCCAAGTTAAGAAAACACAGTTTGACAATATATTTTTTTTAACTAAAAACAGTTTTTTGAAAGTAGGATTTTTGCTATAAGAGTTTTTAAGTGCTTCTGTAGACTATTTGAAAATATAGAGAGTCCTTTAGAAACTTTTTATGCATAATAACACGGCGATACCTTGATAGAAAATAAGCCAAGAAAACTGCTTTTGAAATTTTAAGTTCTCAACCAGAGTTTCTTCTAGAAAACAACTAGGGATTATTTCTCCAACTATTTCCAAAAACTGTATTTTAGAAAACGGTTTTAGAAATGTTTGCCAAATAGGCGCTGCATTTTCATTTCACTATTGAAAACAAAATCAAGAACTATTTTTACAAAATATTTTTTATTTTTGGTAAATCATGGATGACTGACTAACTACGTTGTGAACCAAGCAAGCATTTTACCTCGTTTCCGACATGGAACTCTTCTAAGCAGATAGGACATTCACTGCAATCAGTTGGAACAGCCTTCAGCCTGAACTTCGGAAGTTCTTGAATAAGGGCCTCCACTGCTTCCCTCTATCGTCCAATTAAAATATAAAAACCAGTGATAAAAAAGAGTAATAAGCATTAACCACAAAAAGAGAATAGCCAATAATCCATCGTATAGGAAAGTAGGGCATTATATGCCCCATTAGCATTGTCTGTTCATACTGCTACCAGTTGCCAACAAAATACAGAACTGTAAATCGCGGGCCAATCATAGTTATTTGAGGCACAAAAGCCTCCTAGGGCCTTGAGGCACAAGGAGAACTTGAGGTGTGGGTTTTTTTAAGTGAGGCGCACCACATGTCAAATATATATTTTATGATTCTTAGGATGGTTGTTTTCTATTTTTACATGATTTTCTCGCAATTTTTTGGCTATTTTAATTGATTTTTTGTTTCTTCTCCTTTTCTATAAGGATTATAGAGTAGTTGGGAGGGTTAGAGCTTTTTTTGGAGTTGAAACATGGCAGAAATGGGATTGAAGGGGCTGAAATCCCGAAAATCAGGAATCTAGGGCCAAAATGACATCGTTTTGGCCCCTTCAGGGTCCCAAACAGCACCGTTTTGGTGCATCAGAGTTTTTTTTTTAACTCAAGATACAACTCAAACGACACCGTTTTAGATAAGTTAAAATAACTTATCCGACCAAAACGACGTAGATTTGGTCTAAAATGCTTGAGGCTAAGCGCCTCCCCCTAAGGTGAGGCACTATTGTAGGGAGTGGTGGCATCTGGGCTTTAAGCATACTTTTGATAACTATGGGGCCAACTGATCCGAGGATTCCTAATAACACTTCTTGCAGATCATCTACCAAAACCACGGGAAAGAAATAACCATACTCCAAATAAAGGAGGGGGGGCTAGTTCTAAGCGTTGTTAATATATTATCGTTACCTGAGTTGGAGTCAAGTAAAGGCCGGGCTGGTAAGCAGCGGCATCTTGACCCATGCCTCTCATCTCCTGGCCGGCAGCTTCAAAAGCCCAATCTGGTACCCTGATCATGTCTACCAAAACCTGAAATATTAAGGAAAAATTCACGGTAAATGTCTAGTTTAGGAACCAGCAAACTTAAGTAAAACAAAATGTAAATAAAACGTTACGTACTATTATACTGAAAACAAAAAGTTTCATGCAGTTGTCAATGATCAAATGTACACAAAACATATAATAGTACATCAAAGAGATTTTCATATCAAAAAAATGTGTCGGTATATAGTCCAAAGACAAAGTGTTCAATAATTATGGCATGCCTTTTGTAAGGTTTACTTCCTGAAGGTGTCTAAGAAGTTTATTCACTCTATTGTTCGATATGTATACTCATACACTTCCATTAAGAAAAGGAAGAAGAAGCTTTATATGAGTTCACTTAAAATAGTCCTAGGTGGCGTTTGTTTTTTTCACTTAATGCTGAATATAACTTTTTTTCAACTTAATGCTAAATGGTACTTTTTTTATTAATTAATGCTAAATGGTACTTAATAGTATTAAGTTGTTTATTTTTTAACATTGAGTAGTGAGTGCCGCTAGCTCTCGACTCTCCTCCTTGTTAGACAAGGGTGGTGTTTCTTGTTTTGGAAGATAACTTTTGAATAGAAAAAGTCAAATATTTTGGCTTCTACTATTCAGAATTTTTTTTAGAAATTTCATCAATAAGTCATCAAAAGGTTAAAAAACAAACAAGTTGAATGCTGAAAGCTATTTTACTTTCAGCAAAAAGCCAAAAAACAAATGCCACCCTAGTTTCTTTTCAAACCACAAAAGAAAATTAACAAAATTTAAGTGGGCAAAAGAACTCTCAATATGTCTAGGGAAAAATTAGCCATGGGTATAAACAAATTTACTTTGCTATGACCTAACTATGACAAGTAGACTTAACTCAAAACGTTTGACACATCAAGGTTGCACACTTCCATCTTTATCTCCTTTGATATCTTAAAGTCATTCTGCCAGAATTGCTAGTAAAACCATAAAAATTGTAAAACTCGCATACTTCAAAATTTTTGAACGTTACATAGATCCTACCGTTAATCCCAGGATCAATTGCAAAAACCTTAAGAAAATGATCGTATAAAACAATATCTTCAGGGTCCAGTGAGCACTGCAGTGCTCAATGAAAATCTAGAACTCACCCCATATTCTGAAACAGGAATCCCTTGTTGAGCACGTAGTAAGTGTGCCTGTCTTCGTGCAAACCACTGGAGAAAAAGTTTCAAAAAACACAGATGAATCAAAAAACACAGATGAAAAGGCATCATAAGCAAATCATCTTAGAACTATATTTCTGGCAGGTAGCCCAATGCCCATATTAAGGATGGCACTAAATAGGAGACAGAAGTGAAACACTCTCACATTCCGAGAGCAAATTGCATTGAATTTATTGATACTATACAAAAAGACTAGAAAGCACTGACTGACCTTCCCGATGGACATGCAAGCAATGCAAAGGAGTCCACAGTAGCTGAAAAGCAACCAAATAAGGAAACCCCATTTTTGTCCTTCTTCAGGTAACTGTATGCATTCAACACATTAAATCAAATATTTTTGTATGTTTCTTTGATAGATAAATGCAAATTATACAAATAGAAATGGATGCTCTAGAAAAACATGCAAGGAAAAACTTACACAGTTTCTTGCCCTGGTGAACCACAGAGTACCAATTACAGTCCAAGCCCAAAGAAAGGGAAAAAGTAGCAAAGAAAGAATGGAAAGAACTACTACTCTTCCACAAAAGCGAGCATATCTCTGCTGCCACCCAAAATCCCTAAAAGCAAATAAAATTGAAAAACAAAGAACAATCTGTCATTTGCAATTCAGGAATATACCAAACACCCTTCAAGAACAAAGCAAAGATACAAGTAAAACCGATACTGCCACTAGAAAAAGATTGAGAAAAAAACATGTGTACCTCATTTAAATTGACAATCGAACAGATGCAAAGAAAGACATGATAATGGTTTTTTTTTTTTTAATACACATTTCATCAAGAAGAACAGAGTTAAGTCTAGGAGAATCACTTCTCACATTTTGCAAATTACTTCTATAGTTGAGCAACATCCAGGCATTTCATTTTTTTCCCCAGTCATGCTTTATGGACAAGGACAAAATTGATAGACAAGATTTAAGTCAAATCCTCCAGAATAAAGAACAGAGCTGAAAACATGTCAAATAAATACAACAAAACATAAACCCCATAAAGCCTGATTTCAACTGTCCTAGTCAGCTATACAAATCCTGCCTCCAAATTCTGCACATATGGTGTCCTTTTCAGTCAAAGCATAGGCAGACATGCCTCTTGCCCAGCACTTCAACACATACTTTCTTTGTTTTCCTCTAGTCACAACATAAACCATTTGCGGCATGTCTTCTCTGCTGTTCTTTTCTTTCTTATTCTTCAGATTACCTTTTGTTCAATCACCCTCTCCACCAATGTTTTATGGGATAACTCACAAGTTTAATATGATGAAGAAAAGTTCATCATCAGAAATTCTTCTTTCAATGAATTGTAAGCATTACAATGCGGAGTAGATTAAATCTCTCTACCTTTTTTTTTGACAACTAAGCACTTTGATACAGTGTATTAGCTATCCCCATGGGACTTGAACTTGGGACCTCCCTCCTAGATGTCTGCATTTTAAACAATTATTTCTGCATTGAGTAGAAACATGTGGTTAATCTCTCTTCTGTAGTGTGAGGTAATGAAAATGACAAGGACCCATACTAACAAAATTATCATCCTTCCCCCGTAACTATAGTGGATCAATAAGCTTCAATAATCAAATACAGCTCTGCCTTAAAAAGGAGGCCATGACTTCAACAGAAACACTCATAGCTATTTGGAAGTCCTTACACCACAAGATTTCAGATTACTTGATTTAAATAAGTTCAATATAAGGAAACTGCAACTCTACTGGGTGATATTAAATGGAACCCACTCAATGTTTTGCCCTTATCTTTTGATAGGTATATTTTTCTCTCCTTTGGGACTAGGACCCAGAACATCCCGTCTCAAACCTCTACCACTTGGGTTAGACCTCAAGGACTAAGGCTCGTTCATTGTTCTCACAAACTTAGGTCTCTACAAGATAATATGCAATAGCAGGTTGCGAGTCTTGCGATTCTATCTCTCTATCTCCATATGCACAAACAGATATACATACATACATACATATAAATACACACACACTGAAACAAATGAAATCATGGTCTGCCGCAACATGTTTCACATGGCACAAGCAAAACTGGCACACAACCTGTTAGTTGAAGACTTGAGACATTTCCAAATGTACCGTGGCTGTTTTGTGCAGTTGTATACATCCTGTTATACCCTGGGTGCATTTTTTTGGTGCTTTCTCTTTAATGAATAGATGTTTTTACTTATCAAAAAAAGAAAAGTACCATGCCTAACTAACGAGAAGGAAGAAGGGTGTGACCTGAGTGAGTGCATTTTATTCATACCATATATGATTGCAAATGAGAGAAACAAGGCATGTGAAAAATCAAGAAAATCCAACATCAGACATAATGGTTGGTTCCAGATGGTTGCTGCTACATGCATGGAGGAGGTAAAATCTAGCATCCAGGTATTAGAAATAAGAGAAAGGCAATCTTTACTCCATCTACTGGTCAAGATGCCCTTTTTTCTTTTCTATTCTTTTTTTTCCAACAAAAAACATTCATTTACAACTAAAAGGTACTACAGTCAGTTCACTTAGTTGTTGAAATAAATGAAATCATCTCAATTCATTATTACATTAATAAAAAATAAGCACACATGAAAAGAGGAAAGCAAGGTAAAACACAAATGTAGAATATCTTAATATGATGTTAGGATAAACTTCTTCCATTCCTATAAAAAAAAATATTAGGACCAAAGTAGTGTGGCATTAGGGGTAGATTCAAGAGAGAATTTTAATCAATCATTTAGAATGTTGTGTGTGCTTGTAAAGCTAAACCCAGCACAATGATTGTTCAACAAATATAAATTTCATGTCCTTTAACAATAGCCATTGATAATTTAATACACACCCCCTACAAGTATATCTACGCGGTTTGGAGTAATGATTCAACAGTTAGAGAAGCTCTGTTGATCTGGCATTCAGAAAAAAAGTTAGAGGATTGCTCTTCAGTGTGTGTCCTGGAAGTTATGAAGAGACAACAAAAGATCTTTTGAAGATTCAAAGCAACCAGAACAAGCAAGTAAACTCTCTTCAATGAATACTTCTTTGATTGCATGTAGATGATTTTCCCATAACCATTATAACTTTTTTTTTAACAGACATAACCATTACAGCTTTGTGGAGTGGATTATTTTAAAGTAAGAACAAGGGGTGAGCGGCTTTGCATTTTGTGCCTTTCTTTCTTCTGTTTGTCTGTATTTGGGCGTCAGTATACTTTGCATGTACTTTTATTTGCACATTTGATTCAATTGGATTTTCTTATTTATACGAATTCTTAGTATTGCTGAAAGAACGAGAATAAATAAAAGCCTGATGAGGATATGAGAGCTTGTAGCCTAATTGATTAAGTTTACTCAACATAGTTAACAAAGCTTCCATCTTTTTATGAAAGAAATAGAAGCTGAGAGTAGTGAACTCCAGACTAGAAATCATCTCACGTTTACTAGTAAGCTCATTGAAATGGATAGGAGGTCTTACAAACCCATTCCAGCAGCAAGCCCATTATCTATGAACATCAAGAGCCGGAAAACAAACACAGTGGTATAGTCAACCTAAAGACAAAGAAAATGTGAACAAGAAAATCTTATTTTCTTGAAAAATCTGAAATAGAAATAAGTATCAAACCCCTTCAATCCTTAAAACTCAGAAGCATACCATGATCCATATAAGGATATGTGCAGAGATCTGTACCTCAATTGATTACAGCAATTATTCTAAATTGGCAAAGAATATGCACATCCTCAGTAGTTGTAAAGAAAAATCATGAACACAAAAATAAACTATACTAGCCAAGGAAAAACCCTTCCCCTACCCTAGCCAGTGTACATTAGCTTTACGTTCTTGCTGAACTAAAATAGTAATGTGAGCAGGATATTAAAAATGCTTATCCTATTTTCATTGCCTCAATTTGCTCGTAAAACAACTGATTGTAAAAGGAGATCGTAACATCAAATCACCACAGAGGCAAAAAAAATTAAAGACCTAAAAAATCCTAAAACAATGGGTTTACGAGAAGGCGCACAAATGTTAACAAAATTGAGAATAGGCAACAAATTGGTGCCCAATTCCAGAGTCATCGAATCCAATCAAGGCAAGATAAAATATTAAAAAAAAAAAAAAAGCACTCGAAAATGACTGCCAAAGGATACACACTAGTTGCGAGCATCGACAGGAAGAATCCATCATACCTGCAAGAACGAAAACAGAATGATTCTATAGCAAATTTCGGCAGACTACAGACAGCCTGGTTTCAGAAAAAATTACAGAAACAGCAAAAGTTTGAAAATTTTAAAAAATTCACAAGAATTCAGTACTGAAATTTTGTTCTATTTTTCCACGCTTTCCTAACAAACAAACGGAAAGTGATTCAAACTTCAAAACTCACCACTTGAAATCTACTCCTCTGATAGCCATTGAGTCGAGACTATTCCAAAACCCTAGATTGAGCCCAAGATAGATTCTTCATTTCACGAAACAAACGCTTGATTCAAAGAACCAAGTCGTTCGCGAACCTTTCTTTACAAACTCTTGATTGGGACAATGCAAGAAATGTAACGGTTAAAGGTTAGGAAGAGAAAGTAGAGAGAGAAAGAGAGGGGAAGGAGGGAGAACTGTGGGCGAGAGTGAAGAGCAGTGAAAGAGGCATAAACGGAGTTTAGACGGATATGACGCGTGCCCGACGGCGTTAAGGATTCAGTTGGATTACACGTGACGGAAAATGGGATTGGGTACGACGCGAAGAGGGTGGGGCCCGATCTGCTGTTAAAAGGCGCACACGGGATTCCGGTGTGGCTCAACTTTTGCCTGACAGGATATCGTACGGACCAAGTGGGTGACATTGGGACGTGGCTACTGACGTGTCGGCATCAGGTTATAATATTGGGACGCTCATCTGATCTCATCCATATAACTATTTTCTTTTTAAAAATTCAAGTTACATTTTCCTCCTTTTTCTTTTTTTTTTACTTTTACCTTTTAAAATTACGTTATAATTTATCATTATTGTACTAAGGTTTTATCAATTTGAAAATGATAAATTCATTAAGATATTTTTTTGTCGAATCGTGAATTGTTTGATTTTGTACATAAAACGTTTATATGTATTAGACTTAAGCTAATCTACATATAAACTAAAGTCCGTAATAATGGTAATTATCGTATAATAAATAGATTGATGTTGAACTCAGCCGCTAATTCAAGTATGAGAGAGATTCGATCACACTCATTTTATATATATATATATATATATAAAAGTTATATTTGAATTAAATTAAATTTAAACGTATTATTGAATTATTACTTCAAATATTGAAGATTATTAGGATAAAATTAATTTAAATTTTATTTTAAATTATGCAAATATATATTATCCTTAAAATGTATAACTTTGGTATTATAAATAAGAAAAATATATAAATCCTTAACAATAATCAAAGGCATTTAAATATATATCTACATTTCATTCTTTGACGATATAGAATCATATCAATCGGTAGTTCATGTTGCAAATAAGACATTTTGTATCCGTACAACTTTGAAAATGATGTTAATTTTCTTTTTATTTATTTATTTATTTGATAAATGTCGCTATCGAGACTAATTTGGGCATACTTTCACCTCTACTAATCTCTACAAGACAGTAAGAATTGCATGATTAGATAAATCTCCAATGACACTAATAATGATGATTGGATAAACTACAAACTATGCAATAGTTATTTCTCTTTAATATATATATATATATATATACACATGTATTATTCGATATTAAAAAGATTTGTTGAGTAAAGAAAGATTTAAATTCTTTTCAAAGTAACATTTGTTGTGCTTAAGTTGAAATCGACAAATTACATATATTTTTACATCTGGTTTAACTTCCCGATAAAGTGGTTTTTCTATAAAAATATGATTTTTAATTTGTTTTTCGTGTTTTTACTGTTTTGTGACGATGTAGTTTGCCCGTAGTGCTTGTCTGACGTGTTGGTTTTAGTTGTATCTTGTGTGTAGGTGATTTGAAAGGCAAAGTAGAATCGATCAGGCCGAGATATCGAACCAGACCGACCGCTGATATGTCGCATGCGAAGTCGTATATATTATGATAAATGCCATAATTGCTCGAATGTGTGAGAACTTTGAGTCGATTAATTTATCTTGTGCTTGGATGTGTCTGCATAAAGTTTTAACGGCTTTTAATTATGTGTTTATCGATTGTGCAGACGAGATAAAAAATTGATCTTTTATAAAAAAAAAATGGAAAGATCTAGACTATGATAATTCAATAGAGAAGGCATTGAAAAGGGGGTTGGGCATAAATTAATAAAAACAGGACGGTTGAACCAACGAGAAGAGAAAACAAGATATGATGTAAGCTACCTTACCTAATTTAAGCTATATTTTGCCGACCTTTGCCCTTTGCCCTTTGCCCTTTCCCCTTTCCCTTTGCCCTTTGCTGGTGCCTCTGATGCCACTGTTCTACTTCACACACAGCTTACCTATAAATAAAGTTGATGTTTGTGGCCACTGGAGCTCCAACAATTCAAAGCTGATGATGATGATGATGATGCATGGCACAGAGATAGAGTTGGCAATTTAGGTCCAATCTGTTGCACTAGCTCGGTTCACCCGGAATTAGGGGTGGGTTGAGTCGTTAATTTATTAGATTAGAAAAAACCTGACCAAATGGCCTGGCTAGTCACGGTTGGTCGAACACACGTTATGTTTAGACAATAAATTGGAAGGCTAGGGTGACCCGACCCGATGTCGACCCAACCCGTCCGTCCAGAGATTGCTACTCTTCGACGCGAGGATGTCCTTCAAATATTATGAGTAATTTCTATTTCTTGATTTTATTAGCGTATTTACGTTAGATTTGATTTAAGATCTCGCATATCTTTCTGAGCAAGTCCCATTTCTTTAATTTATGTTAATATTATCGCGACACATATTTAAGTATTTACCAAGGCATATAGATGTATGAAAGTATGCGTGGATTTCTTATATATTATGGAGGTTGTTAGTGTTGGTGATCCCCGAGATTCTTGAGCCGAAAGATGAAGAGCAGGAAATCGAGCTTGAGGGGACTTATTTGTAACAAGCGAGTGCGCATTCTGACTTGCTCAATTGTACTCATTATTCTTTGCCAGCAGCGACCTGCTTGATAATGAGCTCTTCCTCGCCTACCCACTTTCTTGCTTGCCACGACAAACACACGCTTATCGCAATAAGCACATGTGTTTTACTATTTCTCACGTCGCCTTATGTTTATGGGTTAGGGCTCTACATATATGCATGAAGGCCTTAGCCCGCCAACCTGAAGCGACGTCTTCTATATATCATGATATTACATGTTTTAGGGTTTTTTAGTATGTAAGTGTGCTTAGGATTTTAAAGAGGGTGGGATAATTACAAATGAAACATTTTGCATAATAAACCCATTTAGGATCCATGTATTTCAATTAGTCGGTTGTTAAATAAAAAGTCACATTTTTCTTTTACGAGAAAGATCCTCCCTTGCAACCTCTTGTGAATGTGAAAACATCTTGCCATATTGAAAATTAGCCATTAAATACGCTTGTACCCTCCCCTAGGATACATACACAAGCAGGACTTCCTATAAACAGCCAGCGGACAGTGTGTTGGCTTACACGGGTGTCGATAAAAAATGAAAGTCTATATGAAGTAGGCTTCGAACTCACACTATTTCACCATAGGATATGTACGAACAGACCACAGAAGAGAGCCTTAAGAGACCAGTACATGCTGACAGTTGTCTTGATAAAAGTAACGATCCATACTTATATGAAAGACTCGAACTTCGACACTATTTCCACCCACGGGGATATGTACGAGCAGTTCTTGGAAACCTTGATTGACCAATGTATCTTGACATACAGTTAATGTCTCGATAAAAAAGTGAGAGAATCCGTATAAATATTGACACTATTTCAAGTCTTTACTTGAGGCTAAGCTTGATAAAGATGCAATATTCAGCCATCTTGAGTAGGAGTTGTGTTAAAAATAGAATGATTAGCTCTCCATATATATATGCTAGCACAATTCCTTCACAACCGATAGAGGCTAATTCACCTACATTGGTCTGGGTATACATTATAAATCCAAGAAGACTAAAAGAATTCACCTATAGTTAGAAACTTATTTGTAATATTTTTAAAATAACTACCCTCTTTTCCTTTAAGCAAAAATGGGTAATTTTTTTTGCTATTCTTGACCTGAAATCACCATTCTACACTTTTTTCCACCATTATCTTCCTCAATAAAGTGGTTATTCCACAAGATCTAGATTCTCATTTGTATTTTTGTGTTTTAGTCGTTTTCTTGGTGTGACGTGTAGTTAACGTCGTCTATGCTATTAACTCTAAGCCGATCCATTATGCTATTAACGTAGTTTCATCTTCTATAACTTGAATTAATAAAATTATATTTCCCTTCAAAAAAAAAAGAAAAAAGAAAAAGAATTCACCTACAGCTTGGTGGATTCAGACACTTATATACACCGGATGCAGGCTGCTTGTAAGTAGGTATGCTTTTGATGTCAATAATCAGCTTCCCAGGACCAAATGAAAGATCCCTATGCCTGCATGTGGAAGAAAACATACACATATTTGTTAATATTCATTATTTGACATAAACAAATTAATATTAACTTTATTTTCCCACATATATATATATATATATACCTTCGCCGATCAAGGCCAACTAAACCAGCTTGTAGGACTGACAAGTTATCGGAATCGGGTGAGACGATGATGACGGATTTCCCCAAGTCTTGGAGTTTCAAATTAGACATTAGCTGTGTAACGCGAACAAAAACATCTTCCACGCTCTCGTTTGGGGTTCCATCGCTGATAGGAGGTGGCTTCATGCTTGGGGAAATACTATCATATGCGTATACCTGATGCATGAAATAAAGCAAGTGGTGGTAGAGAAAGAGAATTTTAAGGATATTATAATAAACATAATTCATCCATTTGTGTTAATTAATTATAAAACTGTTAAACAATCGATTCTCCTAAAAGCTCAAGTTTTTTTAGGGCTTGTTGGGTTTTATGTGAATATGGTGTCTTTAACACCCCCCCTCACATGCATGCGGTCTCATATCCTGGTATCCGTGCACGTGGAAATTCATGAGTCACAAAGTTTGCTATGGACTTTCAAATCAACAAATGGGGGGAATACATTGCAAAGAGGCGGTTCGAACCAACGACCTTTTGTCGAACTAGGCTCTAATACTATGTCAAAAAAGCGACTCTCCTAAAAGCTCAAGCTTGTAGAATTTTGGTTTAATATGAATATCATATCTTTAACACCCTCTCTTACGTGCAACCCTATAATCGCACGTGGAGAGTTAAACAAACCAAATAGAACCCTCCATGGCCTTTCGAATCAACAAATGGGGAATAAATTGCAAAAAGGTAGTTCGAACCCATGACCTTCTGTCAAACTAGACTATGATATTATGTCAAAAGAGCGACTCTCCTTAAAGCTCAAGTTTGTAGGATTTTGGTTTAATACGAATATCATGTCTTTAACACCCTCTCTCACGTGCAACTATATACTCGCACATGGAGAGTCAAATAAACCAAATACAATCCTCCATGGCCTTTCGAATCAACAAAAACATGCCTATGTTAGATATTTATCCAATATGCATGTGTGTTAAAAATAAACAAAATAATAAGCAACAAAGAAAAAGAAAAGATGAAAAAATGAACACACATTTTTTACGTGGAAACCCTAAGGAGGGAAAAACATAGGCGGAGGAGGAGAAAAATCCACTATTCTGTAAAATAGGGTACAAATTGGAGTATGGTGGCTATTAATTTATAGAGCACCAAAACCCTAAATAAATACATAACATATTGGTAATCCAAATCTAAATAGGGCCAAACCCTAATAAGATCGATAATGGTTCTATGAGCACTTCATTAAGGATTCAGGGCACCAATTCTAACAATATGGGTCTACACATATTATTGATTATGCATTAAAGGTCATCTAAAAGATGCAACTCCTATGAAGCGATCTTATAAGGTTTAATTAATGGAGTTAAATCACAATTGGTATGACCATTCAATCTGTAGATACCGAAGGTATTATTTTTTATTTTATGATGGGCTAAATTAAAATTAAGAAATGAGAAATCATGAATCTTTATGAAAATGAATGTATTATGAATCCTTTTAAGGTGATTTATCATGAATCCTCTTAAATGGATGTATCATGAATCTAGAGATGTATCATAAATTAAAAGATGTATTCATGACTCTTCCTATGTATCGTGACTATACTATAAATGTTTCAAGGCCCTGGTCATAAAAAGTACGCTTTTCCTTCTTTCATCCCATTACAAGAGAGAAGAAACTCTTAAGGAATTTGAGGACTTGTGCATACAAGACATGGAAGATCATAACCGAACACTTAAATTCCGGTTACAAGCTTTGAAGATCAAGATCAATCTCTTCTAACCATCATATTCATTATGGTTCAAGGTACGGTTCCGCTTTACTTATGCTTTTAATGATTTGACATGAAAAATCTTCAGATGATTGTTTTCATCTTTGAAGTATATCGTCTTTCTAGTTTTTTTCTAACAGCTTATAGAAGGATAGAAGGAAATCTTACTTCAGAAACAGATTCCAAACTCTTGCCTTCAAAAGCACCCAATCCACGAGCATCTAGAAAGCTGTACTCTGGAACGATGAAACTGCAACCAGTAACAAGTTACAAGTCTGAAAGGTAGAATATAGTATTTTATGTTCATAGTTTCATGTCCAAGCACAAAAATTTCCAAAACCCCCGCATCTCTCATCTTTTATTGTCACATCCCACTTTTTAAACCTGTGAGGGCACAATAAGTCGACAATATCTATATGGCTCGATCAAATATAAATTCACACAGAGACAACATTTAAATGGTTCAATTTAATATAGATTGACATACCTTTGGGGTGACTCCATTTTGAGAAGCAATTGGTCTAGAGTGGACCATCTATTCTATCTGGGACAATATCTACATGATTCAATAAGATATAGATTGACACACCTTTGCATGACTCCATTTAGAGAAGCAATGGGTCCACAACAAACACTATCTACATGGTTCAATTCGATAGAGATTGACACACCATTGGGTGACTCCATTTAGAGAAGCAATGGGTCCATAACGGACAATATCTATCCAGGATAATACCTACATGGATCATTTAATAGAGATTCACACACCTTTAAGTGACTATATTTAGAAAAGCAATGGGTCCAGAGCAGACGATATCTATTATATTTGGGACAATATCTACATGGTTCAATAAGATATAGATTGACACACCTTTGGGTGACTCCATTTAGAGAAGCAATGGGTCCACAACCAACCATATCTACATGGTTCAATTCAATATAGATTGACACACCTTTGGGTGACTCCATTTAGAGAAGCAATGGGTCCATAATGGACAATATCCATCCGGGATAATATCTACATGGTTCATTCAATATAGATTCACACACCTTCGAGTGACTCCATTTAGAGAAGCAATGGGTCCAGAGAGGACAATATCTATTATATCCGAGACAATATCTACATGGTTCAATAAGATATAGATTGTCACACCTTTGGGTGACTCCATTTAGAGAAGCAATGGGTCCATAATGGACAATATCTACATGGTTCATTCAATATAGATTCACACACCTTCGAGTGACTCCATTTAGAGAAGCAATGGGTCTAGAGAGGACAATATCTATTCTATCCGGGACAATATCTGCATGGTTCAATAAGATATAGATTGACACACCTTTGGGTGACTCCATTTAGAGAAGCAATGGGTCCACAATAAACACTATCTACATGGTTCAATTCGATATAGATTGACACACCATTGGGTGACTCCATTTAGAGAAGCAATGGATCCATAATAGACAATATCTATCCGGGATAATATCTACATGGTTCATTCAATATAGATTCATACACCTTCGGGTGACTCCAATTAGAAAAGCAATAGGTCCAGAGCGGACAATATCTATTCTATTCGGGACAATATCTACATGGTTCAATAAGATATAGATTGACACACCTTTGGGTGACTCCATTTAGAGAAGCAATGGGTCCACAACAAACCATATCTACATGGTTCAAATCGAGATAGATTGACACACCTTTGGGTGACTCCATTTAGAGAAGCAATGGGTCCATAATGGACAATATCTATCCATCCGAGATAATATCTACATGGTTCATTCAATATAGATTCACACACCTTTGGGTGACTCCCTTTAGAGAAGCAATGGGTCAAGAGCAGATAATATCTATACAATTCAATTCAATATAGATTCACACCAAGACAATGTCTACATGGTTCAATTGATAATATATTCACACACCTCTTAGTAGGGGTGTAATCGAGTTGACTCGAGTCAACACAGAGCCAAGCTCAAGCTTGACTCAATTAAAAATCTCGAAGCTTGAACTCGACTCGAACTCAATTGAAAATTTTTTCAAATGTTCGAAAATCAACTCAAAAGCAGTCGTTTATATTCAACCCACTTTATTAAAGCCTCGAATCAAATAAAATTAATAAATAATTATACTCAAATCAACTGACTAAATCGAATTTTACTAATAAAATATAGCCTGGCAAGTCGCGAGAAACTCAAGTCGAGTATTGTGATACTCGAACCTAACTAGATAAAGCTTGAATCAATTCAAAAATTAATAAATAATTATACTTGAACTCGACTCGAAATGGACTCGATTAATAAAATAGTAAAGCTCGATTAAGCTCGAGTCGAGTATTATAATACTCGAACTCGACTCAACAAGCTACTCAAACTACTCGAGCTTGAGCTCAACTCGATTAACTATGAATTGAATTCGAGTATTCTACGAGTAGCTCAGGAATAGATTGACTCGTTTACACCCCTACCTTCGAGTGACCCCATTCGCAGAAGCAATGATCTCTGCAGCCTGGTAAGCTCTCTGGGTAATAGAAGGCCATATCCAGCAGCTCCTTTCACAAGCCCCCATTGCCTTCAATTCAAAAGCTGCCTTAACTGTCTGCTCCTTCCCTCTCTCCGACAAACCGCTATCCATTGATGTCTTGGCAACTGGATTCGTGTTAATTATCCCCATGCTTTTTGTATCTGATTCCCCCAGCCCTCACCAAATAGTACCTTTCCAGGCAACAACCACTGTTCAATAACAATTATGGAATAACAACGATTGTAATATATATGTATAGTGCTGCTGTTTGGATGCTGAGAAAATGTGGACAAGAAACAAATCAAATGCATTGTTCAGTGTTCTGTAATAAAACCCTTGAATATATATTGTTTCGAAAATCAAACCACAATACTGTATCACCAATACCACCAAAAAAATTCCATTTTCTTTCTTTTCCTGATTTTCAGCCTACCAAGAGATACTACTAAACCCCAAAAAGACAGAAAACAGTTCGGGGGCTTGGCCCCAAATTTCCAATTACCTGTTAGTAAGGCGAGGCGGAGGCATCTGGAAGAGGCCGCGAGCCGCCGCATACGGTGGTTGAGAAGCAAAGAAGGGGGTAATGGCCACAGAAAGTGATGTCAGGAGGTGGCGGCGGTTAATCGGCAGGACGAAATCGTTGGGGTTTTGGGAGAAAGGAATAGAAGGGTAGGCTTGTTGAGGGATAATTTGATTTCTGATTGAATAATGGGTGTGAAGAAATTGCCGTTGTTTTCTATTTCTTTCAACTGTTTAGATTTTTATGCCAAATACCCTCTGAAATTGGAGTGGGTTTGAGTTATTTTATAGAGCAAATATGATAGATAGGGGATGGATGGGTGTTCAGTTTTCCAATTGATTTTAAACCACATAGCTTTATTGATAGGGCACAACTTTTTTTTTTTTTTTAATGAGAATAATTTTGTTGATTCAAACTATAAATACATTTGATAAAAACATATAATCAAATTCAATAAAAACATATAATCAAATTTAATAAAAATTTTACTTATGTTAATAACATAATAAATCGACTTAAAACCTACCCATTTGATAATTATATGATGATTATAATGCATATAATTATTGTTTTACAGTATATTAATAATCATCATTTGATTTGATGTGTCTAATTGCATCTGTTTTGTCTATCAAATCATCATACACAAAAAAACGTAACAATAAAGCATCATTTAAACCAAAATCGTCGCTACTAAGACGCAGATGAACCCAGATAATAGATAAGACAATAACAAAAACACGCCAGATAAAACGAATTAAAACATAAAAAAGAAACTAATTAAAATCTGGGATTAAGACTTAATAACCACTTTATCGGTGGCCAGAAACGCATAGAAAGATATGTAGAGGTCAGAGAGCGGTTTCTGCTCAAGAACGCAAAAATCACTCGCGAAGGAAAATCGACTATAAATAACAAGATAAGATATAGGAGAGGGGCAGCAGTATTATTCACTACATTCTAAATATAAATACACGTAATTTTGGTAATTTTTTTGTTAAATGCTTAGGGTCTATTTGTTTATAGTTTTTGAAAACGATAATTTGTTATATAGGATACAAGAAAAACACAAACAACACGCCACTCCACCTTTTCGCTATATTCACAAACAAAAAACACTGGTTACAACATGTTCATATAAAATAGTTTTGAATAACACCAAAATAATGTTTTTTATGTTTTCAAAAATGGTTCTCTAAAATAGTTAAAAATAAATAAAGGAACCAATCAAGCCCTTAATTTCGATTTCCCTCCGTTTAGGCCATGTTTGGTACGCAGGATTACGCAGACACTTCAGACTGATTCTGACTAACTGCTGGGACTAGGACTGGACAAATTTAATATTGTCCTATGTTTGGATAATACCAGGACAAAATTACTGACTTTTATCCACGTTTCATACACACCTTAATGCTGCGCCGGTGTTTGTTTGTTTTACTTAATGCCGAATGTAACTTTTCAGCCTTAATATCAGTCAGCATTTCCTTAATAAAGACATATTGCTGTTTGTTTTAAATAGGTAATGAAAGAGGATTTTCAAGAACTTAATTGTGATACTTGTGTCTCCGTCCAAATTTCATTCTACGGTATACCAAGTTTAATTTTAATTTTAACTGAGTTTTAATAGGTTTTATTATTTTTCAACCGATAATGTTCAGTATTGTTACCTTCAGAGGAAACCCGAGAAAATTAGAAATTTTCAAAATTGCAAACGTTAATAAAATAATAACCGTCATGCTGCCTGTGGTAGTTTTAAAATTTCAGATTCGGGATGACTAAACGAATCACACTATAAATTGCTCATGAATCTAGTGACCTAAAAGTTCGGTCGAATTATGAGACAAACATAAATTTTCCGATTTTCCACGATAATGTCAATATCTGCGACGCAGATTTTTACTTAAAAATCTCGAAAGTTAGGAAATGAACGCTAAGTTCATTTAAAATAAAGTGAACCTAAAAATAAAATAAATTGCTCGGGGGTGTAAACTGTCCGAATTAAAACAATACGAATCACGTATCCAAAATAATAATAATAAGCCCCGCCCGATTATATTTTAAAAATAATTTTTTATTATTTTATTTATACTTTAATATAAATAATATTATTATTATAATGTTTTTTAATAAATAATTATAAAATTATTTTATTTTATGAAAATATTAATTTTAATATAATAAAATAAAAAGCAAATATAAAAATATTAAAATAAAAATAAAAACAAAATAATGCAACCTAAGTAGTTTGGAAATTTTCCATCATTCGCCTCGTTTAATTTTTTAAACGGCACAAGTTGTAAATCGACAAAAATAAACGAGTTTTGATAATATATTAGCACAAATTTTGTTTAATTTTTAGTTACACACTATTTTTTTGTAAAACTATAAAATATTTTGCCCAGCTAGTCCCAAGTAATCCACTAATTTGGGGTTAAAAACCAAGACAAAATAACTCATTCACTAATTTGTCCTGGCTTAGTCGGGCCCCAAAGATCTACCAAACGCTGCACTTCACTAATTTTGTCCAAAAATTAGTCTAATCCCCCTCAGTCCCGCTTACCAAACACGGCCTTAGATCCGTAATCACAATGAAAATCAACTTGTGTAAAGTATTTTATGGGCTGCAATGCGCGTTAACTTAAATGGTACAAATCAGTGGCTTAAACGTTAAAGCAATACTTTAGTTACTCCTAGGACGTAAGAAATTAAAATTCAAGAAAATATATAATATGAAGCTAATTACCGATAAACTTGAATGCTAACTAGAACTTAAACTAGTGACCATTGAGGAACAAACAGGGTTGAACTAACTAAACTATCCCTTTGGGTTAAAATCAATATGTCGATTAATAGATTATTGGAATCCCGGGATATCCCTCCAGAAATCTATGATTTCATATGCAATGGAAGCAAAATATTAAATACATACTAACCGGAATGGAATTGATCCATGTTTGCCAGTCTTGACCACAAAGTGTGGGCTTTAAGAACAATCCAACACCCTTCTACTTTCAGATCTGTGATAGAGTAATTCTATTTTCCTCTGATATTAGTCTGTCAACCTAAACCTAAATATAATGTTATATTTATAATATGGTTTATTTGACCATTGAATCCACTTATATACTTGGGCATATAATTAGTTCATATAAGTTAAATGGTTAAACTTAATTAAAACTCTAGTTTGCTTCTTCCGCTTAGTTTCAATATCTCCAACCAGCCCCAAAGCAAACTCGGGCCATATGATCATAAACTCGCCATAACATCGCCACTTATAAATGGTTCACTAACGACCCATGGTACTTTCCAATTTTAGCTCCCGTGAAATTAATCAAACATGATTCCAATCGTCAGATCGCGAATTAATTATAGTAGGCCAATTGCACTCAAAAATCGAAAACTTCTGATTCCAAATCATTATGAAAGATTACCAAGGCCTACTAATCACTCACACCACCTCCCCATGAATCGATACTAGTAATTTCATACATTATTCTATAAAATATTGAAATTACCATTTTACCTTAAGGCTACAAGCTTACCCTTTAACTTGATCATGACTGTAAGTCCACCCTAAACTCCTATGGGGCCGCCCTAGCCAAGGACAACTATGATCAATCACCGTTTAAGCTACCTTAGGTTGTATATTTCCCTATAATTAGGGTCATTATAGTTTCCATGTCTAGTTAAAGCAAGATTCTATGAGTTGGAGCAAAAATTAATCAAAGATCACTCTAAGTGACTACTGTTGGATTTATGCTCCAGAAGCAATCTAGACCGTTGATCAAGAACCTTAATTAATAATGGGCCATAGGATCCCCATACAGCTCATAGACGACGTGACTTCATTTAATCGATTATTACATACAAGATGCAGCCAATTTATTGGGCCTGTTGGTGTTATAAAACCCTAGGAGGGTTAGGGTTAGCAGTCTATAAATACACTGCTTACTAGCCTCCAGGCTTAGAAGTTTACTAGCCTCAGCAGGTCTATAAAACACTCGAGAGGGAGAAACAGAAACCAAAAGGTTTCAGATTGTTTTTCGCATCTAGCTTTTGTGATCGATGCGCCCCACACGCTGCATCCGGCTACGTAGAGAATAGCTTGAAGGTCCCAGGATCTTAGGAAGAGATTTTCCAGACTACTATAGGTTAGTAATGGGTACGAAATATATCTATCATACATTGTATTTAATCGCGCTGATTCCTATTCCACTGTATGATTCTTCAATTAAACAAAGCACTAGTTGAATTGGTGTGTGATAGATTGAATCCATAATTTTATTTCTCATGTATATGTGATGTATATTAGATATATGGCACTCAGGATTCTATTATTTATGTTATTTATAATTTTTGTATTATGAATGAATGATTGCTGGGCCTTAATCCACAGTAGATTTTGCTTGTATATTTTTTTTGGGATGTAACAAGGAGGCTAACTACAAGATTAGGTTTCCTCCTGACGGATTTATTTATTAATTTTTCCTACAAATTTTTTGTATGTAAATTCGGATTTATTATAAAAAAAATGTAAAAGGGGCGCTGCATTGTCAGAATGGGCTGATTTTTGGTAGGGTGGTTTCTCAGACAGTGCTCTACCTCCCTGTAAAATTTCGTGGCAATCCGAGTTTTGTGTGACGGTCGGCAACCGTTTTGGTGCTCGGATTCAATACGATACGCAGGTTACGCTTTTTCGCCAAAACCCTAAAAAAAAAAAGCCAATTCTAACTTGGCCCCCACCCCACGACTATTATCTCAAGAAGTAAGAAGCATAAGAACATCAAGTTGGGCTTCTCGTCCTATTGGGCTCAGAATTTTCTTTCTAGAAACCATGAATTAGGCCTATTAATTATTCTATATTTATAATTGTTTAAATTATATGGATATAATATGTGATATGTGCTTAACATGCCATTTAGAATAGTGGTGCCATAATTGCACTATTTGATACATACATGTGCATGTAATAATATTTGTTTTATCTAGATAATATTATTATGGAAACCAATTAATTAATAATAAAAATATTGAATGGGTGAAGGTTAAAAATTAATTTAATTAATTCGAAAAATCATGGCTCCATTAAGGGTCCAATAATAAAATGGTTATGTGATATCCCAAACGGATCTTACACGGATTTTATTGATCGGGATCTAAAATAATTTCAAATTTTTAATAAGATTGTACTACCTAACGCCGACAATGCTTAGATATTGAATAAAGATAAATTTTAAAATTAAAAATTAATGGTTATTACATTCAATTTAATAATATTAATAACCCTCCAACGAGGCTCGTCAATGTTATTAAAGGCCCAGTAATATTTGAACAATTGTTGTTTTTTTAAAAATCAATTTTGAATGGTGTGTGTTAGCAAGTTATCTTAAGCGCTCCTGCTCTGGCTATAAGTAGGTGTTTTTGCAGTCCGAGACCCACCTCTACCTTCTCCCGAGCTAATTTAGTGCAACACTGTGGACATACCATGCTCAAAAGTTTAGTTTATTACAAATGGTCTCGGGCTTCAAATGAAGATTTCAGAATTAAACTAAATTATCGGTTGCAATAAACATTAATACAAGTAGTTTAAGGACTACATATTCGTATGTTTGTTGTGAATTACGTGTTGATATATGTGCTTTAAATTTCAGAAATGGCATCTTTAATCCTCTAGCTACAATTTTGAGTCAAAAAGCCATTGATGGAAATAACTACTTAATTTGGTGGAAAATTAATCTTTTTATTGTCCCTGATTTTGAGAGAATAAAATTCATTACAACAACTCGAAACCCCGTTGTTCCCACCAAGCACGTCTGGGAGGAACTAAGCAATTTGCGTATCAAGAATCTTTTAAAATACGACAGCCGTTATATTCTCACAATAAGGTGTAACACCGCGAAAGCAAATTAATGATTCGAGAGTGTATTAGAAATAATTCGACTCTAGATGGGATGTTTGCTAAAAAGAAGTAAGATTACAGACAAGCAGCCTATAGGGGCACTAATGAGCCACTTTATAATCGGAGGAAATGTGCGGACCATTGTCTAAAAATGACTGGGGCACATCAAGATCGGGCGTGAGGTGATTGGCTAAGCCGATCAAGAGACGAAGACGACTGATCCTGGGGACCCTACCCATCAAATTTTGGTCACCAAATTGAATTATACGAACAAACCGGTTTTACTCCTATCGAACTTATGCACGAGCTGAGAGTGCCGAAAGGTCTCTCGTGGAAGGTGGAAGTGTTTATCATGCTGAAAGTTCTTCAAAACCTAAAGGGAAACCTAAGGGCTGAAAGAAGAACAAAAGCCAGAAGGAAACATGTCCAACTTTCAAACCAACTGCAATGAAGAAGTCAGCAAGTGCTTCATGCGATTTAAAGGTCACTGAAGAAGGATTGCCCAAACTAGGTATGGGTAGTATAAATGTTGCCGAGGCTTCGCGAAGGGGAGAATTACAATGATAAATGGATCATCGATTCAGAGCCACTAACCATGCTTGTTACTCTCATAAAGGGTTCAAACAAAGCAAACCCACCCAAGAAATATCAAAGAAGCTTTTGAAGTCAAGAAACTAGGGAATATGTTCCGTAATGGCGTAGACTAGTGGGGTTGTTGTTTAAAAAATAAGACTTTATGTTTATTAACTTATTTGTTCCAGATTTTAAGAGGAATTTGGTTTCGTTAGTCATTAGTTGAACATGGTTTAACAAAGGCGCTTTAATTCCTCGCTTCAATAAAGAGTAATAACGCTTATTTGTTCCGATTATTGATAAATGGTTTATATTTCTTTAACTCCTATGTCCTATATTAATGCTATTGAAAATACCATGATGAGCAATTTCCTTTATCTAAGAAAAGGAAGGTTTCAGAACCTATACGTGGCATTTCTACGACAATACATTTAATTCTAAGAATTCATGGTTTACAGCGGAATTTTAAATTCCTTGATCTTTGAACTCATACCAGTATGTGAATCATGTTTAGAGGTGATTAGTGCCCAAAAAGTTATTTTCGGGAACTTACTCGTATAGGTTTTGAGTGCTTTTTTGCGCACTACAATGTCAATTATGCCAATTGAAGTGTTCAGTGTTCCTGGTATCACTAGTGCCGTTTAGAGGTTATTTTTGGTTGTTTTGCAGGTTTTGCGTACCTCGAGAGTTCAATATTTTGTGACATAGTGCTAAAACCATGAAGATCAACCCATTCATCCCATCAAACATAAATTACAAAAAATCAAAGCAAAAGAATGAAGGCAAAGTGATAAAAAGTCAGTGCAAAGATAGATAGTGAGGTCATGCGAAGCAAAGATCAGCAATTCCAGGGAATTTCGCTAAGATTGCGAAAATTTCGCTGGGATTGCGAAAATTTCACAATCATAGCGAAAATTTCGCAATCCTAGCGAAATTGTGAATTTTCGCTAGACCCAAGGATTTCGCTCTACACTGTTCCTAGCAAAAAAATCCAGCCGCATCAATTTCAAAATTCGCTGTTAATAAATTTCACAATAGCGAAATCGTCACGCCTAGCAGAAATTTTCTGATTTCGCTTATCTTCGTGATTTCGCTTACCTAGCGAAATTTTCTTGCCTAGCGAAATTGTCCGCCTCACATCCTGTAATTAATGCAAACCGAATTTCATTTTGGTGTATTACTGGGTCTCTTATTTAGCCAAAATGTTAGGTTTTATTGTAGTTTCACATAAATGAGTGGCCTATATAAACCCCCATAGTTTTGTAACAAAGAGAGAAGAAATTGGAGAGAAATATTTTGGCACAATTTTTATTTCATGTAAATATCTCAGCCTTCAGCTAGTGGTCATTTCTTCTCTCTTCTCTCTCCTCTTTCTTCATTTTCTAGCCGCAAACACCCCTCATGAGATGACAACCAAGAGATGCTCGCTGCTCTTTCTGGAACAGAAGGAAGCTAGCTTGGTTGCGGGGCAAAGCAAAGTTGTCCATGTGTCAATGCCATGTAATCGTATTTATGGCTCCCATCTTCTCAAACTAAATGAATATCATTTAATGTCATTAATTTGGCCAATACTTACCATGCTTTAGGATAAAGTAGTATACTTATTGCTGGGATGCACTGTGGTTTTTGGGATGGTCTTTACGAGCCACTAAATGATGTTGAATGTTGTGGTTTCAAACTAAAAGGCCAGGTAGATGCATGTTTCATGTAAGTGTTGACTCAAATAGAGTGGTTTCTGTGGTTAGGGCTTGCTAGTTAAACAAAGATCCTAAGTGAAGGCTCGACTATAGGTTGCTTGTCATAATGCGAGATAAAACCCGAGGACACTTGTTCGCCCTATGTTATCAAGTTAGTGACCTAAATCTTCAAAGTTACCTTTTCACACATCACTTTCGCCTTTACGCGCTTATTCCGCTTCAAACCTCACTCACACCGCCAAATGCATCCAAAATCCAAATAGAAAAGCCTTTTACCTTTTCACACTTATGCAAATCATTCCTAGGATGAAAACTCATCCCGTGTTCGACTTAGACCGCTATATCAAGCAAAGAGCTTGACACTACTAAGTAAAGAGGAGGAATATAGATATAAATTTTGTTGATTCCGTCAACCTATCGTGGGCACGAATCGAAGGTAAATGAAGAGGCCCTGCGAAAGGAACGTGCCACTATACAACTGAATCGTACACACCGATGTATACGGGACCAATGAGCGCTCAAGCCTCGAGGCGTATGAGTATTTCATGAATCACATTTATCGATGACTACTCTCAAGATATGGTTATGTTTACCCACGCGCCCATAAGTCCGAAGCTTTGAAAATTCTCGAGTGTAACGCCGAGGCGTAGTGCACCAAGGCCCATATCGCGCTCTTCTTGGCCTCGACCGAGGCTAGTGAATACTGTCTCGAGAGTTCAAGTCTTACTGCTCAAGAGGATAATATCTCAATTATCATCTCCCTAATGCCTCAAGAAATGGAGTCTCCGAAAGGAGAAATAACCCTTTGTGATATGGTGAGGTCGATGCTCGCTTATTCATCATTACCCGAATCATTCGGGGATATGCCTTGTAGAAACAATGGCACACATACTAAATTTAAGGTTCCATCTAAATCGCTTCAAAGACACCCAACAATGAATTATGGAAAGGGCGCAAGTCTACCAACCATATTAGGATTCGGGGCAGTTCCAGCCACACGTCTCGTACGTAAAACAACAAAGGCTTCAATCTCGAATAGAAATGTGTATGTTTATTGGCTACCCTAAGGGAACGAGAGGTGGAATATTCTATAATCCAAAGGAAAAGAAGGTGATAGTGAGTACTCATGCCACTTTCTTAGAAGAGGATTATGAACGTTTTAAACCCCAAGAGTAGTGGTTCTTGAAGAAGCTTGGCTATGAGTTAAGAGATCTACAAACTCTATTTTCCACCCACATTTTCTGTTGATGTTCAAGAGGAAAATGTACAAAGAAATGTGAAGATGAACAAACACGGGGAAACATTTCGGACAGTAAAGCTTCAAAGCAAGAACATAATGAAGAGATTGGTAATCCACACGAAGCATAACTTGGATCATACACATTTTCTCCCAATGACCAATCTGTGGCTTCGTAGTAGGCGTCGTAGAAAAACGCAGAACACTCCCTTTATTAGGAGAGACTTATCAAGTCGTTTTGGATAATCGATGGCGACCACACCCGCATCCCGAAGAGAGCAGAGGATATTAATAATGCAAAGAGTGGAAAAGAGCGATGGGCCAGTGAGATGGAATCTGTGGGTTCTAGCGGTTGGTCTCTTGCAAGAAGCACCTAAAGGGAACAAAACCAATGGGGTGTAAAGTGTATACACAAGAAAGAAGGACCGAGATCGGGAGTTGAAACCTTCAGAAGCTGATTGAGTGGCAAAAGGTTACACTAAAGGGTATAGTTATGATGAAACTTTTTGCAGATAGCCGTAACCCAAATCTGCTCCAGGATTCTCTTAGTATGCTTGAGCAACTCTCGATTACGAGATTTGGCAAATGGATGTCAAAACATCTTTTCTAAATGGAGAGATTTGGAAAGAGGATATCTATATGCCCGTGTGTAGAAAGGGTTCTGCCATACGATTAAGAGCATAGTTTGCAGATTCGCATGGAATTACATTATGGGCTTAAGCTGACCACATCCGAGTCATGGAACATGAGGTTTTGATCAAGAGTTATCAAATTATATGGATTTTGAGAAAGTCCACAGAACCGTAATGTATAAGAAAATGAGGAATAGTGGTAGTCTTTTTTGGTACTTTACGTAGATGATATTACATTAATTGGAAAAGTGTGAAAGGAGTATTGTCGGGCGTAAAGGTTACTGGCAGTTTGATGAGACTTATGGGGTAGAAGCTAACTATATTCTAGGAATCAAACTTTTTAAGGCGGAAGAATAAGGTGTTGGCACAACCCAGAGGAGCCTCTATATTGATAAAATAGTGACCGGGTTTTGGCATGAAGGAAAATTCGAGGACTTCTCTTACCAGGACATGGAAATTCATCTTCTAAGGGCAATCTTAAAAACTCAAAAGAAGAAAGAACTATGATAAAAACCATATCTTGGTGTTAGATGCCGTGCATCCTTTATCTCTTTATCTTGGGCCGGATATCACCACTATCTGGTGGGAATTAATCATGAGTGCAATCGGATCCAGGGTAGAACATTTGGAATGATAGTGAAACTTATACTCAAGTATTTAAAGTGCGAGGAGTTATATGTTGGTGTATTCGGTGGGAGTCTTAAAACACTTGGTTATACGGTTTCCAGTTTTCAAGAGGATATTGACTCAGAGTAAATCAACATCGGGATATGTATTGTTTACCCAGTATGCAGAGACCATTTGTTGGAGGTGTTAACAGGCATGTGTTCTTGACTCACGGCGAAAATTTGAATATGTGGGCATCTAAAGGCTGCGAGGAAGGCGTGGCTTAGAAATTCCTTTTGGATCTTCATGTGATGCCAAAGTGCGGATGACCCATTACCCGCTCTTGTATTGATAACGGTGGGGCGCGTCAACCGATCCGAAGAACCCGAGGTCTCGCAAGCATAAGCATATTGAAGTACCAGCGACAGTGAATTTCGTTGCATAGAGGAATGATTGGTTGCTAAAATAGCATATGAGGAGAACTGCCATGGACCCTTTTCTTAAGTCTCTTCACTGTGAGCGTGTGTTTGAGAAAGCGTGTAAATTGTATGGTCTTAAGAGGGTCACAGGCTTACTTTAAGAGTGAGTGGGGAGTTGGTTACATTTGTCTTTCCACAGGAAGCGAGACAAGTTAATAATTTCATTTTACGATATAATAATATATGAGTTTTTTGCACACATTATATTTCTTTGTAAGGTCGATTAATTGTATGACCATGATCATATGGATAAATCCATTGAAGACATGATCACGAGGTTCTCATAATTAATGAATTGTCTCTCCCTGATTATTAAATAAGTTGGGCACTTTATTTTAGGCGCAATATTTTATGAAATGATCGGTCTTAGTTATTATAAAATATTGGAATGATTTATGGTCATTACGAGAGGATCGGAAGAGATTTAATCAGAGGATAAATTTACGCCAGAAAGGAATTAAATCTAAGGGTGATAATATTATGATATGTTATTTTTCTTAATCACGAGTATATTATAAATAGATAATTAATTACTATGGTTTTGAGTTATCGATAAGTGAGGCTATTTTAACGACCAATATCTTGATAATTTACTGGGGGATAATGGTA
The DNA here is from genome assembly GCA_016808115.1 of Tetrastigma voinierianum. Lineage (NCBI taxonomy): Eukaryota > Viridiplantae > Streptophyta > Magnoliopsida > Vitales > Vitaceae > Tetrastigma > Tetrastigma voinierianum. The sequence continues at coordinate 617,843 of JAEQBH010000727.1, forward strand.
TTTTGATTATCAAGTATTTATAGAAATATACAATGGAATTTGTATGAAATATCCTCTTGACATCATTTTATTTTCGGATATTACGAAAGTCAGCGCCAGAGGTATGGATCAATTACGGCCGATAAGTCAAGAGAATAAATGAATAGTTGATTCACGGAGAAGAAAAATTCTCAGTGGTGTGATATTTTTAAAAATCATTTGATATAAACATTATTAATTTTCAGATTCACATCTGGGTTTTAGTGGGGCGCCAGGATAAGATTACAGTCCCCGAGACTTTGCTTCTAAGCAAGTAAATTCTTAGATTATGCTCGAGAAACCAATCTAGGCCCAGTTGATAAAGGGAGCCTTAATTAATAATGGGCTACATGGATCTGACTAGCTCATTAGATGTGACTACAATTGCTAGATTCTTTCGAATGCAGATGGGCCATTTATTGGGCGAGTGATATAAACCGAGGTGTTATAAAACTACTTTAGGAGGGTTGAAGTTGTGAATTCTCATCACTGCACCTGCGCCTCAGAAGTTGAAGATTCCTAGCCTCGGTCTATATATGAAAACAGCAAAGGTTTATTCTTTGAATCATTTGTGTGATTAAGTCTGCCATGTGAATCTGTCGCATGAAATAGCTTGGAGGAAGGTTCTTGTGGATTCTAGAAGAGATTTTTACACTTTACCATAGGTTAGTGGGGTGGTGAAATATGTATCGCCATTATGTATTTAACATCAGATTCTTTGTGATGTTGTGCGTTCTTAACTACCACTAATAGTTGGTCACAAAAATGACATGCATACATAACTCTCTATAGTACCAGGTTCTCAAAAACTACCATCTTAAAAATCATATAATTAATATAAATATAGTATATGGCGTTGCACTCTATTATTCTGTCTGTACCAAGTACACACAATCTTTAATCCTCTAGAGCCTCTAGTAGATGTGACAAACTCACTCCCGATAGCGGCGGATATCATATAACTGCCCATGGTTGGCGGCATCGACGTAGTGACAACCTTAAACCGAGAACCCTTCTATATACGTAGCTACACCACAATTATACCGTATTGGCCAGCTGGCTGAATGAACCACGATAATGCGAGTAATTGAAACACCGCCGATTTTATTAATGAGAAACTAATTCTGTTGCCGACCGTGACTAAAAAGCTGAGAGTACATATGAGACTTATGTTGTATACATGAGAGTCAAACACTTTAGTCTTGAGCACTTTAGTAAAAGGATTTGCTAGGTTATCCTCAGATGCAATCTTCTTTACTATGATATATGTCTCCTTTCTACACAATCTCTCGAACTAGATTATATTTCCTTTCAATGTGTTTGCCTTTCCTATGATTCATGGTTTTAAGCCAGTACTTATTGGCTATTATCCGCAGTCTGAGATCCGCGCCAGGATCGCTTGACCTTTCAGATTATGACTCCTAATTTCATAAGAATTTCTTAAGCATACCACGCCTTAAGTGCCTCTGATCTTTACCACATGTTCACCTTCCATAGTTAGAATCAACAATACATGATTGCTTAATACTCCTCCATTCTTTCAGCCACTCCTTCCCCAATGTAAAATATCATCAGAGAGGTTCTAAAAAATTCCCATTTTGATGAAAATTATATTCAGTACTATATCCCTATGGGGGCTAACTCATCGCCATGATAAACTAGCATATAATCTCTAGTTCTCCCTTAGGTACTTGGTATATATCTCTTCACCACGCGATCCGTGTTTACCTGAATTGGGAGGCCCGATGCCTGCTCAATCTGGCCCGGATGGCATATATTTAGTCAGTACGCTAACATCACATATATAGACACCATTCTTGAAGCATGGTCTTTGCCTTCATGTATTCTTTGTCTTCAGGTTGTCTTACAGTGGTGTTCTAAGAAAGATAGATTCCATGTCTAAAGGTGTAAAATCTTGGAATCTTATCATTAATAACTTAGACAATATGCTATCCTACATAAAATTTTATTGAAAATTTGGTAATCTTATTCCCAGCTTTCCTCCTCATCCTTGTCTTTCTACATATACAAAAGGTTCTCTTCATTTGATCCAAATCCAAAGATTTGTTGATGGTCAAAACATTTGTTCCATGATCTCGATGCTTGCTTAAGTCTGTATATGGACTTATACGACTTGCATACCATGTGTTCTTGACCTTTGGTTATGAAACCATATGGTTGCATCATATAAATGTTATCTTCAACATAGTCATTAAGGAAAGGTTGTCTTAACATCCATTTGTCATATTTCATATTCATAATCATAATATGCAATTGATAGAAATATTATGATGGATTTGATCATGGCCACTGGTGAAAAAGTTTCTTGATAATCAAAACCTAATTCATTACTATAACATTTTTACCACCAACCTGACTTTATATATCTCAACCATTCCATATACTCCTCCTCTCTTTCTCTTGTACACCCATTTACAACCAATGGGTTTAACCCCTTGTGGTAAATCCACAAGAGTCCACACATTATTAGAATATATGGATTCTAATTATGATTTTATAGCCTCTTTCTAAAAAGACGAAATCCTTATCATTAATTGCTTCGTAGTAACTTATGAGATCATCCTCATGTGACTCTGGGATTGTCAAAGATGATTCTCCCATCAACGTGAGCTTAACAGGTGGTCTAATGACCCTCCACTCTAGCGAAACATATTTGGTGTATCGGTATCGGGCATTAGGGGTTGTGGATCTTGAGAAGCGTTCTCTGAGATGCTAGAAATTAAGTATTTTCCTTCAATTCATTCATATCCTAATTGTGATTCATGATGTATTCTTCTTCCGTGAACTTAGCATTTGTACTCCACGAAATACCTTAATGTCGTTCTTGGGAAAATAAGTAGCCCCTTATTTTTATTTTGGATATCCAACAAACCAACACAATTCTAACTTTGCATCAAACTTGACAAATGACTACTTTAATACATAAGCTAGACAACCCCCATATGTGGATGTGACTTAAATTAAGTTTCTTACCTGTCCATATTTCCATGGGTGTCTTTGGAATTGATTTGTATGACACCATATTTAGAATGTAAGTTGTTGTTTTTAAGGCACATTCCCAAAATGATAGAGATAGTGTAGAAAAACTCATAATTGACCTTACTATGTCTAATAGAGTTCAATTTCTTCTTTCTATCACTCCATTTTGTTGTGGAGTTTTTGGAGCACTAAGCTAAGATAAAACCTCATGCTCCTTGATGAAAGAAACGAATTCAATAGACATGTACTCATCACCTCATTTAGAACGAAGTGATTTAATGTGTCTTCCTAATTGTTTCTCTGACCCAGCCTTAAATTCCTTGAATTTATCCAAGGTCTCAGTTTTCTTCGTGGAAATTTTTATATCCATATCTTGGAAGTAGTCATTAGTAAAGTGATGAAATACTCATATCACACCTCTTACTGGACACTAAATACAATGCCTTTTTTTGTTTAGTGTCATCAAATCAAAATATCTCAGCTACAACTCCTTGACAATAAAAGATCTCTTGATCATTTTACCTTGAATATAATTATGACATAGTGGTAGCTACTATAGGTTCAAAAAGGCTAATGGCCCACAACTCATTAGTCTTTATATTGTTTTCAAATTTATGTGATAAAGCCTTAAGTGTTATAACCTAGTTTGATTGACCAGGCTTTTTTTTCTTTTCAGTGATTTTTCCACATAATCAACTTGATTCACAACACGATCAATATGATATGGATTATTCATCAATGTGCCAAATGTAACAACTTCATTTTCTTTCATAATAGAAATAAAAATTTTATTAAAAGAAACTGAGCTATCATTACATAATTTAGAAACTAAAACTAAATTATTTATAAAATATGACACAAATAAACAATCATGCAAACAACTAAGATCCCACATTATGATTGATGATTAATTAACTATGAAAGAAGACAAACATATTTCTATCTTGAGAATCAATTGGCATTAGTTAAGTGTGGTAACTATTAGTATAAAAGATATATATAAATTATATATATAATTTACTTGTGATATTATATATAATATAACACTCAAATTTTGCATGAATTACTTGGGTAAATTAGCTTCTATGAGAACTTTGCTATCCTACTCTATTGAGGCCGGGTCTTCTCAAGATTAGAATGTTTAATCCATATTGATCTAAGTCACTTTTTCCTTATACTAGGTGATTGATTTACACTTTAAACTTTGTCATCTTGAGAAAATAAATAGGGACTATTTTAGATAGTTTATTATTTTCTTTAGTTTAAGTGTCTGCACTATTGATCTTGGATTTGTAATATTTATGGGATGAAAATTGGAAGACTTTTGTTTGAGTTGATGATAAATCTGTTGTCAGCAACATATGAATTTTTAACTAATATATTCACATTTGTCTAACTTTAGGTTGATCCAAACATGAATCCTAAAAACCTTTTAGTCGAAGGTTGTAGACTTGCTAAACCTTTTCCCACTTAATTATTTTAAAAACTTTGGGTGTTTTTGAAGTTTATGTCATAGAATGCTTATTCTTAATTCTTAAATTTGATCTCTCTAAATTTTATTAATTTTAGTAAATCTCTATAGTCAAAACTAATTTTAGAATAAACACTATAAACATACAGATATAATATTTTCTCAGAACATGTAAGTTGTTTTACACTTTAATTAATAAATTAAAATATCTTCAAAACAACAACACGTCTTAATTCATCCATCATTTTATTAATAAATTAAATTATATTTCTATTTAATAATTATAGGATAATTTTCAAATACTGGATAGCTTTTGTTAAAATATAATTTAATTTTCAAGTAATGAAATTAAAATTATATATCCTGACTAACAATTATCATTAAAAGGACAACTTTTGTTAAAAACTATAATTTGATTTATAATAATAAATTAAATTATTTATCATATAATTATGGTTAAAAAATTTAATTCCTCATAATAAATTAAAATTATATATCTATTTATGTTTATAAGTAAATGTATTAAATTTAAATTTAATTTCTAATAATAAATTAAAATTATTTATCTATTTAATCTAGATAAATCTTGTTAAAAATAATTTAATTTCTAACAATAAATTAAATTATTTATATATTTAACATTTATCTATTATAGGATAATTCATATTTAAAATATAATTTAATTCATAATAATAAATTAAAATTATATATCTATTTAACATTTATAAGATAAACATTGTTAAAATATAATTTAATTTCTAATAATAAATTAAATTATTTATCTATCTAGATAAATCTTGTTAAAATAATTTAATTTCTCACAATAAAAATTAAATTATCTATATATTTAACATTTAACTATTAAGGATAATTATTATTTAAAATATAATTAATTCATAATATCAGAAGTCGAATATATCTATCTAACAGTATATATTAAATGATAACTTTTGTTCAAATATAATTTGATTTCCTAATAATAAATTAAATTATTTATCCATTTTAATTTTATTTGAAATATTATTTAATTTATAATAATAAATTAAGTATTTATCTAATATAATATAAATCTTATTTAAAATATAATTTAATTCATAATAATAGAAATAAACCATTTATCTATTAAAGATAAATCTTATTTAAAAATCATAATTTTAATTCTACTCATCTCAAAAATTAATTAAATTAATTTTATCAAAGTTTTTCTCACGGTAGAAACTCATGAAAAAAAATCCAAAAATAAAGTTAAGGTATTTATATGGGATATACATAATTTTGGAATAATGGAGTTTTATAGGAAAACAAAAAATATGTTAAGAGTATTTTCTAGCTTTTAATAAAACCCATCTAATGTGAATAAAGTTAAAATTTCAATCTCTATTGCTTGGTTCTTGTAAATGTAAATATGCTTGTTCAATGTCCTTCAAGTCTGTCTTCAAGTATCTTGCGAAATTCTATGTAAAAAACTGTTTGCTTAAAAAATTTGCTAGAGGAAATCTCATTACTGGAGCGCTGCATTATCCCAGTATTACCAATAAACTAGTTCAGTATATCATCGCAAACCAATAGGAAAAATTAGATGTAACAACCAAACATATATTTTACAATTAAAACGATGCTTGCACGAAAAAATAGATAAAAGGTATTTTAAACGACAGTAGTTTTTAAACAATTTCGAAAGCAAATCGAAATGTAGATCAAATACAAAAAAATATTAATTTTTCTTTTTATTAACATATGAAATCTCAAGATTTTAGATTTGGAATATAAAGAAACTTTGCTGCGATACGAATGTTGGAGATAAAAGAAAGAACCTTTACAGAAATACATAATTTTGCTCACTCTGATGGAAAGCGAAAGATAAAATACATACCCTACTAACAAGGAATGGATATTGTGGGTTTAAAATAGGCTTGCGGTAGTATGGCCAAAGCCAAGAAATTGAAATCGCCCCGATACAATGCAGGGCTCTCAGTGTCGGCCCAAAATGAAGGGGCTGAGAGCTGAGTCGAGACGATCTAAATGGTGGAAGCCCCGTATCCTAATCCCGAATTATGTATATTTCATCTGAAAATAGAATAATGCCCCAGCAATATATTATCCGCGATCGACCAGAACCTTATCAATAAGGAAGGGAAAATAATAACGAGATCGTACGTGAGTTGGATCTTTGATAAGGAAAGAGTTATCTCGGAACAAAGTAGCTCCTTCTTTCTATATCTTATGTAAATCGATGTGGACTAAAATAAGAAATATCGTCGATGGGAAGGACTCCACAACCACCACCCAAGCGGTTGAACATCTACTATAAATACAAGACCACCCATCCAGGTGAAAGTGCTGCCAAAAAACCATGACATTCCTGCACACATTCTTAGCGCCTCGCCGCTCCAGCGCATTCGCCGCCACAGCGTTCCACTGCAAAAGCGAAACGCGCCAGGCGGCCTGGCGGCTCTGCGCCATTACTTGTTTTGCGAAGGAGTTTTCCGACTCGGGCACGGTCGCTGATCCGCGAAATCTGCCTCGGCCGAACTGATTCCGCGCGCATCCCGGCCCGATAATGAGGTCAGGCCCGGCCACCCTGCGCTCGACCGATTCACGGTTGAAAAAGAAGGCATCATCGGTTAAGTAGCGCGTCTGGCAAACGCTGAAGTTCTTTGCCGGCATCTCGCCCGATTTCTGTTGCTGATGGCGCCAGCGAACCTGGCGGTAGCCTTGATACGCAGGATGCGGGATCCACCGAACGCGCGAGATACTTGAACCTCCTAGAGCTGGCCGAAACGTACGAGCCCAATACCAGCGAGGGTGAAACGCTTCGCTACCTCGTCGATCGCTTTGACGAAAAATTGGAACAACTTGGAACGTTCTGGCATCCGCGGAAATCTGGCGACGGGAAAGCGAGATACTTCTCCTGAAAAGCTGGCTTCGATCCATGACATTCCCATTAGCATTCAAACGATGAGAGTCTAAATCAGGGGCTACGGCTGATGGCCCTGGAGGAGGAAAGCGAAGCAATACTTGGGGGGCGGTCGCGAGCGAAGCACCCGCGGCACCCTCGACCGGGGGCGAGGAGAGCAAACATGGGAGGCCGAGAGGTTTTCGGAGTCTTCAAACGGAGGGCTTAGCCCAGTGTGAAGGAGGTGGTTGAATGGCCGTGAATACTATGGATACCTTAATTTTAAACAAGCTGAGTCTCCGCTACGGTAGAAGTGTTTGCGCTCCCGCCGCGAAGTTCGAATGCGCGAATAGAAACATTAAAATTAGGTGAATAGTCAATCATACTTAATACCTCTAATGGATGGAGCTACATGGTGTGGGGAACATGTGCGATCTTGACTTGTCGCCACTACACTAAAAGAAAGACGACCTTGGCACGGTTCCAGCAATTCCCCTTCATCCATCTCGTCATTCAGGGAGCTATCCATTGCGTTCGTCTCCCACTTCATCGGGCGAGCGTCTGAAGCAGGGATTACCATCTACGGTGAGTGTCAAACGGGGGCTCGGGGAAAGTTTAAAGTCATAAATTTGAAGGTTCAATGTTTAAGATTCTGAGAAATAGACATACCCAGATGGAAGTTCGCCATCACGAAGGCATTCTATTCAGGGTTAGATCTGATCAGAAGGGCTTCAAGTGTTTCCATCTCAAAGTCAGCAAGCCGACATCATTTTCGCCCAGCGATACATATAGTAATGAGGAGATGCGATATCGAAAGAAAGAGGTTCTTCCACGTAGAAAAGTGCAACGAACGGCGGCGGGCGAAGTCACAAAGCGAATGACGGGACCGTCCCGAAAATTCGAGAAACGATCCCGAAAGGAGGGAAATCTCGAGGCGAAAATGCAGACCACCACAATGCGGCAACCGCTACTACTTCAGTACTTCACACTTTAACACGACCTCGGTGTCACGGGTCTACATGAAGGTCTGCGAAAGCGGCAGTTCACGAGATGGCATTTCGGATGAAATCGAGATCCGCGCCGCTGAGGCCCGACTCAAATAACCATTCCGCCGGGATCTGGACATCCTTGCGGACGGTATACAGCGAAAGAGAGATAGAATACTTAATACAGTGGACCATCACGGCGTTTCGTATCTTGGGGAACCAAGCTGAAGTAGGCCTGAAATCGAGGTCCGGAAATCGAGAACCCGAGGACCCAGGCCTTCGACAAAACGACCACCTCGACGGCCGGGCCTGAGCGTCCGGCAATCCCGGCGGAGGAAATCACGTGATCTCGGGTATTTGCGGGAGGAGGAGAATCTGGTTCGGCTCGGAAGAGGCCCACGTGGCATCGGATCGGGGGAGACGGGAGAAATACAAGCGGGTAACTAAGCGGTAGCGACTTCGACACTACCAGCCGCATTCTACGACTGTCGGACTTGGAGGATGCCCGGTATCCCCATGGCGACCCATTGGTGGCCGTAGCGATGCGTGGCGCAAACCTGACGGTCAGCCGGTTTTGTTATCGCGGGAGTTCGGTGACATCATCGCCGCCTCATTATGACCGAAATGGCATTGGGAGAAAAGGTGGATCTGCATCAACACCACATATCGCGAGGTTTCGGGAGAAGGTATTACCATTGGGCTCTCGATTCAAGGCGGGTGCTAACCACAGGAGAACCCCTTGCCGAGGGCGACGTGACCAATGTGAGGTTCCTAATCGTGGAAACCGCCCGGAGTCGGCTTTATAACATCTTCTTTGGGCCGGACCCTCCCTCAATATGATAAAGCCGTCTCCCTCTGCGTATCACATGATAATCAAATTTCCCAAGCCATGCATTGGTGTAGATGGTCAGGGAGATCAGTGGCGAGGGGAATGCTACGCCTCCATGAAACAAGAGGCGGAGTTGACAAGCGTGAATGTTGCCTTGAGCTTGACATCGCGGCGAGATGCTCGCTGAGCAGAACCCTCGGAGGAACTAGAGCGGAGGTATCGCTCGATGTGGCGACCGGGAACATCTCGCCCTGTAGGCTACAGACTAACGGAACCTCGAAAACCTCCTCCTCCAATTTTTAAAACGAGAATAGAGACATTTTCGCGTGGAAGCGGCGGACATGGGAGGGAATCAATCTCACGATAATCACTCGCAGTTGAACACCAACCACATCACGCCAGATCTGGCAGGCGATTGGTGGATGGAACCAGGTAAGGCGTACTATCTATACTATATCCCCATCTACTATCTTGAGCTAGGACTCTTAAGTGTGACTTGTTCTTTCTCGAAGCGTACACAGTACACGTGGGTATGAGAAAAATAATTTATGTAATCGCAAAATCATTTTACATATCTGATGAACTCCCAGGAATTGGTGTCACGTCTAATCATACACATATCTGAGTCCTTTTACTTATACTATTACAAGCTTGAGGAAGTTAACGGGCGTATTTGGTGTTGAGCACACAATCTCACGAGGTGGGCTGCTTTGCTTATGTGAGATGTCTTGTCCTCTCATCTTGATATTACCTTATATTTTTACTATGGTTCAACACGTTAACTAAGGCTTTTCTGTTTAATTGGGACCTGGCATGGACGTGACACCGATGTAGCTATCACGAAGCTTATACATATACATATCATGTGCATCCATCAAGTTTATATTTGGTATATCTATCACATATACTTTTATTGCATGTCGATCTTGGTATCATTATGTCTTTGGCATATCTTTGTCTATCTTGTATTCCCTCATTACCTTTACATATCTATACTTATCATGTTCATTTCCTTTCATGTTCGTATCTTGCGTGCATGTAATCACATACATTCTTATCCTAGGTGGCATGCTTTTTCTGTAAACCTATCTTATAACATCTGGCCTTATCATTCTTATACTTTTTCAAATTGATTACTTTGGAGTATGCTTTCATATGATGCTGTATGCTTTGTTTTCTATGTTGTCATATCTTGTGTACTATATACCTTCTAGCACTATCTACTTTCTTTCTGCTTTTTAGGTATGTACTATACTTTGTACTTTCTATATATTGTATTCATGTATTGTTCATATGCTATTTTTATATATCATATTCATCTTCATTCATTTACCATACCTATTGTTTCACATTCTCCTTCATATGATCGTCATATCTTGTGCTTTCGTCTTATGCTATCATATACTATCCTTTCATGTGATATTCATATACTCTGCTTTTCATATATTGTACTTTCATTATTTTTCAATCACTATCATCGTATTTATTTAGGTGTCATTACACTTTATTTCTTATGCTTGTATACTTGTCATATCTTTTCTCTTTCATATCTTTATCTTTGTTCATATACTTTTCATATCTTGTCATCTTGTACATTTCTCTTGTTCTTATGCTATACATGCTTTCATCGCATAACGATGTTATGCTTAACATATATGTCGTTTCCTTTTTGGTTTTCATGTCTGAAATACAGCAAAGCGGATAAAAACTATGTGTACGAAGTCTTATCTTTATCTGAGCCAGTGTCTACTGACATGTATTAATACCCAAAGGTATCGATCACTTTATCTGAAACGGTGACCTACCATATGCTGTCGGTACGAAAATTTACTATCCACTGTACGAGGCAGTGATCTCTGTCTAATGTGGTAGCCACTTGCGGGGCCTGCAGTCAAACAGGATTTCATGTCATCGACCTAAACGGGACCTCGATATGCGTCTATGAATATGTTCTTGACCGATTATGTCTTACTATGGCATCTTTTATCTATCCCTCTACCAGATTCTGGCAGACAATCGGGTTTATTACATTTTACGTACCTAAGCATGAATAACTATTATTATCGTGATCGGCTTATGCAATATATATATCATTACCCTACTCTTTATTAGTTCTCATTTACTGTAGTTTAGTAATCTGGTTATATGGCATTACATAATACATATATTCCCGTATCTTTTACTATCATTTTAGTTTTGTCCTACGTATCATATATGTAATCACATATATATCATAGAATGCACCTAACATACCTCTGTATTCATATAGTCATATCTATCTCTTTATCTATTCATATCCCTTTATATCATTTATGCATCATATTCATCATTCATGTACATGTACTCATTCCTATGGTTTGTCATCTTTTGCTCATCTCTATCGTTCTTAGAATTTACGCATTTCTATCATGTTCCTAACATGTTCCATTTAAATCGCATTTAATTTATAACTATCATATATTCCTATCATTCAGTATTCTGTCATGTCTTTATCTATTCATATACTTTCTATATTTTCTATCATATTCCATCTATTTGTTTTCTATACTTATGACCGTCATATGTTCACATTGTATACTCATATTCATATATGTGCCTATCATTCGGGTGCTATAGGCTATAATATCTTATGAAGCCCATATCTATCATATCTTATCATATCTTATAACTATACCTATCACTTATCTTATGACATATCTATATTCATATCATATTCATGTTTGTAGACAACATCATCATATTGCATTCTATATTTGCCTTGTTTCATGGCTCCATATAACACTTCATATACTTATGAAGTATGATGTATGTAAATCACACCTCATTCATATATTCTTATTCATCATGAATCTATTTGCCAAGGTGGAATCAATCCATTCGAAAGGGATCACATCGAATAAAGTTATGGCATTTTTATGCCAACTAGGTCATTCTGGAGATTTTTCTAGGGACGGTTATTGTTACTCATTTTTACGGGGTCTTAACTTCATATTTGGCATTTATGTCCTTATACTCATTTTAAATCTAAGGTGCTAAGGGTTCTATTCCAGCTTCGAGAATCACCCGATTCAAAGCAGAACTCTGTTCGATAAAACAGGCCTTGGGGAACTATATTCAACCACTGAAACCAGAATTTGGTTTGCACATGGTCCCACTTCAGCGAGTGGATTTTTGGGCCATAGAGTCATAATTTGACGATGTCTATTTCTATGGATGGTTTTCCTTGAAGTCTATTTTAATTGGCCACTTGAATCACTCCATTCGGATAAGAAATGATAAATTATGGCCCAATGGCGGTCAAAAGCTGGAAGCGAGAAACGAGGTTATGCAGGGTACCGTAATCAGCTGGGCTGTCCCAGGTACATGTCGGTCTGGAAAGAGTGTACAGTACATGTTAGTTAATAAGTGCATGTGACCGAGTACCCGAGAATGTGTATTTTCTCTCATTTTCCATATTTTTTGATCCCGATTCAACTCTATACTCCATAAACACCCTCGAGCCATTCGAGATTCATCCTATAACCTCCCGATTTTACTTAATTCTTCTTTCAATACTTCTCTTATTTCAAAAATCCTTCATGTGAATTACTCTCAACCCACTCTAATATAGGTTATGATCTATACATAACCTAACATGTAAATTAGTTAGGGGTTTATTCTAAACTCCCAACCAGTGCCTTGTATTTATGAATCTAATCTCGATTTCTTGTGCTTCTTGTTACATTCAGGAGTTTTACCAAGCTTACTTTTAAAATTCTAGGGTTGAAGAAATCCTAACAAACCAGGTTTGGAACTCGCTAACTTTCTGGGAATTCCATAAAATCCATATGATCCATACGAGTTAGTTCCTTTAAAATCCAAAGTTTCATACCTTTGATCTCTTGGTTCCTCCTTAACTCCCTCTTCTCTTCTTCCTCTTCCTCTTCTCTTCTTTTCTCCTTTTGCTCTTCTCCTCTCTCTCCTACGGTTTGGTCCTCCAAAATGAGACCAAAAATTATACTCTTATCATGTTTGTTAAAACCATGTTGGCGAAACAATAAAACCCATTTTTATTCTTTGCTGTTTTGCATAAGCCTTCCATTCTTTATTATTTCCTATTCTATCTTTTTCTCTAATTGTCTTGAATCATGACTTATTAAATTTCTATTTGTATCCATCTTCATTTTATGACAATTAAATCCTTAAGTGGTGAATTACATATTTGCCCTTGTTTTATTATTAATTAAGTTCTGTAATTTTATTCCAGAAGAATTCCTATTTATTTTTTGTATACCTAACCAAGGTCCAATGCTAAGGGTGTGTTTGAGTCATTACAAACCCATCTTACAAGTCGGTCAAGCAAAGCGCGGGAGCTTGTTGAAGCGACCATCAACGAATCGACAGCTTCTCCAGCGGGAATGATCGGGAGGTAGAATATCCGTGGTTGGCTAATGTTGTTGTCCTGCGTCGAAAAAAAAGCAAATGGCAAGTGGCGACTGCGTATCGAGCTTCATGACATAAACTCACAAAGGCATGCACGAAGGGCGACTGCGGATGGGCTTCTCATCGTGGAGCGCCCGCTGCGGGCCCACGAACTATCAGCACATGGGCGCATTTTAGGCTGAAATAGGTCGCATGGGCCGGATGACCCGGGGAAAGACCTCTTTCGTCACATTTCGGGAACTTGCGCTGTCGAGTGATGCGGATTCGGGCTCGAAGCGCGAGGGGCTTGACTACCAATTTGAAGTAATAGAGATGTTCTAGAAACGGTGCAACTATGGAGGTATCGTGATGACATCTTTGGCGAGTAAAATCTACTCTTCTGACCGATCTCCGTCCCTCCTCTCGATTCAGGATCTGAGATTACAACATGGAAGAATTTGAAACTAGCGAAATCGCCTTGATGGTGTCGGTAGAAAAATTTACGAATATGAGTCCAGCCACGAGAGATTGAAATGACCCAGGGATAAAATAAAAAATTTGTGCTCGGCATGCCATCACCATCGGAATAAAAGGAAGTCGATTGGCGGGAAGGATTGCGCTCAAAATGCGCGGTTGTATCGAGGCGGTGAGTGCCGACCCTTCTTCAAAGTTTTGAAGGCCTTCCGATGGGATGCGAGAAGTCACGACATTTACTACATTAAGCGATGTCATCCTCCACCCATTTAGTGGGTCATCCAGGAGAACTCCCATAAGCTGTACTTAGGCGTATCAGGCTTCTCGACCGTGTGATGCTAAATCGAGAGACAAAGAGCAGTCCTGACACCCGGTCTACTAATGCGGTCGGGCGCTGAGGAGCGGAGGAGAAGTGCAGGAATGGAAAAACTAATGCTAGCCCTTTGGTAACCATAGCTCGGAGCTAGTCCTATTTCCAGGCTCACACCATAGAGTGTGACGAATATCGATGAAGCAAGTATTGCCTGAGCCCGAAGCCTGGGAGGCATTTGATGGAAGTGGGCCCGTAGGCTAAAGCGAGTTCGGCATCGGATATAACCCAGCGACCATAAAGCAGGATAAGGCTTCCGTCATGGAATTCACTCCAATAGAACTTGCTTTCGAGACCACTCACCAGAAAACTGACCTCATTAGAGCTCTGCGGCAGATGGAGGCCTCAGTCATGAGGGCGGGCGAGGTGCAATTCTGCCTCACGAGGAAGGATGGGCGGTGAATATGCCTGGTTGGGTTCCATGCATGATCGCGGTAGTATGTGAGGCCATGATCGCGAGCTCAACCTCGCCCATTCATTGAGGTCGGCCAGTTCAGAGGTATCACAGTGACTCAGCTTGTGGTCGAGACAGAATAGAAGAAGAGACCTCTGAGAAGCCCAGAGTGAAGCTTGATGATTCTATATACCTCCAAAAGTCCCGCGATCTATTAAAGAAATTTGTGTGGTTCAGTCGAAACATGTCCCGGAAGGAGAATTCCAGATGACGGCTTTGGCAGTAGCCTGACCTCCACAGAAGACCTCGGTGTTTTCAGTTGAATACTTGGCGGAACCCTACGTCGATCCTTATAGCATGACAGCTGCCCCGATGTAGTCCGAGCCAGTTGATGGACCCCATTTGGAACTATATAATGATTTTGAAGCTCACCTGACAACCGAAAGTTAAGGCCAAAAATAAGGCGAGGTCACCAAAGTTCACTAATCATAAAGGAAGTCTCTAGCAAGTGAGGATTTTCACTCCTTTCTTAAATGCATCGCGGAGTACATCAAGTACGTGATCGCAGAGGTACACCGAGGGTGTATGAATCATATCGGAGTCTCTAGCATTAGCAAAGAAAAAGTTTTAAGGCAAGGATACACGTCAACCATACTCAAGGATGCGACCGATCTAGTCAAGAAATACAGGATCTGCTAAGAGCACGCCAAGATCTCACGCCTCCCGCCAGTTCCTTTTAACGCCAATCACAAGTCCCTAGCCTTCCAACAATGGGCCTGACATACCGGGACCCCCCGCCTATTGGTAAAGGACAAGCAAATTCATAATCGCCGCAGTTGATTACTTCACAAAGCGGGCAGAAGTCGAGCCTTAACCACAATTACGGAAAGGTAAGATACGTAATAATTTCGTGTGGCGAAGAACATATGCCATGGCATTCCAAGAGCTCTTGGTATCGATAACGGAAAACAATGACAACGCTAATTGTGGATTGCAAGCCGAGCCTTAATTAAAAACTATTACTCGCCCCAAAGACATCCGCAATCAAATGGATAAAGCCGGGCGTCACGATCAACCCTCAAGGCCGCTCAAGACCAAATTAGAAGATCTTAAAGGAGTCAGAATGATCTCCCGGCGGCATTCCGCTGGCTTACAGATCTATTACGTATCGCGAATCCCGGAAACCCCATTCGTCTTAGCCTCTACGGCAAAGAGCCCCGTCGAGATCGGACACACCCCAAGAGTCGCAGCCGCATCGGCAGCATAATGACGAGGCCCTTCGCCTAGCGAGAGCCTAGATGAAAACGCGAGTGTGCTCAAAGACGCACTTCGAGGAGTATCAAAGGAAAATAGCGAGGTATTATAATCAAAAAGTCAACCCCAGGAGCTACACATGCCGACTAGTCTTAAAGAAGCCCCCGCCAAGGAAGAATCCGCACACGGAAACTAGGCCCCAATCGAAGGCTCCATACATCATATCCCGAGTCAGTCGACTGTGCAATTATGAACTCAAAATAGGAAGAGGGAAAATCTCATGACATACGTGAAATGCTTAACATCTTAAGCCGCTTCTACTAGTAAGCATCGCTGTGTAATACAACAATGCCTATTTATCTCATGGCATAGAACGCTCATCGACCATTTGCTAGACATCTCAAGCGCTTCATATATGTAAGATATTAAAAGGCAAAATAAGAAGATACATCGGCGTGCCAAAAGTGTTCCTTGCTTCAATCAATTACATTCGCCATAATCATGGTGTCCTCGATTACATCTTGAGTAATATTCAGTACAAGCAGTTCCCTCAAAAAAAAAAAAAGAGGTGTGATAGGGAGAAAAGAAAAGAAAGTGGAAAAGAGGAGAAGAAGAAAAGAAAAAGGGTACAAAAGAGTTCAGACGGAAGGAAAAAAGAGACAAAGGAGAAAGACAGAATGAAAAGCTGGAGAAGAAGAAAAGGGAGTGATAGGGAGAAAAGAAAAGAGGTGATAGGGAGAAAAAGATAGAGTAGAGGAGGAAGAAGAAGAACAAAACAGAGAGAGCAACAAGAAAAGATGCGCCACCCCTCGGATGCATTCCCTAGCACGGAGCTAGAATAACATGACTCCCATGGGGCTGGGAGACTAGGGAAAACACAACTCCCACATGCGTAAGAACAACAAATACGATCAGATTCTTCGGTGAAGAATCTC
Source organism: Tetrastigma voinierianum (assembly GCA_016808115.1). Lineage (NCBI taxonomy): Eukaryota > Viridiplantae > Streptophyta > Magnoliopsida > Vitales > Vitaceae > Tetrastigma > Tetrastigma voinierianum. The sequence continues at coordinate 634,871 of JAEQBH010000727.1, forward strand.
TAGCCATTTATGATCAAACTTCTCGACTCTTCATCTCAATGCAGATTCCAGTTGTGCATTATACAAAGAACAAGCCTCGCAGCTAGCTGAAACAGATATTTATGAGATCGAGTATTCGAAAGTTCAGGCAATCGATCCAAATTCTCCATAACCGCATTAAAAGACGCCGCCTTTCCAAGAATTGAAAGTTAACTAGCAACACTAAGCCGCTTCAACATATCAAACCTTCAACTACCAAGGCCACAATACCGAGCCACCGCTTCACTTTGACGAGCTCACCTACTCCGCACATGCCACGCCGCCTCGTGAGTCAAAGCCGTGCCAGCTACACGCCACTTCTACAATGTACCGGAGCTACACCGCTTCACTTCGACGAGCTCACCGATCCGCGACAGCCACACCGCTCGCAGTCGTGCCACCAGTTACACGCCACTGGGCTTTAGCGCCTGGGCCATCGCTCACAATTTGACGAGCTCACGACCGCGACAAAGCACGCCGCCGAGTCAGACCGGGCCAGCTACATTGCCACCAAGGCCACAGCCCGAGCGCCACGCCGTCAATTTGACGAGCTCACCTTACTCCGCACGTTACGCCGCCTCGTGAGCCGACCACTTCAGGCTACATTGCCACTGGCATTACGCCCGAGCCTCACTGCTCAATTTGACGAGCTCACCCATCCGTGATAGCCACGTCGCCTCAAGAGTCGACCAGCCAGCCGCGATTACCGCCAAGGCCACAGCGCCGAGCCACGCTGCTCAATTTGACGAGCTCACCTACTCCGCACAAGCCACGCTGCCTCAGGAGTCAGACCAGCTCAGACTACATTGCCACCAAGGCCACAGCGCCCGGAGCCATGCTGCTCAATTTTCCGAGCTCATTCCATCACTCAACATGGACGAAGCTCATTTCTTTTTACTATTCATTCCGACGAAATTATCACATCACTCAAAGATGGACGAGCTCTACTTACATTCGCCGACGAGCTCATCCCATCACCAAAGATGGACGAAGCCTCTACTCACTATTCACGCCTGACGAAGCGCTCATCCCATCACTCAACATGGACGAGCTCTACTTTACTATTCATTCTGACTAGCTCTTCCCATTACTCAAAGATGGACGAGCTCTACTTTACTATTCATTCGACGAGCTCATCCCATCGCCCGCATGGACGAGTTTCATTTTTACAATTCGCCTCGATCGAAGCTCATCCCATCACCTCAACACGGATCGGCTCTACTTTTTACTATTCATTCCGACGAGCTCATCCCATCACTCAACACCGGACGAGCTCTCTACCTACTATTCATTCGAACAGCTCTTCCCATCACACAACATGGACGAGCTCTACTTACTATTCATCTCCGACGAAGTTCATCCCATCACTCAAAGATGGACGAGCCTCTTACTTTTACTAATTCGCTCGACAGCTCATCCCATCATTCAAACACGGACGCAGCCTACTTTTACTATTCATCTCGACGAGCCTTCCCATCACTTAGCAATTTGATCCAGCCTACTTTTACCATTCATTCCGACGAGCTCATCCCATCACTCAAAGATGGACGAGCCTCTACTTAATATTCATCCCGACGAGCCTTCCCATCACCTCGCCATGGGATGAGCTCTACTTTACTATTCATTCCTCGACGAAGCCTTCCTATCACACAACACGGACGAGCCTACTTTACACTACCTTCGACGAGCTCATCCCATCACTCAAAGATGGACAAGCTCTACTTTACTATTCATTCCGACGAGCCTATCCCATCACTCAACACTCTGACGAGCTCTACTTTACTATTCATTCTGACGAGCTCTTCCCATCACACAACATGGACGAGCTCCTGCTTAACTATTCATTCTGACGAGCTCATCCCATCACTCAGCATGGACGAGCTCTACTTTACTATTCATTCTGACGAGCTCATCCCATCACTCAACACGGACGAGCTCTACCTTACTATTCATTCTAACGAGCTCTTCCCATCACACAACATGGACGAGCTCTACTTTACTATTCATTCTGACGAGTTCATCCCATCACTCAGCATGGACGAGCTCTACTTTACAATCCGCCCTGACGAGCTCATTCCATCATTCAACATGGACGAGCTCTACTTTACTATTCATTCTGACGAGCTCATCCCATCACTCAACAGGGACGAGCTCTACTTTACTATTCACATGACGAAATTTCATCCCATCACTCAAGACGACGGTATTCTACTCTTTACTATTCTGAGTCCCACAGCTCTTCCATCACTTAGCATGGACGAGCTCTACTTTACTATTCATTCTGACGAGCACTTCCCATCACACAACATGGACGAGCTCTACTTTACAATTCGCCCTAACGAGCTCATCCCATCACCCAGCATGGACGAGCTCTACTTTACTATTCATTCTGACGAGCTCATCCCATCACATAACACCTGACGAGCCTCACTCCATTATTCATTCCGACAAGCCCTTCCCATCACACAACATGGACGAGCTCTTGCTTAACTGATCTGATCCTCGACGAGCTCATCCATCACCCAAAGATGGACGAGCCTCACTTTACTATCCATCCCGACGGTAGCTCTTTCCCATCACACAACATGGATCTAGCTCTACTTTACTACTCATCCTGACGAGCTCTTCCCATCACTCAACATGGACGAAGCCCTACTTTACTTCATTCATCCCGACGAGCCATCCCCATCACCAAAGATGGACGAGCTCTACTTTATAATTTATTCTGACGAGCTCATCCCATCACTCAAGATGGATTTAGCTCTACTTTTTAAGACCATCCCGACGAGCCTCATCCCATTACTGAATACGGACGAAGCTCTACTTACTATTCATCCCGATGAGCTATTCCCATCACTCAACATGGACGAGCTCTACTTACTAATCAGCCTCGACGAAATTTCATCCCATCACTCAAGCATGACGGTACCTTCACTTTGCCCATTCGACGAGCTCATCCCATCACCGCCACTTGACGAGCTCTACTTTACAATTATCTCCGACGAAATTTCATCCCATCACTCAGCATGGACGAGCTCTACTTTACTATTCATCCTAACGAGCTCATCCCATCACTCAACATGGACGAGCTCTACTTTACTATTCATTCTGACGAGCTCATCCCATCACTCAGCATGGACGAGCTCTACTCTACTATTCATCCTGACGAGCTCTTCCCATCACTCAACATAGACGAGCTCTACTTTACTATTCATTCTAACGAGCTCTTCCCATCACCCAACATGGACGAGCTCCTCCTCAATTATTAATTCTGACGAGCTCTTCCCATCACTCAACATGGGCAAGCTCTTATTCGCTTGGACCCACTCTTTATTCAAGAATCACATTGACTCCGCCTCATCCACGCCTTACATGGACGGGCTTCTGCCGACAATTTACATCGGCAAACTCTTTCCCTCAGCTCGCAGGGACGAATCCCTTCCAACAGATTAACTAAATCAAGTCAGGCCAGCTCCTACAAGGCCACGACGACTAAGTCTGACGAGCTTATTCATCTCACTCTGATCCTCAATCTGGGCCATTCAAATCATGGAAGAAAAGCGACGACGCTACAATGAGAACGCGGATGATATATATATATATATATATATATATATATAAAAGAGAAGAGAGTATATTTATATGTAAATATACTTAAGGGTTACACATGTTCGCCCTATTCCAATTAAAAGAAAACGTATATATAGATAAACGAATAAAGTCAGTGTCAGGCAAACATAAGCATAGGAGATCAGATGTCAGCAGGAGGAACGGACGAAGAAGAGGGGGAATTGGCCACGGCAGAAGTACCAGGCTCTTGAGAATAGTTCGTAGAAAAAGATTCCTCTGCCTCTTCGTCACTAGGAAGGTCAAAATTAAAGTCCAGATCTGAGTATGCGCGACAGCCTTCCGAAAGGCTACGAGCCACCCGTAAGCCCACCGAGCACCGGCCTGGGGTCCCTCACCGCTTAATGATCATCCCTCTCCGATGTTTAAACTAACCGCTGATGGAGACTGCGCAATCCGCGGCATCCCTCGTTTAGCCGCCGCCAAATTTGGCGCTCATGATTCCCGACGAGCGCCCTAGCAATGCCTCGCACTCTAAGCTTCGCGACCAGCCGCTCTAGCTGGGCGCTTTGCTTATCATTCAGACGCTGCTAACCGCACGTACTCACACAAGATCCTGCAAATGCCGGAGGTAATGAGCCTTCCTAACCCGCAAGCTCACTCAGACTTCGCCCCTGCCTCACTAAATCACTTCGCGGCTTGACCACTCGAACCTCCCGGCACGCCGGCCGCTGCGCTACTTCGAACCTCGCCTTCCTACTTCGCCCGAGCACGAGCCGATCGGCATGCTTTAAACGGACTTAAGTCACTCCACTTCAATCATATGCCGCGCCGGCTTCCCGCAGCTTCGTCGTCTGGCGAGAGAGGCCACCTTCGCTTTATACCGGCAATTTACGTGCTTCTCGCTTAGTCTGCCTTTCTCTGGCCAGGGCTTTTCGTGATGAGTGGCTACCTGCATATCAACATGAAGATAACGCTCAACACTGAGACAGCATGGAAGCAAACACAATTATAGACTTATCGAGGCAACCCCCTGAAGGGATAAAGCCAAAGCCTTGTCAACAAGCATCGCCTTCGACCTCCCAAGGTCGGAGTCCTTGAGGATGGAGGAGACAGTACCTGCCACGAGTTCGGTGTTAGAAAGAAAAGAGTCCGGTTTCGCGACTCTTTGCTTTCGCTTTCTCTTCACATCGCCATTCCGAAGAGGCGATTTGACTTCTTCCAAAGGCGATTCCGTGACTAAGCATGCATAACCACCAACGATTGCCCTGCATGGGGTCGTGACTCAAAGGGTCTTAGCCCTTCGTCAGCTTAGGGAAATTGGGGCTCAAAATCACCTGGAGCTCCGCCAAAGGAGACGATGCCCCTCTCCGGCCCGACGGCCAGGGAGGCGCCCTGGGCTCGAACTTTGTCAAACCGATCGCCTCCTCAATGGAGCTCGGTTTTTTCCTTTTCACACTCCGAGACCTCCGAGACGCCGCCCTCAAATGAACCAAAAATCTTCCCGGGTAGAGCGCCGGCCAGCAGTCCGACGGAGGATCCTGTGGCAGCAAGCAAAGACCTCTGGCAGAGGAACGTAAAGACCCGGGGATTGGGGCGGGACTGTGAATGTCCGACCTTATCAATTATGCGTAAGGACGAGCAAGATATCCCGCCAACGCTAGGGCTATGACATTATCTTCAGCGCTAAGTTCAAGACGAGCCTATGGGAAACAAATAGATAGTACAAAATCATAAACATCCGACCACCTTCAGATAAGTCATACCAAAAACAGTACAAATACTCACGCATCGTTATCGAGTCGCCCCAGCCGTGGGAACACCTGTGGTGTCATCTCATGGCTGATTGTATTCCCCAATTGAAACCGCTTAACGGCTGAAAATAGCGTCCTTCCATGACCTATGCGAAGATGGAAGGTCGTGAGATCAATGCAAGCCCCTAACGCCCGAAAATAAAGAAAGCCCCTGGTCCTATTTGGGCGAAAAAGCATGTGAAGAAACAAGGCCAAGCTTAGGATGTCGAGCCCTTTATCCCTAAAGGAAGCCAAGAACCCACTCAAAATGGCCCCAACCGGGCTGGAGCGAGTCTGAGGGGCAAATGTTGAATGTTGCAAGACCCTTTCATGAAAGGGGCAGAGAAAACGAAGGCCATCAAAGGCGACCTCAAAAACAAACCATCCTGTGCAATAAAGGTCGCTGCGAAAAGGTTAAGAGACACGGGGACCCATACTCCTGGATACAAGTGGGAGGGGTCGACAACGACCGCAAAGGCATCCCATACCGAAGGGTCGACCTTACTAGTCCCACATTCACAAAGATGTCGAATCCAGATAAGGTACTCACCCCCTGTGATATGTGATTAGTTTATTTTCTTTACCCCTTACCAACGGAAGAGGAGGCGCTCAAGAATAAGCCCGGGATTCGATATAAATCGAACGGCCTGAGGCATCCCAACAGACAAGGCCGACAACAACCGAGAGTCATCACTCAATCCGGGCAAAGAAGAAGAGTGACCTTGACCATGACGGAGACAAGATAAGAAATAAAACCAATCGGTTAAACTCCTAGTGTTTCGTCGCACTAACCCAAACGATATGGACACAATGTGATCTAGAAATACAATGAAGAAAGGTCACAGAAAAACAGATGAACAGAGGGTCGAAATAAAGGGTCCCTGGGCGTAAGGCATAAGACGAAAGATATCCACGAAAGAAACAGAAGGGAAACCGAGGAAATGGGAGAAATAAGCGCGAAAACCTAAGGGTCATCATTACTACAAGACTTATGACGACGACAAGGCTTTAATCGGCCCAACTCCTCGACGTACACGTAGAAACCCCAGAATCGATACGAGAAGGATATCAACCTTTGCCCACGCCAACAGACACAAGTATCAAATCGATAGGTTTGGTAAATAAGCCATAATGACCCACTGCCTAAAGCAGGTTTCAGCAGACGCCCAATCTAATACCCGCCCTCAAGATCTACCAAATCGAAGGCCCAAGGGGCTAGGTCCAAAGGACAATCCTGAATGAATTGGAAGCCCCATATCCTACAAATCGGATTATGTATCGCTCATACAGAAAATAGAATAATCCCTAGCAATATATTATCCTGCCGATCCAACCAAACCTTATCAATAAGGAAGGGAAAATAATAATGTGATCATCGCTACTGGATTCCCCCAATAAGGTTATGATTATCTCAAACAAGTTACCTCCTTCTATATCTGTACCAAATCCGATATGGACTAAAATAAGAAATATCCCAGCCCAATGGAAGGACTCCTAACCACCACCAAACTCCGTTGAACAACATCTACTATAAATACAAGACCACCCATCGACGAAGGTATGCAAAAACCAACGCCAACATTCCTACACATTCTCGTACGTACATACGCAACACATTCGCCTCTAAGCAAATTTCTTTTCTCTCGGGAAGAAATCGACGCAGATTTGGAAATGAATTACCCGCAGTTCTTGCCGACCCCCTTCTTCCTTGTTTTGCAGAGGAGTGCTACGGGCCCGAGCCCGCAGATCAACAAAGGCAACGATCCTACCTCGTACCCCGCATAATCCAGACGTCATCCCAAAATTTCACAAACAACTTGTCCAACATCGCCCACACGCCCGCACCCGCCCATTAAGATCATCAGACATGTATCCCAGGTTTGCCTGCTTCTTGACCATAGAGTGTGGACTCCAAAAACAATCCAACGCTGTTTTGCTTTCAGATATGCGACTCAGAGAAATTATATTTTCTTCTGAAATTAGTTTGTCACCCTAAATATAAATATAATGTTATATTTATAATAAGGTTTAGTGGGCTATTGAATTCACTTACATGCTTAAGCATATAATTAGCCCATATAAGTTAAGTGGTCAAACTTAATTAAAACTCTAATTTGCTTATCTGGGCTTAGTTCTAACACATACGAGATTTTATTGTCTTATTATTGATTTATTAAATTTTATAATTGTACATAAAATGTTATAAACTCACAATATATAATTATTTCGAATATTAAAAAGTAAGATTTTGATTACTTTCGCTTTAAAATATTTACTGAAAATAAAATGTTAACCTATTTTAAATTATAGTTTGAATTAAATTTGTTTTTTCTTTAACTTTACTATGTCTTATTTAAGTAACGATGATTTTAAGAATTTTTACTTAAAATCAACATTTTCTTATTTTATTTCCTCTTATAGTAAAGTGATTATTTAACATATATTTAAGGTTTTTGTTGCTTTTTTCGCGATTTGGGCTTATTACCTTAATGCGCTCAGAAGGCCCGTGAGCATGCGGTGATTGTCGCTGCTTACGCGATTGACACATAGTTGCCTCGTGATGATGTTTTTGGTCTTCGGCCACAAGGACTTTGTTTCATGGTTGGAGCGACAAGACGAAGAAGAGATACACAATTAAAGACAATAAATAAAATCAATGATTGCACATACCGTGTAATCAAGTTATACGATTATACCATAATAGTAATATAAAATGATGTAAAATTAACTATCAAATATATAAATTTTGAGTCCATTCATTATCCTCTATTTTTATTGATATATTACTAATTTAAATCAATTAAATTATTTAAAAAAAAAGAAAAGGAAATACATGTACTCCAAGCCCAGCAACAGTGAGGGTATATCACGTGCAAATGCACGTGACTAGACATTCCCTTTGTGAACGTTAATTGAATTAAAGGAGGAAGATTTAGGGTTTATGAGAAGCACCTTCAGAACAACGAAACGGCGAAGGCTCTATATTTCATTTTTCCCTCCCAAATCGTTCCAAAGACCCTTTGAGGAAGAATCAGTGAAGCGTCTTCATGCCATTAGGTTTCCTAATGATCTCCAGTCATGCAAGCGCCAGTGCTGGTTCTCAGTAAGTCTCCATTTCTTCCCAATCTGAGCTTGATGTGTTACTGAAACTAAGAGATTTTATGTGTTCATACACTTTTCATAGTACCGCAATCTCAACATAGGTGGTTGGGTAGTTGGAATCAGTTTCCGATCTCATTTTCGGTTTCATAGGTACTGTCTAACTATTCACTGTTTGGCGTGGCCGAGATTGGTTTAGTTTGGGAAGGTTAGGATAAGTTTAGGGTTTGTTTAGTTCCGCAGAAATGAGTTGTCGGAGTATTTGAGCCCACATTTTTGGTGGGTCTTTGATGGCAATGTATTGGAGTCGAGTTTTATTCTGTACGCTCCAAATCCAGGGCAAACAATTGCAAAGTAAAGACAAGATTTTATTTGGGATGGTTTGGGTCTCGGGAATGATGAAGATAAAGTAAGAAATTCAGTGAGCCAAACAGACCCTTAGTAGAGTCAGGAGTGGGAATGATGGGTGAGGCTAACAGGCTGTTTTCAATTTCTTGTTTGGATTATCTGAGAAGGGAGAGATAATATGATGACCTCAATAGCTTTAGACGAGGGAGGATGATGCAGAGTGATGAATACGGACTGTTGTATCAACACATGGTGGTCATGTTGAAGGAAGAACTTAATATGACTTGGATATAATCATGAACTATGAGGCAGAATGATGTGAGATAAAGAATGGCAACATGAAATGAGTATTAGATGAGTTGAGAATGTTGAGATGGACGAGTAGCAAGAATATTGATGATTGAGTTTAAAAAATAAGGATATGATGGGGTTGGATTAGTTGATTAACTGAAGTGAGTCCAGTAAGACAACGATGCTGGTTTCTTGCATGCAATGAGATCTGCCAAAAGTTAAACATGCACATGAGGCATTAAGGTCTCTTGCTCATGTGGAAGGAGGCCATATTATGAGTTTTTACTATGTGGTTTGAACTTGATTTCATTAGAATTTAGGACTAGGATAGGTCAAGAGAGATCCAATTATTTGAGAGAATATATTTGATCAGTATTATTTGAGAGAATATATTATTTTTTCTTGTTAGGTTGTTAGTGAAAAAGAAGATAAGATCTCAAATAAAGTGGAAAAAAAAGGGATGGGTTCATGTGGATTATCCAAAATAGTTGGTGGTTGGTTGAGTTAAGCTAGCACCCTAGTGGCCATGCCAGCCCTAAACTTCATGCCTATTCTAATTGTTTGATGGCAGTGCCACTTTGTATCTCCATCTCTCGGATTGATGGCAATTGTTTTTTGCTTAGGTTCCGGCCTCTAGTCAAATCCAGATCCTTGTTTAGTCTTGCTGAAAACACATAGACTTTTGTCATTTCCCATCTGTTTTGTGTATTTCATGCTGTCATAGCGGTAGTCCCATTCCTTATCATAACACAAGTCCAAAACTTGCCATAGAGCCATCATGTCATTGTATTGGGCTATCACTTCTTGATCTACATGTTTTGAACTGCAAGAACTTTCTCTTAAACCCAAATATCTAGGAAAAAAATTCCCATATCTGAATAAGGGTCATGAATGGTATCCTGAACTTCTTTAGTCTTGATAAAAAACATATAAAATTTCCTGATTGTATGTTTCGTATAATTGATGAGCCAAACAATCCCCATGGAATTTTCATACGCCCATGTTTTCAAAGTAGGATTGTTTGTTGTGAGTTTCATTACCTTACTAGTTAAATGGCCAAGTTTCCCTTTTCGTTATCCGAGATCCGATCCCTACAAATAGGCATTTAAATATCTTTCATAACTCCTAAATCTCTTATTCTCAACCAACTCCTACATCTTTGAAACTATAGCTTCTTAGGAGATTAATATTTTTTAGAAACTAGGTATCTCATCGTCATGTAACATGTAACATTAGTGATCTTTTGAAATATTTGTGCTTTAAAATTTGTTTTTGGGGTACAAGATGGAATTTTATGTGCCTTGGTGCCTTTGGTGAACACATGGGAGTTTTAGAATATCCTTTTCTTTTTTTCCTGATAAGTAAGAAATTATATATTGATGAGAGAAAGATGGGAAGCAAATAGCGTCTCAAGGTATATATATATATATATATATATATGTATTTTGATAACCGTGGATGTTCGGGCCAGCTTGCGCCCACCTCGACTAATCCCACAAGGCCTTGAAGTTAACGGCCAGGTAAACCCATAGTTATTTGAGGCGCAAGGCGTACCGAGATGCAAAAGCCTCTTGGGGCCTTGAGGCGTAAGACGCACTTGAGGCGGGCTTTTTTAAGTGAGGCGCACCATATGTCAAATATATATTTTATGATTTTTATGATGGTTGTTTCCTAATTTTACATGACTTTATCGCAATTTCTTGGCTATTTTAGTTGATTTTTTGCTTCTTCTCATCTTCTATAAGGATTATACAGTAGTCGAGAGGGTTAAAACTTTTTTTTTGGAGTTGAAACGTGGATGAAATGGGGTGGAGGGGCTGAAATCTTAAAAATCAGGCATCTAGGGCCAAAACAACGATGTTTTGGTATGTTGAAATAAATATATATATATATATATATATATATACATAAAAGACCAAAATGACGTCGCTTTGGTCTCTCGTTACGTAAAAGCCCTAGGGCTTCTTTCGAAAAATGACGGTGGAGAAATGGAGAAGGAGAAGAAGAAAAAGTAAAAAAAAACTTGAAAATGCTTGAGGCAAGGCGCCTCCCCTGAGGCGAGGTGCTACCGCTGGGAGTGGTGGCGCTGGGCTTTGCTGATAACTATGCTGCAGTCCTCCAAGGTTCTCGAGGATTCGAATGGGCGACCACTGGGTTAAACCCCAATGCCCAGACCAACCGAATTACCCTCGTGCTATATCCCACAGATATAGGAAGTATACAATGACCAAAATATATGCCACAACCGAAAAAAAAAGAAGTCACCCAAGTAAAAAACAACCATAGCCCCTCAATCCAACCCTAACTAATCCACAAGATCTATAACAGAGGAGGGACCTTGAGACATAAAAACAAAGGACCAAGTCCAAAGATTACACAAAAAATTCAATTTAATCTTAAGGACAAAATTTTCCTTGTTATTGAGAGCTCTTCTATTAATCTCTCTCTACATTGTCCAAAAAAGACAGAGAAGTAGCTTGCCATGCTTTCTTTCTTTTCCTTCCTACAAAAGACCCATGTTAGTTATGGAGTACCCATTTCACCCTAGAAGGAAGAACCCATTGCCCCCCAAATAAGGAGATTAAAAGATGTCACACAACACGTCATCTCCTTTGAACGTTGTCTAAAGTTTAAATCTTGCTCCAAGCTGCCTCCCATGCAAAAATTCTCACTTTTGGTGGGACCTAAAAATTCCAAACACCTTTGATGGAAAGTCTACATTCCTCCCTTTTCCCAACATGCTATACAATCGTTTAGCAGAAATCTACCATCTTTTGCCTGCATTGACAACACTTTGCCCTCCTCATTGCAGATTCTTCTCTCGTGTAATTTCAAAGCGAAGCTCTCCACATCTCCCTCTCCCCTTATTTTTTCTAATCACTCTATGCCACAAAGCCCTCCTCTCCTGTAGGTGTTTAAGAATATCTAGATTCATGGAACATACATGTTTGTTCATGGTGTCCTTTGGTGGTGTTTACACCAGAGGTCAAATATACCAAAATGTGATGACACAAGTTAGGTGCCCTTCTTTACATTTTCTTAATATTAGTGAAAAAAAATCATAATTAATTAGAGGATGTAGTATCTAAAAATGTTGTCATTATGCAGGCAATAGGCCATAGATTTGACTCTCATGCAAAACTTACACATATAAACAATCCTGATGTGGAGGTTTGGTAGCCACTTGCCTGGAAATCTGCATTAATGCAAGTGTACTCATCAATTAGTTAATATATACAACTTCACATCCTCTAATTTCTGGTGTAATTTAAAATTTGCAGAGGTGATCTGCTTGAATCGTGAATCAGGAAGTAAGGTCCACCATGCCAATATCCAAGCATCGAAGGTGAGATTTGGTTTCAGTGAGTTACTTACCACCTATTGATAAAGTGTGTTCATTTTTAAGTCTGTTGTCAGTGTTTTTTTTTTTTCATTTCTCCTATTTCCTTTCTTGTTTGGATGAGAATACTTGGATTTAGAAATCCTGTTGTTTCTTTCAAGTAATTTTTTTCTTGGTAGGTCACTTTAGGGAGTAACATTTTCTGATCTTGATTTAGTACTTATCATCTGCTACCCCTTTTGGTCTGACATTTGTTCTTTGCTCTTTCTATTGTATTATGAAATATGTTTTGTTGTTAACGTGGATATTGTTGCATGTATTCCTTGCATTGGCTTAGTTAATGAGTGGCATCTCAAGAGGAAATGAGGAATAGATCTTTCAACCGCATGTGTGCTAACATTAGAAGTGGGTGACAGGATCAGTTAGGGACTTTCTTTGTGGTAAACTTTGAAATTACATGCATGCAGATATGTACTAATGTGATTAATCCTTTTTATGTTTTAATGTTATAAACATGCCTTAGTCATGTCTTTTGATTTTGGATGCTAGAATTAGACATTCATCAGCAAAATTCAGAGGGTGATTGATATATCATCCATTTCTTTGCCTTCTTTTAGGCTTCTTGCACCTTAGCAATTAAGAGCGTCCTTATTGTGTTTCCATCTGATCGATTTTCAGTGTGTATGAAATGTGTGGGTTAGCAAGGAGCAATTTCTTTGAAGGAAATTATTCAAATACTAGAGTTAGGAGTTGTTCTTTTAATATTCCTATTTGGTAGTTGACTATTGTATGGTTTACTTAGTACTTTGGATGGTTCAACTTATTTGCTCATTGGTTTGTTGTATTTTGGGAAGATTACTTATCCTCATTTTTTATTTTTTAATCCTTAATTTAATACATCTATTGTTTCTAATATTAAAAATAAAAAATAATCAGATGTTGGATGTAGAAAATGCTAACCCTTACAAACTTAGAATGTAAACACTTCAATCATAAACATCCAAGTGAATATGATGCTTTGGTTGGCAAAATAAATCTAATAAGTGCCAGAAAACATTAGGGCCACACTTACTTGCAGTGAAAACATACAAAAACTAGTCATGACTGAATGAGGGTGAATATGAATCAACTTATCCATGCCTATTCACAAAAAAAGGAAAAAAGGAGAAAGAAAAAGGAGAAGAAAAAGAAACAGCTTATCCACATTGTAGATAGTTGGAATGAAAATGATGCTAGACATGCCTGGTTAAATCATTTATGTGGAAAAAGTGAATAATGTATTCTTCTGAAGTTGAGTATCATCTGCATTTTGATAGTCTTTATCGCATATGCGAATGTCAATATCAGCTACAACTTGTTTTGACATCAACTTACCTTTGTTCATCCTATCAAAATGTAATCATCAACTTAAATGAAAATAAAAGCTGATTCAATGGTGCCTAAAAAATCAGCATGCCAAACTATCCAGCTTTTCTCATCACACAGGATTACCACTATTGCTTTCATATTCATTGTTCTCCTGATGTCAAATTTTGGAGTTGAAATAAGATTTTAACAAAGAAAAGAATTTGTATTTAACAATATCAAAAGGCTAAATTTGAGTTTGCTTCTTGATCCATGTTGACATTCTTTGCTATCAATTTTGTTGCAGGCTGTGGCTGACATAATCCGCACAACCTTGGGTCCAAGGTCCATGTTGAAGATGTTACTTGATACTGAGGAGGAGGTGATTTTTTTTGAGTTTATAGATGTTTTCAGTTCTGCTGGGAATTAACCTAGGGTGGATTTATTTCGTAAGTAATAATGTTCTCATATTAAAATGAGATGTGTCACATGTAGTTAAACACATAATGACTCCACAAACAATGGAGCAGTTATTATCAAAAAGTCAAAACCAATGAAAACAGAAATGAGAATTGAATTGATTTGATTCCAAGATCTGTAAATAGTTTGTCAGTCTCTTTGTATTTGTATCCAAATAAGAATGGATGATTTTCAATGTCCTACTGTGCTCTCCAAATAACATAACCAAGAGCAGAAGGAATCATTCTCTGGAAAATCTTTATCTTCTGGTCCGTTAAAGTTTTAATCTTTTTTTTTAATTGTTCAACTTCAATTAAGTTACTTCTTCATACTAGCATGCATTTGTTGCCTATCTTAACACATTGTTGAGCCTTCTTTGGTTCTTGTCCTTAACAAGTGCCATCTCTAACTTTGTATAAATGTATTACTTTCTTATCCTACTTTTTCTTCATTATTATTAATCCATTTTAACATCATCACTTATCATGCACACTTGTTAGCATGCCTTTTCTACTGCCAAATATTTCATAATAATAAAGCTTACCTTTTGTCAAGCTCAGTTACTTAGTTTGTGATCTATTTTTCTGGATGCTGTCAGGTATTGTGGTTACTAACGATGGAAATTGTATTCTACGGGAGTTAGATCTTGCCCATCCAGCTGCTAAGGTGGTGTTTATATCCATCATTGGGGAAAGGACATGATCATGTTGTTTGTAATTGCATGGTTCAAAGTTGTACTATCAGTTATTAATTTGCATGGTTTCAAGGCATATCGGTTTTGGCATCTTAGATTGGTACTGGACGATGCATAAAATATACATAAAGGACTCCAAAATTTTTAATAGAATGGCTAAAATTATCACAAAGAAATATAGTTACATGAATCCAAAGCATTAATATGTAAAAATAATATTCATATACTAATAGAAGCATACGAGGATAGATTTAAACCACCTTATTTATCACCTCATGCTAAATTTAAGATAAAAAAGAAAATTTGTTTTTAATATAATGTATTTTGTTTAATTTTGATATCTTTTGTTCGAGTCCCAATGTGGACACAAGAAAAACATTTACCTATCAAAAGTTTAATATTTTATTTTTAATAAGCATGAATTATATTTAAAAAATATAAATATCATTTTTCTTCAAACATAATTTGGGAATAGAACTATTAAAACGCAAAGTTTTTTTTTTATTAATTTTGTTTCCATTTGAATAAATAAGTTTTAAAAATAAATAAATATTTTTTGTATTTTTAAAAATAAATATATATCTCTCCTCCTATTCCACAAACCCTCCTGTGTGTGTGTGACGGACTCAAACCACTCTCTACAATCAACCTGAAATACCCATTTCATCATACTGATTTTGACTTGGGTATTGATCTGGTAACAGCTATGGCCGAGATGGGTACGACTTGGTAGATTTTGCATCAATCTCAATTGAGATTTTGAATCCTGGTTGTTTGTGCTCTTTTTTATTTTTTTTATTGGTTTTGTTTTTAAAGGTAAATGGTTTTATATTCTTTCTTTTGTCCATATTGGGAATTGAACCTGAAACCTCCCATAACCCCACTCTAACCCTGTACCACTTGAGCCGGGCCTCAAGGGCTTGGTTGCTTGTGCTCATTGGTCCTTCATTTTTTGTCTTTTGGCATTTCTCTCATTCTTTTTTCTACTCTCTATTGCCCTTTCAATATATGCTGGCATGTTTCATTTAATATTATTTAGATTTTAGGTAGATCACTTATAAGAGCATCTAAATTTTTAGCTTTTAAATTTTTTTCTATTCTGTCAATTTAGTTTCTGAAAACTTTTTGTCATTTTAGTTATGAGTTTTCTATTTATCACTTGACAGTCCATGATTGAATTAAGCCGCACACAAGATGAGGAAGTTGGTGATGGAACAACTTCAGTCATTGTTCTTGGTATGTCATAGATAACTATTCTTTTTTCGACAATTTATTATTGGTTCATATTGTGATGGGGTGCACTATCATTAACTCAGTAACTGTTTATGAACCATGAAAAGAAGAAACTTCTATGATGAAGGATCTCTCATTCTTATGTATTTATTATTGGATAAGGAAATTGTTATTTTACTTGTTTTTGTTCATATTCATTTTATCTGAACTTATTTGGGCCCCAATTTAGAAGAACTTATTGTGGCCCCAATTTAAATTTGATTTTTTCTTTCACTCATGTGGGGTTTTGTTGCTTTCTTTTAGTTGTTATTAGTGAATATTTAGATGTTTGCTTCACATAATACAAATGATGTTATCCTTTAATTTGATACTGATTGTTAAAATGAAAATTTGTTAAAGCTGGTGAGATGCTTCATGTTGCGGAAGCTTTCATAGACAAAAAGTATCACCCCACAGTCATATGTCGAGGTAACGCCAATGTTGTAAGATAGTCATATTTGATTGTTGATTTAAATTTTATCTTGATGAATTTAAAATTGTGGTTCTCCTGCAGCTTATAATAAAGCTCTCGAGGATGCTATTGCGGTGCTTGACAATATTGCAGCCCCTGTTGATGTGAATGATCGTAAGCTTTTATGAAATCTTCTGTCTTATTTCATGCAGTTCTTTCTATGTAACTTAAAATTATCGTTCATAGCATTTATATACCCGGGAAATTATAATTAATTTTGAGTCCAGAATTGTGTTCCTTTTAACAGAGTTAAGTTTAAACTAGAGATTATTAAGTTTGTGTGATTGCATGGAGACTACTGAATATTCTGATTCCTTTTCATTTTTCTTCTCTAACTTAGATGAAACACAGAAGGTGACATCAACAAAAACTGTGCACCTCCCGAAGACTAGACAATACCTACACCCTTCGAACTCGAGAGTAACCAAGGAAGATACACTTCAATGACTTAGGGTTGAGTTTAGACACATGCAAAATGAGCATCCCGAACAAAACACACCCAAATACTATACTTCAATAAACAAAGGTTTATGGGGAAAGAGAGTTTCGAAACAAAGTTGCCCAATCCAAGATGAGAAGACATCCGACACTAAAAAAGGCAAGGGAAACAACATCGTCTTAAATTGGGCACTTGCATTTGAAATAATAGAGCCCGAGCGGTTTAAGGTGTCTATTTTTTTTTTCAGCAACTCCATTCCGAGAAGGAGTATCGATACAAGATGTTTGATGAAGGATGCCATTCTGAAGCATGAATGACTGAAATTGTTCAAACAAATATTATTTGACATTATCACTTCTCAGATTTTGAACAGAAGTATGAAACCGAGTCTTAATTTCAGCATAAAAGGCATGAAAGTGAGAAAATAACTTTGTGCGGTTTTTCATTAAACATAACCAAGGGGTTTGTGAATAATCATTGACAAACGTAACAAAATAACGAAACCCAGTTGGGGACAGAATTGGACAAGGACCCCACACACCCAAATGGACTAACTCAAAGGGAGCACCAACTTGTTTATTGACTCTAGGATGAGAACTAAGACGATGATGCTTTGCAAATTGACAAGAAGCACAATCTAAGGACTGACAAACTCGAAAACTGGGGACACAATTTCTTCAATAGTGGAAGAGAGGGAAGCGCCTAATTTGCAATGTGAGCCTCAACTGCCAGAAGAACCTCAAAACAGCAATAGGTCTCTGGGTAATCGTAAGATCAAGAATGTAGAGACCCTCACTCACGCCTTCTACCACACCGGCTGGTCATAAGATCCCGAAGAGACAATAATCGGGAAAGAATGAGACAACATTTAAGAGCTCGAGTTAGTTTGCTCATAGATACCAAATTAAAAGAAAAATTAGGTAAACTCAAGACAGATGATAGGGGAATAGAAGGAGGGAAAAAAATGGTGTATGAACCAAGAACATAGGACTGTGACCCATCTGCCAAAGTGACAGTGGAAGGTGAAGATTGTGATTGAAAGGTAGAAAATAGACTAGAATTACCTGTCATGTGATATGTGGCTCCAAAATCAATGACCCATTCGGAGGACGAAGAAGAGACTAGTATGTAAACAGTAACTCCGACATTCAGCCTGAATAGTCGTAATCGTGAGTAGATGGAGACTGCACGATTTCCTCTCGGGCATGTGTGGAACCTCAAGGAAGTTCGTCTTCATGAGAGTTGATCGACTGATCAAATGCCCCGCGAGAGGAGGGGGCGATATGGCGACAAAATCTCGATTCCTGCTCAAGTAGCTTACGCCTTGTATCATGTCCAAACTTACGACAAGATTAACACACAACTCCACATAATTAGGCCCTCTAGTTGTTACTTCCCGCTACTATTTCGTGATTATGGCTTCTCTGCTTTCACCAATGCTGACTAACAAGAGCACCGCTCATCCGGGTAGATGATAGAGCAAAGTGATATTTCGTGGAGTATTCGATGAACGCTGAAAGAAGAAATTTCAGGATTGGATGTAACTGCTGGCCTTAACGTAATCATACTCAAAAGTGAGGGCGGCAGGGCTCATCAACGCCATATTTTCCATCTTGTTGAACCTTAACATCTGGACTAATGTCTTTTTATAGTCCATAAAAAATTCCGCAAGCGACTGATCTTGTTTCTTAGAGCGATAAAAGGTTTGACACACATCGAAGATGCGAGAAATATTTTCCCTTTCCAGAATATACAAATTCCAAATAATCCATTAGCTCCTTAACAAACTCACATTGATTAATGGGAGTAAGTACTTTATCATCAATGGAATTATGGATTTGGGGAAAGAGAGGGGCATCATCCTCCAGCCATTGATTCTTCGAATCATCAGTAGGAGGGTCCTCAGTAAAGTGACTGGCCACATATGAATACTCCTCAAGTAGAGGTGGATTGTTTTACTCCAATCCAAGTAATCGGGGACCGCTAGTTTGTCCTCCTGCGGATCTCGGGACATCATCTAGACGCCGAAACAGCTTCTTATTTGCCGACATCATTATTAGAAGCTGGAAAGTAGATTAGGCTTAAAGTACCTTAAGGCGTAGATTCAAAAAATCTTGTAGAAACCCTAGGCACAGTGGGCCGTCGGACACAAAAATCACCAAAAACAGTGGATTTAGGTACCAAACAAATGAACAAAGTAGACCAGAGGTCTTGTCGGCCCCGGACAGCACCGGAGGAGGAGGCTAGAGCCTGAATAGTCCCCCACGCGCCCACACGCGCGGCGTGTGTGGATCTGTCTTGAAACAGTGTGGCGGTGCGTGAGCTCCACACGTATGGTTTTCGGCTGTCGGATTTTTCTAGCAGGCTCGGGTGGTCGGCAAAGCTTCTCAGGCCGACGGTGAGATCCCACTGTCCCTCGAAATGGGTGTTTCAAAAAACACCCCTCCCAGCTCTCTTGAGCACTCTAAAAAACTGCCTAAAAGCAGTTGAAAACTCTTCCAATATGAGCCCTAGGCTTTGATACCATGTAGAAACTAAGAGAAGAAGAGTTAGAGGAATGAATTCCTTATCTTTTCCATTGAGTCATCATACATATATATACAAGAAGGTTAGGCTATACATTAGGTAAGATGATCCACTTTTCCTGGGAATAGTTAGCAGCCTCTATAAGTAAAGGCATCCTAATAAAATACAAATCAATATGTTAACGTATGATACATAATTATAACCACATGTTAACGTATGATACATACTATAACATTCTTGTTTTCTAAAATTTGTCATATCTTTTTGTGTGAAGTACGTATGACTTTATCTGGGGCAGGTGTTGCAATGCTGGGAATGGTGAAGAGTTGTATTGAAAACAAATTTACTATCAATTTGGGGATCTAATTGCTGTAAGTATTCTTTTGTATGTGATAAATTCTCAGTTAAAAGAAGATATGAATGCATTTGGCTGCTCATCATCTTAATAACAAATTCTTCATGACTGTGACATTGTGTCTATTTGATTCTCCAAATTCCAATAATCCAATACTTTTTATGGAGGATGCTTATTGCATTATTCAAGAATTTTTTCTTGGTTATTGTGTTAAATCTTTGTGGATAAAAGCCAGTTATTTGTTTCTTATATGCATATATATTTGTTCTTTGTGTTAAGAAGTTGATTGATGTCAAAATTTGTTGGAATTCATTCTCTTTTGTTAAAAAATAAAACTTACCTCACAATATCAATTTGTTTTATGTGAGCCTTGTATATTTTCAATTTATATTGTATTTTTTAATATAAGCTTTGTTTAATAATTTCTAGGATTTAGCACTACGTTACCAATAACTGTTGGTGTGACCTTGGTCAAGGATTGCGAGAAGTGGGACATTGCTATACATAAAGGTTGAGAAAATCCCTGGTGGCCAGTTGGAAGATTCCAAGGTTCTTAAAGGTGTTATGATTAACAAAGATGTTGTGGCCCCTGGAAAAATGAAAAGAAAGATTATCAATCCTCGTATTATTCTTCTCGATTGTCCCCTTGAATATAAAAAAGGGGAGAACCAAACAAATGCAGAATTGGTTAGAGAAGAAGACTGGGGAGTTCTCCTGAAATTGAGGAAGAATACATTGAGAATCTGTGCATGCAAATACTGGTTCAAACCCGATTTAGTCATAACAGAAAAGGCTCAGTGACCTGGTCACTACTTTAGTAAAGCTGGTTAGCAATCAGGAGATTGAGGAAAACGACAACAGTCAGGATTGCTAAGGCGTGTGGAGCTGTTGTTGTAAACTGACCAGATGAACTTCAAGAATCTGATGTAGGAACTAGGGCTGGGATTTTTGAGGTCAAAAAGATTGGAGATGAGTTCTTTGCTTTCATAGATGAGTGCAAAGACCCTAAAGCATGCACTGTTCTTTCTTAGGGGTGCGAGCATGATCTTTTTGAATGAAGTGGAAAGAAACTTGCAGGTATCTCCTTGATTTAGTGCTTCCAGTTACTTATTGATAAACGATATGGGGTTCTGAAGAATTGTTTTCTTTTAACAGGATGCCATAAATTCAGAAGTGCAAAACAAATAATCAAGAACTGTGTTTGTGTCTCTTATAGTACTATAGAGTTAACTGTTTCAGCTACACTAAAACAAAAAAGTTCATCTATTGAAGGAATTGAGAAGGTAAATTTTACATTTTTTTTTTCTTTCTCACATATCAACTTTGATGTGATTTTCCCATTTTTGAATATGATATTTCCCTTTGAATTTTTCAAGAGAAAGATTGGTTGACAATGACATTACCAATGTTTTATGAATTTTTCTTTAGTTATTACAATGCAGTTTTCTGATGCTTAATGTAATTTTCCCCATTCGTATATTTGTTTGCTTGCTTGTGAAACAGTGGCCTTACGAAGCTGCTGCAATAGCTTTTGAGGCTATACCAAGAACTTTGGCACAGAATTGTGGTGTGAATGTGATTAGGACTATGACAGCTTTGCAAGGAAAGGTTAGGGCTATTATATGTAGTTATTTTGTACCTTTTCTCTTTTAGATTTTGAGTTCTAGGGTTTAGAAATGCCTTTTAATGCTTGGAAGTATTTTTCTTTCCAGAAAGATTAGATGTTTGGAAAAATCTGAAATTATTTTACATTAGCATCATTTAGTGGGTGGTTTTTCAAACATCACTTTTCGTTATTTAATGAATATTAGTGGAGAACTGCTATGGTCCCCTTATTTCAATTTCTATTCAAAATTCAGAACAAGCAGACTTAAAACCAAGCCCAAATCTTCTCATTTAAAAAATATTTGATAAAGAATGAAAACTAAATTGATAAAGAGTGCATCATGCGCAAGTACTATATTAGTGAACCCGGGACTACATTAGTGAACCTTGGGTACTAACCGAGTACCCAGTTTTTTAGGTTGTAAGTCTCGGCTTGGTTTTAAGTCTCTTTACAAATTTTCAAATAAAATGAAATAAGGGGCCCACAACTTAGTTCTCTTTAATAAAAAAACTTGTTTTTTTCTTTTCAACATTTAAACTGTAACCTATTATTTATAAAAAAAATGCTACATACTACAAATATTTCTATAAAAATCATTTTCATGTGGGACAAAAAGCATTTCTAACATTAGTGGGTCTTCATTTGGGGACTTAAGAAAGATCTCTAAGTACCATCTAAAATCAAGATTTTAAAGCCATAATTTTACTCCCAAAAGTCACTTTTGAGATTTAATTAAAGCTTTGTGCTTGCAGTGATCTTAAGAATGAAAGATCTAAAAAGCTTTATCTATCCTAAATCTATTCAAATTTTACCCTTTCTTCCTCTTTAATAATTACATCATAAAAATTCTTTCATTCATTTATATCACTCCATACACTATAAATTTTGTTGTTGAGGGCAAAATGAAAATTTTCATCCTTCAAACACTTATTGCTAGTGAATAGTTTCTAGCAATATTTGGGCAAATATTGTTAGAAACTATTCACTAGCAATACTTTTGCTCCATTGCTGGAGCTGGTTTTTTTCAATTTAGCATCTATATTTAGCTTTTTGCTTCACTGTTGGAGATGCTCTTAATGTCATGGCTAACTAACTAACTAACTAACTACTTAAGCCCATTGTGAAGAAAATGATCCTCTCTTGGATTGTGAAAATAAAAAATTTAACAAATTTCTCTCCTTTGTTTCTCATTCCATTTCTTTTCTTAGCATGCAAATGGTGAAAATGCCTGACTGAACAGATGGAACTACTGGTGCAATTACCGACATGCAGGAGCGGAAGGTACGATGATTTATTTTCTTCTTCGTCCTATAATCCCATTCACTATCCAATTAATTGCTTCACAATCTAGATAGATCTTTGTTTTCATTTTCTTTTGTTAAATTTAAGTTTGTGAGACTGGATGTATATATGTATATGTTCTTCCAGATCTGGGATGCTTATAATGTGAAGGCACAGACCTTTAAGACCGCGATCGAGGCTGCTTGCATGTCTTTTTTTAGGATCGATGACATTGTGAGCGGAATCAAAAAGAAAGAAACCCCTGGTGCTGCATCTTCATCAAAGCCTACAATTGAGAAAGAAGACGATGCAGACAACGAACAAATGATTCCAGAGTAAAAACTATTATTGATGATGACGATGATGATGATGATGACGACGATTCAACCACATGGGATGCCGAGTTTGTTAAAAGGGGTTGGTGAAAATGTCGGATCGGATTTTGTCATCTTTTATAGATTCTTATGCTAAGTTCTGGTTTAGGTGTGTGGTAGTTGTGTGAAAATTTGGTTATTTATATATTAATGTATGTTTCATGATCAATCGGAATCTTTTCTTTGTTTTTTCTGTTCAAAACTGGACTTGCTGACTGTTATGATTTTGAAACTTGATATATTATCATTTCCTTGGGTATAGTTTTCTATACTGGGATTTGGATATCTTTTTTTCTTTTTCTTTTTCTTTTTCTTTTTGTCTGAAGCAATCTTGAATGCTTGTGCTTTTAAATGTCATTTTTTCTTATATGTGCAGACAAGTTGAATCCCACTTTTTGTTTGCTTTAGAACCTTGGGCAGGAAAAGTATGAATTTGAAAATAGGGTTATTTTTTTTGACTTTTTATTAATTTCTGGTATGATTTTAATAAAAGAAAAAAAAAATTAATTCTTATTTTTTTACTTTTTCAATAATGACCCATTCTTTTAGATAACGTAAATGCATGAAATAAAAAAGGTATGTGCTTTTATCATCATTTTTCAAGAAAAAGGAATGTTAGAATTATAAATTTTGAATTATTTGATGTTTTCAATCAAATATTTCTTGAATGTAAAGAAAGATAAAGTATGAAAAAAGGTATAACGTAATAATTAGTTTTTAGGTAAATATATTGTTTTAACTAATTATAGTTATTATATTAATCAATTATTTAAGATAGTACCTATAATTATTTAAGGTGATACTTATAATTAATTAAGATTGTATCTTTATATGGAAGTCACTTATTTTTCACATATTTTAAATAATGTATTCCTCATTTTTCATACATGTTTTTTTACTTTTATTTTTAAATAGATACCAACTTTTCCGTACCCCTTAAAGAGGTAAAAGGATAAATAATAAAAATATAGAAAAGAAAATTTAATCCTGTGGTAATCATGAAAGCGTGAAGAAAATAGAAATGTCAGAGAGCATTACAAGGCGTAAAGAAAAAGGTCATCAAATAGAACAGGAAAAAAGTGCTGCCTTTTTGTTTTTGGGTTTTTCTTTAATAGTAGTAGTAAGTTTTGGAGGTGTTAAAGTTAAAAACTTAGAGAACAACTTTAGTTGTAGTATTAACTTTATTTCAAGAGAAGTGAAATCATTCATATAAAACAAAAAGATGGTGGTAAACAGTGAAGTAATTAAAAAGATTATGAAATCTAGATTAAATAATAATATAATAATGATTACATTACAATAAAATATGTAGTAGATGGACCAACCCTATTTTTTTACTACAGTAATTGCTAAAAAAGGAAGCATCCCTTTGGTGGGTTTGCAGTAATTATTGTCAGTGAAATCCCAAAATAATTGTCAAGAAACCATTAATTTTCTACATTAATTTTGGCTCAAAACTATGGGGGGTTTTTGGTTTTGGTTTTGGTGTTGGTGTTGGAGTTTTGTTGGAAGTGGAACCCATTCAATAGTAGTGCCTAGCTGC
Organism: Tetrastigma voinierianum; assembly: GCA_016808115.1. Taxonomy (NCBI): domain Eukaryota; kingdom Viridiplantae; phylum Streptophyta; class Magnoliopsida; order Vitales; family Vitaceae; genus Tetrastigma; species Tetrastigma voinierianum. The sequence goes on from JAEQBH010000727.1 coordinate 659,692, forward strand.
TGCTCTGAATCTTGTGTTCCACAAAATGATTTAGTGAGGGGTTATATTTACAAGAATAAAAAAAAAATTATGAACAAAAATAAAGGTAAAAGATGAGTAAAGTGGAAGGTACAATCAATGATGGCTATATATATATATATATACCAATTTGATACTATTTTTTAAATTTGTTTTTGGTAACCATTTAAAAAAAAATTTATCTTGAATTTTTATGATTTTTGTAAATAAAAAGTTTGTTGTTTTTAAATATATTAACTTTTAGGAATTTTGTTTTCATATACCAATTTTTATTTTTATTATAATTCTATATCAAAACAATCCTTATTTCATCGCTTTAATGTTGATACAGGTATATTCAAGTTTTACTGGTATATAAAAACAAAATTTATGAAAATTGTTATATTTAAAAGTAAATTTTATTTCTAAGATGCAATACAAAATCATTAAAGTTCACGATATTAATACTATTTTCTTTTTTGATAAATAAAGATTTTATTATGAACGTAAAGAATCTGCCTCTATTATAACTCGAACTGGTGACCCTCTCATTTTCTATCGATTCAATTCGGTGACCCTATCTCCATCGCGATTCGAATCAATCTTTCATCTTCTCGTGGATGCACTTCTTTTATCTTTTGACGCTCCTACTTTTTAAAATTCGTTCTACAAACTCATCTAGGCATGTGAACTTTGATAACCGTTTTTTAAAACATAGAAAACATCATTTTATTTTAGTATTATTTGAAATTTATTTTTATTCTCTAAATTTAATATTTTCAGAGTTTTTTATAAGAAAAATCAAACGTGTTATCTCTATTATTTTCCTTTCTCTTTTTTATTTTTTTAAAATAAAAAACAATTTAAAAAAATCGAAACCACGATTGAATTAAAAAAATCATTTATTTATGATTTAAGATCGAATCGATGATTAAATTGGATTAAAACAGGAAAAAATCAACAATACACGATCGATTTTTAAAACATAAAAAAAAAAAAAAAAAAAAAAAACACTGGGAGGACAAGAGAAGACCGACAGCTAACTCTAAAGCAAAATCTCAGTAAAATAAAAGTTAAAAACAAAGTACTATTCTCTTTTTTATTTATATTTATTTTTACATTACTTATATGACTTACCTGCTTCCCTTCTTCCAGATCTCTCAATCTCGTTCTCAGATTCGCAGACATGGAAACAATGCACAGACCGCCATTGCATACACCCCTTCTCTTCTTCTTCTTCTTCTTCTTCTCCGTCTTGTACTTATCATTCACACCTTTCAATGTAACCGAATCGAGATACCTTCGATCTTGTCTTTTTCATTCCATCCGTTTTGTATTTTTTGTTTCTGATTTTTCTTGCTTGGATTCTGTCAATGCAGGTCTGTTTGGCTGACGGAAAGCCATCGGAATCGGCCGGAGAAAATCCGTTCACGGCGAAAGCTTCCCTGATCCGGTACTGGAACAGACAGATATCGAACAATCTCCCGAAACCGCCATTTCTTCTCTTTGAAAGCTTCACCACTCAGTGCCGTCGACTCGGCCGTTCTCTGCAAACTCGCTTCCCAGAACGGCCTGTCTTCTCATCTGTCATCCTTCTGCACAGCTGCAAAATTGTTCTGTGCGTTCGATTCAGATTCAGAGCCCAGTTCGGGAAGAACACAAGCCAATGACGCTAACTTCGCTGTTTACTCGAATCGAGGATTCGCCAACTATGGCGGTTCCCGAATCGGTGGAGTCGACTCGTTCAAGAACTACTCCGACGGGTTGAATATGCCCAACGGCTCTTTCCGGAAGTACAGCGGCGGCCAATCCAAAGGCCACCGGGAGGAGTTCACGAGCTACGCACGTGACGGGAAATATCGCCACCGGGAGTTTCGCCATTACGGCACCGGCGCTCCGGTGGCTCCGGCGAGTTCACGACCTACGACCCGGAGGTCAACGTCCCCCACCGCGAATTCACCACTTACGATTCCAACGGCGACAACCACAAACTCTCCTTCTCCGCCTACGCCGGCGACACCAACTCCGGCGCCGAATCTTTCACCAGCTACGGCAAGAATGGGAAAAACGTTCCCGCCGAGTTCACCAACTACGGCGACGGCTCCAACATCATCGGCTCCACATTCACAGTCTACGGCCAATTAGCCAACGCCCAAAACGATTCATTCAAAGGATATGGCCACCTCCAACAACCCACAAAACAATTTCAAGAGCTACGGCCTCGCCGGCAATGCGGCGGCGGATACCTTCACGAATTACAGAGACGGCGCCAATGTCGGCGACGATTCATTCAATTCCTACGCGCGGAGTTCCACCGCCGCAAAAGTGAATTTCGCGAATTACGGAAGGACATTCAACGTCGGGAATGACACCTTCAAAGAATACGGCAAAGGATCGACAAAATCGTCCGTCGATTTCAAAATCTACGGTTTGAATTACACATTCAAAGACTACGAGAAAAAGGGTGTAACCTTCTCCGTGTACAGCCATGCAAGTGGCAGTAGTAGGAGGAATGGTACTGGTAGTGATACCGCCAGTGGCATTTCCGTAAATAGATGGGTAGAGCCGGGCAAATTCTTCCGGGAGTCGATGTTAAAGAAGGGGAATGTCATGGCGATGCCCGACATCCACGACAGAATGCCTGGAAGGTCGTTTTTGCCCCGGGCCATCGTCTCCAAATTACCATTCTCGTCCTCCCGTTTGCAGGAGCTGAAGGACATATTCCACGCGCGGGACAACTCGACGACGGAGCGCGTGATTGCGAACGCGCTGGAGGAGTGCGAGAGAGAACCGAGCCGGGGCGAGACCAAGCGGTGCGTCGGCTCGTTGGAGGACATGATAGACTTCGCCGTGGCCGTACTGGGGCGCGACGTGGTGGTGAGGACGACGGAGACGGCGCGTGGGTCAAAGGAGAGGGTGATGATAGGGGAAGTCAGAGGAATCAACGGTGGAAAAGTGACTAGATCGGTATCATGTCACCAAAGCCTGTACCCGTACCTACTGTATTACTGCCACTCGGTCCCCAAGGTGAGGGTGTATGACGTGGACATTTATGACGTGGCGGGGAAGGAGAAGATGAATCATGGGGTTGCCATCTGTCATATTGATACGTCATCATGGGGTCCCACACATGGCGCTTTCGTGGCACTAGGGTCCAGCCCTGGCCTCACGAGGTGTGCCATTGATCTTTGAGAGAATGACATGACGTGGACCATTTCTGACTCTCACCACTGATCCCATCAAATTCTTTGAGATGTGCTATTGTTTGCTTTTGTTTTAATTTATTTATGAAATTCCCAGTTTGGCTACTTTCCTTCTTTTTTTTTTTAATGGGAATTTTGATCACCTAATTAGAGACAGACCAGCGCTTATCCGATCAACAAGGCCCACACCTGCCAAGCAGAGACCACGATCGTACCAGGCCGATTTAAATCGAAATGCCATTTTCATTTACCTACTCGGCCTATATTTACTACTAATGGCAAATTTCAACCTTATGTGAAAAAAAAGAGAGGTGCATTATGCATTTTTAATCATTTCAGAGAATAATTTTTTCTCATAATATTTCTAATATTTTTTATAATATGCAACTACATCTGCATATAACAAATCAAGATACTTGTTCTACTCTAATTGAGCCCAAGATTTAGATTTGAAACTGTAGCCCAGTGCACTCACATAAAAGCATTGGAACATTATGTGATAAGGTACAACAAGAGGGATGGACACCACATGCAGTTGTCAAACTAGTGTATGGTCTTTATGCATCATCAACAAAGCCCAAGAAACTTGGTGGAAACCCAAGTAGGTCCTTATTGAACTAACTAGATCTTCCCATTTGAACATGTATAGGCATGCCCAGTGCTCACTAAAAATACAGAGCCTAGGAAATAAGGGTAGGACAGTCACTCCAAACCAAACCAAAATCATATCAAACTAAAGAGCATACATTTGATAAAATCCTGTTCTGGTGACACACTTGATTGAGAAAAAATTATTCCTCATAGACAGAGAGACTCCTTCCAGTTCCAGAATGAGTAGTGAAGAGCCACAGAGCACAGTGAAATGAAAAGGTGCAATTTATTTGAAGAGTAGCTCCTTAGTGTTTTTTTTTTTTTTAATTTCTTTGGAAGGTTTGGAAGGAAAGAAGTCTCAAGATGTTTGATAATTATTAATTAGGCGCATTATGCTCAATTCTTGAAAACGTTCTTACTTAGGAATTTGTAATTATGGGTAAAGCAATACATAAAGATCAATTCTTTGTCTTTTTTTGATTTTACTAAGTAGTTGGTCTCCGTTTACACCTGATTCTTTTCAGTGTGCTATTAGGCTATTTCGCTTCATCGTACTTTGGTGCGTCCAGACATTCCTTATTTCTAATGAATTTTTATTTATCAAAAAAAGCTCATCCTAATTAAGATTAAGAACTTAGACTATCCGGGTGCCCGCACGTTCTCTTAAGTAAATATACACCCTAGAACTAACCTAGACATTTCCATAAATTTCGTAAGAACTCCTCCAAAATAGCTATCAATTCAAGAAGAGAGAGATTCTGGTTTTCCTTAAGACTTCCAAAGGTTTCCCTAGATTTTCAAAAGGGCATGGAAATAGATTCTCTGCAAAGCATAAGTGAAGGATAAGTGGATAACTGGATAAGTACTGGGTAAAAGGGTTTTTATTTAATTTGTCAAACCGAGCGCTCGAAAAAATTGGGCCACCATTCGACATCAAGTAGTTCGATATGCCAATCTATTAAGCCACTCAATTCATTTTTCAGCCAATAAATTAGAGTCCAACCCAGCCCTAATTTCGGGTTGGTCGGGCTAGCCTAACGGACCAGGCTCATATTGCCAGCTCTAACTCCAATAGAGAACTTGAAAGAGGTTTCTATAGTTACCATTTTTTTTAAAAGATAGATTTATTGATTAAGATTAGCAATACAATTGATAGAAAAATAGGATCAAGGGTGGTAAAATTTTTAGAGAATGATGCAACATTTATGTTAAATGTAAAAATGATTGGTCGAAGACCTACATATTTGATAATCAAACAATGCCTTAAATATTGAAGTTTCCAGATCTGCAGATGAACATAATTTGATATAATGACTATGTCGGATTGAACTCTGTCATCTGAACTGTCAATACGAGAACCATGAAGAAGTTAACTGTTGGCGATACAACTACCCGCTGTAGGAAGTCGGTGATACAACACATCGCAATAGGTCGATAATAAACAACACAAAAAAACTGAGAAAAATAAATATAAGCCCAGATTGATGTGGAAGAAAACCATTTTATTGAAAAAGAAATCCAGATCTGAGGAAAGAAAACAATGGAACGGGTCATTTTTCATGTCAAGAATGGCAAAAAAAATCACCCCCTCCTCTTTACAAACAAGAGCCTTAACTAGAGAACAGATAGAGAGACGAATAGGATTTCCAGAAAGAGGTTTCTATAGTTACCACTTTTCAGTAAAGGAATTTAAGCTATATTTGTCAAGAGTCCTAAAATAAGAATCTTGAAAGGGCTGATTTATCATTTACTTGGGCTTAGGTAATTTAGGGCTTGTTTGGTTATTGTTTTTGAAAATTGTTTCGAGAATAATTTTTTAAAATACAAACAACACTATTTTGGTGTTCTCTAAAAAACATTCTTATTTTCTGAATTTAGTTTTTCTTTTGTGTTTTTTAGAACAAAAGAAAACTGAGAGTCAAACGTATTCTCCTTGTTTTTGGAAACATAAAACAGTTTACAAAAACAGGAACCAAGCATATCCTTAGGATTATTGATACGATGTGAGTCTTTTTATTTGTATAGATTTAAAAGGTAATTTCTATTTTTATGATAGGTTAAAATATAATATCCCTATTTGTTTTGAGAAGAGATAAATTTATTGATTTAAGTTAGCAATACAATCGATAGAAACACAGAATCAAGAGTGTTAAAAACTTTAGAGGATGACGTAGCTCCAAGTTAATAGCAAAAAGGATTGGCTTAAGGCCTACACATTTGATAATAAAAAAATGTCTAGAATACCTAAAATTGCAGATCTGCAGCATATTGACGAACATGATTTGATTTGATTTGATGACTTTATTGGATCGAACTTTACCATTTGAACTACCAACGCGAACACCATGAAGAAGCTAACCGTCGACAACATACCTACTTCACATCGTCGACAACAAACATGAAAAATAGAGAAAAGAAAGGTAAAACCTAAATTGGATGTGTGGGAAGAAAAACCAATTTTATTGGAAAAGAAATTTAGATCTAAGGAAAGAAAACAATGGCGGTTGATTCAAAGGTTAACGACAAAAAATCACTCCATCCTCTCTAGCGAACAAGGGTCAACTGTAGAATGCAGAGAGGCGACTAAGATTTCCAAAGAGAGGGGGCTGAAAGAGGTTTATATAGTTACCACTTTTTGGTAAAGGAATTTAAGTTATATTTGTCAAGAGTCCTAAAATACGATTCTTGAAAGGGATGATTTATCATTTACTTAGGGTTGGGTAATTTAGGGCCTGTTTGGTTCTTGTTTTTGAAAGAACAATTTTTGAAAACACAGAAAACACCATTTTAGTGTTTGATACAAGGATGAGATTGTGATAGATGATCTAGGGGTTTAGGTAAGTTAAGATTATAGGGTAGAACTTTGATGGGTAATGGATAGGTTCGATCTCAAAGTTTATAGGGCTTATTTCGGGTTTATATATGATGAAATTATGGTTTAGAAAGAAGGATTTTAACTTTGGAAATGTTTGGGTTTGGTTTGATGTAAAACAACCTTGTTTTGAGCTAATTTGAGGTTTTCGGGTTTTTCTAAGATTGGCTATGACTATGCAAGAATTTAGGTTTCTCTAAGGTTAGGGATGATGGTTTTTATTGTTCATAGAGTGGAACAAAGTATATGGAAAGGTTTTAGAAGTATGGAACCAAATTTGGAAAGTTTTGGGTTGTGGTTGGAGAATTGGATTTGGAAAGTTAAATAGAGAAGATGATGAGATGAGTAGAGGTTATAAAAGAGTAGGTATTTATTTCAACACTCAAGGAATCCACCAAGAGATAAGAAGCCACGAACTCACCACTCAAGGGAATCCACCCAGGAGATTAGAGAACAAGATATATACTTTGCCACCTAAGGAATTCACCTAGGGATAAGAAACACAACCGCCATTCAAGGAATCCATCAAGAGATAAGAGAACAAAAGAGAACTCTTAAAAGACAAATATGAAAAATAATATTAAACTTGAACTAATTGTCAAAAACTACATGTGGGGAAGAAAGAGCTGAAAATGAGGCACCTTCCCACTAACTATCATCAAGACATCTATCTCAAATTTTAGAATTTAAAGCAACAAGATTTGATTGTGGAGGAGTATTCGGCTAAGTTTGTAAACTTGATTATGAAGGGAGACTTGCAAGAGGCCAAGGAAATATGCATAGCTCACTACATTGATGGTTTGAGATATGATATTGCTAGAGTTATTTTTTTGCAACCATATCATAGTCTTCAAGATGTGATGAAACTTGCTTTGGAGGTTGGGGATAAAAAAGTGTGAAAATTCTACTACAACCAAGAGTGTGGCTAAAGAAGGGTTTTTCGAGGATTCGACTTCTAAGAATCCTAGTGAGGCTAAATTGATTCAAGGGCGGTATGGTGTTTTGGAATCAACAATATTTATACCTAATTCCTCCTACTGTTGTAGCATAGCTATCACAGATAAAGGGGTTTCAGATCGGAATACAAGGATGAGTTTTCTTCAGGTAAATGATTTGCGCTAGTTCAAAAAAGGTGAATTTCACTCGATTAGGGGTTTTATAAAAACAAAGGAGGGTCATGATTTGCAAACTGAAAATAAACTAAAGTAAAATATGAAAGAACTCAAGCATCGGCTACTAGGTTCGGGGGTTATAAGGTAACCGAGAGGTCCCTGTCCATTTCACATGGGGAGAATGACCTATAGTCATTTCCCGAACCGGATCTTCATTTGACACTAAAAACTAAACCCTAATAATTTTCCTTTTGAAAGATGGTCTTTATTGATCATTTATGGTCTCGCATGCGAACCTATCTCCGTCTCCACCTTACAGCCGATCGACATAAATGGAAACTAATGAATCTCAAAGGATCTAATATTAAGCATCCACTGAACCCTAAACGATTGCCAAGTACAGGTCATTCAAGATGCATCTAAAGGATTTAAACCTAAGGCTAGAAGGAGACACATAAATGACAATAAATACCTGCGTTAAAACTGTGAGAACCATCAGGACCCTAGGAACCCTCCTCCAGTAGCCTTCCTCTTCAAGGATAAAGGGGGTTTAGCCAACCATCCCTTGAGTTGTCATTCGCAAGGGGTGTTTGGCACTCGAGAAAATGAAATAAAGGGAGAGAGAATGAGAGAAAAGAAAATAAGCGGGAAAACTCCCACCCGGTCTCTGTATATCTGATGCAGAATGAAAAGTCTCCCTTACAGTAGGTACAAATGGGCTTATATAGGCAAAAACAAGCAAAATTATAAAAATATCTCACATACCCACTATACATGAAGGGTATTTTAGGAAAAATCACAAAAAGAGGTCAATCGGGTCAAAAATGTGTATTGTGTTGTGAATATTCACAGATGCGAACAGAGGTTGTGAAATTTTTTGCAACCCTGCAAAAATTTGCAAATTGCCCAATTTCTTATGTTTTATGCCCTTTTCCGGGAGCCGATCCACATCGAGTTCAACTCCGCATTCTTCAGGCTTGAGTTGACTCAATAATTTTATGAAGCGAGCCAAAACTACAAAAATAGTCACAAAATGCCATCAGTAGTATAGCCGAGACCTTAATGTGCAAATCGGGTTAATTAAGTTGATTAGTACACAAAAAGTGCTCAAAACCCCCAATAAACAGGGTTCAAAATAACACTATTTGGGCACTAATCACTCCCCCCAACCGACACCTTGCTAGTCCCTTAGCAATGAAAGAAAAAAAGAGCAACAAAACAATAAAAAAATTATGTTATCAAAAATGGTATTTCAAAAAGTATGTGGATGAGTAATGCCTAACCCTCAATGAGAATCACCAAAACCTTGCCTAATAACCATCTCGAGAGAGTGAATACCATACAAAATTTAGCATCAAAAGAGTTTCATTATCTAGAGAATCAACCTAAAACTTCCATCAAAATCTAAGTGTTTATATGATTAGTTTTCAACAATAAACTACCAAACTGCACTCCCCCAACTAGTTTTCATTGTCACAACCTAGTACAATTAACCTGCCCCAAATAGATAAGAACCCTCTCTATTCCACATTTTTACGCTCTTGTGCTGCAGGGGGTGCAATGCTGAGGAATAGACTTCACCAAAGTCCATGTAACGGGGATCCACCGATGACTCCCAACCAATTAAGGCTTAGGGCATCAAGTCATAAGGATTTTTCAACCACTAACTCTTCAGGTTTCACCCCGAACTTCAAATGATTTCGAAACTCTAGCACCTACAACTTGCTAAACTCCGCCTATTCACCTGATAATGAGCATTAAGCTCCGTGGTTCTACCCGCCTGGCTATTTAGGGTACCGAGCTTTAAAGACTTTCGCCATATACCCCTCGGACCATTGACGAGTTTCAAGGCAAAGCGTTGCAATTTTTCTTTTCTTTTTCCTTTTCTCTTTCTTTTCCTTTTTCACTTCTTTTTATTTTGGAAGACCTATCGTCTTCTTTTCATGGGGTCCTAACTGCTAAAGGTGGTCAACAAAACTGTGCCATGCTTTTGCAAGATTTAGAGGATAGACAAATTCTCAAATCCACTGTTGAAATCCGATGTGCACAAAGTTTAGCTAGAGAAGAAAAAGGGCGAAGCAACAAGAATTCAACTGATTATCCACTCACTTAGGCATGAAACTAATTTAACATCAACAGAATTGGACAATGTTTCAACTTTTCAAACTGTAAGGCAAGCAAAACACAAAAAAAAAAAGAAAGGGTGTAATTTCGAAACTGTAATTGTAAGCTGTATGATATGTGTAAAAGGAGATATGACTATATTTTTCGGCTTTACAAAAAAGAAACTAACAGCTTCACAACCAAAACAAACGACAAGCCACTGAACAAAACAAAATGGACTTGCTAAAAAATAGTAGTAAAAAACATGAATGTAAAAGTCACTTCCTTCGCTAACTCTCCCCCCAACCAAACATCACATTGTCCCTACCCGGGGCTCCTGATCGGGAAAGTTGGGAGAAGAAAGTGCTACTTCCGCAGTGAGCGTACCGGTGGGATGCCACCGCTTAAGTGTGCTAAGGAGCCAAGTGATGAAGCCAGAGGAGAATCGCCGCCGGCCGCTATCGCGTCCAATGAAGCCGAGGGCGCCGGGTGTGTGGCTATTGGCCGTGTCGCTTAGAGGATGATCTCAAGAGGCCCGCGTGCATTGATGCAGAGAGATAGGAGGTAGGCCTATGACTCAATCCGCACGAGGATGGCGTGGTTATGTGTAATGGCGGTCTCTGTGCGTGTCAACCTTCGCCAAAGTCAGGGTAGTCGCAAAGATGCCGACATACCGGAAGGTGCATCGCATCCATAATAGTGAGAAAATCCTAAGTGGATATGGAGATATGCTGCGGTGGTGGTGCTGATGTACTAGGTCCAACTGATGCTGTAGGAGCTGGAGGCACTGGAGGTGAAGAGGATGGCGACGATGTCGGTAATGGTGCAGTGATCGTTGGAGTTGCGGATAGTGCAACTGGGCCTCGTATCCTCGCCAGATGGTTAATCGCTTATGTCCCCGCCTATGTCCCCGAGGTGGAGGTACCGAGCACCTGGCAGAAGCCGCCACCTATTAATGCGCAGAAAATGGCTTCGCGACTTCGCGGCGCTCCAATCGTGGCTCAAAGAAAAACCCATATGCTCGAACACTGCATAGTAGCCTGAATAGGAGGGGTGTGGACTCAAATGAATGTTCCCCGCGGTCATTCCTCAAAGTGGAACAAGGAGGTCATGAAAAGCTCAGCAAGGCTAAACAAAAAACCCTCAGATATGCGATATAGAGCCACCAGAATAGCTCCTCTCCGCTGTACGATATGCTGGAGTGGGAATAGGTTGGATCGCAGAATATGGTCGATAAGAAGCATTCTCGGGGGAAGCTATTGATGAGTGCAAAACTCATCTATGTTTTGAGTTCATTTCACATGCTATTTTGTGCATTTTATATCCATATTCATGTAAAACTCATAAAATTTCCTCTAAACTTGGTTTTGTAGGATTATTGATGAAAAGCAAGTGATTTGGCAAGAAATGAACAATATATTTTCAAAAGAAGAGTCAACCAAGAGTCTCATAGCGCACCACTGGAAAGATGAATTTTTCTGTACAATTTGGAAGATCAAATGGTTCAAATTCCCTCATGGCTGCATTCTACATTCAAAGATCTTCCAACAGTACCACACGCCCAACCGAAAGTTAAAACGAAGAAGTTATGGTTGCAGGAAGAAAACCAGCTGGTCGTCCGTGAATTGATGTCGCGACCGTGATTTGATGTCGCGATTCGCATTTGATGTCTCAACTAATCGATGTCGCAACCAGATTTGATGTCGCGACCAGAATTGATGTCGCGACCAGATTTGATGTCGCGACCTGTGTCGCGACCAGAAACGCTGCAGAAACCTAAAAAAGGCCGAAAATTGATATTTTGACATACTCGCCCATTCACCCTAGGACCATATATATACTGCTTTTTAGGTAAAAAGAGTATAAAGGAAGATTGGAGAGCCTCATGGGGTTTCTCTCTCTAGACTGCCCATTTTTCCAGTTTTTCAGAGATTTTGATTTGTTTTAGATTTTAGAGTGGTTTTAGAGCAGATTTTTATTTCTATTGAAGAGATTTCGTGCCGCATAATGTAGATTCAGATTTCACTATGTTCGCATACAAAAAGATCGGGGTTAAGAATTGGATTTTCTCTCTCATGGGTTTTCCCTCTCTAAACTGCCCATTTTCTTAGTTTTTGTTGCATTTTTATTTTTAATATATCTTAGAGTATTTAGAGCGTATTTTATTTCTATCGAAGAGATTTCGTACGTGACTCGTATATTGAATTTCTTATCATATGAGAAGATTGAAGCTCAAATCTGGATTTTTCTCTTCTTTTCTTGATTTCTTTCTTCATTTTACTGCTTGATTAGTGATGATTGGAATCAAAGAATGGAACATTAAACACCCTCTAGGGTCAGGTTTAATTATTGAACACCAGATTTGCAGCTTTTTCAACATCGAATTTATATAATGGGTACTGTCTATATAATGAATTGTTCGGAATATTAGTAGCTTATACCCAAAAAAAAGAGTTGTATCTTTGCTTTGATTTCCAGGAGGCCCTCTGAGTGACACAGAGATGGAGATTCCTGAGAGTAAAGAGCGGTAACTTAGGGGTATGTTAGACTAATATCTTGGAACTAATGAACTCTCAAAAATTACTTTGATAGATCACTAATTTACTCATGGTGTGAGGATTAATAGATGATGTATCAATTTAGTTGACAGAGGCTTCCTCCTTAGTCCGATGAAAGGATCTTGATCCCGTGTTAGCAAAGATCTAATCAAGGAGATAGAAAATTTTATTAGATTCAAGGATGAGATACTAATTACATCGAGAAGGCTTCAGATTTTCCCGTCTAAGGCAAGAATCTCTTCACCCAAAGAAATGGTCATAAGTATTGAAAAGTTAAAAACAATCAATCTTAAAGAGAGCCAAATTCTTACAAGTAGCTATTTAGACCCATTTGGCTCGAAAAAGGAATATGGTGTGTTAGATAGTGAAATGTATGGTGTATGGAGAAATCCGAGCTATACTACATCAAGCCTGACAAATCTAGCATTCAACTCACAAATGTTGCACTTTCATGAAATGCAAACTGCTTTGTAAATAATTATCCCCTATCCCAGTGACTCTCTTCATACCTTAATTAAGTAGTTGTTTATTTGGTAGATTTTAGGATTAGTTTTAAATCGCTTGTTTCAATTAAATTGATTTTATTCGACATCCTACTTGGTCGCCTAAATAATGAAGAGCCCTTGTAATCGGGGTGATCAAATTCCAATTGGAGAGAACATTCAATCCTTGTGGGTACGATATCCGGACTCCTAGAGTCCACTTTATTACTTGTATGACCCGTGCACTTGCGGAAACGGGTTGAGTGTTGGTAATACTTTTCATTTTAGTTTTTGAGTATACTTACTTTTGTTTCAAATCAGTTTTTGAGTATTTACCACATTCACTCCCTTGACCATATTTTCACATATACATTATTTGGTCTCTTAACAGCTATCTCCAGAAAAGGATCGATCCTTCTGATGCGTCTCTGGATAATATGTAAACCATTTCCCGAGACGAGGTAGGGCCACAAATCGTAGCCACCAGTCAGCTAAACCAATCGGGAAGTTGGAATGTGCTGCTATGTCGGGCGACCCGGCGTCCCCTCATGGCCATCAATGAAAAAGTGGACGGCAAGACGTGGGGACTACCGGATGTCATAGTATGGTAGAACTCAATGACTAACGGTAGAAAACCCACTACGGGTCATAAAAGGCTCCAGGGAGGACCAATGCACAAGCCTCATGGAATCTCTGAGCTTGGGATTGACAGAAAAAGATTGAAGATCATAATATGTTTATCAGGCACTTCCTGGTACTGCAATCGACCCCTCAGAATGGGCCGCAATGGAAGATGGACGCCGGTAATAGTGCTGTGAGACAAAGATTCGGGAGAAATCATCAGCTGGTCCTTGAACAGGAGGGGAATGGGGCTCTTGGGGCCTCGAACTAGATGAAACCGCCGGCCCGCCCGGCCCTTGAAGGCGGGATTCCTCCCGGATGGCCTAGTGGTGAGCAGAGATGCATGAGTAGGCCCAACTCAGGTATTATAATTCGCAAAGGGTGGATTAGTAGAATAGGGGCTGAGTATAAAGAACGGGTTAAATGCATGGAGCTCACTCAAGGGCAAGAGCCACAAAGATCGGTAATGGGCGACAACATTGCTGTGGGCTACCAGACCGGGCAGGGGGCAGAAGGCCGCACCGAGGCTCAAGCCAAGCCTCCGTGGGTCTTGGCCATGCTTGGATTGGGGAAGAGATAGAGAGGGTGGAGAGGTTCTTTTCTTCAGGAAAGGGAATAAAATGAATTAAGAAAGGGGTTGGGGTTTATATAGAGGGATTGGGGAAGGTGAAAGGGTTAGTTAATTAATGTCCATAAATGGGCACTAAAAACTAAGTTCAAAATTATGGGGAAATTTATGGTAGGGTGTAAGAAACGAAGGGGTGCAAGGAGACGAAGAGGCAGGATACCGAAGAGATGAGCAGCTGAAAATTTCGCAGGCTGCGAAATTTTTGCAGGCGGCGAAATCTCAACTTGCTGCTACGGCTCTACCTTCTACCACACCTGTAAAACCGAATACCAAAAAAAATTATGAGAATGTGCATAAGTGAATGAGAAAATGCAGTAAAAACTAACCTACAATTAAGGGAAAAACACAAATAAAACTTGGAATAAACCAAATAAAATTCATTAAACAAAAAAAAAGAAAAAGAAAAGTGGAGTGACATTTCAGTCTCAGTGGAGACCAAGACAACTCGAGTAGCTCGTCGACCTATGAGGGTCAAGGAGTGGATCTCCTTGTCTGGCCGCGAACTGCAGACGCATAGGCTTTAGCCTCGCCCATTGACCTTGAATACCTTTGCTATCCTCGGGAATCGAGTAGGTCCACCGATCCACAGATGAACTTGATGAATAAATGAAACGGGATCTCGGCCCATCTTGATCGAAGCTTGCTCTGAAGAGGTGGAGCTTCGAATCATACAACAATACTTGGTCCCCATGCTTGAAAGTTTTGCGGGCTATTATTTGATCATGCCATTTCTTCAATCTATCTTTTGCAATTTTGGAGTTCAAGTAGGCATCGTTTCGCAATTCTTCCAATTCATTGATGTCGAGGACTCTTTTTAGTCCAGCTCTTCCTAAATCCAGGTTCAGCTTTTTGATGGCCGACCATGCCTCATATTCAATTTCCACAAGCAGGTGGCATGCCTTGCCATAAACTAGGCGATACGATGACATTCCAAGAATGGTTTTGAAGGCTGTTCTGTATGCCCACAAGGAATCTAGCAACTTGAGAGACTAGTCTTTTCTGTTAGAGTTCACCACTTTCATCAATATGGTCTTGATTTCTCTATTGGCGAGCTCAACTTGACTAATTAGTCCGAGGGTATGGGGTAGCCAATTTTATGCTTGACACCATATTTAGTTAGGAGGATCTCAAAGGGTTTGTTGCAGAAGTGTGAACTCATTGATTATGGCCTTTGGGACCCAAAATCTGGAGAAAATATTTTCTTTCAAAAATTTGAGCACCACCCTATGGTCTTCTGCTCTGTAAGGCACTGCTTCGACCCACTTTGACACATAATCGACTCCCACCAACATGTATACATATCCAAAGGAAGAAGGGAATGGCCCCATAAAGTCAATGCCCCAAACATCGAACAAATCAACTACCAGAATTGGGTTTAAAGGCATCATGTGATGGCGAGATATTTTCCCTAATCTTTGGCATTTGTCGCATTCTAGGCATATTTTGTGGGCATCCTTGAAAAGAGAAGGCCAATAGAACCCAGATTGGAGCACCTTCATG